>CM070070.1:5000-633020 GCA_036320875.1 Cotoneaster glaucophyllus | reverse complement strand
AACACTAAAGAAATTAAAATCCGCAACCAATAGAAGCAATTGGACGGCGGCATATTGCCAATATGCTGCATGTGGGTAAAAAGGTCGCCCACCGAACCTTAAAATAGCTTTGTTGTTTCCAAAAAAAAATATAATAAGCTTTGTCAGGATTTACCTTTTCTCAATAATGACGATTACCACGTCAGAACCAAATCTAGAACAACGAATCCGGATTCTCACCGGATTATCTGTGTGAGGATTATGAGAATCCGTCAATCGTGTCTGTTCATCGTATATGGTGCGATCATAAATTATTTTAAATATTTTTATTTAAAATTAAACCCAAACAGTACTGACAAAAACTGATTGTACAATGTACGATGAACGGACACGATTCACGAATTCTCAGAATCTTCACCAAAAGGATCGAAGAGGATCCTGTTAGTAGAACAACTAATCCAATGCCAAACAAACATTACGTGCGAGAGTCTACAAAGAGTTTTACTTTTGAATCTTTTTAGCATTTTTTTGTATTTCTATTCACTTAAAGTAATGGGTCTTAACTCGATTTTTGTCAAAAACGAGTTCCAACAAAATTATTAGGATGATGTTGTTGACACATCCAACTTCACCTCTCACATATTTTTATTACTTTTATCATGTTGAATCAAATAAATTGAACAAAATTAATAAACAAAAAATAATAAGAGTATGAGATATTAAAAAAAAAATGTATGAATATCACTACTCAATTAGTAAGACAAGTCTTTTGTGAAATTTAGCGCATTTTCCACACTTTATTATTGATAGTATCTTATGTATAAAAAAAATAAAAAATTAAGAAAAATCAATTATTCCTTTTTTTAACTTTAATTTGTTTAAGCAAAAAGGTCATAATCAAAGAAAAGCACGAAGGGCATTTCGGTAAAACTGAATGGCAAAATTGTTTTATACGCGTCTCTCTGAGGCCCATATTTCATAGCCATTACCGACCTTTCAGTTCTTCATAATATCCCCCTCCCCATTTCTCTGCCACCATCGCCCGTCCAAACCTCTCCTCGCCTCTCTCTCTCTAAAAACCACAACTTTTTCTTCCTTTCTCTCTCTAGAAAAACCACACCCTCCTTTTTTCTTTCTTTCCATCTATCTATATCTCTGAAAAAACAGAAGAAGAAAAAAGAGAGGAGGAGAGAGATCGATCGATCGATCAGAATTTGAATGAAAAAAATGGCACAGAGAGCGGAGAAGGAAGAGACGGAGTTCAAGGTCCCCGAAACTCTAACGCACTGCGTCAACAACTGCGGCGTCACTGGTAATCCCTCCACCAACAACATGTGCCAGAAGTGCTTCAACGCCGCATCGGCCGCCGCCACCACCTCATCCTCGTCTCCGTCCGCGGCGATTTTGAAGTTTTCTGCAGAGAAAAGTCCGAGATCTACCTCATCCTTCAGCTTCGAGGCCCCGGCCCAGACCTTCCGGAAGACGACGGCGTCGGAGATCGCGAGATCGGACGAACCGCCGAATAGGCGCGTGGTCAATCGGTGCTCCGGATGCCGGAGAAAGGTCGGGTTGACCGGATTCCGGTGCCGGTGCGGCGAGCTCTTCTGCTCCGAGCACCGGTACTCCGACCGCCATGTGTGCAGCTACGACTACAAGGCCGCCGGTCGCGAGGCCATCGCGAGAGAAAACCCCGTGGTCAAGGCCGCCAAGATCGTCCGGGTCTGACTGGTTTGATAATTATACATCGATTGAATTTGTAGAAATGGAAACGATTGAAAAAGTTCGGAATTTTCTCGAGAAAATTTGATAGGAATTTGTGGTTCGATCGGTTCTCATGGCGTCTCTCTCCCGGAGATTATCAGCGATCGTTTAGACGGAAGAGCAAAACGAAATTTAGAGATGGAGATAGATCGCTTCGTTAATCAAATTATCTCTGAATTTTTTTTTTTTTATATTTTAATTATATTTTTGTGTTCTTATTTTTATTTTTTGTCGTGGATTGGAAATGAAAAAAATTATTGTGATGGTTTACGATATTCGATGTGTTTGTTGAATGTTCAGCTTTTTCGTAATTTTAATATATTTTCTTCTCCCCGCAAACTTTGAGTGGCAGTTCAATGTACATTCCAGGAAGGGACGGTGTTTTTCGTCATTTAATATTCGCAACTGGAAATTCAGTTGCCGATGGTGGGAAGCAGTGGGGTCCGTGGAATTGACACGAGATGAGGTTTTACAATTATTATTTTATCGCGATTATTTCAGTCGACTTCAATATATCGCACTGGCATGTTGGCGAGAGGGCCATGCGATGCTGACGTGTGCGCGGTTTTGACTGTAATAGCTGTAAAGCGCTGGGACGTGGGTGAAAGGAACATCTGCGTGCGATAATTGCTCGCTGTTTTTAATATAAAGAATTTGTTTGAATGAGGTTTTTAAATAACTGAAAGCGTTTTTAGAGAAATTATTTTTGAGTTTTAAATGTATTTGCAGTGTTTTTTTCAAGAAGTATCTGTTATGTGCTTTTTTTATGAAACATTTTAAGTGTTTTTCTAGAATTTACTTGTATTTTTATAAAAAATTGATTTTAAAAATATTTTCATTAACAACGTTTTTAGTTAATTTAATAGTATATTCAAACGAGCTCAATGTAATGTGTGACGGGGATCTCAAGGGCGACGAGATCGACGGCTGAGGTTGAGTGTTGGTGGGCGCGTAGAATATAATAGGTGACGTGGATGAGTGCGCGGGGCGTGGATGCATATCAATTGCGTTGTGTGGTGGGGCCCATGGTTGGTGTGGGGACCATCCGTTTCGTGACCTTTGAGTGACATGAAAAGTTGTCAGAAAGGTCCATGTATTTTTTTTGGTTAATGTGAATGTGCATGGATGCATGGATGCATGTATGTGGCATTGGACGACTCGGAAGTCGTTGAGTTTTGTCTTCATCGTTTGGGGGGGGGGGAACCTGGACTTGGAAGCATAGTTCTTATCTTCTTAGTAGAAAATGGAAATGTAAAGTGAAACTGTTAAAGCTAAATGATTGTCTTGAAGAGGTAGGTTTGGTTTAGTTACTTGTAGCGGTAAAAAGATCAATGCGTCACATTATAACAAATGCTCACACTTTTTCTAGTTTAGTGACCGAAGCACCTAGTAGGCCGAAGTTTAGGAACCATCGTTCCATTTTTTCTTTTATTTAATTATTATATATATTATTGTTTTAAACTACTATGACTTGTGAGAAAACAAAATCCAGCTTATGTGTATCAAACTTAAATATTTCAAGGGCTGTTTTGCAGGCTTGCACAAAGATAATGGGAAAATATGACAAGGAAAATGTTGAAAATGTAATTTAGTAAATAGAGATATAAGGTCAAATTCTAAGCACCAACCTCAACATGCAAGGTTGGACTTGGCGGGTACTACACGAAAGCCTGTTCCCCATAAAATAATCCATCATTAAGAGCTAAATTTGACAATAATCCCACTAATCCTTCAGAAATAAGAAAAAAAATAAAATAAAACTCTTGTATTTGTGTCGTAGGAGTTTCTTCGATAAAGTCTGAAATTGTGGTCTATCAGTAGCAATAAGTAGCTTCTTGTTTTATAATACGAGGGGGAAATTTGACAATGATTTCAACTAAATAATCCGAAATTTTTTCTGTTTATAATTAACGGTTATAATCCAAAACCTTTTTTTTCTTCAGAGCAAGTACTAATACGTTATTTTTTATTTGTTTCATTTTACTATTGTTAGCGCCAGAGGAGAGCTTGAAACTAATACATAATTTAGGAGGGGGGAGTTTCGAGCCCGAAATGGATGGATAGAACTCCAACCTTATCCACTACGATATTAGAGATGGAGAGGCAACTAATACTTGGTGCTAGTTTGGTAAGGGGCGGCGGTAGCAGAGATGTTAGAGGTCAGGGTTGTGGTGGCAGTGGTGGGATTTTGGTTATGGTGGTGTTGGTGGCAATGGCAGCCATGATAATGGTGATGGTTGTGGTTGTTGTGTATACAATGTGGCAATTATGGTTATGATGGTGGTGGTGGCAACATTTACTCACGATTGTAATGATGGTGGTGGTATAAGGTTATTATTTGTAGTGGTAGATGGCGACGATCACTTTGTTCAGCTATAAAATGTGGGGTAAAATAAACTAAACCGTAGTGCCAAGTGGCAGGAAAAAAGTTTGTAGTTGACTAGTTGAGGATAGGGCAACTCGAGTTTGATTATGCAGAAACATCCAATAATTCCCATAACAAATTTCTTAATAGATATCTAAAGATAAAACGGAGTCATAAAGATGTTAATGTTTTACATTAGTCACTAATCAAATGTGCTATGTAATTTAAAGGCCAAGGGCATAAAACCACCCTAAAATGTGCATGGTACCACCTCATCACGGGTTCTTATCAGCACCGTCGTCAGAAGAGGGGCACGGTAACGTCTCAGTTTTAGGCACCATCTGGCTGGCTAAAAGGGTTGGCGATCTCATCTGTACCATCTGTCGGCGACACAAGCATTACAGCGGTTCCCCTACAAACCTGACACCATAATATTGCACACTCAAAACTTCTTGTACAGCACCTGAGCAAAATAACCAGTAATATAATACTAAATCCAAAAGAAGGAAACACACACAAGCGCTAATGAATTCCCAAAAGGTATTTTACTTTGCCGAGTAGCTAAAAGCTTTGGATAGTTCACTGGGCACAAGCACTTTGCCAAATAGCTAAAGCAGGAACTGAGTTTCTGATTTAGTGGAAAAATGCATATGGAGGATAATCTGGATTGGAAAACTAGTTCCGAGACTCACTTAGAGTGGAAGCTTGTGAAGCTTAAACCGAAAAATACGGCCCTTTCAATGGCAGAAGAAAGTTTGAGCAATTTGCTCAACAAGGAGACAACAGAATATGCAAAGCAGCTTTTAGCAGCTGATTAAATGATGGATTTATAACAGAAATTCCACTCACCATACCAAAAGAAGGAAGGACCATAAAAAAGTACTTGAGTAAGTTTAATGGACTCGCAGGATTTGTCGTGGCAAAATTGGCACTTTTATTCTCAAGGACGGTACTAGTTGGACTATTGTCTCAAAAAAAGGTTGAAATTTGAAGTTGGCTACTAGATGGGGAAAGGAACTGAGGTACCAGTCATATAACTCAATTACATCAAGAGACAATATTGAAGATGAAGTTATGTGTGTCAAAGTGCCCACAGATTCATGTCACATTATGTTATAAAAACCATAGTTGTACGATGACATGATGCATTAAATAAAGCCAACAAGTATTGGTCCGAAGAGTAAACAAGAAGTATACAAGTTTGCATACTCTAAGATAAGTCACTAACCCCCCAAAGGATCAAATGAATTTTTCATCTTTGAGAAGTTTCAAATTATGAGCAAGCGATGGGTAGTCATGTGTGCATCGTCTGAGAGGAATTTAAAGGATGACCAGCCCTAGAATTGACTGAGCAGAACTTTAACAACATATGAAAGACTTCAAAGTGCAACTTAGTGATGATTTTGCAGATGAGTTCTCCATTGATAAAATGCAAGAACCATGCCAAAAGATTAAGTTCATCTAAACATGATCTTTTATGCTTAGAAAAGTTAGCATGTTGGTCCTGTGCCCAACAGAATACTTAACACTAAAAAATAAGCTCAGGTTTCGCCGTAGATGCCTCAAAATTCCATGATATGCTATAGAGATAAGAAAAGTACCCAAAAGGCAAACTATATTCAAGAATTAACACAGTTTTTAAGCAAGATTCCAACCCAATTGAACTTGAAGTTTCTGTGTTTTAGTTATATGAAGGGTACTTTGCACACTTGTTTTGACTGTACAGGTGCACTTGTTTTCCTATTCTTCGGAGCAGTACCCTACTGATCATACACGCGGACTTGTTTTCCTAATCTCAGAGCTTTTCCCTATAGTTGGATCAGCTTGGGGGGGTATTCCCCTAATTCTAGTCAAATATAGTTGACTAATAAACCAAGGAGATCCAAGCCATTTTCTTAATATGCTAAGCTTCTCTTGGGTCTGATGATTATTCTTTCATTTACTAATTTTCCCCTTAGATTTTCATTTCTCCTCTTACTACTATATTCTCACTGCTGTGATCAGATAATCAGAAAGTATCACAACCAGGCATACCATAAATCCCAACAACTTTAGGCATAGTTGAATGCTACTAAACCAGCAGCCAAAATCTATATGTATACATGAAGTTCCTGCGCTGTTTTTTTAAAGATCCTACGACAAAGATATACTAGAAGAATACATACTATGAGGCCAAGGCGCCTGGTCTGATCAGTAGTCTTCAATGGATCATCAGAATCTGCAAAGCAAGGGAAAGATTCTCAAGTCAACAAAGCATTCACCGCTGTAGGAAAGTTCCAAAATCGTGAAGTTTAAACACACACATCATAAACGGTTTCAGGAATGCTGTGAAACATTTACCTCTTAGAAACTCCACCGCTTCATCTAGGACAAGGTTTAACAACTGGTCATATCCTTTCAGAGTCCCTGTCACTGTAACCAAATTCACAACGGAAAATCAAATTGTGCGTATAAAATAGGTCATAAGAAAGTTTAAAAAAAAAAAAAAACTCCCGTTAATATTTTCCTATCAAGCGCGATGTAAATCCTGGTGACATTAGTTTCTCTTCAGTGTCACCACATATCCTGGATCATATCATAACAGATTTACTGTACAACCTACAATGGGTGTGGATTTCTACATTCTAAATCTTCGAGGTTGTTTGATTTGGATCTTGAAACCTCCTATTTCGTGCTAGATAGAACAAAAAATTGCTTGAAGCATGACACCCTGCAAGAAAAACACTTAACTAACCCTATCGCTACCGCTAATCAAATAACCAATAACCAACAACAACGTGCACATAATCCAGAATCTAAAATTAACTAACTAGAATTCATTGAAAAATTCGGCAAAGTATAATAACCTTGCCTCCCGCCGGTGAGCTTGACTTGGACACCCTTGTCCACAAACTTGGCCAGGTCCAAAACTGTTTCTTTCCTCCCTGACTGAAACAAAAAAACACAATTTCACAATATAATCAAAATTTTCAGCTTTTTTTTTTATAATTTTTATAAATCTTCGCGGGTTTCAAAATTACCATTTTTATTCAGCTCCGTTGGGTTCAATTCGCCGATGAAGCTCTCCACTCAAAAACCCTAAAATGCTATAAACTTTTGGGGAAAAAAAAAAAGTTAGACAATTGGATGAACCAAATGGGAGTCCATCAAGTGAAAATTGAGTATAAAAATGTATAAAAATTTAATCGAAACCTAGGGTTTCTGAAAACCCCAAAAGAGATCGAGGACTACTTTAAGAAATTGTGTAAGACAAATTACCAGAAAAATTAACATAAAAAATTATAAGATTTAAAGAGAAATACTGAAGAAGTGACGCATAGGAGGGTGATAGTCAGTACCTTTATCTCTGTGATTTGGAAAATTAGAGAGATATGAGACAGTGAAGAAGATGAGACGCTTTGGCAGCTTAGCGGGAGCTTTTAGATTAGTTCAGGGTTTTGAGTTTTTATTTTTTTATTTTATTTTATTTTATTTTTGAGAAAATTGTAGCAACTTTCCTAAACTTTAATCGAATTTGAACAATGATTCCTCAACTAAAAATTCATTACCATTGGTCCCTCAAATCATCAAAATGTGTAGCTATGATTCTTTTCGTTAACTTCGTCAGATTTTTGTCAAAATGAGTTATGTTGAAATGATCATGCTACAATTGGGTTAAAGTTGAGGGGCATGAGTTATGTTGGAATGACCATTGCTACAATTGGGTTACAGTTGAAGAACAATTTCTCCAATTGGGTTAAAGTTGAGGGACAATTTCTCGAATTGGATTAAAGGTGAGGGACCATTGGTAATGAATTTTTTGTTGAGAGACCAATAATAATGGATTTTTAATTGAGGGACCATTGCTCCAATTAAGTTAAAGTTAAGAAACTATCGTTACAATTTACTTTTTATTTTTATATACAAAATGAGGTTTTACCGATCTATCTTTTGTATTTTCCATCGTTAAACTACTTTACATTTGCAGTAAAAATATTTGCCACGTGGACTACACATGAGTCTTTTGAAAAAATAAAAAAAGTCTTTTTTTTTTTTTGGAAACTAGATATTATATTCTAGGGCCCAAGGCCAAACATACATACAAAGAGGTCTACAAACTACTTAAGTACAGAACAAAACATTAGACCTGAATAGTACACACAAAAGAGCCCAAAACAAAGTTTGGGCCCTCAGACACACATAGACAAAGCCACATAACTTCCTAGAGCCTTGCAGTCCCCTCCGATGTCGAAAATGTCTAAAGCCACCACCGCCAGCCGTCCAGCAAGCCGACCAACCAAAGCCCCATGCATGAAGAAAACCAATGCTCAAACACCGCAGAGTATCCACGCAAGCACAAACCAACGCCCCAAACCAAACCACTAGCGAGCAGCCAAATTCCTCCAACCTACAACAACCCACATGTCAATCGCAACCAATCAAAGAAAGAAGTCGGGGGAGAATCCACCGACGACAATGCCAATAAAGGCAAGTAAACAGAAGGTGGTGGTGTGAACACCCGAGGAAAAACTCTACACACCTTCCAAAGAAAACACAGTCGAGTGCTGTGAAAATAAGAGGTTGCAGACCGGGAAAGAGAAAGCAACAAGGAAGGAAGGATCCAATCCGAAGTGAGACCGGAAGGAATAGGGAAAACAAAGGAAGAGGGAAAGATGAGAGACATGGAAGTGGAAGGAAATATGAGGGGTGGGAAGAGAGAAGCAGAAGAAGGGAGGAAGAAGGAAGAAGAACAAGGAAGGAAACAGAGGACTGCCACCGAACCTCGCCGGAGCTCGTGCTGGTGGCTAGGGAGAAACACCGACAATGAAAAACTCACACAGAGAGGTGAGAAATACTCTCAGAAGAGAGAAAGACTCTTAAGTCTACTGTCTCTTTATAAAAAAGTCATTTTGCCAAACAGAGATGAATCGCACCATACAAACATCGATAGATCGAACCTGCTTAGCTCTAAAGAAAGTAGAATTGATTTGTCGAGGTGAGTACGGTGAGGTGCAAAAAACCTGAACTCTGACAAAATTAAAGTTTATGAAAAAAATCAATGAATCGCTGAGACCTCTTTTAAATATTATTTTTAAATAATTTAGCTAAATCACACAATTGCAAAAAAGAAACAAAAAGAAAAAAGGGTACTGAAAAAGGTTAGGAGATGAAAGATTGCATAATAAGCTCAAAACAAATATGTCGTCTTCTCATATTATAATATGAGGATATTTTTACTACCAAAATAATTATTCAAATCCAGAGTTATATTGTAGTATTTAGACCAGCAAAACAACAACTCACATGTTTAATTTTTCGTAAAACTTTCGCAAAATTGGGTTAAGAATATCGTCACGTTAACATTCCTTTTCATTTAAAGTGAGAGGTCTTATGTTCGAATCTCATGAATAGCGAATTTGATACCAAATTAAGTTGTCCATTGTGTGACTTTCATCTGCTTAGTGTACAAATATCGATGTACTAAAAATAAAAAAAAATTGTTATCCTAAATTTGGGCTGCGGTGTTTAGATGGGTCTGGCCCAGTTTTTCCAAAACAAACCCAATTAAAGGGTTGAAAGCAAATAGAAAGACAAAATTAACCTTGCATCTTTTTCATAATATTCAGGACAGTGATGTAGTTAGCAGAAAACATAAGGGCATTTAATGAAATGTCCTACAGTATATGATCGCCCTATTGTTAAAGCCCTAGGGCTTATTGAGCAGCCGACGGGGAGCAAGTTCATTGCAGCAGGGAGGCGGAGGTCAGCTCAGAGCTTTAACAATGGCGGAGAAGGGCCGCGGAAAGGGAAGAAAGGAGGAGGTCGTCACCAGAGAGTACACCATCAACCTCCACAAACGCTTGCATGGATGGTAAGCCTCAGAATTTTACTGGTATTTTGTTCTTGGTTTAGATCTTAGTTTAAGGAGGTTAATTTTATTTTGATCCTTGTTTTTTAATGGTTTTCATTTCTGTGGTTTTTGAGCTTAAAGTGATGAAATAATTGTTTTATTGATCTACATTTTTTAATTTATTGGGTTAATGGATCAAAAATATTAGCTTTGGAGTGAGATTATTAGGGTTTTAACAGCTTGATCATATCTTTGTAGAGCTTCTTTGACTTCCTAAATCTTTGGAGAATTTCTTTGCAAAGATGGTTTTATGTTAACTAGGGTATTGATTAGTTGTTTCACAATAACGCGAGATTTTTCAATGTGTCTGGAACACTGGATGATATGCGATATAAGTAGAGAGAGAAGTTTTATTTACAAGCGTTCCTCCCACTTATATAATAATATTTGGCATATGTGACGTGTTCTAGGCACGTTGAAAAATCTCTCCACAAGAACATTGTTGATGATTTGGTCTTAGTAGAAGTGAATTGTTGATTTTCCAACATTCTTTGATGTCCTCCGAGCCTCCGACGGTTATAATTATTGGTGGCTTAAATTGAAGGGTTTTGTGAGCAAAATGTGCTTTGTTTGTTAAATAATCGATTACATTCTTGAATTTCGACATTGCCCAATTGAACCCGAGGTCTAGTGGAGTATTAAGTTATGATGCACTGACGAGAAGCCTGACCATTTAGTGATTTAAAAGACCGAATGGTTACAATTTTCAGAAACTTTAGTTAAAAAAACATATATGGTCTTCCGAATTGTGTTGCAGACTCCATTTCTGCAGCAGTATTTCTTTTATGTTCTCTCAAAGTTCAGCATGAGTTGTGCAATTTGCTTATCACACACTTGATTATCCGTTATCTCAAATCCCATGCAGCACGTTTAAGAAGAAGGCACCAAATGCGATAAAGGAAATCAGGAAGTTTGCTCAGAAGGCTATGGGAACCCCTGATGTCAGAGTGGACGTTAAGCTCAACAAGCACATATGGAGCCGTGGCATTCGGAGTGTGCCGAGAAGGGTACGCGTCCGAATTGCACGGAAGAGAAATGATGATGAAGATGCCAAGGAAGAGTTTTACTCACTAGTCGCTGTCACGGAGGTCCCTCCAGAGGGATTTAGTGGTTTGGGCACCAAGGTGATCGATGAAGAAGAAAGCTGAACTCCGTTTAAACCCCCGTTTTTGTTCTAGTTAGGTGATCCCAATTTCGGTTGTACTTTTGTTTAATTGAGGATGTGTGGTCTGGTTTTGTCTGTCCTTGGAACTCAGAGTTTTTGAATGGTTTAATTAGGGTGTGTTTGGTATCCTATTTGAAATTTTTTATCATTTCTCAAATATTTCTTAAGAACATTTCTTGAAAACAAATTTCTTTAAGACTCAAAAACTTGATTGGTTTGTGATTTAAAAATTTTAAATCTTACGACCTAAACTTGATTGGATTGGAGCATAGACGAAAAAGGTAAAAAAAAAAGAGGAGAAAGAAAGAAGAAAAGAGAGATATATATTTGGAGTGAGAGGGAACGAGGGAGAGAAAAGAAATAAATAAGTTTAAGTTTAAAAATTAAAAACTCACTTTTTATGTTTTTAAATAATAGATTATATTTTTGAGTTAGTCTTGAGTTCTGTTTTTGAAAATAGTCATACCAAACAAGTTTTTAAGGTCTAAAACTTAAAAACTGTTTTTAAGTTTAAAAAATTGAATTCAAGTACACTACCAAATTGGATTCAAGTACACCTTCACGGTGTTTTGTCGCCTTTAGTATCTTTTTCATCACGAGATATTCACCAGGTAACATTCTAAAATTTACAGGGGCGATTCAAAAGGTACACCGTGAAGGTGACCCAAAAGACTCTTCCAAGCTGTCCAACATACGATTCAAATTCCTTTTGGCCAACGACGTTTAGCTGATCAACTTATGGTAAAGCAATGATTTCGTTGAGTGCATATCTAAGTTTACCCAAGTTTACTAGAACTCTGTGCTTCACTCTCTACATCCAAGTTCGAATTCTTGATGAATCATATCTAGTCCACTCTAGTTTCTAAAATTACTTTTAATATGTGTTGTTTAAACGTGGCAACCTTTCATTGTAATGTTCTTTTAATTGGATCTAACTTGTCAAGTAGTCTGACAAATGTGTATTTTGTTTTTTTAAACAATGATATTATCTAGACTAAGGGGATGAGGGAGTGGGCCGAGCCTCACACTGTGCTAGCCATAAGAAATGTGATTCAAATTCGTCTTTTGCGAGAATCGAATATAAGACATTTCACTTACAAGTAAAGAGAAATATTATTAGACTGTAGTATTAAGTAGCAAGTATTCTAACATGTTAAAGAAGGATAATGTTAGGGAGACCAAAATTTTAAATTAAATAATGTGTCACAATAAGAAACAAGCATGTTAATTAATAATCCAATAATCTACAACCTCATCATTTGGTTTAAATTTTTGGGGCAGTTTGATCCAGGTTCAAAAAATTCACCTGTTTTCGGATTGGGTCCAATTTTATTTGATTTTTTTATTACACCTATTTTGCCCCTTGAAAATAAAAAATATTTAAATTCTTTATTTTTGAATTTTAAAATTTTAAAATTTGAATCTTCAAATACCTTTATCTACCCGTTTTCTAATTAAAAACATTTAAAAAACACATTATAACCAATCTTATAAGATTATCAAAAATTAAAAGAAACGTTGTAGAGGTAGATAAAAAATTTGTGATGTAGGTGGATAATATTAATTAATCTATGATATAGGTAGACTGAATAAAAACCTATCGTATAGATAGATAACGCAAAATAATATGTGATATAGATAGACTAATGAGCAAAAACATATCGTATAGGTAGATAACACAATTAATTTGAGATAGAAAAATTTGTGATAGATAGGTAGATAAAATACAATTAATTTATAACACGGGTAGAATAAACAAAATATACAAATAGATTCATCACAGAAATATATAATACATGTAGATAAACAAAGCAATGCATTTCCTATAAAGGTTGAAAAGAAAAATATGTATAATCCAAGTTCAAACTAAAAATTAGGAAGAAATTAATAGTGCACGCATGAAACTCATATTTTCATGGCAATGTTCCCAATCAAAACGACCTAACTAGTGCTATTGTGGGAGGACCTGGTAGGGATGACAGGTAGGAAGATGCAAGATTTGATGCTACAAAACCAAAACCAAAACCAAAACCAACCACGTACATCAACGCACCTTTTGTTGGTGTATTGACATACTTCAAAGCTCTATACCACTGGAAAAAAAAATTAGAAATTGTGACCTTGTATTTCAAAAAGGAGGAAGAAATCATAAGAGCTTGAAAGAAGAAGACTGAACAAGAAGGAAGGGGATCGGAGAACACAAATTGTATACGGGAGTTATGGAATAAGAGATATACTTTCAAACTTAATTCTACAAGTAGGGGATTATTTAAAGATAAATAATCAATTATAATACTTTATACCTATAAAGCAGATATATTCTACTCACTCTATAAAAAGAAAAAAATATTTTCTACGTGTACCTATGTATTAGGCATATAAACAAAATAAATAAAGTGCATTTGCTATAACGTTTTTACTTATAAAAAGAAAAGTTCACCACGCATAAAAGATAATACTGTTTGTACGAGATTATGAGGAAGAAGAAATAATATTATTTCAAACTAATACTACAATTATGGGATCACTTTAATGATAAATAATCAATTATAATTAATTTCATAATACAAGTAAATATAGAATTAAAGGATAATGTTAATAGAGGGGTAATTTTGACAAAAAATGAAAATAAAATGACGTGGACAATGGGTCACTGGACTTAAACCAATAATTAAATAAAATTGGACTATATCTAGTATTTGCTTACAAATTTGGACTTATTTCAAGTTTCTCCTAAATTTTTTTGGTCTCCCTAGCATTACTCTCTACAATCTTCACCGTTCGATTCTTATATTTAATTTTCAACGTTAATTTTTTAAATTCAATCTTTACCGTTTATTTTCCAGTCGACTTAATAATAACGCAATATTGTTTTAATCCATTAAGGCCAACTCCAACCCATGGTATAAAACCTATAATTCCCGTTCTATTCTCCCCCCAATCCATTCCAACTCAAGTTCTAATTTGGACCTAAAATCTAAAACCTAAAAAAAAGTCAGATTTAGGCCATGATTAGTGGTGGAGACCCCATCTACATGGGTGTGTCTCCCACTTGTTTGCCAATAAAATTGAGCCCAACGACTCTTTTGGTTGATCAACGACTCACATTTAAACGGGTTGTTGGTTATCCAATGGTCCACATTTAATTTAGTGAATATTTATAAAATTATTGAATCCAACGATTGAGATTGAATATGATCAAATCTAACGGTAAAAAAAAAGTAAAAAAAAATATAACCGTCTAAATTTAAATTCAACGGTTAAAATAATTATAAAAAATTATTTAACTTAAAATTCACACAAAAACTCTATAAATACCTATATAGTTGTTGAAACATTCACAAAAATACTCACTTCTCTCCTACAATTCTTCTAATTTTTCTTTCTACCATCTTCCAAAACCATGTTTTTGCTCATGTGTCTTGTGCTTATGCATCTCTATCATGTGTTTCATATTCTTCTATAGTGTTTCATGAGTTTCATGTGTCGGTTTAGTGATTTTTCAATGTTTATCGGAATTTAAATATTTTTAGGTTACAATGTTCATAAAATTAATTTAAGATAGTCTACATAATTTTTTTTTAAATTTCTTTTAAAAAAATTAGCCTAAATTCATTCTTTAATAATCTGGGCTAAAATTTTAGGCCAGGGTTGGAGCAAAAAAACTGTTACTGAATTAAAACCTAAATTTTCTGAGCAAAAAAAATTAAATTTTAGTCTTAGGATTGGAGATGGTCTTATAAAAAATAAAAAAATAAAAAAAAATAAAAAAACACTTTCTTTACGACATGACTCCTTTTTTTCACAGTTATACTTTGCAGCGCCTAGAAATCGTGCCCGCGAATTTTCTTTTAAAACAAAAACGTCCCGCCAGTCCTCCTGCCCAAAAATAATAACAAAACTCGCAGCCAAACCCCAGAAGTTGCAGAGCCACTCACCAACACTCACTAGCAGACAGAGAGAGAGAGAGAGAGCTTGCGAACGATCATCGGGATGCCGTTAATCTTCTGCATTGTCCTCTCCTACGGATAGAGCTAACTTCCACTGAGGTAATCTCTCTCTCTCTCTCTTAATTTTGTTGCGATTTTTATAATTAATTTTGTTGCAAATTAAGAAAGTTAACAAAAAAAAACTCCCATTGATATTTCCCTAACGAGCGCGATGTAAATCCTGGTGACATTAGTTTCTCTTCACTGTCACCACATACATATCCTGGATCATATCATAACAGATTTACTGTACAACCTACAACGGGTGTGGATTTCTACATTCTAAATCTTCGAGGTTGTTTGATTTGGATCTTGAAACCTCCTATTTCATGTTAAGATAGAACCAAAAATTGCGTGAAGTATGACACCCTGCAAGAAAAACACTTAACTAACCCTATCGCTACCGCTAATCAAATAACCAATAACCAACAACAACGTGCACATAATCCAGATCTAAAATTAACTAACTAGAATTCATTTCAAAAATTCGGCAATGTATAATAACCTTGTCTCCCGCCGGTGAGCTTGACTTGGACACCTTTGTCCAGGTCCAAAACTGTTTCTTTCCTCCCTGACTGCAACAAAAAAACACAATTTCAAAATATAATCAAAATTTTCAGCTTTTTTTAATTTTTATAAATCTTCGCGGGTTTCAAAATTACCATTTTTATTCAGCTCCGTTGGGTTCAATTCGCCGATGAAGCTCTCCACTCAAAAACCCTAAAATGCTATAAACTTTTGGGGAAAAAAAAAAAACAAAAAGTTAGACAATTGGATGAACCAAATGGGAGTCCATCAAGTGAAAATTGAGTATAAAAATGTATAAACATTTAGTCAAAACCTAGGGTTTCTGAAAACCCCAAAAGAGATCGAGGACTACTTTAACAAATTGTGCAACAAATTACCAGAAAAATTAACATAAAAAATTATAAGATTTAAAGAGAAATACTGAAGAAGTGACGCATACAAGGGTGAAAGTCAGTACCTTTATCTCTGTGATTTGGAAAACTAGAGAGAGATGAGACAGTGAAGAAGATGAGACGCTTTGGCAGCTTAGCGGGAGCTTTTAGATTAGTTCGGGGTTTTGAGTTTTTATTTTTTTATTTTATTTTAGAGTAAATTGTAGCAACGATCACACAACTTTAATTAAATTTGAACAATGATTCATCAATTAAAAATTCATTACCATTGGTCCCTCAAATCATCAAAACGTGTAGCTATGGTCCTTTTCGTTAACTTTGTCAAACTTTTGTCAAAATGAGTTATGTTGATAGGATCATTGCTACAATTGGGTTAAAGTTAAGGGGCATTAGTTATGTTAGAATGACCATTGCTACAATTGGGTTAAAGTTGAAGGACAATTTCTTCAATTGGGTTAAAGTTGAAGGACAATTTCTCTAATTGGATTAAAGTTGAAGAACCATTGGTAATAGATTTTTAGTTGAAAGATAGTTAAGAGATCATTATTCCAATTGAATTAAAATTAAGAAACTATTGTTACAATTTACTTTTTATGTTTATATATACAAAAGTGTTGTAGGCATAATTTACTGAAGCAATTATGGAGGCCAAAAGAGAGAGAGGGTGCGGCAAGATTGAGAGAGAAGAGAGAGATGTGTAATTGTGGGTGTGTGTTATCTCACCCCATTGTGCCTTTATTTATAGTAGTAGAAAGGGTAAATACCTTTCCCTTTAGGATTACAACATTTAATAGGTAATCTACTCCTAATAGGAATATAAGATACTTTCCCATATTCTCTAGGATTTACACAATCACATTCCTATTCCAATAGGACTGCAACACTCCCCCTTGAGTGTGTAAATACTCAAGTAAATGGCACATCAGGTCTTCAGTGATGAAGCAGGTAAAGTTGATGAAGTCATCGGCACAACGGATGATCGCGAGTCTCAAATTTACTTTGAAGTATGCATGTGTAAAAACTCACAAAAACCTCGCTATGGTAAAATCCAAGATATGGGAAAAACCCATAGACTAAGGGAAAAGTAAGAAAATATGCATAATGTCTTAAACAAACGTCAAACTGGACGAGTGTAGTGAACTCAACGGAGTATGATCATCCCAGGATGGGTGCCTCATTAAAACCTCGTTAGGTAGCAAAAACCCAGTGGGAAAAATGCTCCTAATCGTAGGAAAAAGAGTACATTAAGATCATGTGAGTATGCTTCTGGATACTCCCCCTGAGTTAGACATAACTTCTAAATAAGAGGACTGCAAGCGATTCAATTCAGATAATTTACGCATACCGATTCCTTGGACAAGCTTCTGGAAGGTTGACTTCAGCAATGACGTCGTGTAGAGGTCGGCAAGGCTGTCTGGGATCGGCTTGCATGACTTCAAATCTCCTGATGCTTTGCTGATGTAGATGTAGACGCAATATGTCTTGGCGTTGGCTTTGTTGATGTATCATGGCTTGGTCGGGTTGATACATGCGGCATAGTCTTCATGGATCGTCGTTGGGACTCAACGATGGATGAAAACACAGCAAGTACTTTGAATATGCTCAACAAGAACTCATAACCATGTCTCACGTGTGGCGTAGTGAAGTGAGGTGAGTCTTGGAATGATTCAAAGATTTCGCAACTAAGGTCATATCGTGGACCTTCAAGATATTGCGATATCCCTAATGGTAAAGACATAACCATTCGGGGATTTTGCCTTGTGCGGGTTTGATAAGTAACCTGCGTCAGCATAACAACAAGGCAAGCATCATTTCGAGGATCAGGGGGGTTGGATCTGCTCAGGATGCGTTGGGATTTGATTTGCCCAAATTTGTAGTACCTTCAGGGAACATCTTTAATACCAATTCAGTGGTTGCGTGTAGGCGCGGTGCTGCATCTTTACCAAGATCAACAGCGAAGGAGATGTCCTGTCTAAATACAATGAGCTAAGTACAACGAAGCGCAAAGTTGAACTTAGATATGGAATTTCGGATTCCACAGCCTCTTCTAGAGTCTCATTTGCATATAACGTATGGACGATCAAAGGTATACTCAAAGGTAACACATTCGGGGTGTAGTTCGACTGGTAGACCAAAATACCGTCAGACCAATGCTTGAACTTCAGGTCAAGGCATAAACGAGTTTTCCTAAGATCCTTCATCTCAAATTCCATCTTCAGGTGCGAGGCAGTTTTCTCATGCTCTTCCAGAGTCTCAGTGAGATTCGTGTTAACGACATAAACTGTAACTCTAGCAATTTGGAATAAGACTTCATAGTTTAACACGCAAGGGCATTCATTCATATCCCTGACTGATCAAATTATCACGTAGACGGGTATACCACATCCGTCGGATTTTTCAATCCATAAGTGAACGCCTCAAAACGAGTTAAGAGGGTGTTCCGTGGTTCTGGAACTATTTGAGTCAGTCTATGTAATTCTTACATGTCAATCTCCGTATCTTATATCCCCATGGAGAAATACTAACCACTTTTCATAATGCTGCTATCAATCACAGGACGTTTGAGAGAAACCTTGCGCCGTAAGGCGTGCATCATATCGCACTATTTCATTCATCTCATAACGCTTCCTTTCCCACTCGTAACACAATAAGGTTACCTTGGGCAGTGTAAGAACTACGGGTCCAATACACACTTTGGTAAGGAATTTGACCTAGATTGTAGTTTCAGTTGTCCAATCAGTTCTACGTTGTCACTTAATCAACGGAACACGGTTCGATATCATCGCTTTTCATTTATGTCGGTAGCTACCATATAAGTGAAAACATCATCGATGATAATCTCATTTCAATTCCATTTAGCTCACCCAAACTAGTATACTGGACCAAGAACTTCATGTCTTGGGAGTAATCCGGATTAATCTCATGAGATGGAAATGATTTGAGACAGCGATCGAGTTCAGATTCAATGTTGTGCCGTGTCTTCCTCTTCCAGGGAAGTGAATCCTACGAACCGAATGATCTGTCGTGCTCCAGGCCAAGACAGATTGATTGGCTATCCGCCGGTGTACCGGACCGTCCAACAGGGGCGTCCAAACCGTCCAACAGGGGCGGCACACCCTCCAGGGATGTTGACTCGATGTCTGTTAAGTACGTCTATCCTTACAGGCATGTTTGCAGCTGATATATGATCTCGTCACTTTAGCTAGATCAAAGGAATGCGTCTGGAGCAACATTCTGAAATCTAGAATTCATTGCACTTGCTTATCACACTTGTGCGGTATGGGGATCGAGATGAGACATAGTGGGCAACGTCCATGCAAATTCGCGCCGTTCTACAGGAACGTTGACGTTCTTATCTCCCCCTAACGGCGGGAAGACTGTCTCATTAAAGTGACAACCCGCAAATGAGCGGTAAAGAGATCGCGTGCAAGGGCTCGAAAAGAGCTAGTGTGAAGGAGAATCATGATCGACAAAAGATACACATCCTTCTTTGAGGACCCATGGTGGTACGTTGCGGCGGCGCAACTTGGCACATGGAATGCGTACCCAAATGCGTAAATACGAAAATCATCAGGTTCGTACCCAGTAACCAACTGTAACGTCATATAGGTTGGGTGGCAATGGGCCTCAAGGCGGACCAATCATCACTGCATACAAGGATTGCATAGCCCTAGACAGAAACCGAAAACTTGGTACATTTACCAAAATTCGGGCGATCATTTAAATTGCGCTTTATGATCACTTAGGCGAGGCTATTTGGGGTGAACATGGGAATTCGATGTTCAATTAGAAACCCAAAACGACATGCAATACTTTATCGAAAACTGTCGATGTAAACTTTCCAACATTATCCAGTCTCCCGGACCTTAAGGGATAAGTAGGGTGGTGAGCCCTTAATCGGCCAGAGGGTTTAGCAGTAATGTGTGTGGACCAACATGTGACCAGTTTGTCGATTCATCAACCAAAACCATAAGTCTTTATATGGTCCGCATTTTGGTTGGATTAGTCCACGTATATTCCCTTGAATCCACTGTGAAAAGAGAGTCGTTTCATATCTTTGCAAGGGATGATTTATAAAATCGAATTTCCCTAATGAGCATGCTTGGCAAAGTGTGCTTGTAGGCACAATATCCTTACTTCGGGTAAGGAGATGCATCGGAGCATCGTTGGTCGACCTAAGTGTCCCAAAAGGTCGTGCCAAAGCAAGTAAACTGCTCAATCACCTAGCCCTAGGCCGGCCACATATGGCATGTGCCCCAGTTGGGGGACAACCCATTGGCCCCAAATCAAAGCTTCAGGCTCATTTTTGGTGGTGGTGCAAAGATATTTCACTCTATTTTCTTCAGTGGTTTCATTTATGATCATTATCAACTCGAATATCCTTAAAAACTCAACGTCAGGGAGAATTTAAGGTCCCTTAAATGGTGATTCAGTACCATTCATACAACAAGGAGCGTGCCATTGCTCTTAATCAGGTTGGATAGACCTGAAGTCGTTGTTAGAGATGTGATTTAAGTGTAAAGTTAGTGTGCGTAGTACGCATTCATCCAGACAACTAACTTTCCCACATTCCAACCTAATCACGTGTTTAATTGAATCGGTCACATGTACTAAGAAACATGATTCAATTAACTCATATTCGAGGACAATATCAATAAGATTATCCATAAGTAAAACATACACCAAACTTGAATCCAAGAACATGGAAAAATGTTCACAAAGTAAGCAAAGCTACTAGGTGGATTCGGCCAAAAGGCCATCCATGTCAAAATTTTGCACTTCCAACGATGTTTGGTGGAGCAAAATTAGTCTCACATATTGACTACTAGAATGGTACTCCTTAACAATATTGGTAGGGGCACGAACAGGTGCATAACCAATAATCTATTCCATCGGGACGGAAATAGATTCTGCAGGGTTAAGGTTGGGAATACTATCCCTTATTCTTGAAGTTTTTAGGTCTTAGGTACCAAGGATCATGCTTCGGGCATGATGCCACACCTTGGCAGGCCCTGATTCTACCATATGTTTGTAAAAACAAACTCAAAATTGGATTATGAGATGGACAGACCCAAACTTGGGTTCAGTAGGCTTTGACCGAACAGGGTCGAGCCATTCGGTAAACTCCAACTAAACTGGGTCCATACCTTTCTCTCATGTTTGTGGTAGTAATCAGATCCGAGAATTTGGTAAACTTCGCTTTCTACACTGCTATTTTAAGAGCGAGTGAGAAACATGGAAGGACGAGAAAAGTATTCTCCAGTCAAAATTCAATCGAATTTAGAAACTTCAGAATTGTACTCATTCATGGACGTAATCATGGTGTGCTTCAGGCAATGTCTTTCATGATTAGACAGTCCGTAGGAGCGAGCCAAAGAGCCATGGAATCCTCGATCGGGAGGTCTTTCCATTTGTAATGCTTCGGGCATAAGTCTTCGAATGAAGATCATGGCGGAGGCTTATTCAGCTCTTCCATGCCATTAGTGGCTTCAATGGTTTCTCAGCTTCTTAATAGTCAATGGGAGATTCACGTCTTGTGCCCCACATTAAGTGGTTTCTATGGGAAACATCCAAATCAGGAAAATCGAACTTGTGACGGTTTAACAATCCATTGAATTGGAGGGAACATGATTGTGATTGGTGCTATGGGAATGAAACGTCCATAGGCATCAACATTCGATGTCTAAGACATGGTTTTCATGAAAATCGTCTGGTTTTCATGGGTGTATTGTTTTATGAAAGCTTCGGGTTTCAAAGGCACTAAATTCGAAACTACAGGTTCGATTTAGTTTATGAACATTTAGTTCATAAAAGAGAGGTTCCTACAAGAAACACAGAATGCAATATACTAACTAAGTGTAGTGGATTTGAGTTGTCTTCGGGAACTTAAGTGTGAGAGCTTCGTTACTACGAAAGTATGTGACGGTTCAAAGTATAAAGAGAAATTATTGAATCGTTAATGTCCAAAAGTGATCTTCAGGTCAAGAATTTTGGATTCATTATCAGATTAATGGACTGCAGGTCACTTTAAATTAATTCAATAAATCGGGCCATACAGGGTCGATTGTAGAAGCAAAATAATATTAGCATAATATTATGGGATCGAAAATAATGCCACAAAATAAGTTGGGCTTGTGCCGTGGGATGTGGGAAGGCACGGGGTGCCTTAATTGGTCACGGCAGGGCCTAGGAAAGGCCTGGAATCATGGCTGCAGGCCACGGGGGAAGGTGGCTTCCAGCCGAAGCTGGGTTGGGTCCATATGGACCAATGGTTTGCACGGGGGAGCCCAAAACAATGGGCTGGCGGTTTGGATTGCGGCGCAAAGAGCCCAGCCCGAAGGCTGGCATGTGCGTGCGTGTGTGCATACATGTGCCCAGCCGAAGGCTGGCGTTTTGTGATGCGGGCCTCTGAGGGCCGTTGGCTGCAGGCCCAGCCAAGAAAAAAAAACCAAATCAGGCCGAGGCCTGTTTTCTTGTTGGCGCAGGGATGGTGCTGTGCACCCAATCCCGATCCCCTTTGTTTCCTTTTTTTTTTTTTTTTCAATTCCCTTAGGATTTTAGAAAAACCCTAACTTGCTTCTAATTTATTTTTATACTTGACTCACAAATTCCACATAACAATTTAATTGTGCGATGCATGAAACAAATATATATATGAATTTGTGAATATATATATCGGAAGGAAAATGTAAACATAGGGGGTTCATGCATCATGGGGAATGTTTTCATGCTTCATGGGTCGTTTCAAATATCTTACTTTATTTTAAGCGTACCTGAGTAGCAGAAAACAACAAAAGCCTTTGAATTTGTAGAAGTTCCCTCGCAGAAAGCCGGAATAGCATCTCCAATGCGTTGTATCACGTTCAACATAGAAAAATTAAATTGAATCAATAGCATGTAGATCAATTTAATAAAACAATAAATTAATCATGAAAAGAATGATTAAAACGTAATATTCCCCTGATTGAAGAATAAACTCTCTTTAGCGCAGCTTCAAGAACGTGCTGATAACGTGTTGTAGGCATAATTTACTGAAGCAATTATGGAGGCCAAAAGAGAGAGAGGGTGCGGCAAGATTGAGAGACAAGAGAGAGATGTGTAATTGTGGGTGTGTGTTATCTCACCCCATTGTGCCTTTATTTATAGTAGTAGAAAGGGTAAATACCTTTCCCTTTAGGATTACAACATTTAATAGGTAATCTACTCCTAATATGAATATAAGATACTTTCCCATATTCTCTAGGATTTACACAATCACATTCCTATTCCAATAGGACTGCAACAAAAAGGAGGTTTTACCGATCCATCTTTTGTATTTTCCATCGTTAAATTACTTTACATTTGCAGTAAAAATATTCCGTAAAATATTTGCCACGTGGACTACACATGTAAAAAAGTCATTTTGCCAAACAAAGATGAATCGCACTATACAAACATTGATAGATCGAACCTGCTCAGCTCAAAAGAAAGTAGAATTGATTCGTCGAGGTGAGATTGTCTGCTCTCCTTTTTATATCATACCCTTTTCATCCCTTCCTGTGTTGTGCGATCACGGTTAAGCCACGTCAACATTTTATATTGATTTTTTTTATAGAGATAATAAGACAAAAAACAATAGAAATATAAAATGTTAACGTGGCTTAACCGTGACCGCACAAATAAGAGAGGATTGAAAGGGTATGGTATTGGGAGGGCATAGAATCTGCCTCCGAGTATGGTGAGGTGCAAAAAACTTGAATTCTGACATAGAGAAAGAAAGTGGCTATTTATAAAGTTCAATTGTAATTGACTAAAATTAAAGTTTATGAAAAAAATCAATGAATCGCTAAGACCTCTTTTAAATAATTTAGCTAAATCACACAAACGCAAACAAAAAAGAAAAAAAAAAGAAGGGGTACTGAAAAAGGTTAGGAGATGAAAGATTGCATAATTAAGTATTAAGCTCAAAACAAATAGGTCGTATTCTCATATTATTATAATATGAGGATATTTTTACTACCAAAAAAAATTATTCAAATCCAGAGTTATACTGTAGTATTTAGACCAGCAAAAACAACGGCTCGCATGTTTAATTTTTTGTAAAGCATTCGCAAAATTGGGTTAAGAATATCGTCACGTTGACATTCCTTTCGTTTTAAGTGAGAGATCTCATATTCGAATCTCGTGAATAACGAATTCGATACCAAATTAGGTTGTCCATTGTGTGACTTTCGTCTGCTTAGGGGTAAAAATAACAATGTACTCAAAAAAAAAAATTGTTATCCTAAATTTGGGCTGCGGTGTTTAGTTGGGTCTGGCCCAGTTTTTCCAAAACAAACCCAATTAAAGGATTGAAAGGAACTAGAAAGACAAAATTAACCTTGCATCTTTTTCATAATAGTCAGGACAGTGATGTAGTTAGCAGAAAAAATAAGGGCATTTAATGAAATGTCCTACAGTATATTGTCGCCCTATCGTTAAAGCCCTAGGGCTTATTGAGCAGCCGACGGGGAGCAAGTTCATTGCAGCAGGGAGGCGGAGGTCAGCTCAGAGCTTTAACAATGGCGGAGAAGGGCCGCGGAAAGGGAAGAAAGGAGGAGGTCGTCACCAGAGAGTACACCATCAACCTCCACAAACGCTTGCATGGATGGTAAGCCCTCAGAATTTTACTGGTATTTTGTTCTTGGTTTAGATCTTAGTTTAAGGAGGTTAATTTGATTTTGATCTTTCTTTTTTAATGGTTTTATTTTTTGTGGTTTTTGAGCTTAAAATGATGAAATAATTGTTTTATTGATCTACATTTTTTAATTTATTGGGTTAATGGATAAAAAATATTAGCTTTGGAGTGAGATTATTAGGGTTTTAACAGCTTGATCATATCTTTGTATAGCTTCTTTGACTTCCTAAATCTTTGGAGAATTCCTTTGTAAAGATGGTTTTATGTTAACTAGGGTATTGATTAGTTGTTTCACAATAACGAGAGATTTTTCAATGTATCTGGAACACAAGATGATATGCGATATAAGTAGAGAGAAGTTTTATTTACAAGCGTTCCTCCACTTATATAATAATATTTGGCATATGTGCCGTGTTCCAGGCACGTTGAAAAATCTCTCCACGAGAACATTGTTGATGATTTGGTCTTAGTAGAAGTGAATTGTTGATTTTCCAACATTCTTTGATGTCCTCCGAGCCTCCGACGGTTATAATTATTGGTGGCTTAAATTGAAGGGTTTTGTGAGCAAAATGTGGTTTGTTTGTTAAATAATCGGTTACATTCTTGAATTTCGACATTGCCCAATTGAACCCGAGGTCTAGTGGAGTATTAAGTTATGATGCACTGACGAGAAGCCTGACCATTTAGTGATTTAAAAAACCGAATGGTTACAATTTTCAGAAACTTTCGTTAAAAAAACATATATGGTCTTCCGAATTGTGTTGCAGACTCCATTTCTGCAGCAGTATTTCTTTTTATGTTCTCTCAAAGTTCAGCATGAGTTGTGCAATTTGCTTATCACACACTTGATTATCCGTTATCTCAAATCCCATGCAGCACGTTTAAGAAGAAGGCACCAAATGCGATAAAGGAAATCAGGAAGTTTGCTCAGAAGGCTATGGGAACCCCTGATGTCAGAGTGGATGTTAAGCTCAACAAGCACATATGGAGCCGTGGCATTCGGAGTGTGCCGAGAAGGGTACGCGTCCGCATTGCACGGAAGAGAAATGATGATGAAGATGCCAAGGAAGAGTTTTACTCGCTAGTCGCTGTCACGGAGGTCCCTCCAGAGGGATTTAGTGGTTTGGGCACCAAGGTGATCGATGAAGAAGAAAGCTGAACTCCGTTTAAACCTCCGTTTTTGTTCTAGTTAGGTGATCCCAATTTCGGTTGTACTTTTGTTTAATTGAGGATGTGTGGTCTGGTTTTGTCTGTCCTTGGAACTCAGAGTTTTTGAATGGTTTAATTAGTGTTTTGTCGCCTTTAGTATCTTTTTCATCACGAGATATACACCAGGTAACATTCTAAAATTTACAGGGGCGATTCAAAAGGTACACCTTGAAGGTGACCCAAAAGACTCTTCCAAGCTGTCCAACATACGATTCAAATTCCTTTTGGCTAACGACGTTTAGCTGATCAAGTTATGGTAAGGCAATGATTTCGTTGAGTGCATATCTAAGTTTACCCAAGTTTACTAGAACTCTGTGCTTCCCTCTCTACATCCAAATTCGAATTCTCGGTGAATCATTTCTAGTCCACTCTAGTTTCTAAAATTACTTTTAATATGTATTGATTAAACGTGGCAACCGTTCATTGTAATGTTCTTTTAATTGGATCTACCTTGCCTAGTAGTCTGACAAATGTTTTATTTTTATTTTTTTAACAATGATATTATATATACTAAGGGGATGGGGGAGTGGGTTGAGCCTCACACTGTGCTAGTCATAAGAAATGTGGTTCAAATTCGTCTTTTGCGATAATCGAACCTAAGACCTCTCACTTACAAGTAAAGAGAAATATTATTAGACTGTATTATTAAGTAACAAGTATTCAAACATATTAAAGAAGAAAGTATAAGAAGGATAATGATATGAAGACCAAATTTTTAAATCAAATGATGTGTCACCAATAAAAAATAAGCACGTTAATTGACACTTAATTAATAATCCAATAATCTACAACCACATCATTTGGTTTAAATTTTTTTGGTGTTCCTAGCACTACTCTCTACAATCTTCACCGTTCGATTCTTATATTTAATTTTCAACGTTAATTTTTTAAATTCAATCTTTACCGTTCATTTTCCAGTCGACTCAATAATCACGCAATATTTTTTTAATCCATTAAGGCCAACTCCAACCCATGGTCTAAAACCTATAATTCCCCTTCTATTCTCCCCCCAATCCATTCCAACCCAAGTTCTAATTTGGACCTAAAATCTAAAACCTACAAAAAAAAACCCAGATTTAGGCCAGGATTAGTGGTGGAGCCTCCACCTACATGGGTGTGTCTCCCACTTGTCTGCCAATAAAAT
Source organism: Cotoneaster glaucophyllus (assembly GCA_036320875.1). NCBI lineage: Eukaryota > Viridiplantae > Streptophyta > Magnoliopsida > Rosales > Rosaceae > Cotoneaster > Cotoneaster glaucophyllus. The sequence continues at coordinate 605,942 of CM070070.1, read as the reverse complement.
TGAGCCCAACGGCTCTTTTGGTTGATCAATGGCTCACATTTAAATGAGATGTTGGTTATCCAATAGTCCACATTTAATTTAGTTAATATTTTTGTTTTATATTTATAAAATTATTGAATCCAACGATTGAGATCGAATATGATCAAATCTAACGGTAAAAAAAAAAAAATCTAATGGTCTAAATTTAAATTCAACAGTTAAAATAATTATAAAAAATTATTTAACTCAAAATTCACCCAAAAATTGTATAAATACCTATACAATTCTTCTAATTTTTCTTTCTACCATCTTCCAAAACCATGTTTCTGCTCATGTGTCTTGCGCTTATGCATCTCTACCATGTGTTTCATACTCTAGTTTCATGTGTCGGTTTAGTGATTTTTCAATGTTTATCGGAATTTAAATATTTTAAGGTTAAAGTGTTCATAAAATTAATTTAGGATAGTCTACATAATATATATTTTTTAAATTAATTTTTAAAAAATAGCCTAAATTCATTTTTTAATAATCTGGGACTAAAATTTTAGGCCAGGGTTGAAGCAGAAAAAGTTAAAACCTAAATTTTTCAAGCAAAAAAATTTTAAATTTTAAGCTTAGATTGGAGATGGTCTAAAAGAAATAGAAAAAGAAAAAGAAAGGATTTAAAAAAAAAAAACACTTTCTTTACGACATGACTCCTTTTTTTTAAAGAAAAACTAATGAAAAGTCCAAAAAAACTTCTCTTTTAACGAAAAGTCATTTTTAAAGGTATAGTGAATAGTGTCAGTTAAAGGTAAAAAAGTGGTTTTTCGTTAAAAGTGAACAGTACCGGGACCTTTTCATTAAACCTCCCTTTTTTAAGGGAGCTTTAATAAAAAGGGCTTGAACTAAGTTTATTTTAACCAAAAACCATCCTATAACTTTTTTTAACCAAAAACCATCCCAGAACAAGGTAAAACCCACCAAACCAACAGACAGCTCGACCACCAGCCAGTCACTCATGGGCTCTCCTTTGGCCCTCATCCTCCTCCTCCTCCTCCTCATCTTCATCTCGCTGGGTACTACAACTTTCCTTTTTGAATCACCCTATTTCGTTGAGTATTGAAGAAGTTATATCTATTTGAATCTTACCCAGTTTCCGGCGACCTCCGAGGCTTTCGAGGCATTTTCCGACCAAACCACAACGAGTTAGCCATCGTGCAAGGTACCATTCTCTTCGTCTCTTCGAGAACTACAATTTTCGTTTTTGAATCACTCGATTTCGTTGAGTATTGACAAAGTTATGAGCGTTTAAAGTTTGTCCAACCCAGTTTCCGGCGACCTCCGAGGCTTTCGAGGCGTTTTCCGGCCAAACCACAACGAGTTAGCTATCGTGCAAAGTACCATTCTCTTCGTCTCTGCGAGAACTACAATTTTCGTTTTTGAATCACTTGATTTCATTGAGTATTGACAAAGTTATGAGCGTTTAAAGTTTGTCCAACTTTCCGGCCGAAATCCGGCCTTCCCTTCCGTTTAGCTCCAGCGAGCAGCAACCACACCAAGCCCTTTGGGCCATGCACAAACAAACACTGTATATGGAAAGAAAATGAACATTAACACTGTCGCTGGAAAAACTAACACTGTCGCTGGAAAAATAACACTGTCTCTGGAAAAATAACACTGTCGCTGGAAAAACTAACATTGTCGCTGGAAAAAAAACATTGTCGCTGGAAAAACTAACACTGTCGCTGGAAAAACATAACACTGTCGCTGGAAAAAAAAACACTGTCGCTGGAAAAACTAACACTGTCGCTGGAAAAAATAACACTGTCGCTGGAAATAAACTAACAGTGCAGTGACTTAAATTCCAGAAACAGTGACTTAGATTCCATAAACAGTGTTACTTAAAATCCAGAAACAGTGACTTAAATTCCAGAAACAGTGACTTAACTTATAACATGGTTTTTTATTAAACAAAACTTATAACATGGTTTTTTATTAAAACTAAAACTTATAACATGATTTTTTATTAAACAAAACTTATAACATGGTTTTTTATTAAAACTAAAACTTTTCAAACCCTTTTCATTAATTTTCCTTTTTTTTAACTGTTATACTTTGCAGCGCCTAGAAATCTTGCCCGCGAATTTTCTTTTAAAACAACAACGTCCCGCCAGTCCTCCTGCCCAAAAATAATAACAAAACTCGCAGCCAAACATGCCCGCTCAAACCCCAGAAGTTGCAGAGCCACTCACCAAACATTCACTGGCAGACAGAGAGAGAGAGAGAGCTTGCGATCATCGGGATGCCGTTAATCTTCTGCATTTTACTCTCCTACGGATAGAGCTAACTTCCACTGAGGTAATCTCTCTCTTTCTCTCTCTCTCTCTCTTACTTTTGCAATTTTTATAATTCATTTTTGTTGCAAATTAGGGATTGCAGAGAGGGGAAGTCGAATTGTGAATTCTTACTTTTGAATTCGGCATTTGGAAGGGCCCAGATCCACACTCACTGCAAACAAACAGAACCGTAATGTTCTCTCTCATTCAAATTGCTGATTGTATATATTTATTCATTTGAATCTCAAGCTATGTTAGTTCCTCGCAGTTTTTCAAGCTTTAAATGAAATTAATTGAATTTTCTTTGCTTGATTAGTGTGGATATTAGGCATTGTGCTTTCTGCTTTTTGGAGATTGTTTGTCACTTGCAATAAGATGAATTTCATTATCTGTCACTACAGAAATTTTATATTTTTCGTTTTTAGCTACGGCTGCTTGTTTTGCTTATTTTTGTTTTTGATTTGTTATGTAAAAAATTCAGAGATGGACTCTCTCAAAGTAAGTTGTGACCCCATTGACAGTGAATTGGATGGTGTGGACTATGTCTCTGGGCTTAGTACTTTACTCGTTGCCACGATTCAGGAAGCCAAAGACAGGATTTCTCAGATTGAATACGTTTTCTGCAATCAGCTTTATACATATTTCCAATCCAAGTCTAAAAGCTTCCAGAAATTTGAAACCCAATGGAAAGAGAGAGAAAATGATCTCTTACGTCAAATTGAAACACTTCGAGCTGAAAAGCAACAAACCCTTGAAGAGAACCGCTTACTCAAGCTTGACAAGGGAAATCCGTCCAAGGAACAGGAAGAGAAGGTGAACCAACTACTTGCCGAACTGAAAGGTGTACAGTTCAAAGGTAATGAGCTTGAGCGAATGCTTAAGCAGAAGTCTACTGAAGTAGGTAAGGGAATGGAATTGGAGTGTAAGTTGCTCGGAGTGATTCAATCCAAAGACGCTGTCATTGTGGATAAGGAAAAACAACTGAAAGAGAATGAAGAAAGTAGAAACACGCTTCTTGCTAAATTGAGTGGTCTTGAAAATAGAGTTGATGGACTCCAAGAGGAGCTCGGGGAAAAGATTAACCAATTAGCCAATAGAAATGAGCTTGAAGAAAATTTATTTCAAAAGATTGAGCATCAGTCTTCTGAGATCATGAATAAAGAAAAGCTTTTGAATGATCAAGAAGAAGAGAAAAAACTTCTTATGGCCAATTTGGAAATTTCGGAAGAAAATGTTAGTCAACTCCAGAAGGAGCTCCTCACAAAGAACAACGAAGTGGAGGGTTATCTGAGGGAGAAAAAACTGTTTCTAGCCAAAGTAACTAGTTTAGAGGAAAAAGTTGATGAACTACAGGTGGATATTAGAGGCATGGCTGGCGAAGTGGCCAAAAGAAGGGATTCGTGTGAAAAGTTACATCAACAGATTGAATCATTGACCTCGGGTTTGCAGGCTGAGAGGAAGAAGTACACAGATCTTACTGGTGCTTACAAAAACCTTAAATCACAGCACAAGTATCTCCGCACAAAGCTTGGTCTTACGAGGGAGAATATGCTACCCCAGATTAAGTTGGAAGATAAAAGTGATTTGTTGAGATATGATCAAAATCCATCAACTTCTCATGGTATGATGCTCTCTGTTTTCTTCTTTCCATCTTTATTAGTCTTTTGAAAAATGAAACATAAATACTCGAGAGAAAATGTTTATTAGTACAAACCACAAACTTATGGTGATCTGCCAAATGTTGCTTACTTGTTTTACTGGATAATTTTGGGTCGGCTGATCTTCGTCTGTTACCTTTCAATTGAAGTTGTTGTAAGAAATATGTATTACTGGAATTTATGGTTCTTCCAGTTATAGCTTCACTAGATGATATTGGGATGGTGGATCTTGTATGTGACTTTTGAATTGAAGTCCGAGTGGAACCTTTTACTTTTAAAAACATTTTGGAGTAATAGGGGAATAGCACGCATGCACGTAGCTTTAGCTTGTGGTTGGGTTTTCCATTGTGATTTCATTTCCTGGCATCCTTGTTTGATCGATTCATCTATTTCAAATTGTAGATCTTGAGAAAAATCAGAATGCTTCTGCAGCTATTTTATGCACAAAAAAAGTGAGGGATGAAATCAGTTGTAACAATAACTTGGAGGATGTGAAAGGAGGCAAGCCAGTTCAAGCAGCTAGTCCCATCTCTCCTACTTCCTTCTTCCCCATTGCACAAAAATGCCCTCCCACCTCAAAATCTTCCCCAGTAGCTGGGAGAAAACGGCCTGCTTCCAGCTGGGTGGATACCAGGACGCGTCAAGGCCAAGATGGGCCTGACCCACACGATGATTTTCTTGATACCCCACTTGAGAACATCAGAGGAAACTTGAATAAAACCACAAAGGAACAAATTCCTGATTGTCCAGTTCCAGCTCCAAATGACATGAATCTAGATAGCTCAGATGATGAAACACAGGATGTGAACGCTGTAGTTAGGCCACAGAAGCAGCAGATGCCAGCTCCAGTGGCCGGTAAAAATGGTTTCAAGTTTGTGGAACCAGTAAGAAAGAAAGCTGAGCGGGAAAATTTGAAAGGAGTTGAATGCAAGCAGTGCAAAAAGTTCTATGACGCTGTCCTTCCCAATGAAGGCAGTGGTAAGGACACTGATAATAATAAGCATAATTTTCGCTGCGAGCACCATGAAGGTGTTTCTCGTCATCGGTATAGGTATGCTCCCCCTCTTACTCCAGAAGGGTTTTGGAATATTGGATTTGAATCTGAAATGTGAGATTGAGAAATTTTTTGTTATTAATTTTTCTTTTCATAGATCATTGATTTGTAGTGATATTTAATTTCATATAAAAAATGATCTACAAAACTCTTTTCCTAGAAATTTGTCAACCTTACAAAGAGTAGTTTCATAATTTGACATCCTCTTGTAATACCCCTTATTACAGGACACAGTATTAGAATTTTAAATTCTGAATTTAGAAATATAAATGCTTCTGCTAAGTATTTTAGGTTGAGAACAAAACACCATGGGAACTTCTTTAGTTTTAGAAAGCTTATTTGTTTTGATTATCTAGACCTATTAGATAGACCTGTAAACGGGTCGGGTTTATTGGGTTTTGGGTCGGGTTCAATCCAACCCGTTAAGTTAACGGGTCACCCGAACCCGACCCGTTAAGCTAACGGGTCACCTGAACCCGACCCGTTAAGATAACGGGTCACCCGTTTCACCCGTTAAGACTCGTTAACAATTATTATTTTTTTTTTTTGTGCATAAAATCTATTTTTTGTTGTTAAGATTTTATTGAAATTACTAAAATATCCTCCACTAACGGGTGCTAACGGGTCTAACGGGTTTAACGGGTTGACCCAAAGTGACCCGTTATTTAACGGGTTGTTAACGGGTCCACCCGTTAGCGACCCGACCCGTTAAGCACCCACCCAAATACTAATATTAACGGGTCGGGTCGGATCGGGTTAACGGGTCGGGTTCAAAATGCCACCCCTACTATTAGATGATGAAATCTTTACGTGGTAAACATCTTGATCTACTTGCTCGTCAAGCAATTTTCGGTTGCCTTTGAACATGCTTATATTTACCTCATGTATTACTTTTGAGCATTGCTTGCTGTTTAGTATGTGCCTTTTGATATAGCTTTGAAAATGCATAATCATGTGTATAATTAGGTTAAATGAGTCCTCCACAATTAGAACTCTGAGCGCGTTGCTGCAACACCAGTTTCTCTTCTTTGATGTGGTAGACATTTTGTCAAGTTCAGAACGGGTTGTTAGGAGGACTCACCCGTTGTCTAAATAATTTAAGAAGAACTAGAGTCAAATTGCATGCATGACTAAACATATTCTGTTATGAAATCTTATATCGATAAAAGCTCTTCGGGTTAGTTCAAGTGTTGAGAGAGGGTCGGAGAGTAAGTTAGGATTCGGGATAAGTCTATAGTTCGATTAATAGGTTAGGATTAGGGATAAGTATGTAGTACATATATGATGAAGCATGTGGTGAGGAAGACGTCCACGTATCCGTATCTAAGGAGGTTTGATTAGTTTTACAGACTGTCTGTGCTGCTCTCTATTGAATTCTTGGGACCCAACTGAATCCAGACCGGTCCTGTGACTCTTGTCCCCCAATGGGGTATGGTGGGTGGGTGTATTTGGCGTCAACCCGCGCATCTTAGCAAAACCATGCTCGTCTTTGCCGCCGTGCGCTGGAAGTTAACTGTGCCTGTCTGTCATGTGAAGTCTTGGGGTACTGTCAGTCTCTCACTATTTTATGTGCGTGTATTTATTTGCTGTGTGAGATCCTTGACCTAAATGGAACATAAATGGTAGCAACTTAATACTTCGGAACTACAGTCCTCACACATGTTGAATTTTTTGTTTGGATATTTAGTTCAGAACAGTAAAAAGTTATGTTAACGAGGTTGATTTTTTACTGTAGATGCATAAGTAGAGTCGCAATGAGCGAGTGACTGTAACATTTTAATTACTCTACAAGATTGATTTATGTCATTAATGCATGCATGTAAAGAGCTCACAGTGCATCAATGGTCCGTGTTACCGTGTATGAGCGAGTGACTAGCATCAACTGTTCGTGCATGAGCGAGTGACTGTAACATTTTAATTACTCTACAACATTGTTAGTTGCTTTTATTTAAAAGGAAAATTAACGAAAAGTCTTCAAAAATTTTAGTTTTAATGAAAAAATGACAAATAAAGGTGTAAATGAATAGTACATGAAAGGTAAAAATGTTGTTTTTCGTTAAAAATGAACAATGCCGGGAATGTTTTGTTAAAACTTCCTTATTTAAATGCCTTGCTTTCTGTAGCAAAGACCATTGCTACTTTTTTTGATACATCAAAAGAAGAAAAGATGGAAAACTTTTGAGCTTTGAGATTTGTAGCATCCTAACTTTCTGAGTCGTATCAAAGCGTTATCCCATTGTCCCTCAATTATTCCATGCATTCATCATAGACATAAGTTGCTCGCAATCTTTTCCCACCTACTTCAAATCTGTGTTGTGGGAAACTTATGATGCCTTTCACATGCCTTGGGTTTGTCTTTTGCCAAAAGCTAAAACAAACACCGCTTCAAATAAAAGCAGATACAGAAATCCTTAAGTTTCATTTTCAATTGCAAACCAACTAACTCTAAATTCTTTCATCAATATCGCGTCTCAGTATTGAATGATACAAGAAATGAAAGGCTAAAATTAAAAAAAGATCTAAACAATTGTAAAAATCAAAATTAAGTCTAAACACCTGTAATATTGAATGATAAGTAGCATTGAAGCTACACCTATCAATTTGATCATTTGCGAAATGATATGTTGTCAAATTGCATTCAAACATGTTTACATATTTACAGTCGAAAAATATAACGGGATAATTTTGTAAGCAATCACATGTAAATTGCATTTGAAATTTGAGAACTATCATTTGCATTCTAAATTAGTCATTGTGCACATTACGTATTTTAAACAACCGATTTTATTATGTGACAACTCATGTTTATATCGATCGATTATGTTCCTCTACATCTAACATTGGATAGACCTCATACAATAATTTCCTAGCTTTAATAAGAGGCAATTTTTAAGCATTTGAGATTACCAAGTAGATAATACCATTTCCCATGCAAATAATACACAATATATAAATGATACATTACGAATATATCTCTCTCAATCTTATGAAAAAGATATTGTACGTGATGCTCTATTTCACGTGCATGCATATGCATTTCTGCCTTTTTCTTTATCCTTTCAACCAAATTATATAGGACTTAATACTTTTTTTATAAAATAAAATAAAAAAACTAAACCACGTAATAAATGTTACAATACACAGAAATTATATAAAAAAAAGTGCATATGCCCGGAACTTCGGAGTGAAACGAAACCGGTACGATAACTTATACAATCCATACCGGCCGAATCCACACGATCAACAAGTACTCAGCGGGTTCCCGCAGAGGCAATCATTGTTGGTAAACGACGACGCTTCCAGGTGATCGAACGGGTTCCCCACAGGAATCGCCCCACACAGGTGGTTGTGGCTGAGATCCAAGTGCCCGATATATTTCGCCGCCGATAATGAACCGGGTATCGGCCCCTTTAAATTGTTGTACGATAAATCCAGTGCCATAAAGTACGAATTTCCGTGGAAAACGTCCGGTATGTTACCTTCGAACCCATTTCGGCTCAAATTTAAGATCCCCATACCCCGATTGCTCAAAACGGACGCTGGCAATTGACCCGAAAACGAGTTTCCGTCCAAATTCAACGTCGAAAGAACCTGCATTTTCCCAAGACAGTCCGGTACGTGACCCGACATTTGGTTCCTGGACAGGTCCAGGTCGGCCAACCGGTTCATGTTGCCAATGGAATCGGGGATCGACCCGGTGAGCTGGTTTCGGTTCAGCAGAGCCCGGCTCAGCATCTTAAGTTTTCCGAAATCAGCCGGTAACTCGCCCGTGATTTGGTTATTGCTGAGGTCCATGTGCATTAGCCCGGAGAGGCCAACGAGACTAGCCGGAATCTTACCGGAGATCTGGTTATCAGCGAGGTTGAGGACTCTGAGCATCTTGAGGTTGCCAATATCGGCCGGAATCTCGCCCGAAATCTTGTTTCCAACGAGATCGAGAACTCGGAGGTTGGAGAGGGTGGTAAGGCATTGGGGGATCTCGCCGGTGACTCCCTTCCAGTCGGCGAGAACGAGGGTGGTGAGGCGGTCGAGGCTGCAAATTTGGGGCGAGATCGATCCCGACATGAACCCGGAGTGACCGGATTTCGTGATTATGGGGTCCTCCGACTCGCCTCGGAGATTAATGTCGACGACTCGGCCGGTTGTGGGATCGCAGCTGACTCCGTACCAGTTTACGCAGCAATCGGTTCCGACCCAAGAGTTGAAGATGCCCAATGAGGAATCGGTGAGTCCGGTTCTGATGGATTGAAGTGCTGCTAGGTCTGATGGGGAACAAGAAGAGCTCACAGTTGAGACAATGGCACAGAATGTTGCCACTGAGATTAAGAGCAACCTCATCATCTTCATGGTAGAGAGATAGAGAGCTTCTCTCTAGCTGTTCACTTGCTAAGAGTGGATGGATGTCTGTGACTGTAAGTGTTATTGCATGAGAGAGAGAGAGAGAGAGAGAGAGAGAGAGAGAGAGAGAAGGGGAGATGGGGGTTTGGAAGTTGATGGAGTGAGATATATAATATATAAGCAGGAGCAGCAAGGATGTGAGGGCAACAGAGGTTCAATGTGCATGTGCTTACAGGTTTAAGGATTTAATTGAATATGGACTTGCACATGCAAATGATGATTAACAATGCATGCATGGACAATACGAGAGATTTTTCAATATGACGGGAACACAAAATAGTATATCATATGTCATTATATAAATGGTGAAATATGTGTATTAAAAAATTAATAACTTAAAAAATAAAATTTTCCACCACTTGTATAAAAACATGTGGTATACCACTCGTGTTCCGCTCACAATAAAAATCTCCACCAATACGACTTAATTTTAGGGTTTTTTTTTTTTTTGTTTTTTTGTTTTTTATGGACTGGTTCCCCGGTGAATGAATCCCATGTAATATAATAATACTCATTTACCAAAGCAAATTGGTTTGGTTGTGAAAACTTTGCACTAAAACTAAAGGTCTAAATGGCCATGGTAATTTTGAGGGAGTGATTTCCGGCTTTTCACCTTTCACCTTTGGCACGTCCCTTTTGCTATTGATTCTTCTTTTTGTTGAATACATTATCCAGTAGCTGAAAGTAATAATATTTATTTATGTACTTTGGTATATGTTCGATTTCCTTCTCTTCTAACATTTAACAATTTAACTCACTATATAACACAGTCGTTTGTCATAAAAAAAAAAACTGAAATAAAAAAGAGTGTATGAAATGAAAAACGACGTTCATAAATCATTTTTCCATAAAAAACTGAATCAATACGGACAACATTACATTGTAAGTTTTTTGTTGTTTTGTTTTTGAGATAGTAGCTCAAACCCAATCTCAATACTCACCTATTTGGCCATTTGATTCCCTCAAATAAATAGGCTAATAATCCACCATAGGAAGATTTGGAGTCCTTTTCCACATTTTCTGAGTTCCTCCTAATTAATATCAAGACATCTTTAATGGCTTGTCTACGTAACTATAATTAAATTTGGAGAGGTTGAATTGAGGAGGAGTTGTGGTAGGATTGTTGAAACTGTCTACAAAAAAATTCAGGAATCGGAATAGGAATAATAGTGAATCATATAGCTGTTTACTAATTCACATAAATCACAATGAAAATCAATGTGATTACTAAAATGCCCATATTCTAATAATTTATGTTATATGCTAATTTATTTTTTTTATTAAATTTTTTTGGTAAAACTTATTTTATTTTATTTTAACCTTGTGAAGGGCAAAACGTGGTGTCAGGTTAATGTGAGGGGTAATTCTGGAGTTTTAGTAATAAGTGGTACAATGGGAAGGAAAAATCCATTTTGATTATCCTAATAACCCGAAATTCAATTCCTATCAAATTGTAGAGAATTCACTTCCTCCAAATTTTAGAGTTAGATTCCAAAATTTGCATGGGTCCCCAACAAATTTTAAATTCCTCAATAATTAAAAAATAACGAAATATTCTGTAATCAAAATTTAATTCCGTGTTTTGAATCGTTTACTCTTACTTAAAGGTGCCATGAAATGAAATCACAAATTTCCATTAAAAGCAAAGCAAAGCATGATAATCCAATCCACACATATATGTCCCCACCATGATACCAATGTTTCAATTAGATTTCAAATCCAATGATTGAAAGGCTTTTTCTCTCCCTAATTTAATTAGTGTCCTTACTTTAGTATATATAATCATCATTTAACCAATTAAACGTCTTTTAGGAATTCACCAAGTAATTATAGTATACACTATAATCATATAATAATATCGGTCATCAAATTATCACCCTAATTATTTCTGACACCGAAAGATAATTTTTCTACAAAAACCATAATGGCTTTAATTACTTTGTCAATTATTACGATCCCCATTTGCTTTTCAAATGATGCAATGATCAATTGACATTGGTCCATTACAAAGTTTCAATTAAAATAAATAAATGCTACAAATATCTGGTTTGGACTTTTTATTTTTTATATTTCTCCTTTCTTATTTTGCAATTTTGTTTGCCGATCTAAATTGTTTATTTTTTAATGTCATTCTTGAAGATTATTTAATCTAAAATAATTTAGTCATCTACATATTATCCTATATATATAGACCACGTTTTTAGTTACACACTACAATTATAACAATGTTAATCTAACCATCTAACGATTTATATTTTGGTAGATTTTCCACAAAATTAGTCCTTAATTGATCGCACGTAGTGACGTAGACTAATACTATTCTCTAATATTGTTGAATCTATATCATTATTCAAGACAATCATGATTATTATCTTAGCTTATAATTATCATTGATTATTGAAGATTTATTCTTCCCATTATTAGTCTTGTGATTTGTTTTCTTTTAGTCCACTACCAATACATATGTACGCATAACGGTTTTTTTTTTTCGATTCGGTTCGATTGCACAGTTTTCCGGTTTTCACTCACCATTACTAGCTATATAGGCCTAACAATTTGTTAAATGATTGTGTTTGTCATTTTGTAAAATAGATATTCCAGTTCATGGAGTCCCCAATCTATGAGTCTTATCTAATATCCACCCTTTCGGCCCCAAAACTTTTAAGGCCACCTCCAACCGAAGGGTCAAGAGGGCTGAAAATAGCTCAAAAACCGTCTCCAACCGAGGGCAAGGGTAGAGGGCTCGTGGATCCCACGGAATCTAAAGGGGCCAAAGGGCTGGAGAGCTGGCCGCATGCAGCCAGCCAGCCCGGGGCTGGCCAGAAATCTTAGCAATCCTATCGGATATAATCGACATGAATGCTAAATTTTTTTTGAATCCAACGGCTAGCTGACGTCAGCTAGCCGTTGGATTCAAATTTTTTTATTTGGTTTTTTGGGCCAATTTTTTTTTGTAAATTCTTAAAAATTCTAATTTTTTTCTATTAAATTTAAGTTGTTGTATTTTTTAAACCCTAAGTTAATGTTGTTTTTAAATTTAATTTGTCGTTTTTAAATTTAAGTTGTAGTTTTTAAATAATAAATTATGTTTGGCCCTATGGTCATTTGGCCCTCGGTTGGAGACGTGTTTTTTTTTTTTTTTGACAGGGCTAAAACGAGTCATTTGGCCCTTTGGTCTTCGGTTGGAGACGGTGACAAATATGATCATGTATTGTTCCTAAACCCTCAGTTGGAGATGGCCTAACATTATAAGATGGGGGTTTGGGGGGGGGGGGGGGGGGGGGGGGGGGCGCGGGGCAATAGAACTTGGGACGTGTTTTGGTCCTTGCAACTTGCAACTTTGTCCCCACTGCTGCTGCCGCTCTACTCTACTACTCAATTTTGATTGATATATGGAGGTTCATTATTTCAGCCTTCATTTATTTGCTCCTCTTTTCCTGCTCGTTTTATTTATTTGAAAACCATTCATGCTGGTTCACTAATTAACCAAGACTTAGTTTCTTTGTTAATGAATGAAACCAACATCTCCAATCATGTTCATTATTTTTAAATCGAAATATAACTGTAATTTTCTTGAATCATAAAATGTAGGTATTTGCATATGATTTTACATTATCTGTCAGTACAAACGAAATTGTTGAATGAGTAGAGTTTTAGACCGTTAGAATAAATGGGAAGCAAATTATATCCATAATCTGGAAGCAAAACAACCCATGTATGGATCCAATTGAAGGTCGTGGACAACAAGGAGTTCAAATAACATGTGCAGAGATGGGATAATTATCACCACCGGATATCCCTGGCAGGATGCCAAATATTGTAATTAAATGGGATAAATGATGCAATTGCATGCTATGATTCAAGAAAATTACAAGCGTTTGTATGCAATCTAAACTTCTTCGTAGTGAATAACAGCCTTGTCTTTAGGTTCTAAAACTTAAAGATGGAGACGAGTTCTTTTTTCGACCGAAATTGCTCAATAATAGAAGTATTCGACACCACCACCACAACATTCATTTACTCACCGACTGAGCTTGGTCGACGAGTTGGCACATCTTGCATTTAACCGAATGACGTAATTAGCTTATTAGCTATTTAGCCTGTATGCGATGTAATCTAAATAGTTTTTAGAGTCTAACAGTAGGATATCATAGTTTGAAGAAACAGCACATTTAGTGCCGGGCAAAGAAATATTTGATTTATTTTTCTCCAGGTCAACGTTCAAGGAGAAAGTGAAAACTTTAAAGCTTGGTTGGTTTGGTATTCTGATGGGTCATGCATCACATGGAGTTGTGTCGTCTCCATTACAACATGGTTCAAAGTCCTCACGTGAACAGTGGTCAACACAACCCCTTCAACTTTCTTTCTTTTTTTTTTATAATTTTTTTTAACATATGCTTAATAATTTTTTTTATCACTAATAATTTGATTATTAAATGAGGGAATTTGTAAGTATGAAGGTATGTAAGTTCAATTAGTCAGAAATAAACTACAAAAATGATTATCAAAATGATTTATTTCTAATTAACAATTTAAAATTCTTCAAAGTGCATTGCATCTATGTCGCTTCAATTCTCTCTATCTAATGTATTTGTAGTTCATTTCTAACTAAGTTAGCCTTAAAATTCACAGTCGTCCCGTCAATAGTCGTGTGAGAGGATATACTAAGGGCTAGTTTAGGGTTTCTGTGCTCTGAAAAAAACGTTGTTTTCAGAAGTAGGGATAGATATGCTTTCTGCTGTTTTGGACTCATGATTTTGACAAAAAAAAATTTTTTTTTTTGGGTAAATTACAAAAAACTACCTCAACTATTGGGTCATTAACAGTTTCATACCTCGTCTTTAAAAAGTTTCAATGTTATACCTTATCTTCGAATTTGTTGCAATGTCATACCCAGGGGCAGATCTATTCAGGGACCACCCGAAGCTCGAAAAAATGGCTATGAGAATCTTCAAGGACCACCTAAGTCTGGGCAGTGATGGAGAAGAACAGCAGCCATGGCTGCTGCAAGCTGTGCATTTCAGGAGGAGGAAGAAGAAAGCCAAATTTTTTTTCAAAATGACTTGGCCAAAACGACGTCGTTTTAAGCCAAGTCATTAATTTTTTTTTGAAATCTTACTCATGCACGTGACGTGAGAACCCTCACACACACTCACAGCAATCAGCTCCTCACAAAACAGAGCTAATCTTCACTTTACCAAATATGTAACCCTTCTGCGTTTTCTCTCCTAGCCGCCGCTAACTGCCCACGGAATACATACAGAAGAACGTGGCATTGTACCAGTTCCGGAATGGGATTCCGTTGACCACCGCTGCTGCTGCCAATTTCACCCGCGGCGAGCTCGCCACTGCCTTGCGAAAGGTATGGGCTTTTTCTTGGATACGTTGATAAAACTTTTGGGGTTCATGGTTTGGTTGATTGGATTTTTTACCAGTATTAGGGATCTGGTGTTTAGGTTAGTAATCTTATACTTTTTTTAGGGGTTTTCCCCTCTTGCAAATTTAGAGTTTTTGTTGAGTTATGGTAATTGGGGTGTAGTTAGAATGAACCAATGTGGAAATTAACTACATGATGCGGGTTCAAGCCCAAAAAAAGATTAAATATGTGAATAGGGTAAATCTTTTATTTTGTGCACATTGTTTTGGTTTGAACATATGCAGTATGCTTTAATTGACAGTCACATAAGAGGTAATTTACCGAGTTAAAATTATATTGCCAAGTTAAGTGATCAGAGACTGAAAATTTGTGTATCAAATAATCCGGTAGTGATGCATGTAGTAGTAGGTTCTGTAGATGCTAGTTATACGACGATACAATCTGGGTTGACAAGAGTTATGAATCTAATTAGGCATACTAAAAAATCTAATTTTGATCTAAATTTTGTTTTAGATGTGTATTACTTGTGTATAATGTTTCTCCAAAAATCCAAACTTCCAGGTTGTATCTGAGAATATAAATTTGAAAGTTAGTTATATAGTCAAACATTTTCATTGAAATGAGACCGCTTGGGAAGTTTCCTAGGCACTTTGGAGCTTTTATATTGGGACCACCCTAAGTTAAAATCCTGGATCCGCCACTGGTCATACCTTCCGTCAGTTGTCTATCAATTCCTCTGTTAAATGCTGACGTGGCATGTGAGATCCCACATCGCCCAGGAGAGTGATCCTTATATGTATATTCTCATCCCTACCTAGCACGAGGCCTTTTGGGAGCTCACTGGCTTCGGGTTCCATGGGAACTCCGAAGTTAAGCGAGTAGCGCGCGAGAACACTCCCATGATGGGTGACCCACTGGGAAGTTCTCGTGTGAGTTCCCAGAAACAAAACCGTGAGGGCGTAGTCGGGGCCCAAAGCGGACAATATCGTGCTACGGTGGTGGAGCGGGCCCGGGATGTGGTGGACCCCGGGTCGGGATGTGACAATTTGGTATCAGAGCCTAACCCTGGTCGTGGTGTGCCGACGAGGACGTCGGGCCCCTAAGGGGGGTGGATTGTGAGATCCCACATCGCCCAGGAGAGTGATCCTTATATGTATATTCCCATCCCTACCTAGCACGAGGCCTTTTGGGAGCTCACTGGCTTCGGGTTCCATGGGAACTCCGAAGTTAAGCGAGTAGCGCGCGAGAGCACTCCCATGATGGGTGACCCACTGGGAAGTTCTCGTGTGAGTTCCCAGAAACAAAACCGTGAGGGCGTAGTCGGGGCCCAAAGCGGACAATATCGTGCTACGGTGGTGGAGCGGGCCCGGGATGTGGTGGACCCCGGGTCGGGATGTGACATGGCATGTGACATGGCACACTTTATATTAAAAAATTATTAAAAACTTAAAAAAAATTATTTTTAAAGACGAGGTATGAAACTGTTAATGACCCAATAGTTGATGTAGTTTTTTGTAATTTACCCTTTTTTTTTCATTTACGAAACAAAATTTTAGCCCTAACTTTTTTAAAATAATTTCAGCAATGCCAAACCAGCCCTAAGTAGTTCAAAGCATAAAATCCATTGCATCCAATATAACTTACCACTTAGGCCATCTCCAACCGAAGGGTCCAAAGGGAGAGGGTCGAAAATAACCCGAAAACCGTCTCCAATAGAGGGCTAGGCCAGAGTGTCACATCCCGACCCGGGGTGGACCACTTCCCGGGCCCGCTCCACTACCGTAGCACGATATTGTCCGCTTTGGGCCCCGACTACGCCCTCACGGTTTTGTTTTTGGGAACTCACACGAGAACTTCCCAGTGGGTCACCCATCATGGGAGTGCTCTCGCGCGCTACTCGCTTAACTTCGGAGTTCCCATGGAACCCGAAGCCAGTGAGCTCCCAAAAGGCCTCGCGCTAGGTAGGGATGGGAATATACATATAAGGATCACTCCCCTGGGCGATGTGGGATCTCACACAGAGGGCTCGTGGGCCTCACAGAATCTGAAAGGGCCAAAGGGCTGGCCCAATCCAGCCAGACAGCCTCGAGCTGGCCAGAAATGTGAGCATTCCTGTCAGATATAACCGACATCATTGTTATTAACCATGTCGGTTATATCCGACAGGAATGCTTAAACAAATTTTTGAATCCAACGGCTAGCTGACGTCAGCTAGTTCATGCCAGTTACCGTTGGATTCATTTTTTCTTTTTAAATTCTTAAAAATTCTAATTTTTTTCCTATAAATACCTAAACCATTCATTCATCATTCCTCGCAAATTTTTCACCATTCCTACACCATTTCAATTCTCATATTTTCTTACCTCTTTAAAAAATATTTCCTTCAATTTTTTTCAATAATTTTCAAATAGCCTCGTCTGTAATGAAAGGTAGGGCTTGGACCGGAAAAGAAGATGAAGCTCTTTGCAAGGCTTATAGATGGGTGTCAGAAGATAGTGTGAGGGGGAATTCTCAAACAAATGATGGTGTTTGGACTCGTGTGTCCAAAAAATACTTAGAGTTCTATGAAGGCACCACTCCACTGAATATCTAAAACCATGAGAGTTGTTCTTCAAGATGGAAGAAACATCTTCAACCAAGTTTGAACAAATGACATCAAGCACTATTAGCAGCCGCAAGTAGACATGAAAGCGGCGCTAATTGACGAAGTAAGTGTTTTCACAATTTATTTTAAATATTTAATTATATTACATTTAATTTCATAAATTAATTTCCTTTAATTTTTGTAATTATATTTTCTAGGTACGCCAAGCGGAGGAATTATATATGGAGGGCAGCTCGAAACCTTTTCAGTTTCACAATTGTTGGGAAATTTGTAAAGGGTGGGTGTTATTTGAAGATCCACCTCAACATAGAGCTCCTACGCCGGTGTTCGGAACTGCATCCTCAACTACAGATATGGATGAAGATGGATCTCCTACCATTCAACAAAGAAGGTTTGAAAATCCGTCTTTGGGTGAAGGTTCTATACCTAGGGCTATGGGACGAAACAAGGCGCGAAGGTTGAAGGAAAAAGGCAAGG
Organism: Cotoneaster glaucophyllus; assembly: GCA_036320875.1. Taxonomy (NCBI): domain Eukaryota; kingdom Viridiplantae; phylum Streptophyta; class Magnoliopsida; order Rosales; family Rosaceae; genus Cotoneaster; species Cotoneaster glaucophyllus. Next base: position 588,076 of record CM070070.1, on the reverse strand, counting down.
CAAATGATGATTACGCCGCTCAACAGGAAATGGCGGCCTCGTTGCGATTAATGGCGAAGCAAACTACCCTTAAGGCGGAAGAAAGGAACCGTAGCAATGAAGAATGGGCCAAACTAATACAAGAAGAGATGGATGATAAGAATATGGAAATGAACACTTTGAATTACACTCTAATGAGTAAGGCCTATTTTGGTAGGAAAAAAATAGAAATAATGACCCGGCGACAGTTGTTTACCTCTGACTATACTCCTACAACGGCGGATGATGAAGATGATGTTGATTATGGATATTAAATTTAAGTTGTAGCTTTTAAATTTAAGTTAATGTTGTTTTTAAATTTAATTTGTAGTTTTTAAATTTAATTTGTAGTTTTTAAATTTAATTTGTTGTTTTTAAATTTAAGTTGTAGTTTTTAAATATAAGTTGTAGTTTTTAAATTTAAGTTGTTGTTATTTTTAAATTTAAGTTGTAGTTTTTAAATTTAAATAATAAATTATGTTTGGCCCTGTGACAGTTTTTTGTGACGGCTAAAACAAGCCCTATGGCCCTTTGGCCCTCGGTTGGAGATTGAATCAAATATGACCCTGTATTGTTCATTAAAATATTAATATCTTGGAGGGCCAAAGGGTTAAAACGAGCCCTCTGGCCAGCCCTTAGTTTTTTTTTATTTTTTTTTATTTTTTTTTATTTTGTTATTTTTATCATGGAAGAGCAGCAGAGCTGGACCAAGAGCAAGTTTGTACAAGTCGATTTATGTACGAGTATACGTTAATAAGTTCATATCTACAACCTGCATACTGTATGCACAGATAAGGTGAAGAAGTGGTAGGTCATAAATCCGAATTATGTGGTCCATTTGGGACGTCCAATGCGATTAGAGGGATGGATCAAATGATGGAAAGACGGTTTCGAAGTGGTTTTTTGTGTCTGCTAAAACTTCGTTGAGTACCATATCCTGCAGAATTCAGATATAGTAATGCTCTTTTTTGGTTCTCTCAAGTTCAAATTGGCAGTAAAGCAATGAGTTCTAATACAATGCCTTAAGCAAAAATATCCTCGGTGACAAATGAATTTTCACTATCAATACAGTTTTCATTTGGAAAATCAAGCTGCTCGTAATTTAGCTGTCTGGCAGCTTCATACAGAGCAATGCCAACACTTACAGAGAGATTCAGACATCTCACATAAGTTTCAACCATTGGAATCCTAATTGTCCCACCGCCAATCGTTTCACTTTTGCAGTCTTCGAGTGCTTCAGGTGGTAGGCCGGATGTTTCGGAGCCAAATATGAGAAAATCACCCCTTCTATAAGAAAAGTCCTGAAAAATTGAACTAGTTAGTCAACTTAGAATGCTTACTTCATTGGCCAGGCAACAATGCATGTCAACAAAACGCAAGTGTTAATAAAAATTTCAGCTTCTCGACAAGGAGCGACAGTGCAAATAGCACTCTCCAGTACTCTTCTGTGCTCTAGAGTGGAAGTGCAAATACACCTCTGCACTAAAGTAGATGGGTACTTGGAGGAGCATGTTTAGCGCTCCCTTAAGAGAAAGTAAAAAAGCAAAAGAGGCAACAAAGCCTTCATGAAATACATAAATTCCTAGCACAATGGAGGATTATCTTGAGAATGCGAGTAAATTGTTTACACTTGTTTAATATGAGAGAAGCATAATATAGCAGTTGATTAGACAGCACGCTATTGCTAAAAATTAGCAGCCTATCGGTTCATATGATTTCATGATAGTTAATGGGATTTCTATACAACGCCATAAATGACTACCAAGTATCTTGAAACTCTGTATCTATTTCTATGTGAGTGACCAAGTATCATCATTCACCAGCCAACTGCTCTCAAGCATGGTGAATCTTAAATTAACATGATCACTCTTCTTCCCAAATTTAACGCAATAACGAACAAATAAAATTAAGTATAAGGGAAAAACATGCAAATTGGGTGTATGAAATGCTATCACTGTGAGAATTTATAGCATATTAGATCCACGGGCTGTTAAAAATAAAAGAAACATTTGCATTGCTCAAGTCAGGTTTTGTTCGAAAATTGATGTTTACCAAGGAACCAAAATGAAGAATGATTAAACTCTCCCTCTTAAAGGGAAACTTCGGAGAAAAGAAAAGTCAATACATGTGACTACTACACATGACAGGTACAAAACAAACTATGAAAATACAAGGAGCAGATAAAGGTTATCAACTTATCACAGCAGGTATGATTGTTAAGGAAATTTAGCAGGATAAAATCCTGAAGCAGAGTGAGACTGAAACGACAGAAACTTACTGAATGAAATTTTGTTCCTCTCTTTGTAAATGCAAGCAACCGCTTTTCCCCCTCCTGTAGATATAAAGGAATAGGGAGAGGGAGAAAACAGTCAAATGGAAAGTATGGGAAAGACATTCAAAATCCGTTCTTTGAAATTTGAAGCGGGACAAACCTGTTGCCTGAAATAGTCTTGAAATTCTGCCCATGAGCTGTGAACTTTAACCACCACATATCTAAAATTGGAAGTTAATTGCTGAAAACATGAAGAACTTTCATTTGAAGATAAAATAATAATAAATAACACTGATTATACAACAAGAAAAACACAAACTGTGTAAAGCTGGTAGGGAAATTGGTATGTACTATTTATGTAACTGAACAATCACTTCAGCAGTGTCAAGAAACAAATACATGCATGTACAAGAAGCATAGCATGGCTTTGAACTGTAGTTTGGAAGAAAATTAAAAACAGAGCTGGAATAAACAATAAAATGTTTAAGTACAAGAAATCACATGCAATTTTGCACTGCTGATAAACCCCTCTATCTTGAAGTTCAAAGTAGATCTCCCAACATGGCTACTTAACAAATTAAATCATGACTAAAAGTCATTTTTCAGCAATTACTAAATTAACATACAGAAGAAAGAATATATTTAACATTGTTTTTTGACAAGAAACAACATATTTAACATTTACTAGCGATTGTTAGGATACGGCCAATAGTCCAATCCAGCACGCTTTAATTTTGCATCATCAATCTTGAATCCTAGTGGCTAATGAAGAACAAAAGCACGTTAAGTGTCCAGTAGAGGACAGATCCTTCCATCTCGCCTGTAAAGAATAATAGAAAAATTGACACGAAGAGATATAACCTACCCCAACAAGATGAAGCCCAACGGCTGATGCTGCACATGTTCTGGCAATGCAACCTGTATTTCCAGGAATCTGCCAAGGACAATAGAAATCTCAGAACCAGCCTCCATAAATTGAGAAGTTCATGACCTAAAACGAAGCGATGCACAAATTATACTTGAGTCACTGAATTCTTCAGCACCCAAAAGTTGGTGTATACTTAAAATTAAAAGAATATAATATACAAAGAAAAGGTAAAATGTGGTAGTGCCTTGCACAATTACTATTTCAGTATATACCATTGAATTTTTTTTCATGTATTTACTAAGAAAAACAAGGTTAATTTTTTAAGGACAGTAAAATTCTTCATCAAATCCTACCGATATTCATGGTTATGTGTAAATAAACGTTTCTGCTTAATGGGAACAAGTGATTGGAAAATCCACGACAACAAACTCAGGAAGAGAGATGCCGGACAAATTTAAGAATTTTGAGCTTATTATCATAAAAAAATATCATCCAACAAGTTAATCCTCACATTTCCTTGACAAAGAGACCTAAACCACCCAAGATTGAATCAGTATCATGCATGCGACTTGCACACCCCGATGAATTGTAATAAGGCTAATACCCAATTTATCAATGTCGGTATTGATTTCATTTAGAAAACAACTTGTGTACAAATCACTTAAAACATCGATTCATCCCAAATAAATGAAAAATGCAAAAATCAAAGCAGAACAAAAATCGATACAATTATCGCACATTGAGTCATGGATAGACAGATATACATTAGATCTTATGCATTTTGACATAATTAAAGGGCAATAAGCTAACCAGAAAGGCAAGTATCAATCAAACAAGAAATTACCCGGTTCATAAGTAATTGTGAAATATTCAGTTAGCCACCAAAAAAAATAAAAAGCTGGAAGTTTGTAGTACCTGAGGAGAGACTAAAACCACTTGAAGAATCTTCCTTTGTGAAACTTGTTCTTCCTTCACTACCTCCCCTACCCCATTTGCCAGAAAGCACTCTCCTCTGCTCCCAATCCCATCAGCTGCAGCTGCACCACAACAAATGCATTTACTACCCATTACAATACAACACAAACATACATATACAAACCTATATATATATATATTGAGAGAGAGAGAGAGTACAGACAGAGAGAGCAGAGGGGAGAGAAACGAGCGGAGGACAGAGAGAGGCGGGAGCTGCGGTGGAGATGGGCGGAGCAGAGAGAACGAAAGAGAGGAACTTTTGAGGAGCGCATGCGGAAAGGAGATAAAGGAGAGAAGGGGGAGAAAGGTGTTAGGGTTTTCAAGCCGCTTGCTGTTGTTGTCGTCGTTGTGTCCATTGGATTGCCCGATTGTTGCTTATCAGCAGCTATGGCATTTCCCCCTTTCTTTGCTTTGCTCGACAGTGAGTCGACACACACTGTTTTAAGGAACAATACTTTAATTAAAAATGATAATACGAGTTCGTACTAAAAAAAATTTCGTTATTTATTTATAAAAGTTTGTGATTATTATTTAAAAAAATTATATATAAAGATTGTTTATATAAAAAATTAATTAAAATAAAATTGATTTTCACATTGCGATTCATAAGTATGAACGATTTTTATCATAAGCATAAAGATTTATGATTCGAACCTAAAATGTTTTGAATATAAATTCCTACTCATCTTTAAATAGCCAAATATTTTTCATTTTTAAAACATTATTAAAAATGAAAGCACAAATGTGGATATTGGATAACATGAACGTTATGTGACTGACTACAATACTTATGGTTACTACTAGCAACTAGCACACACGTTATACGTGTGCAACTGAATTTTCTTTTTATTGTGGTATGAGTTATAATCAATGTAGAATGTATATGTAATTCTGAAGAAAAAAAAAAAAAATCTTTTCATTGTGGTATGAGTTACATGAACTTATGAAAACAATTACTAACATTAGTGAAATAAAACCAAACCTATGAGTTAGGCAATACTTTCAGAATTTATAATAATTTGTAAAGATATTGTTACATGAAACACTAAAATCATCACTAACTTCATTACATCTCCCAAAAGTTGTATAATGTGGAACTCTACTTGGATGAAACAAAGCCCAGTAACAAAGTAAAAACAATCAAATGCAACAAAATAAGTAATTGAGGAGTGATACATCATGATTAATATATGTATTTCAATGACACATCGAACCTATTGCAAGGGATTTTAAATGCTTAAAAATTTCTTCCCCCAACCTCGCATAAGATGCAGAAACTAAATAATGATGCTCATACCTTCAGAACATTGGATGCCCATTCATGGTGGGAGGGCCTCCAGTCTAGGATTCGTGGGTCAAAGAGGCAAGGGGCAGCAAATAGGGGTCATGGGGGAAAATGCAGAGGACGTGGGAGAAGTTGTTGGGTGGTGGGTCTGGCGGAGGGCGACTAGGGTTGGAGGAGAGGAAAAGCCTACATAATTTGCAGGTGGGTTAGAGGAAGGCGGGGTGGGAGAAGGGGATGAAGGAGGTGGGGTGGTTAGAGCGGTTGACGAGGATTTTGGTGAGAAAGATGCAGAGAGTGACAGAGAATGTGAGAGTGGGAAGTTTTTGTTTTTTTATTTTTTTTAATTAGAGATATGTTAGAATTATATGTAAGTGATGTTTTGAGGAAGAAAAAAAACAAAATTTGGTTGTGTGAAATTACATTTTTGCCCATATTTCTTATTCATGTTCTATTTTAGTTAGATGGTCAAACTGGTAATTTCATAGAGTTTTGATTGACAATAAGTATTTTATTAATTAGTAAAGATAATAATTAATTAATAATAAGAATAATTCATGTAAACATATATGTTTTATATAATTATATTTAATAAAATATGTAATGTAATCAAAATTTTAAATGAAAAATTACTGATTTTAATACATTAATATGACAAAACGTTTAATATTATAATTAATGTGACAAACTGAAAAAATGTATAAATTCATATGATATTTAATTTTTCTTTCTTGTTGCGAATTATTAGAAAAAAGCAAAAAGAAATAAATTCACCAAAATAAAGAAGAATTCATTGTTTTTTTTGTTGGAAAATAAAAAAAGAAATAAATTCAGCAAAAAGAAATAATCCGACCTACTTATTGCAAAGTCCAGGCGGTCCCGCTTTATCGTCGTCCTCTAAACACACGAGAGAGAGGATCTCCGGTTCCTATCCCTAAGTCAGCAAAAGCATCTCCAATCGACCAATCGGAGGAAGATCAACGATCTGAGATTGAATCGATTTCGTTCTGGTTAGTTTCCAGTTGGTTGCTCAAATTTTAATGTTATTTCGTCTCTCGTTTTGGGATTCTTGTGTTTTGGCTTACGCCTGTTGATTCGTGGTGGTGTTTTGTGGTCGTATGTTTTCGGTTGAATTGGGTTCGGAAGTTCAATTTTTTTTGTGGGGTAAAATGATTTTAATTTTATCAATTTGATTTTGCGTTTTAGGGTTTGTATTTGATTAGATCAGTGTGTTTGGATAAGTATGTATACAAAGCGCATAAAAAGATTGAGACTTTGTGGATTATCGAGCTGAATTTGTTCTGACAATGTTATGACGATTGATTTGGATGCTTTGTTGAGATTAATGATTCTTCTTTTAGATTTAAAATAATTGCTAAAGTGGACCGGCGAAACTAAAATGAACCTGGAAGTTTTGGATGATGCCGCTAAATAGGTTAATTGTATTTAGATTGTGGTTTCGAAGCCTGGGAATATGTTATAATGGTTTGTAAGAGGGAATATTTTTTGGTGGCTTCTGGTCATGAAGATTGTTAGCTAAAAGCCTAAAATTCATTTGAAACAGCTTATTGTACCATCCATTCAATCGCTTAAATGGTTTTTAGATCAAGTATCATCGGTCTCAGTTTGTTTAACTTTTGTGATGTATGTTTTCTTAAGGTATTGAAAAAACATCACCTCAAAAGTCACAAGCTTTAAGGTTTGAAGTAATCTAATAAAAGCAGTTTGAATTTGGTTTTGGATAGTGTCATTGGAGTCCTAAGTGTTCAGTGTTTGTTTGGGGATAATGGCTGGGAGCTGGCCTTGTTTTCCAAATGCATACGCTGGGCACTACCCGGTGTGGTTGTTTCACTTGGGATACCCACTGCACTGGTTTTGAACTTCCCACTCATAAAGCTGCGTGGATTTGCACATTTTGCGGTTGTTTCTGAAACCAAGCCCCATTCGCAGCATTTTGCGAAAATGTGGGATTATCTTTTTGTGTTATCCTTTCAGTGATAGTTTGAAAGACATACATTAACTGTAAATTTAAAAAAAAATTGCAAAGATCAAATAAGAGAATCACTTTATTTGCTAAATGCTTTGAAAGCTTACTTGTCAAACAGTGAATTCCTGTAAACAGCCTAAGCAAACTTGGCTCTTTTCCAATGGACAAAGGAGTGACTCCTAGCCTCTTTGTTAATGATGGTTCGTTCATGGAAAGGTTCAGACAACTTCAACAAGAGAAGGATAAAGATAAGGGTTCCGCAGCAGATGAGTCTAGACCAAGTAAAGTTGTTTCAGGGACTTTGACTCCTACCACCACTGGTAAAACCAGTGCTGAACTGAAAGCTAATGAAGCACGCAAGGTGGCCGCTGCTTCAGGTAGCAAACTTGCTTTCAGCTTGAAACAGAAGTCAAAGATTGTCGCACCACCTGTTAAGTTAGGTGCAGATGAGGATGAGGATGAAGATGAAGCAGATGCTGCAAATGTTGCAGCTGCTGCACCAACTAAACGGCAAAAGTTGGGTCAGCCGGATCCCGTAGAGGAATCATACAGACAAGTGGATGTTGGTAATTACTGCTTATATGCATATCCTTTAACTTTCTTAATTGCAATTTAAAGTATTTCCATTTTCAGTTAATTTTATAAGAACAAAATTTGGAGCATCAATTTTTTATTTTATTTTGCGGCAATATTATTTTATTGTCCAGTAATTTTATGCGTGTATTTATTAACTATGTAATTTTTTTAATTTTTTCATATTTTCTATTGTACAGAATCTATGGCAAGAATTGATTTCTTCATCCACTCTTGATGTTTTAACTGTTGAATTCTTAACTTCACTTTTATCATTCAAACTATTTTTCTGCCTTTTCACCCCATTGTGAACGGTTGTCTTATTCCCACTTCCTGTTTCCTTAATAGTTTTCTTCCTTATTTTGTTTTAAAAAAAGATAAAAAGATCCTGCCCCTCGTTCTTGTCTTTAGCTTTTGTGGTACATGTTGAAGTTATATCACTTCGCCAATATGAAATTTTCTTTTGTGTGTGTGTGTGTTTTATTTTTTATTTTTTTCACCTGTAAGGCGAGTTGGAGTCTAGCCTTTTACTAGTTGTGATGGATTTCTAGTATCCAGATAAGAGCCTGTGGACTCTTTTTTCTCTATATGTAGCATGTTGTGCCATTTACCACTCTTTTTAGTCCACTAGGTGAGAATGGGGGGTGTAGGACTGTTAGGTGTTGGTACTTTCTGATTCTTCTATAATAATCAATTAATACTTGACTGAAAGTGAAAGAGATAGAAGTGGCCAGTAAAAACAATTTAAGTAAATTGAAATTGTCACTCCAGTAAATACCCTGTTATTGAGAAAATCATCTCAGTAATTGTGTTCTCTACTCTTGAGTGGTGTGGATGAAAAGGACAAAACATTCTTGAATATTTCTTGTCTCATTAATGCAGCTAATTCCTTAAGTTCCTATCAACATTGGTGGAAAGAGATGTTCAATGAAAGAATTGGAATATGTGGCACCCCTGCTACAAGAGTAATTTGCATTCCCTTGTTCATGCTCTCGGTATTAATCAGTTTTATAAGTGATATGCAGCCCCACCTTCCCCAACTGATTCAACAGTGAAGATAGTTGCTGACAAACTAGCAAGTTTTGTGGCTAAACATGGAAGGCAATTTGAGCATATTACACGTCAAAAAAATCTAGGAGATACCCCTTTCAAGTAAGTACCCTATGAAGTTTCCACCTAATTGTTTTGTCTGTTATGTACAATCTGTCTGTTGGCATTTATGAAATGCAATCGGAGACTGATGTGGGGTAAGGTTCACTAAAGATGTAGGTTTGGAGTATCATATTTTTTTTTTTCTGGTTTGGCTCCTTCCATTTATGGTAGTTCATATGCTATATGCATTGGGGGTTTATTTTGTTTGCAGATTTTTATTTGATGAGAGCTGTTCTGATTACAAATATTATGAGTATCAGCTTGTTATTGAAGAGAGGGCCCTCCAACAGACCAGGGATTCACAAACATCTCGTAATGGTGGGTATTAGATTTCCAGTTCCCTATTTTTGCTTTCTGTTTTAAAATAAAATTAAAAACAATTTTTTTTCCAAAACCATGCTTAATTGAACTGTATGCATGCATCAAGCTTGGTGGAGGCATCACAATGAGTGTAGTATCTGTTTGCAGTATCTGGATTTGTGGGTGTGTATCTGACTGCACGATCTGTCTATGTTATTAGTATTTGGGGGTGAAAGTGTGTGCACTTGTCGCAAAAAAAATTAGGATTTTACTTTCAGTCGATCAATCAAAATCCACCCAAATAATTGTGCTGACATTGGTAGGGGGGAAACTTTCTATGTGCAATGTTGACAGTTCCTGCCTCAATTGTCTGATAACCTTGTCTGATTAACTTTTCCACTAATGATAATGTTGTGTTGAGTTTTGTTCATTGCCTTTCATACCCTAGTAATACAACATATGTTTTAATTTGGTTGCTTCTTGAAATCTTTTCTGCTTCGATGGAACACTACTTGGCTTTTAGAAATACAACACTGTCAGATCTTGGATTTAATCTATTAGAGGTCCTTGTGTGCGTAGGACTCCTAATATTCTCCCAATATTAAGATTCAATATCCTTTTTGTGATTCATAATATGAAACCTGGAATGTGATCTTTGAATATGCATCACTTAATTGGCACTTCTGCTGAAACATTAGTTCGTTTGAGACTCAGATTTTGTGGTGTTAATGTGTGTAGGAGGTACTAGCATATCAGCTTCCAAATCCACTAGTAGTTCCCAAAGGTCTACTGTGAAGCATCCGAATTATCAAACTCCCGCCTCTGCTTTATATGATGCCACTGAGGGAAGGACAGGTAAATGATAACATCTTTTGATACTCTCGAGTCTTTTCCCCCTTCAGTTTCGTATATGCCTATGCTTCAAGTTATGAATTTAATTGCAATTTTGTTATCTGGAGATGACAAACGAGATAAAATTGCTTTATAATTGGGGTGCATAGTGCACTTGTGGTTTACTTCGTAGAATCAAAATTTCTGCTGGATTTTCGTTTTTATGTAAGCTAAGCTTTTGTAGTGGCTATATTATATTATTAGACGGTTTCTGCACAAATTCCTATCTTGAAACATCTGTATGTCTCAGCTTGTCTATTTGTGCTGTGGTATTAGTTTAACTAAATGTTTTGGAGACATTTGATTGGCCTTACTGGTTGGTCGGAAACTTACTAGTATTTTCAATTATAGGTGAGCTCTCTGCACCAACAGGTGCAGATCCTATTGCCATGATGGAGTACTACGCGAATAAGGCTGCTCAGGAAGAGAGAAAGAGACAACCTAAACAATCAAAAGATGAAATGCCCCCTCCTGCTTCTCTTCAAGGTTCATTTTTGCTACTGATGGAACCAGAAGTTTATATAGTTATTGAATCTTTCCCTATTTTAGCTCTAATTTTGGTTAGGGGATAGATGCATGTACATGGTCAAAATATTTGCTTTTCCTCACAATAAATACTTTTTTTTTTGGTCCCTTCACAGCACCTTCTCTTAAGAAAGGTCATCACATGGGCGATTACATCCCACAAGAAGAGCTGGAGAAGTTTATGTCTGCTTGTAACGACGCAGCTTCACAAAAAGCTGCCAAAGAAGCCGCAGATAGGGCAAAAATCCAGGCCGATAATGTGGGTCATAAACTCTTGTCGAAAATGGGTTGGAAAGAAGGTAGACCCTTTCTCTCTTATTATGATATTCAGAAAATAGAATGTTGTTCGAATTTGTTGCCGGATTTTCAGCGATCAGTCCTTTGTACTGTGCTCATGTGTTATTCAAAGGTAGAAACCTGATGGTGCAAGTGAATTTCAGGTGAGGGTCTGGGGAGCTCCAGAAGAGGAATATCGGATCCAATAATGGCAGGTAATGTGAAGAAGGACAACCTGGGGGTTGGTGCTCAACAACCTGGAGAGGTGACTCCTGAAGATGATATATACGAACAGTATAAGAAGCGGATGATGCTTGGTTACCGATACAGACCCAATCCTCTGGTATTACCGAATTTTCCGTTCTCCTTTTGTCTCTGCCATGTTTGACATTAGGGTTTTGATACATTGTCTGAACTTTTTGGGTTGCAGAACAATCCGCGGAAGGCGTATTACTGAGAGATTGGTTACAACTGCCCTTGGACATAATATTTGTGAGGTTGGTAGTCATAAGTTCATTGGAAGTTGAATGAATAACTTTATGGAGTAACAGAAGATTTGGATAGGTTATTCTGGACAGAACAAATTTGTATCTCAAGTCTGTTTTATGAATTAATAAAAAAAACAATTTGTTTTCTTTAATTGTTGGTCGAGTCGAATGTATTTATTGAGCAGAATGTATTTATTGAGCAGAATGTATTTATTGAGCAGAATGTATTTATTGAGCAGAATGTATTTATTGAGCAGTAAGGGTCATGTCCCTGTAGTGCCTAGTGGCTTTTCACCATATGCACGATCGGGCTTCTTTCGAAAGCCCCGAATACTATGAAATTATACAATATCTCCATAGGAAAGTTACCTGAATCCATACTATGTACAGTTTATATTCCGTCTAATAAACAGTCCATCGGAATTTTGGGAAACTTCCGGATATCATTATGGACGTCCCAACACATCTGGACGTTCTCATTGTGTTGGGACGTCCTCATCTAAGACGCGAATGTGAAACTGAGGGACGTCCGGACGTAACTCATCGAAGACACGATTGTGTAATTGGGAGGCAGATTGTCTGCCCTCCCAATACCATCCCCTTCCTATCCCCTTCTCTTTGTGCGGTCACGGTTAAGCCACGTCAATATTTTATATTATTTTATATTTTTGTCTTATTATCTTTATAAAAAAATTAATATAAAATGTTGACGTGGCTTAACCGTGACCGCACAACATAGGAGAAGATGAGAAGGGGATGGGTTTAGGAGGGCAGACAATCCGCCTCCGTGTAATTGAGTCATCTGATCGTTTATTTTCAGAATTGAATATAGAAGGGATTTTTTAACAATAGACTGCTGAAAGCAACTCAATGGATCTTTGTTATCTATCTAATAGACTTTAATCAACATTTGTTGATGGAGGCATAAAAAAAACGAAAAAGTAACAAGATCGATCACCATTCAAGTTTTATGCCTATTAAGGCCTAGTTTGGAGTCTTGTTTGGAAGTGCTTTTAATATGATTGAAAGCAATATTAGTGAACAATTTTTGATTTCAAAAGCGCTTGAAATACTTCCTGTAAGAACTTCCAAATGAGCCCTAACTATTTCTACATCTTCATATATTCCGGCAACTTCCAAATTATAATTATTGTTGGGATCCAAATTACATTGAGTAGATATATAGTTACCAGTTGATGAGCATCGACATCACTAATTCTAGTTGGACGAGTTTCAAAATCTATGTAGTAAAAAGATCATTAAATCATATTAGGCCTATTATGTGACTTAATAAACCTAATTAGTTTATGGAGTAGGATTCTCTCCCCTCCTATCCTCCCCTTCCCTCCTCTCCTCTCACATATTGCTTTTTGCCTTATTGTCTCTATAAAAAAAATCAATATAAGATGTTGACGTGGCTAAACCGTAACCGTTCAAATAGAATAGGAGTGGACGGAAGGGGGGAGAGAATCCATTTTTTGGACTTTTATTTAATATACCTGAAACTGAAACTACAAGCAGTGTGGGATATGGGGATCATGTGTAGGCAAGAATGAGAGATCCTAATAGTGGGACAATGCGGACAAGTTTCTAACTATTTCAATCTTCAAATTTTAATTTTCAATTTTTAGTTTTCAATGTTTAGTTTTTAATTTCTAGTTTTAGTTTTTTATTTGGTGACTATTTTCAACAGAATCACGAAACTATTTGAAACCTCTTTGGTAATTATTTATAGTTTATAGTTATCATATTATGTGAAACTTGGAACGAAATTTGAATCTAAAAATATTTTGAAATTGGCTTGATTTAAATTTTTTTTTTATTTATTTAGAATTAAGACCCAAGAAGTTATTATATATATATATATATATATATATATATATATATATATATATATATCTTTTTTTTTAAAGGGGACAAACTTGTGGCTTTGCCACGGCAATCCATTATTCCGGAGACAGGAAAGACTCACAAGGGCATTTCAACCTCCTCCTCACTACCATCGTGTGATTCACCAACGTCAGGAATCGAATTCAGGACGTGACGTATGAAATACGAACGTGTAATTCATTACCAATCACTGGGCCACCTCGTTATGATTAGAAGTTATTATATTGAAAGGAAGAGAAAAAGAACTAAAACTAAAATCGAAGGGGTTATTAAATAAAACTTGGGTTGGGGGGCAAAATTCCCAATTTTTTTTCAAATCGATGATTTTTTATGCAAACCTAAACAAAAGTCTCACAGACCATTCTTTCTTTTTTATATTTGTAGCGTGTTGAGCAAGTAGTGTCTCAACATCCAAGCAGCTGTGACCTTCCAATAAAAGAAAAAGGTTGACTTTTTTTTATGGGTAAATAGGTTGACTTTTTTTATGGGTAAAGAGGTTGACCTTTTTGTGGGAATTGGATCCCCTCCTGAGCATTAGGTGGGGATCCTACTGATCAAGAAGTGTGGACCGTTGGATGAAAATCCAACGGTTATAATTATTATAATTTTAAAGGGATCCACTTGTTTGTAACCGTTAGATTTTCATCCAACGGTCCACACTTCTTGGTCAGGAAGATCCTCACCTAATGCTCAGGAGAGGATCCATTCCCCTTTTTGTGGGTAAAGAGGCTGACTTTTGTGACAACCAGGACCAGGTAAGTACACTTCTTCCTCACCGTTGGCGTTTTATTTTTCAGGTCATGAAGCTCGTGAGTGGGAATGAGAAAAATTCTTTATCGATCTTCTCCTTTCTCCACTTAACCACTCTTGAATACCAATTTTGGTCAACTAAGACATCTAATACCTATGAGGACATTTCAAGCCACCGTACGTTGGTCTTTTTTAAAACATTTATTAAGGGATTACAAATGAGTTGAATTTAAAATCTCTTCGAGTTTCGACATTGAAAAGATAAATATTACTAACTCAACAACTAGTTGATATATAAACTAGTAACATGTCAAGGCCGGAACAAGTTAGCTCCTTTAGACTATAGTCTAGTGCAATCTTGGTTCGAAAGTTAATTAAAACACAATATCTTAAGATCTCAGGGATAAAAAAAAATTGAGGTTATCCACCGTTGGATTTTAATCCAAACGATGGAGGATAAAGTACAACAACAAATGTTAAATGACCACTTACCGTGAGATCAAGGAGATAATTAAATATACATCGAATTTTGTCATTAGTTATTAGGTTTAATTCTGAAATGGAAAATTTTATTTAAACCCATATAACCTATTTATACACCCAACTTAAATTTTAAATGTGAATTATCTTTTATACCCTATTGCATAATTACCATCAAATACAAGATGAAATTAACAATTCGCGTAAATTTTATTAATAAACCCACTCAATAATCAAACTCTACAATCACGCGATATTTATCATACATTTATTCTAGCTAAACCCTTAAAACGCTCTCATAGAGAAAAATATGCTCTTCTTGACCAATGGATGATGGTTTTGAAGTTTTGAATCCTTCAACTAAGGTATGAATTGATTTATGCAAGTTTCTTTTCATTTGATTTCAAATTTTTTAGGATTTAGAAACAAAATAAACGCCTTTTCTTTTACACTTGCCCAAAAACTAAATCTAAGTTTAAGTCCGTAACAATAAATGTTCAATTAATAGCCTACACTAGAGATGGAATTTTCTTGGCTTTTGGCTGACAACTACAACATGTATTATCCAACTTAAATTTTAATCTTCTGGGGCAAGTAAGCTGCCCAAATTGACTAAAACATTGACACACAACAAACTATTTTTATGATTTCTAAACTACAAGTTGTATATTTTATATAACTTAACCGTTGAATATAATTTATACTTAGCTCTAATTAATTAAGCTTGAACGTGACAAATGCAGGAGCAAGGATCAAACATTAGCACCGATATGACACAATTATTTAAACTCAACTTAATTGTATATCAGAGTGACGAGTACTGCACCATTTCCAGTACCCAATAGGTCCTTGCCTTTGTATATTAGAGTGGCAAATATGCAGCAAATAATAAGTATGAGACAAATAGGCAAGAGATATTACTCTCTTTACACCTTGAACAAGTTCTAGAATATTGATTTTGGTTTTTTATTTTCTAAATAGGTGTAAAGATAAATTTAGATATTGAAGTGGGCTTGTGAGGGTAATTTAGGTCGTAAATTTGGGTTTAAAGTGATATTAATAGTTTGATTAAAAGTAATATGGGTTTGGAGAGTAAGTTGGGTGTAGAAAGATGTTACATGGGTTCAAATAAAATTTCTCTTCTGAAATTTATTCTTATCAATCTAAATTCATTGACTTTTGATCACCTAAGCAACTTTACTATTTTGATGATGATGAGCCAGACTAATTTTAGAGATATGCTTTGTATTTCGTGCGTTAAATATATGAATTGTTATACGATCTTAATGCTCCTGACTTTGGATAATTTGTCTCTTTGTTTACACTACTAGAAATGTGGACAACGGGCACTGAATTACCTCTTTTGACTTTCAAGTTTTATGCGTCATGATTATATTAGTATATTTAGACTCTTCTTGTTAGTGTGCTTTGGACGTGGACCAGAGGTATTATATATGAAAGTTATGGTTTGATTTCGTTAGCATGTTACACTCTCCTACTTTGCCATCGTTTGGCACTCTTACTGAGGGACTGGCGAAAATGGTGTATGTTCATGAAGATCCACTGATGAGGAAACTTCATCTCTAATGGTATTCCAATGACATCCCCTTTGATTTATAATGTTAGAGCTAGAAGTAAACACTAGCATGAATTTAGGGATTGAGGGGAGGCGGCTGATGTTTAGGTCGAGTGGCTGGGTAGTAATATTAGACTATTTCACATCTAACTAGATAATCTAGATATCAGGTTTTTATTTGGCTGCAGAACCGCAGTTTTGTATTATGTAGATGGATTAGACCCAAAGTAATGTTGCAAAAGTAGACTGAAAGTATTAAACCTGTAGATTAAGATCGAAAGATAAGTGACTACAATTTTCTTGAACTTTGAGGTAGGAAATTTACCCTTTTATTTTTATATTCAGGATCACATTTCCATCAGCTAGAAAAAGAAGTGCATAATCTACCAGATATCGTTCATATTCTTATCTTGGTGATGGGATCACGTATCCATTTTAGTGGCCTAAAAATGTGCTTATCGATCGCTCAACTCAAGGCAAAGGAGCAAAAAGTGCTTATCACCACCAACATAAGAATATGAAATATATCTTCTGCACTATATATATGCGCATGCGCACTTCTTTTTCTAGCTGAATAACTAGCTTTATCATATATAATTTTAGATTATTCGTGAGCAATGTCTGTGGTTGTAAGACGAAGGGATTTGTATGATCCTATTATTTGATTGAGAAAGAAATAGAGAGAGAGAGAGAGAGAGAGAGAGAGAGAGAGAGAGAGAGATTTCAAGTGCCAAACAAAATAATGGGTGTTATATGAAAAAACAGCTAACCTAACCTCATCAACTGTTGCAAGGAATTTCAATAATTGAGCATGCAAAATGTGCACCAATCAGATGCAAGAGATCAACTTACATGAAACAAGTTTACTATCAAGTGGAGAATTGGTTTAATAATGTAATTATATGTGGAGATAAATTTACAAGTGTATTGTAATATTGAATTGAGACATTACGATAACGGTGAACATGTTTCATGTAAGTTCATTGTAAATAGTGGAAAGCAAAATACCACAAACTTGGTGGTTATTGTTGAGAAAGAATCATACGTGCCATTGGTGGGAGACTGATTTCTAAATTAGTTTTGAAAAAGGTGTGATAATCTTCAGGTTGATTATGTTTTCACTTTCTATAAGTGGCTAGAAAACACCTCACTAATCCTCAATGATTAAGTTGGTGCACTCTTCTTATCTTTCTTTTTTTCTTAAGGGAAAATAAATAAAAAGTTAGTGCACCTCTCAGAAAAGAAATCTGCAAGTTGATTTTGTTATTTCAGTTATATTTGTTCCACTAATTTTGTTTATCACAGAACTAAAAGGAAGAACACGATCGGGGCCGATCAAGATATTAATGAGAATGAAAGGACAGGTAAATAGACAACTCATCCTCCATTGATCTTAATTACGTAGGCTAGAATATATAACTTTTGGGACAAATGCTTTATGCTTGTTCTGTGTGGGTTCTCTTTCTACTTGAGCTTTTAATCATAAGCTTTTTAGTAATTCTCTTTCACGTAACACTCTCGCGCATAAAAATGAGCGTAATCCATGGTTATATAAGCAATCAAAACAATGCATTATCCTGCGTTTATTATAGAGCATGTTTAGAACTGTTTCGTATTCGTGATGTATATATGCATTATCCCGCTTTTAAACAGCTTGCTTCAGGTCGTAAGTGTAGAATTGGATCGATGCTTTCGTGACGCAAGACAAACCCTTGAGTCAAAGCATCTCCTACTCCTATATATATTATATGTCTAGGCCTTATCGAACCATTCCCTTTCTTCAGGGAACAATTCTCGGGTAGGCATCAACCACAGCTGAGAGAGATCGATGATTATTTGAAGGGCTAGGGAAAGTAATTTGCAAGCCAACGTAAAGACAACTTCAAAATAGGTGAAACCAATGTCGTTTTCACTTTCGAATTTTTATTTCGTTCGTTCTCTTTTGTTTCTTCCTCCTCCTTCCCATCACCCTTCATCCGCATCTCTTCACCCATTTTTTGCTCACCATATGCTTCTTATTTATCAACAACACAATCAAATGAAAACTAAAAAGTAAATGACAATCGAACAAGCCTCAGCTTTTAATCTTTGTTGACAATGTCTATATTTACATGTATCGGTGCTCTAGAAAAATCATGTTATAAGTTGTTTTTAGTAAGTTTTGTAGATATAATCATGAGAATTAAGAAAACGAATGGTTTTTATTATGATATTGTGAGATTAAAATATGTCAGTCACAACTGAACAGACAAAGGGGCATACCCACTTCAAATTTGAATATGCAAAATTAATTTGGTTTTAAAAGAAAGAAAAAAATTGTTCTGGTGTTTTACCAAATCAACGCAGTTGTGACTTTCTCCTAATACCCAGAGAGGGTGGACTTTTTACGTAAGTCACTGGATTGGAGTTATTTTCGGCAAAAAAAAAAAATGGATGGAGTGATTGGTGTCAGTAGGACACAAAATTGACCAGAAATCACGAGCAAAACGTGATCATTTGTTTAAGTAAAAATATACGGTTCCGAAGTACGAGACATTGCTTTCATTAACATCATCAACCACCAGCAAACAGCCATCAGCCATGTGAAATCGATTAATTAACTAACTAATTGTGGATTACAGAAAGTTTTCAGCAACCACGAGTCAATATCTTTGGTTAATTGAATGGCCAGGATTATCTCCCTTGTCGGGATTAGGGTTTATACAGCTGGGAATTGAAAACTTCTTTGACCAACACCGTTTTCCTCCCTGTCCTATTATTCTTGCAAAATGTGAACTCATTTGTATAATACAAATCAAGAAAGTATAGAAAAATAAATAATACTAAAATACTCATCTTCCTTAATTTTTAAGAAAGAAAATGCTAACTTATTTGGAAATTTGAAGGCCTACGTCCATTTTTTTAACCCAAAAATTACACGAAATTTCATTAATAAATAAGGGTCATAAACCGCTATCGTTTCTTCTCAAAATAAAAATCAAAAGACAATGTTTAGAATGATACAAACAACCCTTAATAGGAGACAATAGGGCACTAGATTACATGAAATCAACGAGCAAAATAATGATTCGAAAGAAAAACCACATAGTAGAAGTTGAACACCGAAGGATCTGTTATGAACATTTGTTATCAGTGCCATAAAGAGACCAAGAGTAGCAGATGCCATACAGGAGTAAGGCTTATCCACTAAAACATCCTCCCCGCCTCCTTAAGTCTTTAGAACACCAATTCTGAATACATCCATCTCATTCATAAATAGTTGACTCCATTTTTGTACTTAAAATAAAGTTAACTTGCATTGTAGGGGCTTTGTAATTCAAGTTTTCAAGACATACTAGCTCTTTTGTTTTATTCAATCCTCTTGCAATTGGAACCGTTAGATCTTTTAATCATTCATTTGAACATCATTTGATTCATATCCACGAAAAATTATTCCAATAAAAATTTGTTTTGTCATTTAAATGTGTAAACAAGTCAACAATTAATTGTAAATATGCTATTTGGTACATATATCTTTGATTTATTTTCAAGTCCAAATTATTTAAAAGAAAATTTGAGTTGTTTATCTGGATAAGTCCGAATATTGACTTTGCTTAGAAGAAACTTCCAAATTTTTTTCGTATATTGATATTATTTTAATTTTTTTGAACATTAATATTATTAATTTTTACAAAAAAAATAATGTCAACCACAATGTCACTGATCAGTGCTAAGTAGTTGGCCTTCCAATGTGGATTCAACAAAAACCTTTGGAACTGAAAATTTAAGGATTAAGATTATTTCTCCTCCTCTTTTCATCCACTTCTCTCATATTCTTTATTTTGTCTTTGTCTTTGTCTTTTTATAAAAAAAAATTAATATAAAATGTTAACGTGACTTAACCGTGACTGTTCAAATAAAAAAGGAAGGAATAAAAGAGAAAAAAGAAAGAAAGAAGAAAATCACACTCCAATTTAATTAGGTTGACGAATAAATTAGATTACATAGTTCCATTAATGCTGCGCGAAAGAAAGGTAACAACTTATCGGTTTTCTTCTGTATTTGTTTGCATGTCTTTGTCTGACCAATTATGTATGTATGTATCATCCATAATCCATAGACATGCATTCAAGCTTGAACATGAATATGTCATAAAAGGGGTAACTTCATGTTTCTCAATGCCCCCTTTTCTTTTCAAGTTCAAATTAATGCAGCTACAATACCGATTAAAAAAGAAAATTGAGGTTTCACTCGTAAATTTGATTTGTAATTAATAGAAAGATTGACCCAACTTTTTAAAAGTCCTTTCTATTTGCCATCCATTAACCTATAAGAATTAATTAAAATTCTTAACTTATGCATTCTTATCTACATATAACAAAAAAGAATCGAATCATTTGACACCACTATCTACGTAAGAAAAATATTTAGCATCATTATCTACTATAACAAAAATATTGTAACTAAACTTAGTCTAGTTTTAGTAGTTATTTTCTTATGGCAAATATGAAATCGAGAACAATTTCATCATAAAATACATTATGTTACAAATGTCATAAAAAAACATTAAACAAAAGCAAAATCTAAGGAGTGAGACAAAATTGAATAACTAGGATAATACAGTCATGAAACAAAAAATTCAAGTTTTTGGGGCTTCCCTAAAATATGCCAAGGCTTTTGGGTTGATAAATTTTTTTTTTTTTTTTTACAACATTACAAACTATAACGATTAAGAATGATTGGAGAATACTAGTTTATGGTTTAGTGAAGTTTAAATTGAAATCTACTTCATTGACATGATTGACTAAATGATCATTGTTTTCATTAAAAAAAATTATCGTTCATAAGATTTAAACAGAAAATTTTCTTCAACAAAAATGAAGAGTAAATGTCGATACATTAAATGATCGTTTCAGCCTAACTTTTACTTCAATGGACCACAAATGGGAATATTTTCCTAATAGCATTATATGTCATTCGGATTCCCCTTTGAAGCTCACTTTACTTAATGATATCTGTGAGCACAGCAGCCACCTTTTGGCACCTAAAAGTGCATCAATGGAATTAAATAAACAAAGATGGAATTAAATAAACAAAGTAATCGTTATCATTAGTATTTTGACAAGCAGGATAGGACATAAGTAGATGGATTAGTGTGCTAATTAATCTCAATCAAAAGAACAATGAAATTTGAATGAGCAGTCCTGACTCCTGATCAAAGAGGAGAGATGAATATGCATGCACCTTTCAGTGTCTCTTCCTGTATACCAAAGAGCAGAATGGGCGAGTCTGGTAGGTTATATGGTTTACAGTGGCCCACGGTTTTGGTTTTAGACTTTTAGCCTAGGAGTCTTAGACTCGAGATGAGTCGCTTGGTCCATAAGCAAAGCACCCCATGCCAATTAATGTACCACCATTATCCTCTTATCCTCTAAAGTATAATGGACAACATTGTTTTCAAAATTAAAGAAAACTGTTCTATATCTAATCATATACCCTAAACTTACATTTAATCATTTGTCACGTGTCATTTTACTTAACCTTAGTTAACTTTGACATTAAAGTTACTTTTTTAGACTTGGTTATGATTTCTCTTTTTTTTTTAAGAATATCGAGTCGGGCTCTTCCCCTACCCGTATAGAATAGAATGTGCTGAGCCAAATCTTCTTCATGTAAAACATACTTTATTTAGATCGGGAAAAATGTATGGTGTTTTGAAACCATGGTGGTATGGCTCGAATCCATAGTCAATCCTATTTCCGATTCTGATAGGAACAATTGGCAATTGAATCCAATTTTTCCCATTATTTTTGTATCCGTAATAGTGCGAAAAGAAGGCTCGACTTCAAGTTGTTCAAGAATAGTGGCGCTGAGTTTCGTCTTTCTCTGAGGAAAGGCGAAACATAATCAACTTGAATTATCTCATGTTTGCTTTACAAGCGTTTCTTCCCCCCACCCCCCCAAAAAAAACATAGAAGTAGATAAACTAGAATTAATTCTAACTCCAACATGATGAAAAAAGGTAAAAGGTCTCGAGAAGAAAATGGTCCTATTTGACCGCTATACATTGCTAACATCAGAAAATAGAATAGTCAGGAAAAAAGTTAACTGGAGTTAAATGAAATGACACATGACAAACGATTAGGTGTATGGTAAGCATGGACCATGGTTACGATAGTGAGCAAAAATGCTCTCAAAAGATAAAACTTAAACTTCCAAGTGATTAAACAACATAAAATATGGATAATGCTTATGTCCCTTCATAGGGAAGAATTACCTGTCCCTCTACATACAATTAATGAACTTTACCATTCAAACATCATATTCTGAACCATTTATTCTCTTTATCATTATCTAAAGATCATGTATGCAAAATTATTCAATTTTGAGATATCTTAGCTATTCATATGCATAAAACAAATGAACAGTTCGTCATAAGAATGTTATTTATTACCAAAACCGTTGATTAGAATTTAACATGTATGAATGACTAAACATGTATAATTCTATTTAATTGTTAGTGAATAAGTATTTTTATAAGAATATAAAACATAGATGAAAAAATAACAATGGAAACAATAAAAATATAAAAAATTGATTACAAGATACTTAACTAGTGAAAAAGTATACCTATTCAAAATTTGGGACCAGAATAAGTTTGGCAAACTTCAAACTAAATTAGATCAGATATTTAGATTCCCTAGATACATTCCAATTTTTATCCCATTTTTCTAGAAATGTCCCGATGGAGAATTCTTGGATTTGGAACAAAATTTTCAGGTTGACTTTAGAATCTCCAATCCAACTTGCACCACACTAATTTATGATAGTGCCTGATAATCGAGCTGATCTGATTATCCCAACTATTTTTTTTTTTCAAGCAAATTTTTTGTATAACGGTATCACCACTATCTAGTATTATTAGTTTACCTATTTTACTATACATATTTCATTTTGTAATATTATACTCTAAATTATGAATTATAATTGAAACATACTCCAAAAAGCTGTCCTTGGAAATGGAAACCCTAAGCCAAAAATCCCAGTATGGATATGCTTGAGGACACAGGGTAGGTCGGTTAACTCAAGTGCTGACGTGTAATGGATGCCATCGTGGCCCCCATGGCATTAGGATAATAAGGTTAGAAACAAGGGGTAGTTATGGAACATCCTCAGTACATATATGTCGATGCAAAGGATGTAGTCGGAGATGAGAGAGGAGGAGACATTATTACAAGAAGCTTGGTAGTTTTGTTGTTAATCTTAAGCTTCTCATCTCATCTGTGTTTCCTGGATGAGACTGTTTGGTTGCTGACTCAGATTCAGAAGACAAACATCATAGGTACTTGAATTGTTGAAACTCAAATCCTACAGCCTCTTTATCCAAAAAAAAAAAAACCGTGGAAAGAAAATAAATAAATGAACTCAAATTTTCCTCTTTTGTAATTGTATTCCTTATTGGTTATTGTTTCCCGATTCATGTTGTTTCCTAAAGAGGAATCTTATTGCAGGAACCAAAAAACATAAAGATTCTCAATTGCTGGAAGTAGAACGTTCGGAGAGTTCATTTCCAGCTGCACAAGTTCAAGTAATCTGAGGTTTGTAATCTAAATTTTCAATCTTTCGAGTAAGATCAAACCAACGTGCCAAAAGGGTTTTATTTATATATGTTTTTGGATTAATTTTGGTTATTTTTCTGGGTTTTTTGCAGATTTATCTTCTGTTTAGATCAAATCAGAAGTAGATCTTATCTGGGTTTTATCTGAAAAAGCAAAAATTTGGTGAATCTTGAAGCAATCCAAGTGTTGCAAAATCTTTGAATTTTCAAGAAATTAAGATCAGCACAAAAGAATCAGATATGAGCAGTCTTTTATACAAATACAATCCTAATTTTAAGGCCTCGGAGGGAGAGCTGAGGAAGAACCACACTGCGGAGTTCATGGATTCCAATATTTTCCATCAACAGCATCCTCAGCAGCAGCAGCAGCAGCAGAGCTCCAGCTTAACGCGGTATCGGTCAGCTCCAAGCTCATTTCTGATGGAGCTTATGGATAACAATGGCGGCAGCGGCGGCGGTGGAGTTGAGGATTTGCGGTATCTTCAACCTTCGAGCCCTGAAGTCGAAACGGTGCTAGCCAGATTCATTTCTTCATGTAATGAACCAGATCACCATGACAATGGTGTGCAGCATCATCAGATTGAAATCGAAGAGAGGCCGTTGAATGTGAAGGAAGAGGCAGGGGACTCTGTTTCTAATCACAATAATGGTTACTCGAATTCTACTCATATGATGTACCAAGCTCCTCAAGCTCAACAAGTTCATGGTTTAGATAGCAGCTCCTTTGCTGCAGTCAACTCTACCGTAATGGAGAATTCGATGATGCAATCGAAAATTGGGGCTGGAAATCGGTCTAATCTTGTTAGACAAAGTAGCTCTCCGGCTGGATTCTTCCCTAACTTGACCGTTGACAATGGTATACTAATATTTTTGTTGCCTATTTCTTGGCTGCTCTCTTGGTCGCATGTTCTGTATATGCTATGTAAATATATAGATATCTTTGTTAAAATGCTGACTGATTTGTGAAGCGTTTTAATTCAGAAAGTTATGATTTATGTTGGTTTTGGTTGCCGATTCTTTGCATAAACTTGCCCGAAAATTCGATTTACGGTTAACTGAATGGATTAATGTTAAGTTGCAAATGATTAGAAAAGTTTGAATTTGGAGGGTTATTGTCACTTGCTACATTAGATAAAGCAAAATTTAGTAAATAATTAAGAGGTTGGTTATGGATTTGATGACATTTCAATAATTGTTTTGAAATTTTGTTCTGGTTCCTCTAGTAATTTGTATTTGTTTGATTGAAAAACAGGCTTCAATGTGATGAAAGACTCGGCAGGATATCGCGCAGGCAATGGTGTAAGTGGAGAAGCCAGTCCATCAACTTCTAGGTTGGGTAATCAATTGAATTTCTCATCAATTCCATCTTCATACTCGCATCGTATGCCTCGGATTGCTGAAAATGAGAATGGGAACTCGGGAGAAGGTAGCCAACCGCAACCGAATCATGGTTTAGGAGATGCTAATGGTAGCAATTCACATTACCACTCTAGCTTTCCAAATGATTCATGGGAGAATTCTTCATTTAATGACATCAAAAGAGCCAGAGACAATGACGGGAACAAGTTTTCTACTTCGACTGCATTCGAATCACAGGTAGGCTTTGCACTTTTTCTGTAAACTACATTTGTTCTTCAATTTTGACTTGGCCATCTGCTTGCTTATCATATTAGTAATGTTTGTTTTTCTATGATCAGAACAATGATTTTGGAAACCGCAAACACGGTTTGACTCAACATTTGAGCTTGCCGAAACATTTTGAGATGCCTGCTATGGAGAAGTATTTGCAATTTGAAGATTCTATTCCTTGTAAAATTCGTGCCAAAAGAGGCTTCGCCACTCACCCGCGAAGCATTGCAGAGAGGGTAAATCTTCTTTTATTTCATTAGTCTTATAGCTGGTTTACACTTCACACGGATTCAGTAGCATTGCTACATGTTATATTTTCCAGATTATATCAACTCCGTGATTGCGAATACTATGAATTTCAGATGAGAAGGATGCGGATTAGTGAAAGAATGAAGAAATTGCAGGATCTTTTCCCGGACATGGACAAGGTATTTGCTACACTTGTAATAGATCACCTTTGTAGTCGTCGTCTTGAATGCTTGAAATTGATCGAGTCTTATATGTTGCATTCTTGGCAGCAAATAAACACGGCAGAAATGTTGGACTTGGCGGTTGAGTTCATAAAAGACCTTCAGAAACAGGTTAAGGTAAAGTTGCAGCAAATGAAAAATATAATCTTTGAATCGAATTAATCTACACGAAATTCGACCAACTATTTCTTCCCTCTAAAGTGTCATCTAACTTTGAATGCAGACACTCAAAGATACGAAGGCGAAGTGCAGCTGTTCGAGCAAACAAAAATAGACTCGATGCAAATTCATGTGCGCGGTTTGTTCATGTAAAGGTAGCAGTAGAAGATCGGAGAGGAAAAGGAAAGCGATTTCTTTTTAGTTTTCTGGTGTATTTCACTTGAGAGATAATAGTAGGATGGTAGGATGTATTGTGGGTGTGGAATTTTAGCCTGTTTCATGTTAGCTTTTAGGCTTCTGTTGTTTCAAGTTCTTGATGATGTAAGAAAAGCACAATAAAAACTTGGCTCAAAGCACTTGTCCAAGGGATGAGTGAGAGTCGGGAAGTGAATTAAGAGCACCAATAAGACCACCAGCTGCAACAAGGCACCATTTTATTGCTTGTGAAGTTTCATTTCTAGAAGAAAAATCAATTACCAGCACCCAACATTGTTGAGGGTTTTGATGGTTTAGGCTTCCAAATTTTTTGGTGTAAAAGAAAAAGATATTGTTGGATCAATTTTAAAAAAGAAATGCCTTCCAAAACTTGAGTGACTGATGAAAAGAAAATGGTTGGTGATTTAGGGTATGCAACAGTTTGGTCTATACTTTTTAAAAAGTGACAATTTATTACCCTGAAGTCACAAAATATTTCCTATTGACTTTTTCAATTGCCAAACTATCAAGTTAATTGCTATTTTCTTTTACATGCTACTCAATTTGGTTACACGAATGTAAAACTGAAGCTTTTATTTTACAAAATTCTTACTTGACGTGTGACTGTGACTAAAAATTTAATATTCTGCATACATATCGTGAGATGAATTTTGTTGCTGATGAGTTATCCAATATGAGCCTACCTCATCCTTTGGCTTCAGTCTATTTTGAGCAAGCTCCAACTTCTTATAAACAATTATTATTATCTGATATTTCTGGAATCTCTAGACCTCGTGATATTATTTTGTAATTTTACTTTTGTCGGGCTGTGAGCCCCTTTGTTTAACCACAAAATGAAGATTAGAACTAAATTGTTAATGACTCTAAACTAGAGGGGTGTAAAGTGTTCCTAACCTAATTTTTAAAGGAAAACTAATGAAAAGTCCAAAAAAACTTCCTTTTTAACGAAAAGCCTTTAAAGGTATAGTGAATAGTATCAGGTAAAAATGTGGTTTTTCCGTTAAAAGTAAACAGTACCGGGAGTGTTTCGTTAAAACTTCCAATTTTTAATGCATTTAGACATGCATTAAGCTAATTAGTAAGTTCGATGCATCTTTCTGTTACACCCAGAATTAAAATTCTCTTCATTGAAAATTATAGCAACTTAAAATATGGTCTCGGTAAAAATATTGATGACGAATTCGTGAATGGCGAATTCGATACCAAATTAAACTGTCTATTTTGTGGTTTAGTCAAATTTCCCTATAATTAGTTTAAAAATATCGATGTACTATATAAAAATATGATCTCGTTAAATAAAAAAAAAGGTAAATCTCAGTTTACTACCCTCAAGTTTCATAGTTTTCAACATTTGGTACATGAAGTTTTTTTCATCCCAAAGTCATACCTAAAGTGTTAATTTTGGGACAGTCTCATACATCCGTTAGTCTGAATGTTAGGTACTCAAGCCCAAGGGAAGAGCCCAACCCAAAAGACTAGTCCAATAGGTGGGAGGACCCCCAGAACTTAAGAACCCCTACACCCCCATAGATGTGGGATCATAACATTACACCACCCTTCGGAAGCCGACTCCCACGGCGGCCCTTACTCTGGTGGCTTTCACTCTTAACGGCGACGCACCCTTTGGTCGTCCCGTTAAGGTAACCCTTTCCAGGTCGCCCCTTCCGCAGCGTCGGGAACCTAGGCTCTGATACCAATGTTAGATAAGCCCAAGGGAATGTGGACAATGACTGAGCACCACAAATCATTAAGGGGTCCACTTGAAAATTAAAAATTCAAAAAAAGAAAAAAACCTACCTGTCTTCTACCTCCCCAACCAACCCCCCCCCCCCCCCCCCCCCCGCGGGACCCTCTCCCTCCCTTCTCTCTTCTGCAACCCAGAGAAGGAACAAAACCCAGAGAATTCATCTTCCTAAACACTCCTAATCCTTCTCTATACAAACCCTTTCTCGAATAGCATCCAAGAACAAAACTCAACGTTTCGGGTTGAGAATCTGTACCTTCACATGTCGGAGTGAAGCTCTGCAGAAGCTCCGATATGTGTTGGGTCTGGATCAGAGAATCCAAGATGGGTTTCGCGGCTCGTATGAGACCTGACCCAAGAGAGAGTTGGACGATCCGGCAGTTGGATTTGAGGTCCAGTTCGAACCGTAAATTCGCTTTGGCCCAGTTGAAGAACTCCAAGGAGACATGGGGGTTGTTCTGGGTTTTACGGAGGATTTGGAGGAAGAGTGGCGGCGTCAGCTTGGGGAAGAGGTTGAGGTTGCAGAGAAGCGGGACCCAGTTGTGCCGTTGTAAGAGGACGGAGGAGATTTGGGAAGCGAGCTGGGATTGTTTGATGGTGGTTCTCCAGCTGAGGGAAGAAGAAGCTGTGGGAGGCATTTGTTGGTGGTGAAGTGGGTTTCGTCTGCTTAAACATTTTCCGGCGAAGAAGTGTTGATTTGGGGTCTCAGACTTTCAGGAGCTCGAGATTGTTTGCAATGGCGGAGTGGGATCGATTTGGGATTTGGGTTGTAACGGTAGGATTGTAAGAGGACGAAGGAGATTTGGGAAGTGAGCTGAGATTGTTTGATGGTGGTTCTCCAGCTGGGTTCCAAAAGAGAGAAAGGAGGGAGAGGGTGCGGGGGGTACGGGTTGCAGGAAAAAAAGGGTGGGAGGCGGTTGGGAGAGGTAGAAGACGGGTGGGGTTTTTTTTTGTTTTGAATTTTTAAATTTCACGTGGACTTTTTAATGACATGTGGCGTCTATTTATTGTCCATATAGACTTCATGTTATCAGTTGACGGGAGACTTAACAGACAGACTAACAGATATATGAGACTGCTCCAAAATTAACACTTTAGATATGACTCTGAAATAAAAAAATTTCATGTAACAAATGTTGAAAACCACGAAATTTGAGGGTAGTAAACTGTTATTTACCCGTTTAATGTATATACCTAGAAAACTATAATTAATTGCAACAAAGAAAAATCATAATTTTCCTTTCGGAAACGTCCGCGAACAAAGCCGTTGGTCCGCGTCTCTGTCTCCCCCTCCAACTCCAACTGCACATTTTTCTTTCATTTCTCTTCCTTCCATCTCTAATTACATTTTTCTAATTACTTCATTTACGCTTAAACAGAAAACAAAAAATTAAATTCCAAAACCAAAACTCTTTGCTAGCTCAGCTCTGCGAGTTTTCACTATCCACACCACATATTGCCGATTCGATCATCTTCCCTCATTGATCGATCGGTCTTCCTCCCTACAAAGACTCATATTCTGAGTTCTCGTATGAAAATTCGAGGTGGGTTTTTGTTAAGATTTGAATTTTAGACGAACAGAGAGAATTACGATGTCGAATTTGGCGAGTAATTTCAATCAGAAGATCGACTACGTGTTCAAGGTGGTGCTGATCGGAGACTCGGCGGTCGGCAAGTCTCAGCTCTTGGCTCGCTTTGCTAGGAACGAGTTCAGCTTGGAGTCCAAGGCTACCATTGGCGTTGAGTTCCAGACTAAGACCCTCGTGATCGACCACAAAACCATCAAAGCCCAGATTTGGGACACTGCCGGCCAAGAAAGGTAATCGCTTTTTCATATTTTTATAGATTTGGTGCGTTGGTGATTGAGTTTTTGTGTTTCTTTGATGTGGGTTTTTGTTGTTTTTAATTTATGATGTGGGTTTGTTGTTATTTTTAATTTGTGATGTGGGGTTTGGTGAAATTTGGATTTTGTGTTTTTGTTTGAGTTGTGGATGGTGATGATCATGATTTTGCTGAATTTAGAAGGCAGTCCTTACTTTGGTAGAAGTATTTAGCCCAAAAGAGAATTGCTTTTGGGCTCGTTTGGTCACTATGATTGGACTGGAATCGACAACTCACTATATTCAAGGTATGTTGGAGGAAGAAATGAAAAAATGGCGTCCAACGTGCAGGTAGAAGATGGATTACTCATTAAGGAAAAAACCATTCACCTCTACCTTAAATAAACCTTGAATATAGTAGGATATCCATTCCAATTCAATCCCAGGGACCAAGCGAGGCATTGAAGAGAAATCATGACCAGATTGGATTATCCCGGTCTTTAACATAAATCATCTGCGTTATACTATACATGTTCTGATTATATACTGTAATACTAGGTTGATTTCAATTAATTAGTGTGCATAGATCTTGATTAGCGGATACTGGTCTATAAGGTGAGCCACAATCCATGATATTGAAGGGGTGGTTGTGAAATTTCGGTTGGATCAATGATGAAGGTTTAGATTGAAGTTGAGGTAAAGGAAGAGGATGAGATGGATGAAGCCACAAGGTTAGAGTGGATGACTGCCTCTTTTGTATATGTTTTCTTTTTTCTAGATAGTGACAGGAAAGGAGAAGCCAATCGTTTTGAAACAGCATATTAGGATACGAAGGCAACGCTTCTTGAAATGACTAGAGTGGATGATGCTACAGTTTCTGCGAGATGAATATTTATATAAGAATAAATTCTGTTAGAATAATGAGGATAATAAGTAATGGTGCTCAAGTAAAGCTGGGTGTTAGTTATTACTTTATTGAAACCCGTCTAGAACTAGTCTGAGGCTTGAGATTCTAATATTTTACAAATGGAGTTAATAGAAAGAAGGAGATGATTATGAACATAAGGACATTAATTTACTTTGGGATATGGATATTAAAACAGCAAAATGATGCTTAAAAATCGGTGTATTTTACCTTCTTAGAATATTGTGCCTGCGTCTGCTTGTAGATCCTATATATATATTTCAATTAGTTACCACCGACATTTGTGTCTATTGTATAAAACTCGAAACTCCTTTTATTCATTTTTTTTTTTGCCACAAAGTCCATCTTCTTGTGTTTGTATGTCTCTTCACACTTCTGGTGATGATCTCAGATATAGGGCGGTGACAAGTGCATACTACAGAGGTTCGGTGGGGGCAATGCTGGTCTATGACATAACCAAGCCTCAATCATTTGATCATGTAACCAAGTGGCTAGAGGAATTGAGGGCGCATGCCGACAACAATATTGTTGTGATGCTGGTAGGCAACAAGTCCGACTTGGGGACACTGCGAGCTGTACCTTCTGAGGATGCAAAAGAGTTTGCCCAAAGGGAGAACCTCTTCTTTATGGAGGCATCGGCACTTGAGGCTACTAATGTTGAATCTGCATTTGTTACAGTCCTAACAGAAATTTATCGAATCCTCGGCAAGAAGTCCCTCATCCCAAATGAGGAAGCAGAGTCTGGGAGTTCCTCACTTCTCAAGGGAACAAAACTTGTTGTTCCTGGACAAGAGCCCGAGCCTCAAGCGAGTAGCTGTTGCTGGTCTTCATAAAATTGTAGCCTTTTAACCTCCTGCAACGTGGATTTCTGCTGTTTATACTTCCAGGAATCTTTCTTTAGTTAGCTTTACATTTCTTCTTTCATGTTTGTCATTGATTGACATGGTTGCATATTTCCACCTTTTCAGGAGACGAATGTGTTACAGCTTGTGGTAGAGTGGGTGATTAGGTTTACCCTCTTGTAAAAAGCGGTTGGCCGATGGACTGGCACAGAATTCTCAGACTCAAAACACACAATGATATGATACAATTGACACATGTACTTGCCTGTAGTATGTGCACACATTTTTTTTTCTTCTGATTTTTGCCAGCATTTCGTGCCTGGAATAGTGAAGGTTCCTTTCACTTACACTGAAGGACACTCACCTACACACATGAAACTAGACCGAGAGCAATGTGGTGTATGAGAAAATGAGCTCGAGTTTGGTTGTGGAACAATGTTGTATTTCACTACTTTATTGAGTTTTATTTTTTACGAACGTGGCTTTTTCTATGATGGATTTGAACTTGAGATCTCTTACAATATTAGAAAGAGAGATGCATTAGACTGAGTGATAGTTGATCATAAACTTACTCAAAGATATGCTTCTTTATCAAATGTTATATATGAATCAAGATATTGCACAAACCTAGAAAATATATGACTGCTTTGTAGAATGAATGAATTCATTTCTTTCGTTAGCTTATTTGAGGAATTAGCTTTAGTCGAGGGATGTCTTGTAGAGTTCATAATGTATTTCAACGATCCAATCGCCTATCTTTTAAGTCTTCTTTTAAATTCATCTCTACCATAAATCACTCAAATCCGAAAACTGTACATCCGTTTGATTAACTGACAGTCATTTTAGTGTTTCTTTGAAAAACTATATTAGTCAATTTTCTTCACTCCAATTGGATGTCTTAATCAGGGGCGGATCTATTCAGGGACCAGGGTGGTCCCGGGACCATCCGAAGCTCGAAAAAATGGCTGTGAGGATCTTCAAGGACCACCCAAGTCTGGGCAGTGATGGACAGGGGCAGATCTATTCAGGGACCAGGGTGGTCCGGGGACCACCCGAAGCTCGAAAAAATGGCTGTGAGGATCTTCAAGGACCACCCAAGTTTGGGCAGTGATGGAGAAGAACAGCAGCCATGGCTGCTGCAAGCTGTGCATTTCAGGAGGAGGAAGAAGAAAGCCAAAAAAATTTTCAAAATGACTTGGCCAAAACAAAGACGTTTTGAGCCAAGTCATTAAAAAAATTTTGAAATCTTACTCACGCACGTGACGTGAGAACCCTCACACACACTAACAGCAATCAGCTCCTCACAAAACAGAGCTAATCTTCACTTTACCAAATCTGTAACCCTTCTGCGTTTTCTCTCCTAGCCGCCGCTGCCCTGCACACGAAATACATACAAAAGAACGTGGCATTGTACCAGTTCAGAAATGGGATTCCGTTAACCACCGATGCTGCTGCCAATTTCACCCGCGGCGAGCTCGCCACTGCCTTGCGAAAGGTATGGGCTTTTTCTTGGATACGTTGATAAAACTTTTGGGGTTCATGGTTTGGTTGATTGGATTTTTTACCAGTATTAGGGATCTGGTGTTTAGGTTGGTAATCTTATACTTTTTTTAGGGGTTTTCCCCTCCTGCAAATTTAGGGTTTTTGTTGAGTTATGGTAATTGGGGTTTAGTTAGAATGAAACAATGTGAAAATTAACTACATGATGTGGGTTCAAGCCCAAAAAAGATTAACTATGTGAATAGGGTAAATCTTTTATTTTGTGCGCATTGTTTTGGTTTGAACATATGCAGTATGCTTTAATTGACAGTCACATAAGAGGTAATTTACCGAGTTAAAATTATATTGCCAAGTTAAGTGATCAGAGACTGAAAATTTGTGTATCAAATAATCTGGTAGTGATGCATGTAGTAGTAGGTTATGTAGATGCTAGTTATATGACGATACAATCTGG
Organism: Cotoneaster glaucophyllus; assembly: GCA_036320875.1. Taxonomy (NCBI): domain Eukaryota; kingdom Viridiplantae; phylum Streptophyta; class Magnoliopsida; order Rosales; family Rosaceae; genus Cotoneaster; species Cotoneaster glaucophyllus. Next base: position 554,417 of record CM070070.1, on the reverse strand, counting down.
GTTGACAAGAGTTATGAATCTAATTAGGCATACTAAAAAATCTAATTTTGATCTAAATTTTGTTTTAGATGTGTATTACTTGTGTATAATGTTTCTCCAAAAATTCAAACTTCCAGGTTGTATCTGAGAATATAAATTTGAAAGTTAGTTATATAGTCAAACATTTTCATTGAAATGAGACAGCTTGGGAAGTTTCCTAGACACTTACTTGAGCTTCGAAGTGTTCGTCTGAAAGTTTGCAAGCTAGCTTGTCTAACTCTTTTTATTTCAGTTTTCCTTTTTATTGAAGTCCTTGTCTTATTAGAACAAAGATTATGAATGAAAATTGTAGTTTGCCATTTATTTGTTCAATGATATTTTCGTCTTTTTATTTTTTTTTTGGAGCTTTTATATTGGGATCACTCTAAGTTAAAACCCTGGATCCGCCACTGGTCTTAATGGTTTTGGATTTGTCCAGTTTTTTGTAAAGATGATATATGAATGATGAATTAAGATATCCGTTTCAGATCATTGAAGAAATTTACGTAATGTGCACCACAAGATCATTACGTTGCAGTTTTTCTTTTCACTAGTAGGGTTCCTCCTTGTTTTGGATAAGAGATCATTTCGCTACTCAACATAATACGTGAAATCTACAAATTTTGATGAATGCTTGGTCGAAGAGCATACGAGTTAAGTGTTTCAAAGTTCAATATTATTTTGGGATTTGATTACAATACTTACATGTATTTAATATCATCATCATCTCGACGATCAGATAATGATTGTATTAAATAACATATATTCACATGAATTACATCTGACGCTTAAATAGTAATTGTATAAAATACATGTAAGCATTATTTTGTGATGAAAGTATAAATTTGAGGCTTAAGCCCATACTTTATGCATAAATTGAATTCCTAACTCTCTAACAAAAATAAAAAATAAATAAAATAATTAGCAATGCTCAGCATTAATCAATATTTCTAGAAAAATAAGAGATAAAAAGTTTGAAATGGTAATAGTAACTTTACTTATGGCTCCCCTAACCAAAAGAAGCTCTCTTTTTTTTTTGGAGGAAAAGAAGCTCTTATTAAATACAGAGACAATTTGTTAAATGATGAACTTAGGACCGACTTTTTCCACTCATAGCACTCATCTATTAGCCTAGCTTTGCCTTCAACTAACCTACATGCACTATTCTAAAAAATTTCGCCTAGGTTCTAGGCGGTTAGCCACCGTCCTTACTTAATATCTAGATGTTTGAAAATTAAAAAAGAGCGCCTAGACTTGCTGAGGCGCCCGCCTAGGTACCCGACTAGCCCGCCCAGATCCACCTTGATCGCGACTCACTTAGACAGAAAATAGATACCTTTTGGTTTGCATTTTATTTTTTTCAGTAAATTGTAAGAGACTTGTTGCATACTTAAATAAACACACATTATATTCTTGTTCCCCATGTTTTCATTATGTTCAAATACTTCATAATATATATATGTCATTCTATTTTATAGTTTATGATGAAATTATATATATTTTAAGTATAAGTAGACACTTATTTATACGAAATACAATAGATTTACCTAAATCCGCCTAGTCCGCCTAGACGCTAGGCCCCAACCCGCCGTCCGACTAGCACCTAGCATTTTTATAACCTTTGCCCACATGGACCTTTTTCTATGATCAACCAATTGCAGTGCCTACACTTCATTTGCATCTCTGTCTTCTATGTATATATCAAACCAATGAGATCCCCGGCGCCACTCAAATTTGCAAAAATAATGTTGAACACCCAACATTTGGTCGAAAATTGAATCCAAACCAGTGGCGGATTTAGGATTTGAATCTTGGGCGGTCCCAGTGTTAAAGGTCAAAGTTTTTTAGATAGAAACAGAGTGCAAAACACGCAAAAAAAAGTTTCAGTTTATTCACTGAGGCATTTCGTCAAACATTTGATGAGCGACATCGAGAAAATTTATCGAGTGTTGTCAACGTAACCTGTCAAGTGTAGTCCGCGCAACCTGTCGAGATATGCCTAGTAGGTATTACATCAAACACTTGGTAGGTACAAAATGACCCGTACAAAACATTCGAAGGGTTCTCGGAAGACCTTAACATGTATATTTTCTTAACTCAGGGTGGTCCTGGGACCACCTGGGTCCCAGTGTGTATCCGCCTTTGATCCAAACGATCCATGAGGAGGCAGTACATGAGCACCAAGATCATCGTCCTTAGATTTACAATGGAGAGTAAGATCCTTCTGCAGTATTGTTGATATTGACGTACGTGCTGGGGTGGACACATTGTGGATCACACACAGTACTTAGCACCACAAGACATTCCAACAACAATACCACCACCTTTTTAACAAACAAATTCATGCTTCCTTTCTGCTAGTTAAGTTTTTCTTTGTGGGAAATGAAGGTAATCTAGGGTTTCTTATATATACCAAAAGTCAAATACAAAGTTGGCAACTTATTTATTGCCCGGACGAAATGAACCCTCCACTTTTTGGCAATATTTTTGCTCACCACCCTCAAGTAGTGGTGATGTTCATCACCCTATTTATCACTGTTAGATGAGTTGAAATTTCGATATTTGTGTAGTGAATAGACATATATTTCAAAATTTAAACTCATTCAACGCTTATAAATAGAGTGGTAAGTATTACGCACCACTTGAGGGTGGTGAGCAAAAACGCACTGCCACTATTTAGATCTCCATTCATTGAGTAATGCTAGGTAGACCAAATTTGTAGACCAAATTTGCAAAACAAATGATGTGTCACCAATAAAAAATAAGCACGTTAATCATCACTTAAGTAATAATCCAATCATCAACTTCTATGTCATTTAGTTTGTAAAATTTAGTCTACAAATTTGCAACTAAATGATGTATGTGCCACCAAAATAAATAATCACGTTAATCAACATTTAAGTAATAATCCAATCATCAACTTCCATATCATTTAGTTTACAAAATTTAGTCTCTCTACCATTACCCTATGCAAAAAAAAACCCACTTCCATTTATTTACTTCCCAAATAAAACACAATAAAATCTCACCCACTTTTTGTTTACCCTTGTACTTTAGATAAAGATCTAATAGATGAGATTTAGGGGCTAGGCACTTCCGCAATAAGATTTCAACTTTAGTTTTTGGTAAGTAAACTGTTAAACCTAATAAGTTTCTTTCCACTTAAGTATTATTTCAAATGCAATTTTGGTAGGGTTGTTATTATATGTGTATTTTTAATGTTTTTTTTATCTTGCAACTTTGTTTTTAGACGTTCCCAAATATTGATGGTGTTCTTTTCGATGTGCATCATCAACTGATCTCTAGTAGGCAATTGGAGTTAGTAAAGGACTCTTTATGAAATGGCTCACCTGTGGCTTCTCTTGTCAACTGAATTGGTGGGGCAGATAGCTGGATTTCATGGTTTACTTAAGCTAATTGTTTATGTAATAGAACGGATGTAAGCACCTTTGCTTAATTCAATAAAATAATTAATCACGCCAACATATATTAGTTTGCACGGCTAACGTTGTATTTACATTAAGGGATGTAGGAATAAATTGGTTGCGAACTTAACTTATGTCTTTAGCCGAATTGTAATGTCATGATGAGCGTGAGACCTTTATATGGGCTAATGAATAAGCTACATTTATACCATATTGACAAAACCTTATCAATTTATTGGAGGATTAGGTATTCAAATAGACAAAAGTATAGAGCCTTCGAGTTCATTGTTATTTAAGCAAATAACCACATGACACAATTGTATGCCACTTTTGAGCTGTCATGGTAAAAAAACTATATAGAAGAAGCAAATGGGTTGAAGTGAATGATAGGAAGTAGTCCAAGTGTGTGTGCCATTGGTAAACTTATGCCGGGCCCTATCTCCATATTAACCTTGTTGGCTACATCACCATTTTCGTTTCGCCCAACCTTCCAATCAAAGCATTGAACCATGGTTGCAACTGCGGTGTTCACCAACAGAAGCGCCACCGCGGAGCCAGGGCAACGCCTTCTGCCACCACCAAACGGAACATAATTGAAGTTCTGTTCCTTGTGTTGATGACTTTGGTCATCATATTCCACACTATCATGTACTTCACTTGAGGAAGCCAAGAACCTCTCCGGACGAAATTCATCTGGGCTGTCCCAAATCTCCGGATCTCGCATAATTGCATACACATTGTTTGCCACCGTAACTCCTTGGGGTATGTCAAAGCCCTTGATTTTACAGTCTTGGCGGCATTTTCGTATCACCACCGGAGATGGAGGGTACATTCTCAATGCTTCCTTCACAACGGCTTGTAAGTAAGGGAGATTCGGAATGTCGGTTTCCTTGACCAATCTGGCGTTGCCTACTACCGATTTTATCTCTTGTCTGACCTTGTTGAATACCTGAGGACGGTTGATGAGCTCGGCCATCGTCCATTGCATGGTCTCTGTTGATGAAACTGTGCCCCCAATAAATAGGTCCTAGTATACCACAAGCACATCATTTGAATCAATAAGACATACTGTGTCATAACTTGTTCCATTTCCGGCTAATAATGGGTATGAGCGAGTATGACAGCCGTTACGTAGCTCTTGTTCAGTTTAATTACATGCATGCATGATTAGTTAATGTTTTTTACTATAAGTTCAGAATTGTTTGGTAACAATTTCGTTTTTGGTTTTGATGTTCACTTTTTGTGTTGGTAATATTAATATATAGGAATAAAAGTGGAGAAAATAGGAAGGAAGAAGATTGGATGAAGGACGGTGTGTGAGATGTGTAGAAAAAATATACAAGGAAATGCACAGAAAATGAAAACTACTACCAAAAAAAAAAAAAAACCTATTTTAAATCGTTTTCACTGTTGTAATTTGTTTTGATTCCTTCTTTCTTATTTCTTCCCTACTCTCGCATACCCTTCTTCATCCGTCATTTTTAAATTCACTTTCTTCTGATCTCAAGCACTAAATCCAAAAAGGGAAATTGTGTTTTGATTCCTTCGTTCTTATATATTTTAGTGAATGGACGACTGAACGAATGAAAATTGTGTTTCAAACTTGCTAGCTAGTTTGATAAGTAACTCCATAGGGCAACAAATACCAAGTTTCCATCTCATGAGTGAGGAGGTTAGAAACAAGGTCTATGTAGAATGAGATGCCTTATTTTCTTGGCCAAGGAAATATAGCTAGTTGAAAAAGTAAGACAAATTATTAAGGCCTCCACAACTTTGAAACAAAAAACTACATTAGTTCCACATGTTTCCACATTTCACAAAACAAATTGAGGACAAAACTTTTATATTAGTGATTTGATATTTTGATGACAAATTTCTAATGAGATAGATACTTCATAAATCTATTTTAAATTGGCGAGTACCAAATATTTAGTTAACAAAATCTAATTATGAGTTGGCAGCTGCCCACCGATCCACATATTAAAAAATTGTAATGTTAGATAGACAAAATCTGTAGATAAAATTTACAAATTAAATAATGTGTTATCAATAGAAATGAACATGTTTATCAACGATTAAGTAATAATCAAATTATCAACTTCCATGTTATTTAGTTTACAAAATTTAGTTTACAAATTTAGTCCCCCTCACATTACCCTTAAAAAAAAAGGAAACCTAATTAAAAGGGCTTGAAAACTTTGAGTTTTAACGATAAAGACAAAATAAAGGGTAAAATGAATAGTACCAAGTTTGACTTTTTAGTGTAAAAATGTGATTTTTTGTTAAAGTAAACAGTACCGTAAGCTTTTCGTTAAAATTCCCTAAAAAAAAATGCTAAAAGGACAGCTTGCTTTGTGGTAGTCAAATTTGCCCGCCCCTCACGACCTCACATCGCAGACGGATTTTGACCTTATCTATTGGAGCCCCTTTTGCTCCACAGATTTTAAGTTTGTTCAGTTCACTTTGACAAACCGCAGGTTGGGTAACTTTCGGGCAAGTTTTCAATTTCTAACCCTCATACAAATTTCAATAGGGATTCTTTTCCAGATTATTACTCATCTAAAAGTTTAATAAAATGTAGAAGTTCGATAAGAGATGGATTTATAATAACTTCTTGTTCTAATGATAAACAAAGCTCACTAAATTCAGTGTTAGCTCAGTGGTGAGGGTGGTGAGGATAATGAGTAAGAATAAGCCAGTTCAAGGGTCAAAACTGCAACTCAGAATATATATCTAAGCATGAACCAAAAATGAGAGAGAGAGAGTCAGAAAGGATAGGGGAACTTACAAGCAAGAAAGCTTTAATTTGAGTTCGGGTAATTGCCTTGTCATCTTGATACACCTTCAACAACAAGTCAACCAAATCCAAATCCTCTCTCGCCCAGCCCTCTCTCTCCCCTTTCTTTTCATGCTCCTTCAACATCTTCTCAAAAAGCTCATCAAACTCCCACGACACGTCAGCAAGCTGCTTCCCATAGAGCAAAAACCCTAGCCTCTTCAACGGCCCCAGCACATCCCCATAAGAAACCTTCGTCGCCAGCCGTAGCGTCCTCATCATCATCTTACTTATCCTCGCAGCCTCGTCGCCATTCTCTGAGCAACAAGTACTCATCACCATCTTGCAAGTGGAGTTGTTCGTAAGCTTCATGAGCTCGCTTCCCAAATCAACCACCTCTTTTTTTCTAGCACTCTCGATCAACTTCTCACAAAGCTTACCAACTTCTACTTGTCTAGTATTGCGCGAGCGTTCGAGTTGCCGCGGCGCAAACAGTTCCGTCATGCAGAGCTTCTTCATGAACTTCCAATAGTCACCGTACACAGCGCCGAAGAAACCCGAGTTTCCGTAGGGAAGTTCGTCCGCGAAAGCAAATGCCGGGCGATCCGCAAAGGAGAGGTCTTGGGTTTTGAAGACGTCGGTGGCCACGGAGGCAGAGGAGACGAGGAGCATTCGAGAGGCGCCGAGGCGGAGGTGGAGGAGAGGACCATATTTGGTGGAGAGGTTTTGGAAGGAGATGGCCTGGTGAGCTGTGGTTAGATGGTGGAGGTGGCCGATTAATGGGAGGGCCGGTGGGCTAGGTGGAGGACGAACTTGAGTGGCTGACTTGGGGGAATATTTGTTGAACAAGGATCTAAGTAAGAGGGTCGAGAGATAGCATATAAGGAAGTAGAGAAGATAGTATTGGGCATCGTTTGTTGTTGCCATAGCTGCTGAACTCAAGATCCCAAAAGGCTGATCTGATCTGCTTGTAATTATTTACATTCGTTTGTGCTGTTTGTGACCAGTCGTGTTTGCGCACCCACAAAAAGTGAATGAATCACACACATTCCTACACTGATTAGTATTTTTATATCTGAAAATGAGAGTTTCCCCCTTAAAACTTATTTTCTCCCACTTAAAACTCATTCTCTTTATTTTTTCAGACTTAAACCCCATTTACTAAAGTCAAACTAAGCAAATTTCCTTAACAAGCTTGGTATGTCAGTTTTTATAATTCTCGTGTTCCTTAAATACCCTTCTAAGTGCAACGTGAGTTAGGTTTGACTTATAATTAATAATAAACTTTTCATTTTATTGTTTTCAATGCAATTAAATGTCAATTAACCTTTTGTTTAATTAGGCTTTCTTTTCTCAAATTTTTTTACCAACAATTGTTTTATCGTGAAACTAACTTACCTTATTAGCATGCAATATATAATATAAATAAAAATATTATGTGTTTTACGTTGAAACATGGACAAATAATTTGTGTCAAAAAAATTATACAAAATAATGGTTGTATTTTTTTTTCTTATCATAGAAAATAATTTACCTATCTATATGTTAGTATCCACTTAGATTAGAGATGCTGTAAAAATAATTTACCTACAAAAAAAAAAAAAAAAAAACATTTGATTCAAATAGTGCACCAACTATTAAAATTTTAAAATGTTAGATTGCTTAAAAAAATAATTTACCCAATATATGTAAAATACATGAAAAATAATTTACCTACATAATAACAAACCCAATATATGCAAAATACAAGCAAAATAATTTACCTACATAATAAAACAATATTTATTTTATTTAATACTAATTTACCTATTATATATACATATAATAATAAAATGTGCCAAATATATATATATATATATATATATATATATTTGATATTGATACATACAAAATAAAATACCTACATAACAAAAGAATGCGATTTGATTCAAAATTAATTTACTTACAAAATAAAGCAAGGTTATTTGATTCAAAGTTAATTTACCTATTATTTGTACATATATCTTATAATAATAAAATGTGTCACATATATGTAATAATATATGAAAAAGAAGTTACCTACAAAATAGAAGAATGTTATTTGATTCATTATTAATTTACCTCCAAAATATATATTATTTGCTAATCATAAATTTACATATAGGTAAATTAATTACATATAATATTTTTTTTAACATATATGTTAAGGGTAATAGTATGTGCAATAATTATTTATTCATTATAATTAAGGTGAGTAATAACATTTATTGATTTGATTTGAATATTGTGGCACAAGTTGTAAATATTTTGTAATAATAGGTCAATTTCTTTTTTACTTGGCAATCTTTTTCAAATTTGGGTTTTATTTGAATGTTTAGAATTATGTGGGTTTTTATCTAAAGAATAAGAGTTACAATGGTCTATATCTAAAGAACCCATTTTTATATGTATTTTAGTAAATGTTGGTGGCTTTGACTCTAATTTAATATGCATATTGAACTACTAGTATATTCTTACAGGGGGAATGTTATGGATGTTAAGTAAAGAACTACATATACATAATATATGATGGGAGGTAGATTCTCTCCCCTCCCAGTACCATACCCTTCCCATTCCCTCTTATTTGTGCGGTCACGGTTAAATCATGTCAATATTTTATATTTTTATTATTTTTTGTCTTATTATCTCTATAAAAAAATCAATATAAAATGTTGGCGTGGCTTAACCGTGACCGCACAACACAGAAATGAATGAGAACAGTACAATAAAAGAAGTGCAGAGAATATGTCTCCTATATGATGAGATCGAGTATAACTTGGAGTCAGACAGCTAACTGCGAATAGATGTTTATGTCTATTCAATTGGAAGTTTTTTGTACGAAAATGGAAGGAAAAAAAGGTTTCTCCTCAATAAAAGAAAAGTTATAAATGCAATATAAGTAATACTTATTTCATGACGGGTAGAGAGGAAAGACCATTGAATATTGATTTTGTTTACTTTATCTTTTATAAGACAAGTGATATTCTCTAAGAGCAATTCCACCCCTAAGACTGGGTGTCAGCGTCCAGCGCATTTATCCACTCAAATGAACAGTAATAGACCCCAATGAACAGTAATAGGCCAAAGCATCTCCACCCCTAAATTTGAGATTCAAATTCTGATGCAAGATGTTATAACACACTGGACAAAAGTCACACATCTAAATTTGAGAAAAAAAATTGGAATGAAAAATAGTATTTTTTTAATGAATAAAAGTTAAAATAAAATGAGAAAATGTAGGAAGTGGGAGAAAGTAGAAGAGTAAAATATTTGATTTAAATTTGACAAAAAAAAATATCTGATTAAAAAAAAACAAGAGTAAAATATTTGATAAAAAAGAAAAGAAAAGAAACAAGAGTAAAATATGGCTATTTACTATATTGCCCTTAATTTTATATCCATTATAAACTTATTAAAGATGTAAAAGGGCATGATGAAATTTCAACCTCTTTAGTTGAAAAGAGGGTTTTCCAAATAATAGTATAGATTTTTGAAAAAATAAATAATAGTGTAGATAATGTGTTGAAGTGACTCATTTAAATTGATGACAGAGTGAATCTTTTCTAATTGTTTGGCGTTTTGAAGTAATTTTATGTGCATAACCTTCTTCTGTAATTTATTAATTACTGAGAGTCTAATCTTCCTAATTGAACTCCAAACTAAAAATAAGGAGAACTGAGAAAGATCAATCTCTGGTCACTTTTCTATCCTGCTCCACGATATGATTTGTTACTCATTAAAACGTGATTGCAGTAGAAACTTTTTAAAGAGCTCCTGAACTAGCTTTCGGAATTGGATCCGCTCCAGACTTTAGTGTCCGGAACCTAAGGATCAATTCATCTGGACCGCTGATTGGTGTGTGAAAGAAATAAGAACCGTTGGTTTTGTATGGTGAGCTAGGAAAATGAGTTAATGAAAACCGTTTGATTCAATTTGTGCGGCTCAAATGAATTGATCCTTAAGCTCTAGACACTAAGGTCCAGAGCGGATCCAATTCCCTAGCTTTCAAGCCTTTTTTGCTTTAAATTATCTAAAGTGGGAGAGCTTGAATGAAGATGCTCTAATCCAACATATTGATTATCAGAGCATCTTTAAAAGAGATGTCAAATAAAATCTGTCCAAATTTTATTTGATGGCTGATGTGGCAAATTAAATACAAGTGCTAAATTCTCTTATTTTCCAATGAATGTGTCAAATATTTATTTTATTATTTTATTGGGCCTAGAGTTAGGTTAACTACTAAAAAATAATCAAAATTAACTGTAGTTTTTATTCTATTGGTTGTTGTCACATCCCGGCCCGGGGTCCACCACATCCCGGGTCCACTCCACCACCGTAGCACGATATTGTCCGCTTTGGGCCCCGACTACGCCCTCACGGTTTTGTTTCTGGGAACTCACGAGCAACTTCCCAGTGGGCCACCCATCATGGGAGTGCTCTCGCGCGCTACTCGCTTAACTTCGGAGTTCCCATGGAACCCGAAGCCAGTGAGCTCCCAAAAGGCCTCGTGCTAGGTAGGGATGGGAATATACATATAAGGATCACTCCCCTGGGCGATGTGGGATCTCACAGTTGTTAATGGGAGCTATATATTAAAAAAATCAATTAAATATATTTGACTCCTTCTTTGTTTGTTATCAAAAAAGGCAGCTAGAAAGCAAGGAGTCAAATGACTCACATGCCACATCATATATGACATATCTGTTGGAGAACAATTAAATGTCTTTTAATCCTATTTGACATATTTGACATTTTCTTTGAAGATGGTCTTAGTTTGTTGCTTTGGTAAGGTGTTGAGTGATTTAACGGCATTAAAAATTAGGAAAACTAATGAAAAGTAAAAAAAAACTTATTTTTTAACGAAAAATCATTTTTAAAGGTATAGTGAATAGTGTCAGATAAAGGTAAAAAAGTGGTTTTTCGTTAAAAGTGAGCAGTAACCAGGAGCTTTTCGTTAAAACACCCTTAAAAATTAGATGGTGGCTATGTGTGTGCGCACGTCCAATATTGGTAAGGTGTTGAACTGATGATTGACTAGAAGGATGACAAGAAAATAATTTTAAAGCGCAGAAAAAGAAATGATAAATTACACAAAATTATCTCAATTATAAATCGAATTATAATTTCATATCTCATATTTTAAATATTGTAATGTTATACTTCAACTTATGAATTCGTTGCAATGTCATACCTCCGTTAAATTTTCTGTCAATTTAACCGTTAACTGCTAACATGACAGACAACGAGTCCACTCACTCATCTAACTGGATGGATAAATTAATTCAATATTAAAAAATTAAGAATTTTTTTTAACAACAAGATTAAAATATTGAATAAGGTCCCACCATTAAGCTTAGTACCTCATTCCCCATCACCACCACCGTCCATTCTCCTTCTCCCACACCAAACGCCACCCTCGCATTCGCAACTCCGGTGAAGTCCTCTTCCTTTTTCAATCCTAAAAAGGAATGTCAAATTAAAAGACATTTAATTGTTCTAACTCGTTTATCCTTTTTTTTACTCAGCATCCTTCATTTTCTACAAATCAAGGAAAAATAGTAAGTGAAAGAAACCAAATTATTGACATTGAATTATAGTTTCCCTTTAGAGACAATTTAGAGAAAGAAAGGAGAACCGTATAATGCATAACATAGGATTTCAAGACATAACTAAAATTAGTTAAACATCCTATTTAGCATGGTCACTCAGCATTTTTATTTCCCAAATAATCCGTGTTGTAGTTGAAAAACAACACATAAACAGAGTTTGGGATCCTACAAATTCACATTGATGGAGAAGAATAAGCATTTATTTAGAGCTGAAAGGGGCTATTACCCATTGGTACCGAGTTATCATCTATTTAGTCTGGGTTAAGGTGGCCTAACAGGTATGGGAAGATTAGGCACCTATTATCCTAAGCCACATCCCACCAACAATCATCAAACTTACAACCAACCCCATTGTGCTGATTGCTATTCTTCGGGGTTGTGAAATTGGGCGTCTTGACTGAAGACATGCCTGTGGATTTTCAGGTGAAATTATGGTTTTTCGTTCATCACAACTATGTCAGTCCTGTCCCAGCGCAATGGAAGCGTATGAGACAAGGCATCGAGAATGTTTGTGTTAATGAGAAATGGAAGTCGAGTGGGAGGGGTTAAGGGGGAAGAAGAGAAGAAAAGTTGCAGGGGTTTTTGGAATGTTCTATTGCCCGTTTGAAGATTTGATCAGATTCTGACCGTTTGATTTTGGAGGAAATAGATTCTGGTCATTGTTCTTTCTTCCATTTAAAGAAAATTATTTTTAAAATATATTCTTAAGAAATGTTTTGAAAAATTATGAAAACTTTTGAATACGATACCAAACAAGCTCTTATTTACTAGTCCCTTGAGAAATATCAATTCTTGTGAGAACTAAAAGGATCAACATCGAAGTCAAGCAGAAACAAGCAACCAAAAACCACCATAACAAAACTGAAATTATGTTTTCGACAGTAACTGAAACCATACCAAACAAGCAAACAGCTTCGGAAACTATTCATCAAGGGAATGCTAATACATCAAAACCAAATATAATGTCTCAAATCATGCCGCCAGAAACAAAATACACGTCTGCAAGCTCCAATCCTGCAACAAAAACAAGGGTAAGCGTAAATTAACACCGTAAAGATGCATTTATACCCCAGCACAATGCATAAACCCTATCTTGTAAGATAATCCAATTATCCTAACTAAAAGCCAAGAAATGCTCATTGCAGCATCAAATTTACTGAAACAAACACAAACCTACAAATATACTTACATATCTTGTTGAAGGCTACAATGTCGCAACTCTGGACATACTCGTTAATTGGTTCAACAGTAAGTCGCTCCTCAATGAGAGTGTCAACAGAGACCAGGTCATCAACAATTGTCATCATTATTTGCAACTTCTTAATCCCGTACCCAACAGCTACGAGTTTGGCTGCACAATTAAGAAAATAAGAACCGAATTCGCATCAAGGACTACAATTTGTACAACTAAACATTAGCTTACACAATAATAACTTAATATGTGCATATCAACGGCAAAATTGTCGCTAACATTGTTTCAAGTAAATTTGCCCCCTTTAGCAACAAATAATCCTCAGATGAAGGAAGAACTTACATGCTCCCCAAAACAAGCCTTCCATTTGGACGCTTCTTACAGCCTCCTCAAGCTTTTTCATGTCAGTTTCATCATCCCATGGCTTCACATCCAACAGAACTGATGACTTGCCAGACTCTTTCTTCTTTGTAGATGCCTTGATGGAAGCCGCACGCTCTTCAGCAGCCTTCTTCTCCTCTTCAGTCTCTTCACCAAAGAGATCAACAACATCATCATCGTCATCCTCAGCAGCTGAGGCCTGAAAATCATATCATATTCTAAAACATTAGTATAAATCCAAGTTCTTGACGCTGATAAAGCAACATAGTCCAACCTCGAAAAATTCAATTATCCTGAAGCAGTGATAAGGAAACATAAAATGAAGACGTCCAAAAAACCACTCGGTAAGTAGGGAAGAAAACTACTTGCCTTAGTGTCAGCAACAGGAGGGGTAGCAACTGCTTCCCCAATGACGGGAGCAGATCCCTCGATAGTGACGCCAGATCCTTCTCCGCAAACACCACTACAACAATGAATATAACCAAATAAGTCGAAGTGTTCACGCAAACATACACGTTTCAAAGAAATCCATTAGAACTAATAACAAACAGATAACAAACCCATCAAAAGTTTTACGAACTTACGAAATCCTAAGAAGAGCAGCAATGTGGTTGTACCACCTAGACACATTCACAAATTCCGAAGACGGGGCCTTGGAAAGAGCTGCATGCACAGTGATATCATCTTTGGAAGCCTGATAGCCAGTGATGTAACTGCGAGAAAGCAAGTAGTCATCAAGTTTCTTCAGGCCGGCAGCTGAATTCACGTCAAAGAATGTGACTGCCATTGCTAAGTCTTCCGGTGGTTTTTCCTGCAACCCATATCAGAAAAGATTAAGTCTTTCATTCCTAGATGATTACCAATCAGTGCCAAATATTCAATTACTAGAAAATTAAAACCCTTTTTCGGAAGAAAAAAAATATATAAATCGAAAGCTACCAATTGCATCCATATAAACACAAAATTTAAACAAACAAAAAAAATCTGAGAAAAACAAACTTCAATAAATAGACAGATTCATGAACGATATAGCCAAAAACACTGTGATTAGATAAAAAGTAAGGATCTTTAGTCATGGATCTGAGCATACCTGAAGAGCGAGGAGCTGCGGAGTGAGAACGAGAGAGAGTAAGAGGTGGAGATTTTTTTAGGGTTTCTATCCATTTTATAGGCAATTGGGATTTCTGGGTATACGAGGAATCGTGTAATTGGGCCAGGGTGCGGCCCAACAAGTTTAAATAAAAATCAGTGCGAAACAAACAACATGACGCGCGAAACGCCGTCGTTTCGCAATTTGCGCGCTGATAGCGTCACCCACCGTCGTCGAGCTCGAGCAATTCCCAATTTCCAGCAGCGGGAGCGGTAAGAAGAAGAAGAAGAAGAAGAGGAGAGAGAAGAAAGGAATGCCGAAGAGAACAACACACACGTACTCGAGCGAGGACGCAGCTCCGGATGGACCCGACTCTGACCTCTTCGTTTATTACTGCAAGCACTGTGGATCCCACCTCCTCATAACTGGTTCTCTCTCACTCTCACTCTCACTCTCACTCTCTCTCTCTCTCTCTCTCTATACATACATATAGATATAGAGGTATATATTTGTGTTGTTTGTACTTGTATGATTAGAAATTTATAAGCTTGAAAGTTAAAAATTGGGTAATGCTGATTTGAATTGGTATTTTTGTGTTGGGTATGATCCTTGGTTTTGGAAAGAGTTTCTTGAACAATGTTTTGGGGGCTGCAATTTTGCGATTATAGTGAAATGTATGTTGTTTAAGATACCCAGTTGCAGAAAATGCCGAAAAGGAAGACGGACAAGGCTTATGTGTTGGACAAGAGCAAACATCTTGCAAGGCTCAACATTGCTGAGGCTGGAAAAGTTTTATTGAAAAGGTGCTTAATTTTGTTTAGTCCAAATATAAATTGGGTGTTTTCACTGTGTGTGTTTGACACCGGCCCTCGTTTTCCTGTACTTTTCTAATGACTAGTTTTTCGAGTACGATTGTTATGATTTTGCAACATTGCTGATGCCTTGAAATCTTGGTTGATATAATTATTCAGAGGGGAAGGGAAATTGGAGAAGCAGTTTCGAATGAACTGTGTGGGTTGTGGGCTCTTTGTTTTCTACCGCTCGGAAGAAGACTTGGAAGGTGCTTCTTTCATTTATGTTGTTGATGGTTCTCTAAGCACAGTTGCTGCTGAAACCAACCCACAGGTATATAGGAAATTTACAAAGGAATTTTCCATCATCTTGTGAAGATAATTGTCTTGTGTGGTACCAGGATTTTTGAAAAGGAATATTTTCTATAAATAAAGGGGAATAGCTGTTTATGTCTCATTGATCTTCCTTGTCATGCATCTGTTGGGTTGCGAACATAGATTTTGGCTTAGCAATTAAGGAATTTGTTCCTGAAAGCATAGCAAGTCCCTATTGCAATGTTGTCAATGGAAGTTTTTTTTATGAACGTCCACATATATTCACTCTTGTCCATATTTCCTAATTGGTGTGTGTAGGATGCTCCTGTGCCGCCCTGTATATCAGACCTAGAAGGGGGACTTGTTCAAGTTGCTATAGAAGTGGAAGATCGTGCACAACGGTCAGCAATCACAAGTAAGAGAAATTATTGAAGGTTTTCCTGTCATCTTATTCGGCATGCGATGCTTGCTTGGAAGGTCAAATTGCAATCATAAGTCAGAATTTCCTGCATTTACATGAATTGACTTTTTGGATTTCTTGTATGGCAAGTACTAGTCCTTTTTGATGTCTCTATGTATCTCATTACAACACTTGTAGCTGGCAGTTTTAATATGTAATAATACTTGCCAAAAGAAAGTTGTTTCCTGGAAATTTAGATTGCTGATTATTTAAACACTTTTTTCTCTCATACCAGGAGTGAATGCTGACGATGTTAGAGTCACTGTAGCTGCACCTGCTGCTCGGGGAGAAGCAAACAATGAGCTCTTGGAATTCATGGCCAAAGTATAATTCTGCTTCATCATTGTCTGTTAAACTTATAGGATTCCAATCTTTCGGAACTAGATTCCAATCTTTTGGAACAAGTGTCAATTTAAGCCTTAACACAATTGCTTTTTACACAGGTGTTGGGTCTGAGACTAAGCCAGATGACTCTTCAGAGAGGGTGGAATAACAAATCAAAACTCCTTGTGGTGAGTTAAACAAGTTTTACTATCTCTCTCTCGCTCTCTCATTTGCTCATTGGGTGGCTTCTTGGGTGTTGTTGATCATAATCTGTTTCAATTGTCCTTCTGAGAGCAATATCGTTTTTGTCAAAAGAAGTTTTCCAGCATTGTATGCATTAACTTTGATGTCAGGCCCAATTAACTGATTTGTTTCTTGATGTCCAAATACATGATACATCAACTCTTTCAAACTTAGGATAGGATAGCTTATCAAAGTAACGGTACTGTTTACAAATAATAGCAATCACAAGTAACGGCAGCATGAATTTAGAAGCAACGTATGTAGAGAACCCCATATAGTTGTTCAAGGATATGTGACATATGCCAATGTAACTCCGAAACTGCTTAAACTAATTTAACTGATCTTGCTAGGGTTTCTTCCTTAACATTTGGTGATTGTTTCAGGTAGAGGATTTGTCTGCTAGGCAAGTATATGAGAAACTTCTGGAGGCTGTGCAACCTTGAGTCTTTGCAGTTCAAATGTCAGTTCTAATGAATGCCATCAGTCAACGTGTATGTTTACAATTTACCCTGGACATCTGCAGTACAAATTTTTCTTGTGTTAGTTGAGATTGTTGTGGTGCAATATGAAATTTCAATTGTATAATCCCTCTATCTTTTAATGATTTGGTTGAATATACGCACCTTTTTCTATATCCGTTAGAATCCACTATCTACTCTCACCTCTATGAAAGATGTCAGCAATGTGATAAATAAGATTAGTGTCAATTTTTGCGCAAGTAGGGAAGGGTCACGAAATGTGATTCCTCGTGGCAGTCAATCGTGCAAACGCTGCCCGAGATTCAAACAAGATTAGTGTAAACTTTTGTTTAAGACGAGTAGGATTAGGCATATGGATGGTGTAACTGTGAGCAATCTCCTTTCTTGCTTACCAGAATGATGCATGTTGCAGAATTTACCACATCTCTTCAGTGTTGTGTCATCAAAGCCAAACATTACAAGTCATTAGGAATGTAGTAAAGATAAATAATTCTTGATTATTAAAACCAAATAGCAATCTATTACATCGGAAATCAAATTACAGCGAACAAAATCCTAGTTTAAAGGTAAAACCGACGCGATTCAGTGCATATATGTCCCAACACACAGCGTCTTATTGTTAACAGCAGCATATGAAAATATAACACATTTATTCAAGCTAGAAAATATGCTCCTCAGCTCCAAGCTTCAACTTCTAAATCATAATGTCACCTGCATCAAGAAAAACAGACTGATCAATCCTAAATTTTCAGAAATAAACAACGGCTGCAATATGAAAATAGTTGCCTCATCGTCTAGCGATTTCACTAGTTAGTACCGGATCGAAAAAGTGTGCCCGAGGAGCTAGAAGGTGCATGGTTCAAAGTTGGCGCTGCACTTCTCCGGGAGCTGCATGGCCATACTGCGATCAACGCCAGAGATCGGAGGGCCATTGACGAGCACACAGAGGCAAGGCTGGCCAAGAGCTTTGAGGGCACCGCAGCAAGTCTCGCTCGGAGGGATGGGGCTGAAAGGAACAACTGCTGCTCTGCAAGGTATTAGCTGAACTAGTGCCGAGAAGAAGGTGCTTGCACAAGTACTTCCCTGCCCTTGATCCACCAAACCCGCCATCACGAACGCAAACATCAAAATTGGAAGAGACATATTTTTCCTGCTAGTAAACCTCATCTTAACTGAAAGTTGGAACTAAGATTAATTGTTAATTATGTTTCGTTAATGTTAGGGAGAAGGCGTCTCGAATTCGGATTTATAGGGGATGATGAGGCTCTCATGCCATCATGCATGTCCATCCTACTCAAAGGTCACACCTATGATGCCAGTATTCTCCAGCTCTGCTGCTCAGCTGTATACAAAAGCTAGTCAAGAAATACATATTGTGTGCTAGTTGTTGTAGTTGTTAAACTCAAATTTCATGACCCTTTGCATTTTCTATAACTTCATTTACAATTTTCCAGCTTATCTCGAATCAGTTTCTTCATCCTATCGACTACGAAAATCACTCAAAAAACCTCATGCACCTCTCAAACGCATGCCTTTGTAATGATTTTAGTGAACATATAAATGTCTGCTAAATCATATCGACGTAAATTCAATGTGACCAATAGCGATTTCAATCATTTTCAGAGGAAATGGGTGCAGATTTGAAGCACATTTTTTCAACATTTGTTGCAAATCAAAACAGTTCAAGACGAGTAAGAAATCAAAACTAGATGTTCAAGAATGCAATGAAATGGTAAAACTCGAATTGCTCGAGGAACAAAGGAATGTCAGTAAATGATACAAAGATAAATAATGACACGATACAACTGGCCGCAGTTTCTATCATCCCAACCTTCTTTATTACAATTCATATCATCCCCAAACGCCTCTTCACAATGCCGTTCCGATCGTTGACGTAATACGTTATGATCTTCACATGTAACAAGTTATCAAACTTATTCTTTGTTGCCTTTGAGATTGATTACTGCAAGCTCTTGTTCAACAAACTCTCCTGCATAAATGGGGGGGTATTTACTCGCAAGCGGGGATTCTGCAAAGTGACCTAAGGGCTTCAACACAGCATCAGATGCTATGTGTGCAAACAACTACATGGCAAGAGATGTCACAAATAAGCATACAATGCATTACATTATTTTATTTATATAAAACCTAAAAGAACGTAAAGATAACAATGACAACAATGTGACTGGCTTCACTCACTGTTGAAGATACTCTCCATAGTAAGCGACTTTGCTCTGTTGCAAGTTTGATTGCATCAATCGTCCTGTTTGTTACGATAACTTCATGCATTCCAGCTATGCAATCACCTGCAGTCAACCATTCTATCTGCACATAACAAATTGTGTGAATGGAATAGAACTAGCATAAATATTTAAAACGCAACACATGCCAAAGGCAACCAACCTAAAACAGCAATTCAAATCACAGCGAGAACTTGAACAAAAAATTGACACACCTAACATTTTCTTTGTTACAATTAAGTTTGAACACATTTAGCTTTTTGGGTACAATTAGCACACCTATTTAAATGTTTAGAATACGTTCAATTTTATCTTTTAACCTTAAGACGTGCATAACCTTCTTTTATTCTGATATGTACTATTAAAAATCTACAAAAATGATGATATAACAGAGACTACATGGATGAAAAAGCAACACCCCTTCCCTTGTCATTTTTAAGTATAACCAGAAATATATTACACACGATATTGTTCCTGTAGTTACATTAAAGTTCAAACTTTTGTCTTTTCAAAAGTTAGGCACTGAAGAAAATATAAAATGCGTTTAATTTAATTGATGTAACGGTAATCCAAATTGCTTTCTAATGACAGACACCATATTCAGGTGGTCAACTAACTTGTAATTATTCAATAAGTACCAAGCACAATAGTCATAAATTGTATTACCTGCTTCCCGGTCTGAATGAGAAGACACCCTACAGGAACCTTGACCTCAACTTTTTGCCCATTTTTTAACCAAATGTTCAGACCAGGAAATCTACTTCTGCCATGAATAGTTAGAAAGTTCAGGTCATAGTGATATCCTGCAAACACAGTACCCTCTTGGCCGTAACGCCGAAGGTCACTTCCTGTTGGAGCTAGAAGGTGTGGCCCCTGGGTTCAAAAAGAAAGAGCACTCAACATAAAGTGCAACATAAAGCGCATAAACTTATCCAGGAAAATGGCAAGTGGAAAGGATGAGAATCTAGATTATGAATCAATTCCAAAGTTGGTTTTTCAAAATTGCAGCATGCTATAGCTCTATACCTAATCACAATGCAATGTATTTGATAAAGTCATACAGTGATTGAAGAATATAACCAATCCAAACTCGTCTTTACAAAAAGAAAAAGCAAAATAAAACTATAAAGTGTTATGAAAGAAAATCCGAGTGGCATTATGGAGCAATGCAAAAGCCATTAAATAGAATGCAACTTGAATTTGGGAACAAAGATGTAGGTACTGTGGCTAAAGATAGAAAAAGTGATGGATATGGAAGCTGGCAAGGCATGGAAATGAAGGATACTGGTGATTACTGTCAGACTAGGCCACCAGTAATCATAACTTTTTCATTTGATTTCAATATCCACTGCCCCACCACTAACGTCAGACAGGCATATAGACATGAATGTAAGTTTCGAATGACAATCATTGCTCACCTGCTTCATAAGAGAAGTGAATGCATCCTTTGGCAAGCCAAATCCAATGGCAGCCATTTCAGCAACGGCCTGGAAAGAAAGAAACATTTACACGATGATAATGTGCAAAACAAGCAAGAAGCTTGAACAATCTGACAATACAGATCAGTGGCTCACCTCTATTGCGGAAATCATCTTGTAACCCCACGAATCCATGGTATCTTTCCATTCAGGAAACCCCTCCGGTACAACAGGCTCTGCATTGAGTTCCTAGAAAACAAGAATAACATAATCTTGATCATGGCAAGTAGAACAAGAAGCATTGACTTTTAAACTATGTTTGTGCAAAAGTGAAAATCAAAAAAGCAAAGAAAGAATGAGACCTGAAAGCGGGTTTTCGAGGGTCGAGGACCCACCCTCCACATGTATCGCCATTTGCGATCTGCCCCTTTGGGGATGGATGGCTGGAACTCTTTGGGCATTTCTTTCAATTTCTCCTGCATTTCTTCATCAACAAGGCTTCTCGGGACTTCCACGCCTTCCGGTGTCACGCCAACCTGTAATGTGTTACCCCCGTTTCAAGTTCCAAGTTTTGAGCAACAAAACCCAATTTGACAATTTCACTTCATTTCACAGTCACAGCAAAAACATACAAATTGAAACACAAGTGATAAAAAATGGATAAAATAAAAATCAAAAGGGTACCCAGATGAGCCCCCAATCGGTAATCACCAAGTTGGGTTTCAAAATTCAAAATTTTCATTTTTTTTTTCCATTTCCGGGCAACATTTTCTGGGGAAACAAACAGTGCAGAACCCACCTGGTAATGCAATTGGGGCCTCTCCTGGAGTCGCTTGAACTCCGGCGGACTGTCAAAGTACCTCTCCATCATATCAAGGAAGCGATCGTTGTCCTCCGCCGTACATCTGGGATCCTTGATCAACAAAGCTCCCGTTTCCCTCAGACTCCGACTCACCTCGCCGCACAACTCCTCCACTCCGCCCTCTTCCGATTCCAAGTACGCGCTTAGATCTACCACCGTCAGATCCATTTCTCGACCCAAATAAAAAAATTTGAGACCAGATTCTTGATTTTTCGAGGGTTTATAAATGTTTTTGGGGATGGCGGGAGATTTTTCTATTTATTTTTGTTTCTGTTTTTGGTGTTTTCTAATGTTCGCATTTTAAAAGCGTCAAACGTTTGAGTGCGTTTAATAATGTTGTTTGATTCGCTTTCCTTTCCGGGTTCTGTAATATCCTGACACGTGGAATTTGGTAACTAAAGTGGATCGTTAGCAGAATTCCTTCGGTCAACATGTCTTGTGTAAATTGAACGTCTTAACTATGCTTTACTTCCCAAATGTGGTCACCAAACACCATACTTCTTTGGACACCTCCTCCTCTTCACAGGGTCACACTAACATTCTTTGAGGTTTGTCGAGTTTTCATAAAACCTCATGTCTATAAAATTGCACTACCCCCTAAGATTGAGAGCTACTAGACCCACCCTATTGTTTTATTTTCTCACCTATGTCCTATGTTATAATCCCATCCACCTTAAAAAGTAAAAAAATTAAAATGTTATTTCCCCACCCACTATTATTCCCAAAATAACCTTTAATATATACATACATATGAAATTATAAAATTGTCTATTAAAAAATATAACAAATAATATGTAAATGAAAACCACTAAGGTCTACAAATTCAAATGGAAACGACAAAGGTATCCAAATTCAAAAGAATTCGACAACCTAAAAATACAATGGACAAATTCAAATGACCTACACACAAATTCTTCTCCTACATTTTCAATGGAAAAATAATCTTATACCTCTTCCGTAGAAGCATCATCTTCCACCTGTTCAATGAAAAAGTCATATTCTAAGTCCATTGATATTTTTTTACTTTCTCTAAATGAAAGAAGATGAAAATATAAGTTAGGGTTTTAGGTAGACATATCGTCTCTCACGCCCAACCTTTTTTTTTGTTAAATTAAGCAAAGCAAGATAATTAATGTCTTTATCAGTCTTTTTGGAAATTGACAAATTTGTAATTAAAAAATTCATTAAAAGGTGGGTGAGAAGATAAGACATTGGGGTGGGAATAACATCACTCCCTAAGATTTTATTTCACTTACATATCATCCTTAAAAAGACAAAATTACCCTTATAATCATTACTTAAACATTAAAATCTATATAATTATTCATTATCACGAGTTTTTTAACTATGCTAACACATCACCTGTTAAACCCCACCCCCATTTTATAAAAAAATGGTGTTAGTTCTTAATTGGTGAGCCGGTGGGACCCTTTTTCCTTTTTGGTTCCCGGTCTCTCTCTCCTCTCTCCCCTACCCCGTGACCTACTCTCCTCTCTTTCACTTTCAACTCTCTTTCTCTGCACTCTCCCTTTTCTCTCTCGAAAACTCCCTCATCTCTCTTCCTCTCTTGAACAGTGAATAACCACCCACACACAGCCACAACCATCTGGCTACGACACCACCACCTTTGGAACTTTCTTCTCTCTCTCCTCCGTCTCGGCGAAGCTCCGGGACACCTAGAGAACACCCAAGTCCGCTCCGACGACTCCAGCGGCTTTCAAACCGATTTTCGGCCAAACCACGGAGAGTTGGCCGGCGTGCAAGGTATCAATCCCTTCGTCTCGTCAAGTACTACAACTTTCCTTTTTGTTTCACCCATTTTCGTTAAGTATTTGAAGAAGTTATACTCATTTGAATCTTACCCAGTTTCCAGCGATCTCAGTGTCTTTCGAGGCGTTTTCTGGCCAAACCACGATGAGTTAGACGTCGTGCAAGGTACCATTATCTTCGTCTCTTCGAGGAATACGATTTTTGTTTTTGAATCACTCGATTTCGTTGAGTAACGAGGAAGTTATGAACGTTTAAAGTTTGGGTAGTCTTCAGGCCGAAATCCGACCTTCTTCTTCCTTTGAATCCGGCAACCCAGAAACCCCAAGGCCTTTGGGCCTTTCCTGCCGAGCCCAACCCAAACCCATTCCTATTATTATTTCATTTATTTTGTTTTGGTGTAAAGGTCATTGGGCCATCTTGAATTAGGGCATTCGGCCCGTTCTACTGAAACCCAAAGACCCTTAGGCTTAAAGCTTTTGGGCATTTCAAACTAGGGCCCAAAGCACCTCTCTCTAAAACCCTAAACCCATTTCCCTTAAACCCAACCCAAATCCTAAAACCCAAGAACCTAAACCCGGATCCAACCCTAAGCCCAAGACCCGTTGACCCGAACCCAGACTCGTTGACTAGTTTGACCTTTGACCGGTCAACGTTGACCGTTTACTTTGACTTCGACTTCGGGTTGACTTTTCTGATTTCGTTCGGGACCCCTCCTAGGCTAATTTCGACGTCCTGGACCCGTTTCCGATGTCCGTTTTCCCAACTAAAATCGTTTAAGTAGAGTTTGACTAAATGTACCATTTATGTGCTTAGGGGCAAATATTGTGGCGTTCTATATTTGTTGGTCTGCGCAGCTTTCGACGGCGAAGTACTGTGAGTGGACCCCTTCTAAAAATACATGTTTTGATATTAGAAATGCACACATGAAAAGCATGATTTGATGATTATGTTCTATGAAATGCTTTGAGATAACATGCTTATTGAGGCTAGTTTGAATTATTACTATTTTTCCTATAACTCATGTTCTTTATAGGATATCTGATCGATGACGATACAATATTTAGAACATGTTTCGAACACCTCTTTATAGTATAGATGATCGATGACTTTATACTATGAAGTTGCTTTTCAATATATATATGTTCAATGATTTTGTATTTACCTAGTGGTCCTTATTCCGCTACGGGACGTAGGGATAGATTCAGGTCCGTCCCGGGCGACGGTTTGGAGTTGGCAAGGGGCCTGAAGTGTTATTTCCTCTGACTGTCTGCTCAGAGACGGGGAGCCGGCATGGGGCCTGAAGTGTTATATTGGACATTCACTAGCGATTATTATATATGAGTTATGATTTGAGACATTGCACGGCATGCTAGGTTTCGAAAAACCTATTTTGATCATGTTATATGAGTTTTCATAAAACCTGGGAGTTAGTACGTTGATAACTGTTTTACTATATATATATATCAAATTGGTCCACTCATGTTTGTTTTGCGCCCCCTTCAGGGTATAGAATCGAGGCATACAATCCCAGCTTCAAGGCACTTCCGCATCTGCATCATCGAGTCCTCTCGGTGTAGTACCCATTCTTTCATTCATTCAATTTTATATTATTTCTTTTAGTATTCTAGTTAGTTGTATGCTCTGAACACGTTCCTTAAATGCATATTATTTATTCTTTTATATTCACAAGTCTTATCTATCCCTTATTTTCAGCATTTGCACTCAATAATTGGCTTTCGTCACCCTCGGGTGTCGGCCAACACATGCCTATCTTGGTATTCCGGGAATATCGGGATCGGGGCTTGTCATCACCACTCGTCTTTCAATATACATATAAGCTAGGATGGTTGAGTTAAGCTCAAGTCTACATTTTATAGGTCCCATAATCTTTCATGGAACCATCTGGGAGGAAAACATAAAGTCTTAAAACAACTCAATGGAAGTCGACAAGTCCAGAACCACCAACCTGATCAGAACTGGGATTCCAAAACCACTCAATTAAACCCAATCACCGGAAGGTTCTAAAACCACTCAATGGAACTAGGTCGGAAGTGGGATTCCAAAACCACTTAATGGAATAAAAAGGGTGTGGAGTTACATACCAACTCAGTGGAACCATATAAGAAATAGTATTCCATACCAACTCAATGGAATCTATATGATGCATGGTTTTGGACCAATTCAACGGAATCATATAAAAAGTCAGAGGAAACATGTGAAGACACATGCATGGTTTTGCCAAGAGCTTTGTTTAAACAACAATTGCATGTTTTCCTAATGCAAGTGGATGGGAAGACACATACATTATGACAGAGGAAACATGTGAAAGAAGTCACCTTGCTTCTTTTAAATGTTATTTTATTACAAGTGGTGGAGACATGTGGTGGAGATGCAAGTTCCCTTTTTTTAATATTATTTCACAATGCAAGTTGGCCAAGCTTCTTTCGGGCAAGTTCATTGTTCTCAGCAAGAGGGCTCTTTCAGATCTCTATATAAAGGAACATATGCACAAGGATTAAGGACACGCAAACAACCAATCAATCAACTCTACTAAAAAATCAGCTCATCAACCTCTTTGTAGACATTTAGCTTTAGTCAAGCATCCCTTGCTTTCTTAGTTTATTAGCTCTGCTACTCACCCGGTAGCATCGATCTCATTTGTAGTTTTTATGTACAACTCATTTCCAGTCATTAAATTGACAAGCAATCTACAATATTAGTCATTCACTTTCCTCTGTCATTTACATTTCCAGCAACATTGCCATTTACATATTGTTCCATCTCTCCATATAAGTAAAGTCCTTATCTTTAAGGCAAACAAAGAACCTTGATTTGAGTCACTCCCACTCAATGGCACAATCTCTTGGTTTGAAGTCAAACTCAGGCGCAACCTCAATCGTTCATATCCCGTCTACTAGCGGCATCTAGTAGTGGCACGCCCGCACCCACCAATTTCATGTTTGAATAAATTCCCGGCTTGCCCGCGAGGCTCATGGGGAATTTAGGGAGAGAACATATATATAGAAGTTAAGATTACTATTTTGCCCTTATGTTTTCTTGCTAATAACTCATTTGTTATAACTTCATCTTGCGAGCGGTTTTCACCTACACTTGTAGAATCGAGCTCTATAAAAAATTTCTAAGAGTGGCCCTGATAGGTCTACAAATTTTTATTTTCTAGCTACAGAAAATCAAACTTTAATTAACTAACCAAAAATACAAAATTTTAACGAAAATAACAATAAATTCTCGAAAATACGAGATACGATAATTCAACAGTGAAATGTGAGGACAAGATTTCACAATTTTAATGTAATAAGAAAATGCTTCTCTTTCGTATAGAACGTGTAGAGGGAGGCCAGTCGTGGAAACCCATGTTTACCATCTTTTTTATATTTTATACAACCAATGTTTGTCTTTTTTTGGAATTGTATACAAAAATGGGAAAGAAAGGAAGCATCCAGGTCAGGTGAAAAATGCAACAACGGTACTTAATTTCCACCGTGAAACTAGCCAAAAAAATCAATCTTGATATTATTCACTTTACCATTTATTTTACTCTTATAGTTAAAACTTAAAGTTTTCAAATCATTTTTATTAGTGTGCTTGTAAAAAATGGTTTTACAGCCATCGAAATAAATACGAAAGGCCCAGCCCACGTCAAATGATGGATCGCCAAATTATTAAGATTCATCTCTATACTCTCTCACATAAAGAGGGAGAATTCGCCGCCTCTCACTCTCCAACCTCGCTCTTCTCCTCGCTTTCTACCCCTCCTAAAACCCTGCTTCCGACGTCTACCATCTCTCCGCACAGAGATATATTTAGATATATTTAGATATATATTTATATAATCGTTACACAGTTGCAGGTAATATATTTGTACTCACTCTTATTCTATCCGTTTGATTTCTCTTAATCTTCCGTTTGATTCCCGAGAAAATAGACGCATAGGAATGGAGGTTTGATTCATAGAGAATGAATGAACAGTTGTTGTTGGTTCAGTGGATTGAAAGTTATATGTTACCTTTCTTTCAATTGTTTGCAAAATGAAGAAACTGGAAGGTTGAATTTTTGTTTGTTTTCATTTTCTATCAATTTCTTGGCAGCCAAAAGGATCAATTGTTTATGCACATTAATTATTTATCCTTGTATATAATGGCTGTATTTTGCAAGAGAATGCTTTCGTGAACTGTTTTAGAGCTTTTCTTTGGATATTTGTGCCTTTTCCCTTTATCTTTGTTCGAGTCCGTATGCATTTTTTTAATTAGTAGGAAAGATGGAGACTTTCCATGTTTTCGAATTGGGTATTTATATGAGAAATGTATAAAAGCAATATAAAGGCAAAACAGCAGGAGTTCTTTCTCGCTATTGCTTATGAAAATACGGTGCTTATGACTTGGGCGTTTTGACAATATCTGCAGAATAGGGGGTGACAATGGCTGGAAAGTCGAATAAAGGAAAGAACCGTAGAGGGGCGAACAATGCTGTGGTCCCATCTGATGCTCCTGTGAAAGATAACTCAAGCACTTCAGAGCCCGTTAAAGCTGAAGACAATGGTGTTCCAGCTGTGGAGGAATTAACTGATGCCAGTCTGGAGGTAAAGGAGTCTGAAACCGAAAATTCAACGGGCCAACCTAAGCAAGGTGAATTTTTAGTATTATGGGCTTTCAAATATTTCTTTCTGGGAAAGACTTCTAGTTGATATGCCATTCCCATAGTCAACATTTTCTCAAATCTTTAAAATGTCCTATTTCCTTTTCAATGGAACAAAAATTTTACCACATGAAGGCAATGAGAAGCAATGTAGATGCCAACATACATAAACATGTAGACATTTACGTAACTCACATGTGTGCATACATCTGCAGGTACTTGTGTACTCTAATCATGGTTGCCTAGATAATTTAGATAAGGTAGAAAAATAGTTACATTTCTAGGTAAATGACAAGTGTCTCATTTTGTTGTTGCATTGGTGTCATAGAAAAGAACTTTTCACTGACACAGGATTTCAGCGATGTCTGAAATTTTTGATGATAAACCTTATATGTGTTGAGCTTTTTTTTTTGTTCTACAAAAGATATCTGGATGTATGATCATGTTTGACACTTCTTTAGAGGCAATTCCAATGCATTACTTTAGCTGGATTCCCTTAGTTTTGTGCAAATAATGGTTGTATTCTTCACAGTAGTAGGTCATGATTGAATGCTCATATAGCTTGTCTGTCCAGCTTATTTCCCTTCAATAGCAGTTCGTATTTATGTCTTTTATATTAGCAGCACTTTAGTTTTCTCATTTGGTTATAGAACAGCTGTCTATCTCATTCTGATAATCCTTGTCTGTGAGAGTGCAGGTGACCTTCATCTGTATCCAGTTTCTGTCAAGACACAAAGTGGCGAGAAGCTTGAGCTACAAGTGAGTTAGTTTTGAGATGTCTATGTCTTCTAGTTAGATATCTTGCATCCTTCCACTGTCACATTTTGTTTGACCATATCCATTATAATTTCCAGTTGAACCCAGGAGACTCTGTTATGGATATAAGACAATTTCTGCTTGATGCGCCAGAGACATGTTTCTTCACATGTTATGACTTATTGCTACACACAAAGGATGGCTCCACTCATCATTTGGAAGACTTTAATGAAATTTCCGAAGTTGCTGATATTACCGTTGGTGGTTGCTCCTTGGAGATGGTTCCTGGTACACTAACTCTCTGTTGCTTTGGGCTTATAAATTCTTAAAAAAAAGGCATCTAATTTAAATATTTTTTTTGCAGCTTTATATGATGATAGATCTATAAGGGCTCATGTTCATCGTACGAGAGAATTGCTTTCCCTTTCTACACTTCATGCATCGCTATCGACATCACTTGCATTACAGTATGAGACAGCACAAAACAAAGTGGCGAGCCCTGGAGGTTTGAGATATAGTTCATTTAGCATGAATTCATAATCTTCTCATTTATCTTACCTTTTATCGACATTTTGAAGTGCTTTAACTAGGCACTCCTGTAATTCTCTGTGATCTAGATACTGTGAAAACTGAGGTCCCAGGGCTTGATGGTTTGGGTTTTATGGAGGATGTTGCGGGTTCATTGAGCAATTTGCTAACTTCACCCTCAAAAGAGATCAAATGTGTGGAGAGTATTGTGTTTTCATCCTTCAATCCTCCGCCAAGCTATAGAAGGTGAACCATGACATCTCTAATCTCTTATTTGCATCTGAAAACATAAAAATAATGTATTTTCCCCCCTGTAAAATGTCTTAACTATGTGCTGTTTGGCCTTTTTGTTGCCAGGCTTGTTGGGGATTTGATTTATTTGGATATAGTAACATTGGAGGGCAATAAACACTGTATTACTGGGACTACAAAAATGTTCTATGTCAATTCGAGCACGGGGAACACTCTTGACCCTAAGCCAAGTAAAAGTAATTGGGAAGCAACCACACTTGTTGGACTTTTGCAAAATATTAGCTCTAAGTTCAAAAAAGGTACTATAAATGGTTTATACATTATTTACCTGTATTAGTTTATTGTTTCTTTTAAAATTTTGAAGCGTACAGAGGTTTGATTAATTATCTTCTATTGTTTCCCATTTGAAGCTTTTTCGTGAAATTGTTTATTGTTTCTTTTAAAATTTTGAAGCGTACAGAGGTTTGATTAATTATCTTCTATTTCCCATTTGAAGCTCTTCGTGAAATTTTGGACCGGAGGGCATCTGCACATCCTTTTGAAAATGTTCAGTCTTTATTGCCACCAAATTCATGGCTAGGGTTATATCCAGTTCCAGGTTAGTTGAACTTAATTGCACTTGAATTTTACTTCCAAAGGAGAATCTTCTGGTCGTAGAAAGTGTCGCTTTACTTGGGCAAACTCTTGTCTCATATTTAGCATGTCTAGTAGTCTGGCCAATTGGCTGGTTGCCTCTTCAGGCATTTCTGCTACTGATAAAGATTACTTTCATGCAAATTTCATGTTCAATCTGATTACTGAATATTATTTCTTTCCTTAAATATAAAGGGAAATAAATTATAACGATTTTAAGTTTAACTCTTAGTGTTGGTTTAGTGTATAATGGATGTGAAGCCTGCCTTGTTATGATACTTGAGCATGATAATTGCTTCTTGTTGTTTTTAAGCTGGCAGTATATCTGACTCTGCCTTCAGTTTAGAGTTTAACAAATTCTCAGTCATAATCTTGTTTGTTCAATTTGTGGATTTTGAAGGAATCAATCTCATCCATTCAGTGATACCTTGTTATGATGTTACAACTGTTTATTGTTTAGTCTTAAATGCTTGTAAAGTTTCACTTAACCTGTATGTTTTCTTTGACTGGAAACTTTAGCTTAACCTGTATTTTTCATTCTTTTTTCCATGTCTTTTGTGGCTATGAATAATCCACAAATGACAAGGAATTTCATAATAATCATTAAGTAGGAATGTTTAACCATAATACATCTAAATCATTCAGTTTTTGTGTTTAATATTCTTGTTTCAATATTTTGACTATTGAAACTTATAATTTTATGGAGTTGTTTTCGATGAGTCGTCTCGTTTATGTATTTGTTACTTATGACACCATTATAGGCAGAAAGAAGTTGGTTTTCTGAGTTTCCTTGATGGTGTGTTTTATCTTTACATAGAAATTCATTTTAAGGGATCTTCTATTGTCAGATCACAAGCGTGATGCAGCTAGAGCAGAGGATGCCCTTACTCTTTCATACGGCAGTGAGCTAATTGGCATGCAAAGGGATTGGAATGAGGAGTTGCAATCTTGTAGGGAATTTCCACATACAACTCCTCAGGAAGGGTAATGATTTCCGTTGAATAAAGGGGGTTCTAATTTAGTTATGTATGACTTTTATAATTTTCTGGTAATTATTTTGTCACTCAAAGTTTGTGTTTTGTTTTGTGTCTTTATCTCTCACAAAGTCCATATTTTGCAGAATTTTGCGGGATAGGGCTCTGTACAAAGTGACTTCAGACTTTGTTGATGCAGCTATTAGTGGTGCTATTGGAGTTATTAGTAGATGCATACCTCCTATAAACCCAACTGATCCAGAGTGCTTCCACATGTTAGTCTGACCTGAAATGGATTACCTTTGTTTTTTTAATACATGTTATCCCTGAAGACATTCAGTTAGGACATTATGTCTATGAAGTATATGACACAAAACTGAGCGCAGTGGCGTTCTAAGATTCATATAGCCGACCCCACATAGTGGGATAAGGCTTTGTTGTTGTTGTTATAACTCTGTAAAAACAATGTCATAGCTCCTCAATATGCTAGCTAACTAAATTGCCTTCTATTGAAATATTTTTTTTTCAGCTGTGTAGGTTAATTAGATCCCACTGTACCGTAATTCTGCTGCTATTGTCAATATTTTATACTTATTTGGTTTGTGCATATGCATACATGTAACATAATTCACTTTACTCTAATTGGTAAATATGATGTATACTTATTTGGTTTGTGCATATGCATACATGTAACATAATTCACTTTTACTATAACTCTAATTAGTAAATATGATGTATCAGCACATCATTTCCATTTGAGGGTTTCTGCGTTGAATTTGAACTTTGAGGCTCTGCTTTAAGTAATCTTTATATATTAGACATGCTTGTTTTGATAAATTTTGGTACTCATGTACTTTCCAGGAAATATATTTCTTAAGCATATGGTTGTAACTTCGATTTTCATGACGAGTGCATGTGTATTTTGATAATAGATTCATTGAATTGATATAAGATTTTGGTCTCTTTGACTCTAGGTATGTTCACAACAATATATTCTTCAGTTTTGCTGTTGATGCGGACCTTGAGCAGCTGTCTAAGAAACGTGCATCAGATTCAAGTCCAAAGATAGGGGGCACTGGTTCTGTACACAGTTCTTCTGAGAAGGCTACTGACAATTTGTTGCGTGGACACAGTGCAATTCCTAATAGAGAAAAATGCAAAGGATCAAGTACAATTGATGATGCCACAGAATCCTCCCCTGATGTTTCTGCCGAGACGCAATTGGGTGAAACCGAGCAGGCTACTTATGCTTCTGCAAATAATGATTTGAAAGGCACCAAGGCGTACCAGGAAGCTGATGTCTCTGGACTTTATAATCTTGCTATGGCCATAATCGATTACAGGGGGCATAGAGTAGTAGCTCAGGTGTGCTTGAATCTGAAGTTCTTTCTATGTAGAGTAACTTTTTTACTCTTACAGAAATTGGTATTCTTAAGGCTATAGCTTTTCTTGTGCTATATAACGACAAAGTTACAACTGTCATGTTTTTTGGAAGAAAATTTTCTATTAGAGCCTGAACTTCTCTCTGATACCCTGGCTACACCCCCCCTATGTGCATATGAATGTGTCTGTTCCATTTCTTATTAATTTTAATTGTATTATATATCATGAGATTGTTATTGCTACTAAAATCCATCTTTAGACTTTTTGAAAGTCACAACCATTGAAAAAGTAGTTACAGTTAAAGTTGCCTTTCTAATTACCGAACTTGATTGATGCTTTCATTCACAACAAAAATCATCAATTGTTTTTTTGTTCATTTTCTTATAAGTTGGCATGTTTGCTTTAGATATTATTGTACTTTTTTTTTGTTTTTTAATAAGGAACATTTTTTGGCTATCTGATTGCTTTCTCCTTGTTCTATCTCTAACTCATTGGCACCAGAGTGTTTTACCGGGCATTCTTCAAGGGGATAAATCAGACTCTCTTCTATATGGTTCTGTTGATAATGGCAAGAAAATATGCTGGAATGAAGAGTTCCATTCCAAGGTGAGGATTTGAAGCTTGGCATATTATATGCTGCTGCCAAATGTTAAAACTGCTTACTTTCTTTTTAAAACAAGACTTTATTGTGCAATTTCTAAGATTTTCTTATGATTAGGTGCTGGAAGCTGCTAAGCGCCTTCATCTTAAAGAGCACACAGTCCTTGATGGATCTGGAAATGTTTTCAGATTGGCTGCACCTGTGGAATGCAAGGGTATTGTTGGTAGTGATGACAGGTAAATTTCTTTTTCCCTCATAAGCTTGGATTCTTATATGTGATATTTGACTTCTCATAACTCTGTGTTGATGGTTTCCTCCAAAAAATCTCTTTCTATAAGTTGAATATTTAATTATTCAATCAAGGATTTACATTCGTATATATCTAACTCAGTAGTCAGTACGCACATGTTTTAACTGTATTCCCTACTTCAGGCATTATCTCCTCGATTTGATGAGAGTGACTCCTCGTGATTCAAACTTCACTGGACCTGGGTCCAGATTTTGTATCTTGAGGCTGGAATTAATTACTGCCTATTGCCAGGTAAGATATAATACCTTATATCAGTACTATATTTGAATTTGTTTCATAAATTTCTAATATGAGCCTTTTGTGTATTGGGAGAAGGCCCAAGCTGCAGAGAAACGAAAATCTAAGTCTAAAGATGGAGAAGGTCTTGTCACCACTGATTCTTCAGTCATCACTGATGCTAAGCAGGTAAAATTTAGCTACTTCAACTGCGGTTTGTAGAGTTTATGAACATTGCAATTTTTGTTACTTGTTTCTGCATTTTCAGTATGTTAGTAAAGTTTATTTGTTGACTTTTTATGTCTAATTGGTTTTTATTTGACGGGAGAGGTGGTTTTTAATTTTTTGTTTTGGAGCTGGTAGTAATTCCCATAGTATGTTAATAGTGTTAAAGGTACACTTATCATCTGTTTGGCACAGTATACAATTTTTTTATCCATTTTCCCAATGAGCCTTCAAGTAATTTGGGTGATATGGCTCTTTGGATTGCTCTTCACAGGACATAACGGAAGAAGGGAATGCCACAGACGCACAAGAAATTGCATCTCCACCTCCATCCACTGATAGCTCTGATCCATGTGAAGAAATTCTTTTTAACCCTAATGTCTTCACCGAGTTTAAGTTGGCTGGAAATGAGGAGGTATATTTTTTATTTTGTAATTTTTTTCAGGGAGTTTGAACATGTATCCATTTATTTGTTTTCCTTTTTTCCAGGAGATAGCAGAAGATGAAGGAAATGTGGGGAAAGCCAGTTTGTATCTTACAGATGTTGTGCTTCCAAAATTTATACAAGACCTCTGCACGCTTGAAGTATCACCCATGGACGGGCAAACGCTAACTGAAGCACTCCATGCTCATGGAATTAATGTTCGCTATATTGGAAAAGTAAGCATTATGGTTTTAATTTATACTTATAACTATTGTAAGTATTGGTGGATAGAAACTGTGGAAATAGTCCTTTTTCTTTTCCTTTCAAGGTTTTGCATAAAACGTGATGTGCAAGGATGACTGAATCTATTGTTATGTGATTGGGATAGTGTGTTTGATGCCTTTTGGCTTATTTTAACAGGTAGCTGAGGGGACCAGACATTTACCTCATCTTTGGGATCTTTGCTCCAATGAGATAGTGGTTAGATCTGCTAAGCACATTCTCAAGGTGAGAGGCATTTCCTTGTCTGCTTGATCTCATATTATCTCATTCTTTTTATTTTATAGAAACTGAGATGTCCTGTTGGTACCGGGAAATGTGGCACATTACAGTGTGTTATTGCCGTAAAATCTAGACATAAACTAACTTATTTGATTCAGTTATCTAGGAAGGACACAACTCCTATGGTGTCAGATTTTAAATTCGAGTGCAGACCAATGATGCTTACATGACTTAGATACTATAGGAGTGGGGAACTTGACCTCTCGGGTACTCCTGTAATGTGAATCTGTGATATATTATTTTTGGGACCAATGCTTAAGCTGTAAATGTCTGCTCATTTTCATGTTATGATATTCCTTACTATTTTATAAGTGAAAATTATCCTGTTGAAGACCTGGAAATGTGGCATCTTACGGCATGTTACTGCCATAAAACCTTTGTTGTAGTCATACACTAAGCAATTTGTTTCGGGTTGCAGTTGAGAATGCAAATCATAATGCATGTGACTTAGATACTTTAATGGCGGAGACCTTGTCCCATAAGGGACTTCAGTAGTGTGATATTTTATTTGGACTTATGCTGAAGTTATAAACGGATAGTTTGTGTATTTTGAGCTGTTGCTTAATATATACAGACAGATTTGGCAAAGAAATATCCTTGTGCAAGTTTCCTGTCTGATGATTAAAACAGCATCCATTTGGCTGTTACAGTTTTGGAATTTTTATGCGTCAGTTTGTACATTTGTTTTACTTCAATTTGAACTGCAGCTTTTCATGATTGAATTGAGCTCCTATATTCAGGGACATCCACTGAAAAATATCAATTTGTGCGAGACCTTGTTGCTTGTTATGTAATGTGCCAATTTGTACTCTGACGCTATTTATTTGGTCCAAGGACATGATTGGGAAACAGCTCACTTGGATAGGTTATATATATCATAGGAATATCATTTTAGTTCCATCCTTTTGACTTTCATAATTATTGTCCAGTAATAGTAAAATGTAAAAAACAGTGAGGTCATTGATGTTTGGTTGAAAGTGGTTCATAGTTTTCATTTCCTGTTCTGCAGGATGCCTTGAGAGAAACAAATGATCATGATATTGGGCCCGCAATCACCCATTTCTTCAACTGTTTCTTTGGAAGCTGTCAAGCCGTTGGCTCAAAAGTCGCTGCTAATAATATGCAGTCTAGAACGCCCAAAAAGGTAAGTCTTATAGAATTAATAGTACCAAATTATTGAAAAAAATGTGTCAAATTTTTTTCGTATTTACAAGTTATAGCTTCTCTGTACAACTTCATGGCTGTTTTCAGCTAAATTGAAACCATATGCATTTTGAATATTAATATGTACTTTTGGAGAATCACAAAATTGTACCAAGTAAACCAGAGAAAATTTCGTCTACTACTAATTGACAAATGTTGAGCAGGGTTTGTGACTTCAAGTTCCTTGTTATCTTCAGGAACAAACAGGACAGCAATCTCCAAGAAAATCGTCTAAGGGACAAGGAAAATTGAAGGATGAAGCATCTGCTAGAAAGAGTCGATCCTCATTTATGCTTGCTAGCTCAGAAACTCTATGGTCCGACATTCAAGAATTTGCAAAACTCAAATGTCAGGTATTAATTATCAATAATATTGGTTTCTCCTGGAGAAATTAGATTTTCTTTAATAACCTTTTAATATATGTTCCAAAAAATGAACTTTTTGGCATGAGGAATTTGCATTTTCTTGATTTTTCTTTTGGTTGCCCAGTTGCTTGAGTTTGTCTGCTTCTGCACCCTCCTCTTCAACAGTTTACATTTTTCTGAAAAATATGTACATTTCATGGGGATCTTGCTGGTGATTTTATTTCCAGTAACATATCATTTGTGGTATGGAACATTTTTCCCTGTTGTTTCATGGCGTTTTGCCATTTCCTGAGCTATAGAAATTAATGGACTTATGGATGGTGGATCTTCATGTTTATTATTTGATCCTGATATGATACCTTTGAGCGGTGTGTATCGTTATATTTTTTTTACCTAGTTTCCCATTGTTGATAGTTTGAGCTGCCGGAGGATGCTAGGATGCGTGTAAAGAAAGATTCTGTTATACGTAATCTTTGCCAAAAGGTAACTCTAGATTCCATTATACGATATCTTTGTTCCAATATCAATTGAACTTCTAAATGGCCAACAACTCGACTTTGATTTCATTTTGCAGGTGGGCATTACAATTGCAGCTCGCAGATATGATCTTAATTCTGCAGCACCTTTCCAAATGTCAGATATCGTAAATCTTCAACCTGTAGTGAAACATTCAGTTCCTGTCTGTTCAGAAGCTAAGGATCTTGTGGAAACAGGAAAGATCCAACTGGCCGAGGTATGCACTTTATTGCGGTGTCACTATAGCATCAGATTCTGGATGTGAAGGAAACGTTTCGACCAGAATATAATTTTCTATGGGAACCTTGAAGTTAGAGCTAATTCTCAAAGATGACCAAGACTGACGTAAAAAGTTATATTAGAATATAATGAAGAATATCAGGGTGTATATTTATGTATGTTCTAGTTCTGGGATATCTACCATGAATCTAAAATGGCATATGATCGTTATATTAAAGTATAAAGATGCTGCATTTACCATGAAAAGAAATATATTTCATCCTGGAATTTTCTGAAATTTATGCTTTTCAACTTTATGTTGGTAGGATTTTTATTAATTTGGAATTGTTCACCTGAAGAATCTATAAAGATCTACTATCAGTTAATTGTTGTCAACATCATGTTCCAATACTAATGTGGTTTAATTATTTACCATATATTTTTTGTCTTCCTTCTAGGGAATGTTAAGTGAAGCCTACACATTATTTACCGAGGCATTTTCAATACTTCAGCAGGTAAGTAATATTATTTGGGTTGTTTTCTCAAACTTTCCTCGGTGCGTCAATGTCTAGCACTATTATATCCTTTTGCGATTTCAGGTTACTGGTCCAATGCATAGGGAGGTTGCTAACTGCTGTCGGTATGCATAGCCTCTTTATACTGTTCAGCAGATTTTTTATATTTCTAATTGGATATTCTTGATGCTGATAACATCTGAACTAAGTGTTTGCTGCGCTGAGTTTCAGGTATCTTGCCATGGTTCTGTATCATGCAGGAGACATGGCTGGAGCCATAATGCAACAGCATAAGGAACTAATTATAAATGAACGCTGCCTTGGCCTAGACCACCCTGACACTGCTCACAGGTATTGCGTTTGGTGTTTATACTTGTTTCTGTTGCTAAGATGGTGGTTGCATATATATTTTGAATTTAATTTTCCTTGTTACTTTTTATTTTCTGACAGTATATTAACTCAAGCTGTTAATTATTGAAATTCGTAATCGGTTGCTCTTTCGAGGATTACTATAAAGATTGTCGCTCTACATTTTTCTTAAGATGTGTTAATATTGGAATCTTGATGAGATTGGTTGTGTTTTGATATCATGATTTACACTGAGGTATGAAAGTACCCATCCTATATGTTTATAGTGGATGTAGTGTCATAATCAGTTTAAAAATTCGTTTATCTTGCATGAGAAGTTTGTTTTCTCTTCAAATATGAATTTGTTTATTTGAGTTTTTATGTTTTCTTAACCTGTATAGTAGTATCAGTGTTTTTATGTTTTCTCTCTATTTC
Organism: Cotoneaster glaucophyllus; assembly: GCA_036320875.1. Lineage (NCBI taxonomy): Eukaryota > Viridiplantae > Streptophyta > Magnoliopsida > Rosales > Rosaceae > Cotoneaster > Cotoneaster glaucophyllus. The sequence continues at coordinate 515,886 of CM070070.1, read as the reverse complement.
TCACTCCTCTCTTTTTCTGAATCTGATGCTCTCCTTGTGTTTGCAACTTTGCTACTGCAGCTATGGAAATATGGCTCTTTTCTACCATGGACTTAACCAGACAGAACTTGCACTACGGCACATGTCGAGGGCATTGCTTCTGCTAAGTTTGTCATCTGGCCCAGATCACCCTGATGTTGCTGCAACTTTCATTAATGTCGCTATGATGTACCAGGATCTTGGGAAGATGGACACTGCTCTTCGATATTTGCAAGAGGCTCTGAAAAAAAATGAAAGGCTTCTAGGGGAGGAGCACATCCAGACTGCTGTATGCTATCACGCACTTGCTATTGCATTTAATTGTATGGGTGCCTTTAAGCTCTCTCACCAGGTATCTTGTGGAAGAATATAGTGACTTTTTGTGGTTTTCCTTCTAATGTAATTTTCACTTGATAAAGAACAATTTCATTCCATACATTGGGCAACTTTAGAGTGCAATTAACATATTATATAACATTTGGTGTGGCAGCATGAGAAGAAAACTTATGATATACTTGTCAAACAATTGGGCGAGGAGGATTCTAGAACACGTGACTCTCAGAACTGGATGAAGACATTTAAGATGCGTGAGCTACAGGTAAATGGATGGCATCCTTTAGTAGCTTACAACAGTGAATAGATATTGAAGGGTGATTGCATAATGTTTATACTTCAGGAGTATTTGTTTCTGATTCCTATATTTGGTGATTTTTTTTTTCTTTTTTTTTTCCAATAGATGAATGCGCAAAAGCAGAAAGGTCAAGCTTTGAATGCTGCTTCGGCTCAAAAGGCAATCGACATCTTGAAGGTAGTTTGGATGCTTCTTTTTGCTTAAAAATTTGGAATTTTGTTCAATTGAAGGATGATTGGTGGTTTGTTTTTTAGATATGCTTCCTAAGTCATGGCCTCATCGTTTCATTTCTCCTATTTCTGCTCTACATATTTCATATTTTTAATTTCCTGTGAAAGACGGCCCAAAAACCTAGTTTGTCTCCTAATGCTTCTGCACATAAAATGTTTCGACTGTGTTGTCAGAATCTTTTATCAGAAAAGAAGAATAAGAGAAAACTGTGAGATGGAAGGAATTGTGTAATGTTTCCACGATAGTGATCTTAAACTGCCAAACCATGCTGATTTGTGTTTGGGGTATAATTTACACCGAGAATCTCGATTTCCAATTAATAATCGACTTTGCATGTCAGGCCCATCCTGACTTGATGCAGGCATTCCAATCTGCTGCCGTAGCCGGTGGGTCTGGGAGCTCTAACCCTTCCGCCAACAAATCTCTTAATGCTGCAATAATTGGTGAAACCCTTCCACGAGGTAGGGGAGTTGATGAGAGGGCTGCTCGTGCAGCAGCTGAAGTCAGGAAGAAGGCAGCAGCAAAGGGCCTCTTGATACGGCCACATGGTGTTCCCGTCCAAGCTGTGCCTGCACTTCCTCAGTTGCTCGACATCATCAATTCAGGTGCGACCCCACTGGTTGCAGTGGAAAATGGAGAAACTGATGGAGTGAAGGAACCCAATGGTCATCCTGCAAATGGCTCAACTGATGTGAAACAAGAGCAATCAACAACGGAGCAGGAAGGTCAGCCTCCAGTTGGACTGGGCAAAGGTTTAGCAACACTGGACGGCAAGAAACAGAAATCGAAAACCAAAGCCGCATCTTGAAATTTTGTGCATCAGAGTTTTGTTGATCGACACCAAGGTCGGTTTTCGTTGCGAGGTTTTGGTATTTTGAGGTAACAATATTTTCTATTGGTTTTGAGGATTAGAAACTAGTGCATGGAAGTTGTGGATGTTCCCTGTAATTTTTTGGTATAATAACCGCGGGCTTGCAGATTTATTCAGGCAAAAAAAAAAAAAGCGAGCAACTACTGGAGCAAGTAGGTTCACTGTAATTTGCCCCAACACTGACGGATGAAAAATTTCAGTTGACATTTTTTTCTTTCCGTTATTTTATATTTAGTCAAGTTTAAAGTATTATTTGAACGGAGTTGCGACATAAATGTATCCTTTCAAGGTATTATATGTAAAACTGCCTTGATTATTTTCCTAATTGAAGGATTATTCTGCTTTCCCTCGGTTATTTCTGTGCTTTAAAAATGCAATAAATTTAATTTGACAATGGTCGACTGCAAATTGTTTGTTCGTCATATGTTTGTTAAAATTGCTTTCGGACTCCGAGGCTTACGAATGTTTAAAATGTTTAATTTGACGTGTATCATCTTGTTTGAATTTATAAACAGAAAAATTTAGATTCGTAAGAGAAAAAGAACATGGAAATTGGAGTTCATAAGTTCGTCTAAAGTCTATCATTATGCGGAATGTTTGATCCCAAGTGAGCTCAAATTTGGTAAAGAAGCTAACATGGCCGCACTACAACCAGTTCTTTGCCGTGGCCACAGGCCCATTGTTGCCACCACACTTCTACCACATTCGGCCTCCACCGCACCACCTTACCACGAGAACGAGCAACAGCCATAACTGTTGCTACTGTTAAACGTCACTACAACCACCACCACCAACTTGGTAGGTAGTATCGATAACTATTTACACTTGATGAGCAAAAAAGTTGATGAAACAAGAAAAATATTTGTCTTTTACAATATCGGATACATGAACAACACTTTTTGTCTGACCTACGAAACAACAACTTGGTATCACCTACTTATTGCCGTGTTCCAGTAAATTTCGGTTAGGGTGTTTTAGATGTCTCCATTGTTGATCCTTCCCAACAGTAAATTCAAAATCCACTCCACAATAATTTTGGCCCCAATGATGGATGGGATTGAAGCTTGCAGAAGCGTATTGGAAGATGACAAGACAAGACGTGACAAGCAGACATGAGGAATCGTATAATAGTGTTTGATGCATTGTAAAGACAAGACTTGACAAGCAGACATGAGGAATCGTATAGTAGTGTTTGATGCATTGTAAAGTAAGGAATCTTATCTAGAATAGTTTGAGTATCAAGTAAGTGTTGATTGTGATATAAAGAAGATTCCTCCATATCTTGTGAGGTTCGGAAGAGTTCCTCCAAGGCCTATAGGCAAGTTATTTGTTCTCCGTTGATCAGCTCAAAGTTACTATTTGAAATTTCTCTAGGTCGGAAATAATTTTTTTGCAGAAGCATCCTCTTTAGTCTTTAGGTGTTGTCCGAACATGGTGTGAGTTAAACTAGTTCTGCTGGGCCATTGGAATTCCAAACATTCAAACTCAAAAGTATATTTGATCTTGATATCTGTCCAATACGAGGTTCAACTTGTAAGGAAAACATTTCAATCTCATCAAGGGATATCTGTCCATTACAATTTGTAGTAAAAATAATTAGGGACAAGAAGCAGCCCATTATCGTTGCAAGACATAATCGGAATATATGTCCATTGCCGCAAAATTACTTGACGATGATCGCAGATCACCTCGCCTTCGCCTAAATGACAAGTACGAATTATGACTCCCAAGGGTAAAAACAGCTCCTATCCTCTACCAGAGTGGTCCATGTGGATCCTTTTGTCTATTTTTACTCTCATTCCTTGTCCTTCCAGCTATATCTAAACAACGAAACCCTCTCCATGCCGATCTCATCAAGATGCTCCTGCAGCTGCACATTTACCGTATTCCCCCTCTTCTTCTTTGCCAAACCCTTCAATTAATTCGCGTTGCCCTTGAGTCAGAGTCCTGCGTAGTTACAAGTCTCAAGTTACGAGTTCCATGGACAAAACACTGTCTCGATAACTCATTATGGTCAAACAGAGGTTAACATTAGAACATTATATAAAACAGACTACTAACAAAAGTTGTTTGGAACGAGGATAACTTACGTTGGAATGCTGACATTGAAATGCACGTATTGATCACCCAACGAATAAGAGTTCCTTGTCTTGATCCCTGTTATACATCACCATTAAGTTAACTGAGAAATGAATTTGTTCTATTCACATGGAGTGGAGATTAATAAATTAAAGTTTCACTCGATATTACTAAATTGCAAAGCAAAACAAACATGGCTTTACACATCAAAAATGAAGGATAAAACTAGAACACATCCAGGAGATACAAAGAAAACTTTTGTAGTTAAATGTCAGTTATCATCAGATTCAGGAGAGGCTCAACATCTAAGGTATTGAAGATGAAGCTATGCGTAAAGATTCAAATTTTAACCCGAGTAACTAGTCCCCAACCCGGCCTGCTCTATGTTCACTCGAGTATACGAAACACTAATCCTTGGAAAATCCATTATTTCTACTTCACAAATGGAGCATAACTACGGGAAAGAGATAATGAGTACGTAATTGAAATATTTAAGCAGTACCTGAGTTATACTGAGAACAGCATCGACATGAATGTCGGCACCTTCTCTACGGAAAACTGGGTCTTCCCTAACCTGCAAACAGATTTATGATGTAAATTAATGACAAGCAGCTTATACATCCCAAGGACCTACTGCAATGTTTACCCAAAACAAAATAAAAAATCTGATGAGAAAGCAAGGACATTATCAAGAATTAGCAGGCCACCTTAATGGTAACATAAAGATCACCGGGTTGCATTCCATCAGGGTCAGCCCCACCACTACTATACACTTTCGTAGTTTCGTTGTCATCAACGCCTGCAAATGGAAATAACCAGTCGTCACACTCACACCCGCTATTACAGAAACAAGCAGATATAGTAGTTCAAAATTGGAGTCTCTGTTCCAAATGATGACTTATAAATACAGCCATATTTTAACTGACACATGATCTGTTAATATTTCAAAGGACAAAAGGGGAGGATTAGGCTTGAGATCAAGAGTGTTTTTTACTATATATATGCCTCCTGTAAAGAGATAATGGCATGTAGAGCATTGAAATGGAATGATGAAAGGAAGAACGACGACATCGTAGGTGCTAAGTATCCAACAAGAATTAATTTACATAGTAAAACACTCATTGGAACAATGATAACAATTTAGTGCACAGCCTGATTTGATGCCCAACTCATGGGTGTAACCGTATACGATAAAAACGATACTAAAAGCAAAAGCATATCAATCTATTGAATAGCTTGATATAAGATGATAGGAAAACCACAATGATTACTTAGATGGAACCCAAATGCCTCAAAATTATAGGAAAAATCTGGCATGGTATCTAACTTGACTGACTTCATTCCAAGTGAGACCCGTCTTCCATTTCATTGCATGAGTTGCAAAGTCTCTGAATCCAAAATGTTAATTATTTTACTTCATGGTAACTTATAATAATAAATAATTACACAGTAATATTTTAGACAAATACAGAACATGATACAACATAAAATTGAGCATAACTACTTTACCGTATCCAAGTAGATCTAAAAAGAGAAAAAGGCATTAAAAATCAATTTTAAACACAGTAGAACTCATTGATATGCGCAAACATGTACAAACTTGTACACAAATGTAAGTACCAACTTACATGAATCCATGGGAACATAATAAAAATACAGTTTCAAGCAGACTCTTATTAAGATACTGCTACTATTCATATATAGGGACATGTCTGTTTCCCCTTTCCTCACTTCTCTATCACACAAAATGGGTGCTTCATAAGAAATAGAGACAAAACAAGCACACACACCCCCAACAAATTTACTTTCCCAAAGCATTATAATCATCTCATCTTTTGTACTTTCAAATCTAAGCAATTCTCTTTTGGAAAAACAAAATAAAAGCATATATCTAATAATAGCCGGCCCCAAAAACCGACAAAACAACTATGAAGTAAAAAAGTTGGGACAGTAAGCAGCAAACAAAGATTAAATAGAAAAATGAAGAGATGACACATCTGGAGAAAAATATATAAAATCAAATTATGCAGAGGAGCGAAAATGCATTAGTATAGATGAGATGTGAACCGTACCGGATAAGTTTTACCAGTCCCCCCACGCTGAGAACAAGTCGTCTGCATCCTAAACGGGCCAGTTTGCATGAAAGTCTGGGAATGCAGCAAACCAAGAGTTAACAAGAGCAGATGATGCGATATCCTTTACGATTAAAGAACAAAAACAAATTAGGTTTACGTTCTTCAAGAAACTGACCATTCCAGACCCTTTACAGCACTCACATGATTCAGGTCTGGTGCCAGGGGGAACCCCACTTCCACCTGCAATGATCCAAAGAACAATAAGTTAGCTAAAATGTTTCCTTGTGATACTTATGGGCAAAAGGTAACTACATAATACAAAATTTCAACAATAGACAGCTTCCTAAAGAAACAAAGACATTTAGAAGTGAACAAATCAGGCATACCGCAGGCTTCACAAGCCACTGCAGCTTGAAATGACACAGTTTTAGCTCATCCCTGAACAGCTTCCATGAAGGACAGTTCCAGAGTAACCTGCGTATTTATAAGAACAGAAATCCATGTCATGAAGCATATTCTAAAGCACAAATATATGTCAACAACAAATATGAAGCGGGATGAAACCTTGATATCTTGACCACCATTCTGATGGAAAATGTTGAAGATCTAATCTCCATTGGAAACAGTGCACCACCAATAGCATACACATTCAAACCCAAAGTGAAAATAACATCCCCCAAAAAAAGTGCAAAAGTCAGCAATTTGGAAATGTAGAGGAAGCATTGTAGAACATATAATATGCCTTCTATGATCATAACATGTTAAATAGCACGAGATCACTTAGAAAGATTAAAAAAATATACTGAATCCTTAATGGAAAGAGAGAGAAGAAAGATTATGCGATGGAGTGTATCCAATTATAGTGGTACCTAGTACCACATCCTCATCAAAAGAAAAAAAGAAAAATATTATGTGAAGGAAAAGATTCCTAACAAATACTTGACAGGATATTAGGTTAAGAAAAGTAGAATATACATAATAAACTAATGAGCAACAGAAAGATGCTACATAAAGTACTTTCACGGTTATTCAAAGGAACTAATCTAAAAGACCCTTTTTTATTTTCTAGTTCTTCAAAATTTTGACCTAGAATTTCAAAACTCCCAAATAACAAGAATATCAACACGCAAACAAACCTGACTATACTGGCTTCTCCTAATACATATCATGTTTTGTAGGTAAATTTGGACAATCTAAGAAGTCAGTCATCAAAGAACATTGATAGTGATGGTGATGGTGATGGTGATGAGGATTGGTCATTGATTTCTTAGTTGCTGTCGAGGTACTCAGATCATAATTTGGATATTCTGAAAAAAAGAATCATATTCTACCATCTAGATATGCTCTTGTTATATTGAAGCCTATCTATTAAACTGAAATATTGTTTAACATTATTGTTCATGCCATACTTTGCTGATCCATTTGGAGCAGTAAAAAGAACTTTGGAATTTTGTTGTTTTATTGTTTAAAATTCTTGTAAATTGTGGATTCAAGTACCTTACTATTATTGCTGTATTTCAATACCTTAGTGTCTAACTTTTGTTATATTTCAATACATAGTTCTTATCAGTTAATACATCAGGCTATTATGTTATTAAGTTTGTCTCAACTGTTCAATATGAAATTTACCAGATGATAGTTTTTTGAATTTTAAATTCCATTAGGTACTAAATTAAATTAGTTTGTTATCTAAAGGGGCCGGCAGAGAACCATGAAATTCATTTGTAAATTATAATTGTAAAAAATCTATGTTGCTGTATGTTTACTTTAAGTATACTCTCGGGCAGTTCTGTATAAATTCTTTCATGCTATAACTTCTCTTGCATGAATTTTAGGAATTTATTCTACTATGTTTAACTTTTTATTAGTGTGTGCATTTCTATGCGGGTTACTTGGTCTAACAAAGGCCTTTCACGTTGTATCTTGTAGAATAGTTACTTTCAGAAACAAATTGATAGACAAATGGTAGAGGAAGACAGGTGACCACAGGCGTTGCTGCTATTAAAAGTGAGCCGCATGCTTTTAATCAAGTCTGGCTCTATAATTGAACTTGTAAATATGCATTTCCCTATGACTGACTTGTGCCATGCTTTGCCAGATATCACTAGGAATTCATTTTTCATTTTCCAATTGCAGAATATTAGTGAACAAGTTGCTTCTTATATAAAAGGCCCAAGCATGATGGTTGGGCAGATGCAGATGTGGAAATTAGCGGTTGCTGTATTTGGCACTGTAGGACATTTTTTTTTTTTTTTTCCGAAGATAGAAGTAGATTAGATACGAATAGGAAGTTTTACATCCTGAGCTAAAGTATTGAACAAAAACTCAGGGCCAATACAATCCCAACTAAAGGCTTGACCCTTACTGAAAACAAACTTAGCAACTGAGTGGGCCGCAGTATTGCATTCCCTAGGCACAAAAGCGAACGACACTGTCGTCAAATTTCGTGCGAGAACCTCAATATCACAAAGGATGCTTTCAAGGCTAAAGTCAATGGGGATTTCCTTCCTGATCATCTGGATGATTAGCTTGGAATCAGACTCAACAATAATTCTTTCAAACCCGTGCGACGAACAGGCCGTGAGAGCCTCTCGGATGGCAGCAGCTTCCGCCGCCGCAGCTGAGTGGCATAGCCCCACGCCCAAGCCTCCTGCAGCTTGGAGGATCCCTGCAAAGTCACGGCAGACCCACCCCACACCCATGCGGAGGGAGTTTTTGCACCAGGCCGCGTCAGTGTTGATCTTGAGGTCTCCAAAATTGGGCTTTTTCCATTGGCAGTCCCCCCGCGCTTCAGAGGTGGACATTTTTGTGCTAGGAGAAATCTTCTCCGTTGGGTCCCTTGCAGAGGCTTCTCTGAAGTTGGTAATGTTCCTTTCCCAGATCTTCAGCAAGTTTTCAGGGCAAGAGGGGGTTCCGTTGAAAACTATAGCATTTCGATTCTTCCAAAGTCTCCAGAGGCCAAAAGAGAATTCCTGCAAAATTTCACCTTCCTTGTCCTTCCCTTTTACGCGTCTGCAGAATCTTTCCCAACTAGATAAAAAATCAGGACCAGACAGCTCAATAGAGTTAATTTGCAGAGGGGAGCAAAACCAGAAAACGTGGCTAAGGTGACAGTGGAAGAAAAGGTGATTCTCCGTTTCATCCATAGCACCACACACCCCGCAAACATTGTCAACTCTCATCTTCCGTCTTTTGAGATTGTGTCTCACTGCCAGTGCGGTATTGCAGCACCGCCAGAGAAACAATTTGATTTTGTTGGGTACCTGGAGCTTCCAGATTGAGTTCCAATCCTGCTTCTGTCTTGAATTACTGCTAGAGGAACCTCGACCTTTTTTTCCCAAGAGCCCCATTCTCCATTAGATTCATTGCCACTTTGTAACCTGTCTTAACCGAGTAATCCCCGTTGACAGTGTAGTGCCATACTAACCTATCAATACAACCGGTCCTGCTTAAGGGGATGCTTAGAATCTGGGCGACATCGTCCTGGTGGAAACTCGCATGAATGAGGTCCGATTTCCAGGAGTGTGTGCCCGAATCAATTAGGTCGCTAACCGTGGTTTCCTGGAGGTTAACAGTCGGTTTAACCATAAAAGTGGTTGGCTTAGGGAGCCACGGATCCGAGCGGATGTTAACCCTGTTCCCATCCCCAATTCTCCATCGCAAACCATGTCTGAGTACTTTGCAAGCTTCAAATATTTCCTTCCATCCCCAAGATGTATTCTTACCTCTCTTTGCATCCAGTAAAGTTCCCCCCGGGAAGTATTTTTCCTGCATGATTGAGCCAAGGAGAGAATGAGGTTTCTGTAATAGGCGCCAACCCGTCTTTGCGAGAAAGGCTAAATTAAAGCATTGAAGGTCACGGAATCCAAGACCACCAAAGCATTTTTGAGTCATTAGCCTCTCCCATGCAATCCAGTGGATACCCTTGCGTTGGTCGCCACTACCCCACCAGTAGTTCCGTATCGCTCTTTCGAGGTCTCTGCAAACTCCAATCGGAAGTTTAAAGCAGCTCATAGCGTAGTTTGGCAGGGCCATAGCCACTGCTTTAACTAGAACTTCCTTGCCCGCTTGTGATAAGAATTGCTCGGCCCACCCCTCGAGTCGTTTCTCAAGCTTGTCCCGGACATCCTCAAAAACTGCTTTTTTCGAAAGACCGAAGTCAGCTTGTAACCCAAGATACTTCCCAAAACCTGCTTTACATTGAATACCCATAATTCTGCCGATATCCTCTCTGAGTTTGTTCTTTGTCTTTGATCCGAAGAAATGAAAAAAATGAAAAAAATGAAAAAAATGAAAATTTCACAGTTCCCAAGGTCTCACGTGCATACTCAGATACATTTGTGCTTCATATTTTTAGCATCATAACAAGACTGGTTTCTTACATTTAGTAATTTAAACACGAGTTATTGATGTGCAGATTCCTGTGGGGGAGAACACTGCAAAGGGAAAGGTACTGGTTGCATATAATTGTGGTTAACTATAATTCTATACTAATCTGAGGACCCATGTATAAATTCATTGGAATTAAATGTCCCATGGAATTTACAATTTTCCCATGTGCTATTTTAACTCCCAAATGAGGTACAAATTTATTGTTGAATGGATGTTGTTTATAATTAATTTGATACGACGTTTGAGCAAATTTTGGGTTGTTTGTGGTGTTTGCTTCTATTTTCTTTTTGGATGGTCCCGATGTGACTTGATGAATTTGTTTCCTTTATTGCTATAAGAATAAATCATGCAACTAGTGTGCGAGGGCTGTGAGTGTTTCAGTACTCTTCATGCGCTATTAGCTTTAATCCTATCTTTTATTTAAAATTTTGATGTGTTTGTCACTTTGATGTGTAGCCTGTGAGGTCCGCTTTAATTACCTTGTTAATGTGTTGTAAAAGTTATATTTTTATTTGCACAAATTGAGTAATTTTATTCTTTCACTCTGATAGGTGAAACAATCTGATGCTGGTGCATAAGCTGATGGTGGCCCCGAACTTTAGGATGACTCTGAGTTATACCAGACATTACTGAAAGAATTTTTTGAGACAATTGACCCAGCATCTTCTGGTAAAACTATTAGGGCATCTCATACTTCTTACATGAATGATTGCATTTGAATGTGATATACTAATACGGTTTACCTAATCTATAATATTTCCTGTAGTTCAAAACACATGCAATCAGATTGTATTTAAAAATTGTGGCTTTCGAAATTCTTAATGATTTTATCCTCCCATGTGATGCCCAGTATCCTCGTTATTGATTTTCAAACAATTTGGACTCGTCTAACCAACTTTAAATAACTAAGTCTGAGCCATGAGGGAAGTTTCATTCAAACAATCTGTATCTGCGTCTATTGAAGTCAATGACACTGCATTGTCTTAGCAGCTTATAGTGGGCTTGGAACCGCATCAATCCTGAACTTCTATTGTTTTTTTTATTCTAATTTTTCACTATTTGGTTATCTGCCTCAGAGATAGTCGTTCCTCTTAATGCTTCTTGACCCTAATAAGTCGGGTTGAAAGAAGCAGAAACCAGCTCCGTAGTGTAGTATCGATGCAAGGCTGAGCCAACTGTATAGTCCTTAGATCTTAGGCTAAGAAATTGTCTGCGGTTTGTTTATTTGATATATTATTCAATCTAATATATGTTATACTTATTAACACAATTTTTCAATGGGAGTTGAGTCCTTAAGAAGCATGATTTTGTTGTAAATGACAATTAAGATCGGTAACTTTGACATTTATAAGCAAATAGGATGTTTTTGCTTTCCAGGGTGCCGAAATAACATCACTAATGCTGTTGTACACTGAAATAGAAAGGAACGAAGTTACCCGAAAAATGTAGAAGCCTTAAGTGGTGAATGATTCTTGGGATGAGTCGCGGATTAAGTCGCTCTCTTTAAGACGTTTCGCGGCTCTGCCCAAAGTGTGCAAGCAGTTCACAAACACCACGTCGTCCCCTGGATAAAACAGTCCAGAACCTTCTTCTTCTGATAAGATTCTTCCTTGCACACCGGTAGAACCTTCGAACTAAACCTTTTCGATATGTTGCTTTTTTTTAAATTAATATATTTAAAACTTCTCTTTCTTCTCATCTCTCTAGTTCTATATATATAATATATAATGAAGGAGACGTTGGAGGTGCAAAAACCATAATAAAAAAGGGAGTTATTAGGGGGTGCAAAACCGTAGGGAATCAAACGGAAGGGAGTTATTAAGGGGGGGTTATTAGGGGTGCACTGTTATGGGAAATCAAAACGGACAAATAAAAACCACAACGTACTTCAAGTTTAAATGAAAACATAATTGTTCTAACAATCCCCCACTTGTTTTTATTTAAAATATATATAAAGCAACATATCATAAAACTATGCATAAGTAAAGGTGTTTCTCAACTTGAACATGTACATAGTGTTAGTGATCCAGATTATACTAGAGTAACTTATAGTTTTGAACTCTATATCTGACAACACCACATACATAACTTTATTAAGGTGAAGTTCAAAAAGCCAGCACTTTACGGCCATGTGCTTGTATCCTAGTATGGTAAACGCTCTAGAAACTTGTCCAAGATTTCATAGGAAGCGGCCTCACTTCCACATTCACATAGGTAAGACTATCAAGGATATTCCTGTAGCTAGATATCCCACTCAACATAGAGTATAGACCTTACTAAGAGAAAAAATCTCAACCTAAAAACGCTTCAGGATGTCATGCTTCTTAGGGATGGACATGGAATAATATTCCAAATTAAAATTAGCAAGACTTCACTCATATCACTTGTGACTTTTTATTACCCTTTGAACCTATTTCTTGGGATCTCCAGTCTATAGGTTGGGTTGCTATCACAAATGACTCAATTTTCTACGGGCTTTAGTCCCATCCCTTTCAAGGTTCTCCAAACCTTTTCTCGTGCTAGTCCTTTCGTCAAAGGATCAGCCAATTTTTCTTCAGACAATATATGACTGGAATCGGTTTCTCCCATAAAGGGGTATCTGACAGTAGGTTCATAAATTTTAGAAAAATTAGAACCCCCACTATTTCGAAGATTAAAAAAAAAAATCAACCGATTACAAAAATCACAAGGCACATTTTCATAATCGATATCAAATTAAAGAACATGAAAAATCAGTGATTAAAAATTAAATAAACTCTCTCTTTAAAAACACCCAGCAATAAAACTACTGATTTTTCTGAAATGAAAGTAGCTCTCTGTGCACTTGGAGATGCTAACATACTTTTGAGCACCAATGATATTTCATGCAGCGATAGAAAGTATAATACAAATATCAATGCATACGGCAGCAAAAACCAAAACCCAAAAGCATGTTAATTCGAATACATGCAGCAACAGCCAAAACTAAAACCTATTCTAATGCATGCAACGCATGAGAGAAACATAGATTATGATACGATAATGACTTGTAAAAAACCTAACGCATGCAGCAACACTCTTAAACAAACAATGAAGAAAATATGATTTTCTTTTCTTCCTAATGCATAGCAGATTGAAAACGTCTTAAAATTGTTGCAAACTGAAATAGAAAGGAACGAAGTTACTCGAAAAATGTAGAAGCCTTAAGTGGTGAATGATTCTTGGGATGAGTCGCGGACTAAGTCGCTCTCTTTAAGATGTTTCTGTTTCGCGGCTCTGCCCAAAGTGTGCAAGCAGTTCACAAACACCACGTTGTCCCTAGGATAAAACAGCCCAGAACCTTCTTCTTCTGATAAGATTCTTCCTTGCACACCGGAAGAACCTTCGAACTAAACCTTTTCGATATGTTGCTTTTTTTAAATTAATATATTTAAAACTTCTCTTTCTTCTCATCTCTCTAGTTCTATATATATAATATATAATGAAGGAGACGTTGGAGGTGCAAAAACCATAATAAAAAAGGGAGTTATTAGGGGGTGCAAAACCGTAGGGAATCAAACGGAAGGCAGTTATTAGGGGGGGAGTTATTAGGGGTGCACTGTTATGGGAAATCAAAACGGACAAATAAAAACCACAACGTACTTCAAGTTTAAATGAAAACATAATTGTTCTAACAAATGCTGGATGCATTTCAGTATTTGATGATGTTGAACACATTTGAGCTATGCAATATTTGATGATGTTGAACACATTTGAACTTCGATATCTAATTGCTAGGGGCTTTTATATCTCAAGCGGTTAAGAGCGCTTAGCTGTGAACCCGAAGTTTTGAAGGCAGAAAATATCTTGAAAACAAGGAAGGAATGTAAAATATGTCTGTATCAAGTAAAATTGCAAGCTCATGGAGGGCTTGTGGACTACTGTCGCTTCTTTTTTTGGGAGATGGAGGACCGAACTACTAGAGCAATTGTGAAAAAGAAGCCAGCAGCTGTGAGGAGCACCTTCCAGTGTCCAAGGCTGCAGTTATTGCTGGCAGGCCTCGTATTTGCAATTGTGTAATCAGGTTCGTCTTGTTGGCCTTCTTTTTTGTCTGAAAAACATACTAATAACATAAAATTTATGTTTTTGAAATGAATACATACGGAAGTGGAAGTGTTTGGATGGAGTATAATTCATTGCAATACAACAGTACGACATACCTGTGTCTTCTTCATTAGAGTCCATGATGAGGCAATTCAACCATCTCTGCCAATGGAAATCAATGTTGTCACTAGCTTTTTTAGGGTGATTGAGAATAAGGTGACTGCAAAGAAAGTATTTTCCTGGTATAAGCTCCACCCATGGCAAATCTCTACCGATGACAAATGGATGATGAGGATCTGATTTGGTGTTGTGTTGGGTACTTATCATCATATTATTTTGGTGCTCTTGCACAAGCTCGACACCAAACTCCTTGAGCTGAAACTGACTAGGTCTCATGTGTACCGAAACAAGCACTTCATCTCCACATTGTAATATTGTTTCATTATCCTTCTTCCAATGGCTCAACCATATCATATCTTCTACCTCTCCTGGAATTCCATATAACTCCGGGTCATAGATCCACTTCAGACCCTTACTCTTGTTACTCACTTTAATCAGCATTGGATGAAAAGAATGATAATCCCAATTATCATTATTAGAATTCTCCTCATTTGCATAGGTAGCAAAGATGTTCAAGCCTCGAATTATGTGACTAGCAAGTAGTAAAGGGACAATAAAAGATATCGAGGACTTGGTACTTTTATAGCTGAACCGGCCTGGAACCTCATTCCCAACAAAAAACGTACTGAATATACCAGATTTGCCACGATCATACAGTCCCTATGTATTTGCCATGATCATTACAACATTACTCAATCATTTCTTTCCCATGATATATTTATGACTTATAAGAGAGAGATAGAAGGGGGTAGAGAGAGAGAGAGAGAGAGAGAGACGCACATGGGAGATGACTTATAAGAGAAAGATGGGGGGGGGGGGGGGGGGGGGAGAGAGAGAGAGAGAGAGACGCACCTGGAAGGGAGTCCATCTACCCTCTATTGAACCACTGCGTCCGAGTGGTGCGTTCATTCTAATGGCTGGCAAGGATCCCAAGTTGTACAAGCCCAAAAGTTTGATCATTTCCACATCAACAATATCAATAGGCTCTATCTTATCGTACCCAAACTCAACTTGATCCCAGTTGACACTCACCCTGAACTTCATAGACGATGGCTCAAGGGAATGAAAAGTCATTTTTTTTAATGACATGCATCCGGCTATACTTATCCTTTGGTGTACTTTCGGCAACCCCACAAGCGATTCGAGCCTGTCACAATCCTCGAAAGAGAGTTTATTGAGCCTCCTCAAACCTTTGATAAAACCTGGCGTACTGTAAATTGGATTCTCATCCAACTCTAGTCTTCTCAACAAGGATAGACTACTTAAATCCCTACCAAAGGCATCATCAGAAAGATTGCACCTACTGAGATTCAACTCTACTACAGAGCATGGAAAAGAACTCAAGATACTTGAACTTCTTTCTGGCCATAATTCACTTATTGGAATTCCATCTATTTCAAGAACTTTCAGAGACTCCATCTTCTTCATCATCTCCACTGGAAACTCATCAAGATTTGAGCAGCCAGATAAAATGAGTGTTTCAAGTGATTTAAGCAAACACATGTTCTTCGGAAGCATCCTAAGATTCTTGCAATCCTTCATATTCAAGTACACAAGTCTCTCCAGGTTTCCAATGGATTCATGAACATCAATCAAGCTGGTGCAATCCACAAGAATCAATTCCTCTAGTTTGGGGCAAGGTGAGAAGTCTATGGTTTCACTAAGGCCATGAGAATGGCTGACATTAAGGATCTTCAACGATGGAAGAAACTGGAAACAAATAAAAATAAACAAACAAAAAAATAACTAGGAGTTGATTCCAACATATGAAATTAATTAAAGAATTAAAACCTAAAGAAATTGAAAAGGGTAGAGTAACATACGTTTGCTCTTTTGCAGAGTTGTCTCAAGTTGCTATATTGCATTTCAAGAACTACCAATTTCTCCAAAGAAAAATTAACAGGAATTGAATCCAAGGGAAATTCGAGCCAGCACAACCATCTTAACCTCTTCGGAAGTTCTGCATAACATCCGTCCAGTTGTACGTGTCTAAGACAGAGCAGTTTTAGTTTGTGCATCCTTGCAAATGAATTGGTTTCCAAGACATTCTTGTTTGAGTTTATGGGACTGTTTGTATGCAGTTCATGCATGTCCAGCATAAGACCTTCAATTGCTTGCGTACCCTATAAAAGAAATCGAAAATACAATTGGTTAATTAGCACAAGAGAAAAAGAAACACACACACTCACAACGAACATTTCTTACATTCTTTTCTCTCAATACTTCAAAAGAATCCTTAGAGCGCCACAATCTACTACGATTCTCAAGCTCATATGATTCTTGGCGAACAATTTCTCGTCCCATGTCACGAATCATGTCATGCATATACAACTTGTCCATAACAATTGTCACCAAGCACCTATCTCTGAGATTTTGAATGCCACAGATTGTCTTGAAATCACATCCGTCGAGTATTCTGACAATGTAATCTTCATCCATTCCAATAAAGAAACAAGCAATATGGAGGAATAATTTCTGGTCATGGTCATCTTGTAAAGAGTCGTAGTTTATTCTCAATTTATTCATGATTGCACCATTTGGAATAATTTCTAACTTCTCCAATGTACTTTTCCATATATGTTTAGGTTCCCCGAAAAGAGAAGAACCCAAAACTTTGAGAGCTAATGGAAGTCTTCCGCTGTGTTGTACGACTTCTTCAGAATATTCCTCATAACCTTCAAGGGGATGGTCCTGGCCAAAAGCATGCCAGCTTAAGAGCTCCAATGATTCACTGAAACCCAAGGGTTCAACTTCATGCACCGTAATACCTTCATGTGCCTTTAGCAACTTTTTATGCCTAGTTGTTATGATTATTTTACTTCCGGGATAAAACTGATGTTTCATCCTTAGTACTGCATCTAATTGGTCCATATGATCCACATCATCAAGAACAAGAAGAACTCTTCTAGAGCTTATGGCTCTTTCAATCTTACTTATTCCCTCACTAACACACTGTATTTTCTCTTTTTCCCCCTTTAAAATATCATAAAGAACTTTCTTTTGTATTTGAACTAAGCCATTCGGTTGACTTGCAGTTTCACTGATATTTTCAACATAGCTGCAGCTTCCTTCAAAACTTTCAAAGTTTGAATTGTATACACATTTCGCAATGGTTGTCTTCCCTATTCCAGGCATCCCACAAACAACAAGTATACCAACATTATATGATGGATCTTGTAACCATAAATTGATATGTTTGACCTGAGAATGGATTCCGATCAATTTTGATTCAACACTCAAAGGTGTGCGACGTAGCTTGTCACGAATCACTTTAACAATATCTTTGATAAACTTCGACTCGTACCTAAGAATTTGCAAATAAAATGAAAGATGAATCAAACATGTCGTTCACTCAATATCAATCAAATATATGAAGTCCTATCATCATGGAACTCACAGGTGAAAATTATTGAGATTTTTTAACTTTAATCCTTGAAGAAGATTAAAATTTAATAAAAACCTGGTGTTAGATTGGATATTGATTTTAGTCCTGTAATGAGTACTTAATTCCAATTTATATTATATTTTTGTTTAATATTTAATAGATATCTTATTTAATGTCATTACATTAAAATTAAAATTATTTATTATTATACACATTTTAATTCATTATATTTATTTTACTTCCTGTAATTAGTGTACCTAAATGTCTGTATCATAATATATTTTGCTAAATTAGTGTACCGAAATATCCGTACCTAAATATATTGTAGTGAATTAGTAGCACACAAGAAAATATGCAAAAACATAAGTGTACCAAAAAATTTCGTACCTAAATATATGATACTAAACTAGTGTACCGAAATATATTATAATAAACTAGTGTACCTAAATTCTAAACATATTATACTTACCTAATGTGCCGAAATGTTCATACCTAAATATATTGTAATGAATTAGTGGCACATAAAAAAATATGCAAAAACATGTGTACTGAAAAATCTTTACGAAAATATTTTCTTATAAGATACTTACCGTAATGAGAATTAAAATTTATAATATTTTCATAAAATTTAAATTATGAACACCATAATATTATAAATAAAAAAAAAAAGAGAAACATTTAGTATGCTGACATTAAATAGAGTTTAGGGATTAAAATCAATTTTTAATCTTGTATAAGACATTTTTCTAAACTTCATCTTATTTAAGGATTAAAATCTAGTTTTTTAAAAATTTATTTAAGGTTCGATCAATAATTCTTAACAGGTATTCCATGCGAGCTACATGGTACAGATCATGTCAACTTAATTGACCTAACTGGGATTATTATTGGAGCAATTTGCCTGAAGTCATATGGACATTTGTGTTGAGTAAATCAATATTTTGTGATTTTATTGGAGAGGTCAACGACAACAACAAAGAGAAGACAAAAGGAGAAAATGAAAGTTACCCATAAGCTTGATTTTGTAAAACCTTCCCAGCTAGATCTGCAACCTCTGCAAGTGCCTCCCTCCATCTCTTCATCCTGTCGGACGGTTCAGTTTTCCGGTGTCTAGCGAATGCCTCGGCAAAGCTTCCCGTCTGCTTCCTCACATGGGACGGATCAACATCGTAGAAGACCGGTATAATTATATGGTCCGAGCTAGTCCTCTTGTGGTCAACGATCTCGACAAGCTCGTTAAGGCACCATCTGGATGACGCGTAATATTTCGAAAACACAATGATAGAAGTTCGGGACATTTGGATTGCTTGCTTCAGTCCTGACTTGATATCTTCTCCCGTCTGGAGTTCATCGTCGTCTCGAAATGTGCGATATCCTGCGCTTATCAAAGCTGTGTAGAGGTGGTCGGTAAACGTCTTGCGACTGTCTTCACCTCTAAAGCTCAAGAACACGTCGTAGTGATAACCCCGACCGGTGTTGGAATCAGAGGAAGTTCCTTGAGTTGTTCTCACAAGAGCCATTGATGTGGATCGGTGGACAAACAAAAACTGGTCTTTGCTAGGTGCAATGTAAATGTCTGTGAGTTTTAACCCCTTTTTGGTTAGGTTTCTGTGAGTTTTAAAATCAGGAGTGCTTTTCCCACTTTCCCTCCCTCTTGTGAAAACCCCTTTTTGGTTAGGTTTCTGTGAGTTTTAAAATCAGGAAGTGGGATCCTTCCCCACTGTCGTCCATCCGTCTCTCCCACTTTCGGCAGGCCATTTCTCTTTTTTCTACAAACATCATCATGACCCTTTTGTCTTTTCAACTACAATCATCACATTCTCCCTCTTTTTAGTCCGTATAGAAAATACAATAATAATATTAAAATCATTATGCACGTAGTGTTATATCACATCATCTTTTTACGTGTTTATTATATCTTTCATAAATAGTAACTCATCATGTGACTTTTATTGGTCGTGACATGTATTCCTCGAATTAATGCAACACTAAAATTCTTATGCTCCATGAACAATTCCAAATATCCACATATCACTATATTAATAATTCCGAAAGCATTTCCACAAATCCAACATGCTTCAATTGAAATATAGGTATTTAAAAGTAAGTTTAATTTACAAAACATTACATAAACAATTCACCAAGCGACG
Organism: Cotoneaster glaucophyllus; assembly: GCA_036320875.1. Taxonomy (NCBI): domain Eukaryota; kingdom Viridiplantae; phylum Streptophyta; class Magnoliopsida; order Rosales; family Rosaceae; genus Cotoneaster; species Cotoneaster glaucophyllus. The sequence goes on along the minus strand of CM070070.1, from coordinate 495,872 downwards.
GTGGTTGTTGCTCACCCTCATCTTTTTATTTTACAGATGAGTTATTTAACAAGATAGGTGCTAGGCTAGCTGAGATTGGATTAGGTAAGGGATTTAAGAGTTTTTTACGCTCTGTAAGGATTTTGTTATAGTTATTTGTATAAGAGAAGTTTTTATTTTACTTTTTTAGTTTTTATTTTTACTTTTACTTGCACGCCGAACGTGGGATCCTACCGACTCCTGATCCGAGACGTGACACCTCTACTTTACGAAGCTTCTTTTGTCTTTTTCTTCTTTTCACTTCTTTTGTTCTTTTCTCATTTTCTTCTTTTCTTCTTTCCCCTTATGCTTTTCTTTATTCTCTGAAATTTCCAATAGTAGAAAGAAAAAAAAAAAAAAAAAAGAAGAAGATCCAACGATTGAAATTTAAATCCAACGGTCAAAACAATAATATACATACTTGATTTGTATATTGAAGTTTGGTTGGTTCATTGGTTGGTAAGTGTGATTTGTTATGTTTTGGAAATTTTGTTGGAATTTATATTTTTTAGGTTAAAACATTCATAAAATTAAATTAAGATAACATAACTCAAAGCTAAAAAAAATAAAATACTCCCTATTGGAAAAAAAATTAGGGTTAAAACCATTTCAGAACAATTAATACATTTTAGGTCCTGAAACTTAGGTCTGGAGGGTTGGATGACGTTAACTGTTCCCAAAGCTAAAATTTTGTCTTTTACTGGAACTAAATATTTGAGTTTGGATTCAAGGGTTGGAGTTGGTCTTAACACTTATTTTTTCAATTTTGGCAGAGATCTTCAATTTTAATTTCACATTTTGTTACTATTAAAAGAATAAAATACTATTTCAAACTGGGACAAATATTAGGAGAAGACATGTAAAAATGTATGGGAGTTGATACTAGGAGACAACATAACGTAAAGATATATGAGGTTGAATATATCAGTAAAAAAAAAAAAAAAAAAAAAAAAAACCTCTACTCAAATTCTGGTGATGATCGGTAAATTGGGTTGAAAAGTTTTCTAATTTTACTTGTTTGCTAAAAGGAATTACATTAAAGTATTACGTTAAGAAAGCCTCATTCATTCTCGTCTTAAGCATCAATTTGTAGAAGGATGACTTTGGTCATATTTATAGTGTAAGGAGTTATAGACAAAGATGTACAGTGTTGGAACAACTCTTTTCTTTTCTGTTTTCTCTTTTCTTTTAGCATCATTTACATGAACTCTGTCATCTCACAATTTAGTGTCAACTATCATGTCAATATTATAAAATATTGTACGAAAAACATGAGGTGACAACGAGTGTATGGAGAGTCTCACTAGCATTTCTCATGTAAAAATATTGGGAGAAATTTAGCAGCGCCTTACAAATTCAAGGAGAGAAATTGACAAATAAGCCTAAAAAAAGAGTAGTTATTTGATCTAAAAGAATTGAATCGAAGCTGGAAAATGTAAGGAACAAGCTCCAGCAGGACACACGTGTGCAAATGTGTATGCATGTGCTCAAATCAAAATCAAATTGCTGCTTAAATTCAAGCTCTATTTCTCCTGTATAAAATAGTTCAATGAAAAGTTGGGTGGTCATCGACGCTAGGTGTTAGTCAGGCAGCGGGCTTAGACCTAGCGCCTAGACTGCTAGGCGGGGCTTAGGCGAGGCGCCTAGGCGAACTAGGCGGATTTAAGTAAATCTATTATATTTCGTGTAAATAAGAGTTTGTTTATACTTAAAATAGATATAATTTCATCATAAACTACAAAACATATGTGTGTGTGTATATTATGAAATATTAGAACATAATGAAAACATAGGGAACATGAATATAATGTGTGTTAATTTAAGTATGCAACAAGTTTTTTACAATTTATTGAAAAAATAAAATGCAAAATGAAAGTTATTTATTTTCTGTCTAAGTAAGTCTCTCGACATAGGCGGCTCTAGGACTACATCAGCACTTAACAGAATTTTTAACAGATTTGTGACGGAATGACCAAATTAATTTGTGACACCTATTTTCAGGAACTACATTTGATTAATTTTCAATTTCAGGAACCATCTTGATAGTGAGGATCAATTTTCGGGACGATTGTGATAAAAACTCAAAAATTAATAACTTAAAAAAATAAATTTCCCACCATTTATATAATAACATGTGGTATATCACTCGTATTCTGATCACAATAAAAAATTTCTTCATGCATTGACTCAAAAAGCTAAGTCATGGTCGGCCACTAGTGGCAGAGATGAAAAGAAAAAGAAGAGAGTACTTCTTGTTTTATGTGATTTTATAAATTACTATTTATATTGATCGTTGCTCACAATTTTTTTTTGTGATAAAATGCACTTCTAATTGCACCATAATTAATTACAATTTATATTGATTGTTGCTCACAAAATGCACTTCTAATTGCACCATGATTTTTTTTAATAAAATACAGAACATTTGATCGTTGCTCCATACTCATTTCTTATCCTTGAACTGTTGGAGCCATTTATACCAATCAACCCACCAACTAGTGTTTCCAGTATCACCATCTCGAAGGTTTATATATGCAACTGCAAGATTAGTTGTCCTAAAGATGATGCGGTTACGAGACCAAAATTAAAACTTGATAGAACCACATAAGAATGTGGCACTTGTACTGTTTAGTTACTTTCATAAGGAAGGTTTGGAATAACCTGAATATGGCGGGTACATGTATGGTTGAATTTGAAGTGGTTGATCGAAATATTGTGCAGTTATAGATTTGTTGTATAGTTCTAGGCTGGACCAAAAGACATCACTTGCCGCCAGCAGTGGCGGATCTAGGATTCGAATCTTGGGGGTCTCAGTGTTAAAGGTCCAAGTTTTTAGATAGAAACAGAGGGCGAACCACGCAAAAAAAAAAAAAAAAAAAAAAAAAAAAAAAAAAAAATCAATTTGTTCACTGAGGTATTTAGTCGAACACTTGATAGACTTATTGTCGTCAACCAAATCATGTTATGCGTAAGTAGATTTTGTAAACATTTTTCGTATGTTAATGTTTGAGCTACACGTTAAGGATCTTGTTGGAACATGTGTTGCACATATGTAGGAAATATATAAAGTGGTGAGAAATGTATATGAGATACAATATTTACGAAGTTTGGCAAGTTATGCCAATATCCTCGAAGTAGCAATACTGGTTTCTCATTATATGAAATATAATTTACAATGTAAGAGACAAGGGAAATTGGGAGCAATTTGCTCTTTGACGTATTTGTATATTTTCTAGATGTTTTGCCATGTGTTTTTTTTCTTCTTCTTTCTTTTTTGGTCTCACATCCCCATTTGTAAGAAAATGGGTAACCAGCTATTGGACATAATGATGGAGGTGACTTTCCTTTTCCTTGCTTTTTCCTTCTTTTCCTCTGCTCTGCAAAGCTTCCCTCTCATTTTCCCTTCTTTCTTTTCTTCTTTTCCCTACTCCTTTTCTTTTCTTCTTCTTTTCCCTTTTCCATTGTTTTTCTTCTTTTCCCTTCTTTTTCTCTATTCTTCAAAATTTCCTCTCTTCTTTTCCCTTCTTTGTTTCTCTATGATGAACCAATATTTATACTATATATTTCGCCCTTTTATATTCCTATTCTTGTCTAGTTTAGTTGGAAGTTTTAATTATTTGTGATACTTTTGCCATATTGTGTGTCTAGGAGCAGCAGGATCGAGTTTGGTGGAAAAGCATGCAAACGGTGGAGTTTTTGAGTGATTCCAGTTGGAATCGATTCACACTCAAGTTTTCAGCTCAAAATTCCTAGCCAATCGTTCCCAGTTTAAGAACGAAGACAGGTCAGCGTGCTGATAGGGCAGTTTGGACCTCTGAAGGTTGCACGAGAGATAAGTACATAATTAAAGCCTAAATTGAGGAAACTTCCTTCTTAGCTTTTGAAGCAGACGTTTCAAGCTTTCTAAGGACATCCCATTCATTGAAATCCACGGACTTTTGGTCTACTAAACGTATGGAGGCAGGGCACGTTCTGTTTGGCCATTTAAATTAGGAAGTCAATTTTATTTGACATTTATTTTGTGTCTCCTGATCTGATCCGAAGTGTGGATGATTGGAGTCTCTTTTAATATGCATTAGGGGGATATAAATAGAAGAGCGATAATAATAAAGAGGAGGAGTTTTTTTTTTTTTTTTTTAATTTTTTTATTATTCTTCAGAGGAGAAGATCGGAGAGCTCAGGAAGAATTCTTGTTAAAAAAGGTTGTTCTCTTTCTTTGATTCTTCATGGATAATTACTTATGTATTATGACAATTATGTATAACTAATTTCCTTTTGTTAGATTGAGGCCGTGAGCCTCAACATGATTACGTAGATTTCCCTTCTAATTGCTTAAGTGTTGTTACATACTTGCTTTGATATTTTCAATCACTGAATTAAACTATCTATGTGCCTTGATGTTTGATCACTATTAGGATGCTTAGAAAAGTCATCGGATGCAATTTTGAACTAATATCACGTTAAAATTGGTTATGCTTCTTGTGATTGAGGATTGTAATTTCTCCTAAGGTAAATATCATACTTTTAGGGATTACATGGTTTACCAAAAGGATTTTCACCAAGATTAATGAATCACTCATGTTTATCTATAATCCAAATGTCATGGAGGCATGTCACAAGTAAAACTACACAAGGAAAAACCCAACCTTCAAAGCATGTGTTTTCAATCACTTAAGCAATTGGAAGAGCTACGTAGGAGTGTTGTTGGTAAAGGTTGAACTCTAGTGCCTTGTCAATCTAATTTTCTTCAATTATTTATATTATCTTGAGTTTCTACATTTACCTGTTTTGTTTAGTTGGATCATTATTTCTATAAGCCAATTCCCATTTTAGATATTTGTTTAAGTCACGTACAGTAGGATTTAGTTCTGTCAAATTAGTGTAGTTCTTAGAGTTAACTAAGTTAAATACTCCAAAACTCGTAAATTGTTTATACTTGTCCTTGAGGAGATTGACCTTGCTTGAGCCTTTCTATACTACAAAAACTTGTTCTCTTGTAAGAATTTTCTATGGTTTAGCCCTTGTTTTACAGGTGGCAAAATCTCTATCACTCTATTCTCCAAAATTTCCTCCCATTCCCACCCTTACTTTTTTACATTTCCCTTCTCCTTTTCCTTCTCTCTACTCTCCGAAGTTCCCTTGTCATTTTCCCCATTCCTTTGACGTCATTGTATTAGGGTTAAGATGTGGACATGTTATGACACTGTTCTGGAGAGGTGAAAAATATGGTCCCACGGATCTCTTTTTCAAAGAATTAGCTTTTGATCTATCAGACTAACTCCAACCCTTAGAACCAAAACCAAATATTTTGGTTTAAACGCAAAAATTTACCACCCAAAGCTAAGACTTATACCTAAAAGGGTTTGGATCCAAATCAAAATCTAAATGTGGGTTCAAATTTGGCTGATCTAAGAGTTAGTGGCCGATAACTGGGCCCCACGTGGCAGGGAACTCAGCTGTCTAACGATAAATGTGGCCTTTCGATTTCTGGACTGTTGGTTATCAACAATCCAAATCAAACTCTTTTTGGGGCAATCCTTTGAAATTGATTGAACGATCAGTATTTGTTTTTGTCAAATCCAATGGTAAAAACGATCTAACACTGAAATTCATATTCAAAAGTCAAAATAATATGCATATTTGGTATTGTGTACTGAAGTTTGGTTGGTTGATGTGTATATTGTATATTGAAGTTTGGTTGGTGTAATTTGTTCCGTTTTGGAAATTTTGTTAGAATTTAAATTTTTTTAGGTTAAACTATTTGTAAAACTAAATAAAGACAACATAACTCAAAGTTACTAAAAAAAACTTACCAAAAAAGAATTGCCGTTATACCATTCCACAACAATTAATACATTTTAAGTTCTAAAACTTAGGTTTGGAGGGTTAGGTGGCATTCACTGTTCATGTGACAGCCCGTCCCTAAGTTTATTATATTTTTATCCTCGATGACGTGAATTGACGTAAATGCCCTTGAACGTTGAATTGTGTTTGCGAGATTAGGCTAAGGAAAATGGTCCAATCCTATTGTTTCTTTTAATTTTTGGGCCAATTACCTTAATTCCAAGTTTTTGGGAGCCAAGTAGAAGCCTAGGGTTTAGGCAAACCTTAGTGACCCAATTAGGGTCTTGTTACCCTCTCATTGTCCAATGGGAACCAGAACACACACACACATCGCACGCACAAATATCAACCTTCACTCTCTCTCTCTCTTCTCGAACTTTATCTTCCGTACAAGTTGTACGGACAAGCTTCAAACCTTCATTTCAACTCACAGATCGAAAGTTTTGGGACCATATTCATGACCCTTGCAAGCTTCTGAGCACAACCATACCCTTGGTTGTTTGTAACACCTTCAAAAACCCTGAGAACCAGAGAGCTTCGAAGTGGACACTATAGCTTCGTCGTGACCGCGCTTTGTTTTCGAGGTTTTAAGGTTTGTTGAGGCTTCCTTTCGACTTTTCTAGTGTCTTAGAGTAGTTTTGGTCAAGTTTTAACATAAGTTTAGGTGTTTTTGCGAAGTTGCAGAGGTGGCTGGAGTGAGTGGCATTTCACGGCGAGTTTCCTGTGGATTTTGGACCTCCAAATTGGTAAGGCTTTGTTCTACTCATCTCCGGCTTCAATTTGGTACAAATTTTGTGGTTTGTGGTGCAAAAATGAGTGAGAAAACTAGGTTAGAAACTTACCCGGAAACCAGCAAACACAAAGGTCCCCGGCGCTAAAAGCCGGTGACTTGCGGAGGAAGAAGGGGAATATTCCGTCAATTTTGACGGAATATTCCTAACGGAGGGTAACGACGCCAGTTAAAAGTAACGAAATATTCATATTTTAACGGAATATTCCTGACGGCGTTAACTGTTACAGTTAGCGTGCCAGGCACGTGCCCGCACGTGGGCGGCGCCTGAGTGGTCGAAATTTTTTTCTAAAATTATGGGGATGTTCGTGAGGTTGAGTAGGCCACGTTGGTATATTCAAACACCCCAATTGAGCAATGTATGAGAAGTTATTACCTAATGTTGGTTATGTGTTTTAAAATAATGTTTATATAGTTGTTTCGCATATAGGTGAGACTTACATGGAGGACGAGCGTAGTCAGGCAAGGTTTGGGGGTTACGACCCTTCCACATACCAGTGAGTGGGCATTTGTTTTTATATATATGTATATATATGCGTTGCATTTTTCCCAGAAAATATATTTAAATGGTTTTATTCATTAAAATGCCATGTTGCATAATTATTGTTTTAGAAAGTGCATTTCATATTCAATTATGTTATTGTCAGTGCTGTGGACACGAAGATAAGTCTCAGGTAAGTTGGTACGCCTTGGTTGGTAAGTTACATGTTAATGGTTGCATTACAGACGCATTTAGAGCTCATTAACTTGCACCCCAGTGTTAGTACTCCCGCCCATGGCCAGGGCACAGTCCTTCACGCGATGTTCACCTCCCGTACCACACACTCATCTTGGATCCAAGTTAGGTGCACAGTCTTATCGTACAAACCACTATAGGTGGTTCCAACATGTAAGTGACCAGCGAGTTATCGCACCGTCTTCACGTGATCGTAGCACTTGAGCGTACATGTTACACTTAGCCCTGTCGTACAGACCACATTAGGTGGTTCCGACTCGTGTGCAGGCATATTAGATGAGCTATAGATTCAGTCTTACAGGCCACCTTAGGTGGATCCGGCTGATGCATCCTTATGCATTGTTGTTATATTTACATCTTGATTCACCACTCTTGGTTAATTCTATTATTTATTGATAAATCATGGCATATTGTTTTGATATTGGGTTTGTTGATGATTCTGAGATTTATACATATATTCTATATATATGTTCTGCATTTTGGGAAAAACTATATAGGTTTTACAGCGAGGGTTAGAACTTTTGAGAAAATGATTGTTTTTTTTTTTTTTTTACTTTTGTTTTTGCCCACTCACACTTTCTGTTTTGCGCCCCTCCAAGTTCTAGGTGAGACTGTAAACGGGTGGCTCACGAGGTTCTGAAGGCGGTTTTGACAGACTTCTTTAAAGTGTTGTATAATTATTTCATATTCTGCTGGACTGCTCCTAGGTCTTTTATGCTCTGATGTCGAGTACCTACACTTAACTAACCTTTTGGTCTTTATTTATTCATGTTTTCTTATTATTATTCACTTCTTCACTGCGCACATGGTTACGTCACCTTCACGTGACTGCCAGCACACCTTGATTCATGTCGGGGTGTGTCAGTTCACATAGCAAAATTATGTCTTCTAGTGGACCTAAATATTTGAATTTGGGTCTAAGAGTTGGAGCTGGTTGTAACACTTATCTTTTCAATTTTGGCAGAGATCTTGAATTTTAATTTCACATTTTTATTAATATTAAAAGAATAAAATACTATTTCAAAACGGGTCAAATACTAGGAGAGGACACGTAAAAATACACGGGGGTTGATACTAGGAGACATACATAATGTAAAGATATATGGGGTCACGTGACTGCTAGCACACCTTGATTCAGGTCGGGGTGTGTCAGTTCACATAGAAAAATTATGTCTTCTAGTGGACCTAAATATTTGAATTTGGGTCTAAGGGTTGGAGCTGGTCGTCACACTTATCTTTTCAATTTTGGCAAAGATCTTGAATTTTAATTTCACATTTTTATTAATATTAAAATAATAAAATACTATTTCAAAACGGGTCAAATACTAGGAGAGGACATGTAAAAATACACGGGGGTTGATACTAGGATACTACATAATGTAAAGATATATGGGGTTGAAAAGGATCTCAATTTTTTTTTTTATCGAAAAACACTTAATGAATTTTGTTTAATTACACGGACAAAAGACAGTGACAGTATTGTAAATAAGTTAAAATTTATGTACAGTGACAATATTACCATTAAGTTATTGACACGAACAATTGTTTCTTCATAAAACCGACAACTATTTCTTCAAAAAAAATTATTAAAAAATCATTAATGTGTTTTTCACATTAATGATTGTTTCAGTTAGGGTTGGAAAAAAATCCCAAAAACCCCAAACCAAACCGAAAAATTCCCGAAACCGAACCGAAAAAATCCCAAACCGAAATTTCCAAAAATTTTGGTACCCAATACCGAACCGATCCCGAAATTTTGGTACGGGAATTGGTCTCAAGTTTTTGGGATTTCGGTAATCCCAAACCGAACCGAAAAATATATATATATATTATTGAATTTTTAAATATATATTTAGAATTTTAATAGCCGTTGGATTATGTTGAGATTTAATCTCAACCGTTGCATATAAATCAAAGTTATCAAACCCAGTGTCTGACTCTCTCTCTCTCGGTCTCTCGACATTCACCTCACCTCAGACTCAAACCTCACCTCACCTCACCTCAGTATCTTCTGAACGGAACCTTACCACTCTCCTCGCCTATTTGTCTCTCATGGAAGATTAATAGAAACAAATTGGCAAATTGGGCCCAAAAGCATAATATGTCAAATTTTAGCCCAAAAGCATAATATGTCAAATTTTAGTCCAAAAACCCAAAACCATTTCGGGATTCTTGATTTGTCCTGAAATCCTGAAACTATTTCGGGATTCCCAAAAATTTGGTTTGGAATCGGTATTGAAATTGGGATTCTCGAAAATTTTGGTTTGGGAATCGGGACAAGGGTTTCGGTATGGGATCCCATACCGAACCACCCCTAGTTTCAGTGGTTAAATGAAGTTAGGAAGGTCAGTTGCTTTCTAAAAAATAAGAAGGTTTCTTAGAGCAATAAATTGGCATATTTGTATATTGATTTGAAGAGGCTTTGCGTGTTGCAGACGCTCTTCTATTTATAAGAGTAATTTTCACCTACTGCCGAAGTAGAGTCCGACTCGGACTGTATTTCCTCGGTATTAATCCATTTCAATCTCTACATAGAGCTCAGCCATTCCTTCTCGTCTTAGGACTTGGAACCTAGTCCCTTCTTCATCTCTTATTCGTTCTAATCCTGATCAGCCACGAATATTAATTCTTGGAATATTCCTAATTTAATCAATATTTGCCCTGATGTTTGACATTTCTATTCAATCTAGGACTCAATCGAATCCAACCCTTGTTTCCAGATAGCTAATACTACGATTAGGATTCGGCTATCTTTCCTTGGGCCGGACTTATCTCAAAGAAATCTAAGGTATTGAGACCGAAGTTATCCTCACTTCAGGCCCCAAACAGACACACTTTCTTATGATTGTTTAGGATGATTAAATGGATAATCATCATCACACCTCGACACACTTTCTTGTGGTTCCATTTCGTACATTTTTGCAAGAATCCAGACACTTTATATTTCAATTCATCAATTTTAGATTATTAAAAAATATTAAAATAACTATCATTTAATACAATAGTCATATAGTCTAATTTGTGTAAATTTTTGGTAGAGATTATTTTTTATGGAAGAACTGAAAAATAGTTAAATCGTTAGAATACATAATAGAGCGATTCCTAAGAAAGTGTGTCAAAATGTGTCCCACAATCCTGATCTTATAATTGACAATTTACACTTTGATTGACAAGCAAGTGTTTTCTTAATAATAAGCAAAAGTTGGTAGGTTATTACAAAAATATTGTATTCAAAAAGAAATTTTAATACCTACGCGAGAGATGAGGACGGATCCGATTTTGGCGAAATTTGAATAAAAGAAAATGGAGAAGTTGATCCAAGCAGAATAAAAGATTCTCATCGATTTTTTTTTGGCAAACTTCAGCAGGGCAACATTCATGGATTTCTTTTGGGTAAATTACACAAAATTACCTCAACTATTGAGGTCACGACAATTTCATACCTTATTTGAAAAAATTGACAATGTCATACCACATCTTACGAATTTGTGACAATATCATACCTCCGTCAAATTTTCTGTTAGTTTTTCTGTTAAATGCTGACGTGGCTTGATTCGGACTCCACTTTCTATTAAAAACTAAAAAAAAAAAATTTAATATTTTTTAAATATTAAAATAATAAATAAAAATTAAAAAAAAATTAAAAAAAAAAAAAAAAAACTTTTTGTCGTCCCTCCTTCCCCCCCAACTCTCTCTTCCCCATCTTCATCCTGCTTATCTTTAACAGAAAAAAAAAAAATGAAAACCCAATCGCCCAACCCCACTCGCCCCCCCCCCTCGGGAGAAGGAGGAAGAACCGAAGAAGAAGAAGGAGGAGGAAGAAGAAGAGGGAAAAAAAAAAAAAAAAAAAAGAGGAAACTTCAACCCAGAAAAAAAAAAAAAAAACCCAGATGAAGGAAGAAGAAGGAGAAGGAGGATGAAGGAGAAGAAGGAGGAGAAAAAAAAACCCAGAAGAAGGAATAAGGAATAAGGAAGAAGAAGAAGGAGAAAAGAAAAAAAAAAAAATTCAAACCCAGTTTCGGCAGGAAGAAGAAGGAAAAAAAAAAAAAATTAAACCCCCTGTGCAACCCAGAAAGAAAGAAGAAAAAGAATGAGGAGGAGAAAGAGAAGAGGTAGGAGGAAGCAAAAAAAAAAAAAAAAAAAAAAACAACCCCAGTTCGGGATGCAGAGAAGAGAGAGAGGAGAGAGAGAGAGAGAGAAGGAAGAGAAGAAGGAGGAAAAGAAAAAAAAAAAAAAAAAAAACAACCCCAGTTCGGGTTGCAGAGAAGAGAGAGAGGAGAGAGAGAGAGGAGGGGGAGAGAGAGAGAAGGAAGAGAAGAAGGAGGAAAAAAAAAAGAAAAAAAAAAAAAAAGCAACCCCAATTCGGGCAGAGAAGAGAGAAGAGAGAGGAGAGAGAAAGATTTAAAATAAAGATTTTTTTTAATTTTTAATCATTAAAAATATATTTAATAATATTTTAATCTAGTTGGATTAGTGATTGGATCCTGCATGTAGCCACGTCAGCATTTAACAGAAAAATTAACAGAAAATTTGATGGAGGTATGACATTGTCACAAATTCGTAAGATGTGGTATGACATTGTCAATTTTTACAAATGAGGTATGAAACTGTCGTGATCCCAATAGTTGAAGTAGTTTTGTGTAATTTACTCATTTCTTTTTTATTTATCTTCAAATATATTGCAACGCACATCTCATTACAAACAAGAGTAGTGTTGCAGAGAGCATAGGCATTCTTAAATTCGCTAATGAAGCACTGAGGGTCCGGTGTTAACATGGACTGATTCTGTACTGGTGATTGTAGCGATCGAAGCACTGAGGGTTCACTTTCCCACTTTATAAATTAAGACTGAAGAACAGAGAAAGGGATTAATCTATCGTACGGAGGATGAAGGGACGCTGGAAGCAAAGGAGCGACGAGCGAGCCAGTGGACAAGCATGACGCCATTGGAGCGAACCATTTGGGGAAGGAATCACCAAAAAAGATGAAGCCTTTGAGTGGAGATGGGATTTTCTTGGGTTTTTGGCTGGAGGGATGATAAACGCTCGGGCCTCGATAAACCCTGAAATTTGGAAACAGGGATGGGAGGAAGAGGGCGTAGGAAGGAGCCTGGCGCTATATTGTGGGAGACACTTTTTCTGCTTGTTGATTATTAATTAAATTCCTATAATATTTCGGATTTCTTAACCAAATAAAATAAAACGGACTCTCCACTAGCCGTGTGCCATACACCATGAACATCTTATAATTTTAACAAGAAATATTAAAAATGACTTTGATTCAACATAATTTCAATTGAGATTTTGAGGTATTTTAATTCTTTTAATGAATTTAAGGATATTCAATCAGGATTTTAAATGATTCTCTGAAATTCAAGGTGTATTCAATTAGAATTTTAAGATAGTTTATTAAAATCCTTAAAAATCCGCGTGTATTCAATTAGGATTTTAAAAAAATTTATGACATTTTAGGCGTATTCAATTAGAAATTGATTTTAAAAAATTTGATAAAGTTGAGGAATTAGAGGGAATTGGAGAGATTTTGTAGTGTATTTCAAGCATCCACAAATCTCATCTCTCTGCATGAGATTTCGAGGGAATTGAATCAAAATTTTATATGAAATCTCTACAAATCAATTAAAATCCATAAAAATCCATGGATTTATAAATCTGTTAAAATCTCTAAAAATTTCAATTGAATACACCCCCTTTAGTAAACATCTTCCATAGGAATTTGGTTCTAATTCCTTCCGAGTTGGTAGACCCGGCAAGGACTTTTTAGGATCACTCTCTTTTATTCTGATATTCTCTTGTCATGGTTTCTTATTCTCAATAATATCGTATCTTTTATTAAAAAAAAAAAAAAAAAAGAAAAAAAAAGAAAGAAGAGAGTTCCGTACTAATAGCCCATAAAAATAATATAGCATAGAGTTCTCATAAATATATATATGACTTGCGAGCCAAGCCAAGAAAGTTGTCACTTCTCCCACTGGCACTGAGAGAAGAAGTCACAGCATTGCAATAACAAAAGGGGCGCCAATGGCATCACAAAAGCAGCAGCCTTGTGTCACGGAGGGTTTGCGGTAGCTGATTTAGCGATTTCGGGAGAGCCTACTGATTATTATCTCAAAATATTACAGAAAATTTGAGGAAATTAAGAAGAAAGAAGCAAAATGCCAAAGGCAAAAGGCTAAGGATAACGACTGGACTCGAAGAAAAATGAATCATAGGTTTAGAAATGAGTATTCCAAGTTTGGTTTCTGGAGCAGAATGAAAACATTGGACTCGTTTTACAACTGGAGCATTTTGAGTTTCATCATGTTTTCCAGCGAAGAGCTAACGGTTGCAGATTGCTGCGCGCTGAATAAAAAGACATTATTATTCACATCTTGTGTATGCTAGTTTTCTCATTTTCCTAGTGTGGCAATTAAAGTCTGTTATGATGTACGGAACGGAATATTGGGATCCCAAGAGATCCTTCTTTGCAGCTATTTTGAAAGTGTAGCAATGCCGCCACCGGACACGTTACTTCAACGAGAATCAGATCGGAATTGAGCTGGCTTGAACATGGCGTCCAAGAATTTCAACATTGTATTAGAAAAGAGTAATAAATAAGGTTAAAAAGTAAGAAAAGAGTAGAAAGAAAAGCACAAAGAAAAGCATCTTTGATCACAAGCCCCCTCCCTCTTCCTGCAGCTTCCAATCAGAAACTATGCCTTTCATGAGCCAACTCCCTCTCTTTTCCCAACTTTTTCTTTACTTTACTATTCACAACACATCCAGGTTGCTGCCAACCCAAGAAAGGCATGTCTCATTGTCTCTTGCATGTTCTCGATTGTCTCGGTGGTTAGAGCCTTCGTATTAATCTCATTGTTGCACTCTATCACCTTCTCTCAGTGTAGCTTAGATTAGAACTATCTCTTCTGATATGACAAAATATACAATAATGAAGAATGGTGTGTCCCCTCAAACACAGTACAGATTCAAGTAAACAAATTAGTACCTGAAATGACGGTTATACCCCTGATCAATGCACTTATTGCTATACAAAGAAAAGCATCTCTGGGATTTGATTCCTTATATGCCATTTGAGTTTGTTGCAGAGGCCTCCAGAACATCTTATTTGTTTTGTATATAAAAACAAAAGTCAGCTTTATTGAACTTCATCATGTTCATGGGGGATTCCTTTCCTCAACAAATAAAAGGCAACATGTGAACATAACCGTATTGGTTAGAGCGGATATGCTCCTTCCTATGAACCTGAGTTTGAATCCTCCTCCACACACAGTTTAGATTAGTTTAAAGTAGAACATCGCTTGTATCAAAAAAATGAAACAAGTTATTTGGGATCAAATTAATCAGATAGATCATAACTTCGAGAAAATATTGGAATGACAGAGGTTCACTTTCCCACTTTATAAAAGTTTGAAGCTTCCCTCCGTTTTTCGACCTTCTTTCGAATTTTTAACAAAACTGAGAGGCAGCTTCTTCGTCAAAACATTCTTTGCTTCACCAAATAAACACAAGCACCGCTTTGTTTGTTTCAGATTGCTTGTGGGGCGTCACTTCCTCTAGATTCTCACAGCAGCCAAGTAAGCAAAAAGACAATGAAGCTGGTAGTAGAAGTGGTAGATGCTCATGATCTTATGCCCAAAGACGGCGAAGGATCTGCTAGTCCATTTGTAGAAGTCGATTTTGTGAACAAGCTTAGCCGAACCAAAACTATTCCGAAAAATCTCAATCCCATTTGGAACCAGAAACTTTTCTTTGATATTGACCAAACCAGAAACTTCCATCACCAAACCATTGCAGTCTCTGTGTTCAACGAGAGGAGATCGCCTATTCCAGGCCGAAACTTTCTTGGAAGAGTGAGAATTCCTTTCTCAAACATTGTCCAGAAAAGTGAGGAAGCTTACCAAAGATTCCCTCTTGAAAACAAGTGGTTTTTCTCAGCTGTCAGGGGCGAGATTGGCCTAAAAGTCTATATTTCTCTAGAATCTGAACCGAAAGCTCCTCCATATTCTCCACCACAACCACTAGAAGCCTCTCCTTCCAAGTCTCAACCCCAGCCACCCGAAAACCCAACTTCTAGTCCCTCTGCTCCTTCAAATACAGAGAACACAAAATCCAATAGGAAAGTATTGGCTGCTATTCCGAAAGAAAAAGAGTTCAAACAAAAACCAGCTGAAGTAAGATCAACTGAAATATCCCACCACATACAGAAGCATCAAGTTCTGCAGCAACCAGGCATATTGGTAGCAACACAACCTCAAGGTTTCCCACTAACCATGCAGCCAGCTCACCCAGAAGCGCATCATATTCATAACCAGCAAGGCGACTATGAATTGAAGGACACCAGCCCACAGCTTGGCGAAAGGTGGCCAAATGGTGGAGCCTATGGAGGAAGAGGATGGATGAGTGGTGGTGAAAGATTTACAAGCACTTATGACCTTGTTGAGCAGATGTTTTATCTTTACGTTCGAGTTGTTAAAGCCAAAGACCTCCCTCCCAGCTCCATTACCGGAAGCTGTGATCCTTACGTGGAAGTAAAGCTGGGGAACTACAAGGGAAGAACAAAGCATGTTGAGAGGAAAATGAACCCAGAGTGGAACCAGGTGTTTGCTTTCTCAAAAGACCGAATCCAGTCATCGGTGGTGGAAGTTTTTGTCAAAGATAAAGAGATGATTGGAAGAGATGATTATCTTGGAAGGGTGGTTTTTGATTTGAATGAGGTTCCGACCAGAGTTCCACCTAACAGCCCGCTTGCTCCTCAGTGGTACAGGCTGGAGCACCGCCGCGGGGAAGGGAAGGTTAGAGGTGAGATCATGCTTGCAGTCTGGATGGGAACACAGGCTGATGAAGCCTTTCCGGATGCATGGCATTCGGATGCTGCAGGTGTCTATGGTGAGGGTGTGTTTAATATTCGATCCAAGGTATATGTATCACCAAAACTTTGGTACCTGAGGGTGAATGCGATTGAAGCTCAGGATGTGCTGCCTAACGACAGAAGCCGCCTCCCAGAAGTCTTTGTCAAAGCTCAGGTTGGAAACCAAGTGCTCAGAACCAAGATATGCCCAAGTCGGACTGCCAATCCACTGTGGAATGAAGATTTAGTCTTTGTTGCAGCTGAGCCTTTTGAGGAGCAGCTGGTTGTTACAGTTGAAGATCGAGTCCACCCTTCGAAAGATGAGGTGTTGGGGAAGATAAGCTTGCCAATTGACTTGATTGAGAAGCGGCTTGACCACAGGCCGGTTCTTTCGCGCTGGTTCAATCTCGAGAAGTATGGATTTGGTGTGTTGGAGCCTGACAGGAGGAAGGAGCTCAAGTTTTCAAGCAGGATACACCTGAGAGTTTGTCTTGAAGGCGGATATCACGTGCTAGATGAGTCAACAATGTACATAAGCGATCAGAGGCCAACGGCAAGGCAGCTATGGAAGCAGCCTGTTGGGATTTTGGAAGTTGGTATTCTTAGTGCACAAGGCCTTCTGCCAATGAAGATGAAGGACGGCCGAGGGAGCACAGATCCTTATTGTGTGGCTAAGTACGGCCAGAAATGGGTTCGCACCAGAACAATTCTCGACACATTGAGTCCTAAATGGAATGAGCAATACACATGGGAAGTGTATGATCCCTGCACGGTGATCACACTGGGAGTTTTTGACAACTGCCACCTAGGTGGAGGTGAGAAGCAAACATCAACTGCAGGTAACGGAGCAAGAGATTCGCGAATTGGGAAGGTGCGTATTCGACTATCAACACTTGAAACTCATCGGATGTATACGCATTCGTATCCTCTCCTAGTTCTGCAGCCTAATGGAGTAAAGAAAATGGGCGAGCTTCAACTAGCTGTTCGATTTACCACCCTCTCTATAGCTAACATGATATATGTTTACGGGCAACCCTTGCTGCCAAAAATGCATTACTTGCATCCTTTCACAGTGAACCAAGTCGATAATCTACGATACCAAGCAATGAACATCGTAGCAGTGAGACTTGGCAGAGCTGAACCGCCTCTGAGAAAAGAAGTGGTGGAGTACATGCTAGATGTTGATTCCCACATGTGGAGCATGAGGAGAAGCAAGGCCAACTTCTTTCGAATTATGTCATTGCTTTCTGGTATATTTTCCATGAACCGGTGGTTTGCCGATGTATGCAACTGGAAGAACTCCGTGACCACTGTTCTTGTTCACATTCTCTTTCTGATACTGATCTGGTATCCGGAGTTGATACTTCCAACTCTTTTTGTCTACATGTTCCTCATCGGAATGTGGAACTACAGGTTCAGGCCTAGACATCCTCCTCATATGGATACCAAGCTTTCATGGGCAGAGACAGTTCACCCAGACGAGCTTGATGAGGAGTTTGACACATTTCCAAGCTCTAGACCCCACGATATAGTTCGAATGAGGTACGACCGGATCAGAAGCGTAGCGGGAAGGATACAGACAGTTGTCGGTGACATAGCAACGCAAGGGGAGAGATTTCAGTCGCTGCTCAGCTGGAGAGACCCAAGAGCAACCAGCATTTTCATACTGTTCTGTCTTTGTGCAGCTGTGGTGCTTTACGTGACTCCGTTCAGGGTGGTTTCTTTGGTTACAGGGTTGTATTACTTGAGGCACCCCAGATTCCGGAGCAAGCTTCCTTCTGCACCCAGCAATTTCTTCAAGAGACTTCCCGCTCGGACCGACAGCTTACTCTGAAACTACTTGTCACAAGTTCTAATGTAAACTGTAACTAGCTTACTTTCATTTAACCTTGAGCTTGAATAAATGCCCAGTTTTATGCTGGTGCTGCTGTTTTCTGTGTTGGCTACCGGCCTACTATACTGTCCACTATATAACTAAACAAATATACAAAAGTGCTTTTACAGATTGATGTTCGAATACTGCTTTTCTCCTTGCATGCTCGTATTTATTTAGCCCTTGGCGCTCAAGGAGTGGAACGGGGTGTGTGAAAACCGCTTCCCTTTTCACGTAGCTGAAATAAAACATTGCATAAACTTTCACAATGCGCCATGAGCCCACGTTAGTTCATGTCGCATGACATGGATGTGAGAGTAGAGATCGTAGGTTCAAGCCTCATTCAATTTAAAGGAAAAAGAAACTTCGCACAACGCATGAAACATCTGATCAGATGTCGATTACAAATAAAACTTAAAAGAGTGCAACTACTAAGATCGAGTTCAAACAAAAATGGAATGTTTGTAGGATAGGAAAGCAAAATCTAATACTTTTCGGCTTCGTCTCTAGAAAACAAGCTCATGAGGCTTCATGCCTTGCTTGAGAGAAAACCTTGCGGCCAAATAAGTCTTCAAATCTGAAATTTTCTCTATGGAGTTAATTAAGGGTGTATCAACAGCCTTCTGGTCTTCTTTTTTCTCCTGGGGCAGTACCTTTTTATCCTACAATTTGAAGAAAGAAATCAAAGGTTAGAAGACGACAACAAAAACAGACAGCCGAATGAATGACCATCCACGGTATACACTCAATACAAAAAAAAAAGAAAAAAAAAGAAAACCAACCTCCTTCTCAGCTTCAAAGAATTCGCCTTCTCCCTTCTTCTTTTTCGCCTGGACTTCCTTTGCAAAATACTTGTCATCAAACTTATCAACATTAACCCCAGAGATGTCAATCTTAGTTGAAGTTCCAATAACGTATGATTGGTTCACACGTCTTAGAGGAACTCCGTTAATCTTGAATGGTCCTGAAATGACAAGAAAGAACAGTAAGAAACAACTAAATGTTCGCGAGCATTTTTCCCTTGTAATAATATATTTGTATTTAGTACTAATATGGATTAAACCAAGTTACCATCTCAAAAAATGATATCAACCAGCGGCGCAATTGACAAAGGATTAAGAACTAATAAATCAACCAAACCAAATTGATAATAAAGAACTGAAACAGACGACATTTACGAAGAACAAGAGAACTTACCAGTGACCAAAAGCAAGCCAGAAGAAAGCTGCTTCAGAAACACAACCCTCTTCCCCTTGAACCTCCCGGCAAGAAGAATCAACACAGTACCAGGTGTAATGCTGGCCCTACACAGTATAAAGAAAGAATAAACCTAAATATTATTAAAGATCGAGAGAAGTAGCACAGAAAGGTTACTACATCAGAAAACTTATCTGAGACCTATACAAACCAATTCCAATTTAAAGTAAACACTAAAAAAGAAAAAGAAAACCATTTCCATCTCGCTATTTTTGCATGTTAGGTCCCGAAAGAAGATGTGATACAATTTCTACTCTATATCTTCTCTTTCTAAGTTCCCAAATTTTTTTCGTCGTGATTGAAATGTGTGTTGAAAATCATAAATGGAAACTGACTAAAAAGATGTTAAAATGAATGCACGCGCATTCGCACATTCATACATCACACCTCAACACTTTCTACAGTTCAGGTGCCAATCTAAATGCAGAGCAATAAAACCCATGTGTACCCACCCAAATGCCCCAACTGTGCATACAAAATCCCACCTATTTCTCAATTTTGAGAATTTTACGGTATTTTTGGGGCAAAAAAAATAAAACTCTACAACCTAAAAACTACATATACGATAAGAAGGTAGTCATTCAAAAACCTACAAGTAAAACGGTTAAAAAGTCACAGAATTCACACAATAATCACACATGAGCACACATTTTCTCAGAATCCACACGCATTAAGACAACAATTCAACACATTTTCTCATCAATCAACAGCCAAAAAGAAATACACACATACACAGTATCTATAGATACAGAGATTGAGAAACAGGGATGGATATGGACCTGAGCTTTGTGGGCTTGGGCTTGCGCTTGTTGACAAGAGGCTTCTTGACGTCGTCGGCAGGGTAAAACTTGGGAGGCTTGACAGCGGGGGCGTCGGCGGCGGGCTTCTTGTCGTGGCAGGGAAAAGCGCCGCCGTTCTTGGCCTTGATAGCCCAAAGGCCTCGCTTGTGGTACATCTTGGACCTCGAGTATTTCCCAATCCCTCGGATGAGATCTGGGTTTCTGGTGACCTTTGGAGTCCTCTGCTTAGGCGCCATCGCTAACACTCGGTGGTGAAGATACGCTCTCTCTCTTGTATCAGTTGCTCGCCGTCGAAGAAAGGCGCGGCCACAGAACACAATGGGGAAGAAAGTAGGGGTATATATATGGGCCGAACCCTTAAAACCCTTGACCTAACCTCTAAAATGAGCACTCGCTACAATCCACTGTAAACCGCAACGTTCGTAAAATGACCATTTTGGTCAGAGTAAATTGTAGCTATGATCTTTTAATTTTAACTCAATTGGAGCAATGGTCTCTTAACTAAAAATTCATTACCATTGGTCCCTCAACTCATCAAAACGTGCAGCTATGGTCCCTCAACTAAAAATCCATTATCATTGGTCTCTCAACTTTAATTCAACTAGAGAAATTGTCCATTAACTTTAACCCAATTGTAGCAATGGTCCTTCCAACATAACTCGTTTTGACAAAAATTTTGACGTAGTTGACGAAATGACCATAATTACACACTTTGATGAATTGAGGAACCCTAATTGTATAAATGATCATTCCAACATAACTTATTTTGACGAAATTGATGAAAATGACTATAGCTACACATTTTGATAAGTTAAGGGACCAATGGTAATGAATTTTTAGTTGAGGGATCATTGCTCCAATTTGATTAAAGTTGAATGACCATTGCTACAATTTACTCTTATCTTTTTTGTTTATCGATTCTCATTTGAGAGTATCGTGAAATTTTCAGTTTATTACGCTTAATTTTTTTTTTTTTTCATTTTTTTACATAAAGTTATGTTTTACTTCTATATTCATAAGAAAAAGAAAAGATTGTTCAAAATGAAAAATGAGAAAGAGGTCCAATAATATCTTATGTCACCCGCGGGTGAGAGAGACACCAAGACCAAAATCTTCAGCTAGATAATGAGATAATGAAGGAAATTGAAGCCTCCCTCCCGAGCTCCTTTCCCACCCTTTCACTCTCACTCTCCTCCCTAAAACCCCATTAACCCACATTCCTGAACCAAAAATGGCTACAATCTCATCCATATTCTCACCGCCCAATCTCCTTCACCAATCCACAAAACCCATCAAAACCTCACCAAAACTGCCCCTCCAAATCCTCAAACCGACCCAATTTCAGGGCTGTCACAAACTCACTTCCTCCTATCTGACTCTGACCCCCAGACACTCACAGAGGCTCTTCGCTGTCGCCGAGGAAGTCTCGGCGGACCCGGCTTCGAAGGCGGCCAGGAGAGTCTACATTGGTAACATTCCCAGGACTGTGGATAATGCTGAGCTTACCAAAATTGTTGAGGAACATGGTGCTGTCGAGAAGGCTGAGGTATTTCGAAAATTTACATATTTCTTTTGCCTCCCTCTTGTTTTTCATACATTATGCTGCTTTAATTGTTGGGCTGTTGAAGATTTGAGAGCTCAAGAGTGATTTGTAGTTGGTTAGGATAATTTAATTGGTGTAAAGGGAATTTCATTTTATGAATCTGATTTTGCTTCTCACAAATCTTCAGTTATATTTTATGAAATTTGGTTTTGCCTCATTTCATATTTCAGCATAGGTCAATGATCATTTCATGTGCTAGAATTTTCAGATAGAAACAATCAAACAATTCCTTTCTTCAACTTAGGTGAATATTATAAAACCAAGAGAAATTTAGGTGACCTTTGGCCAACAAGGCTCCCCCGCTTTTCGAGGGTCGGGGGAACTCTACCGTGTGCAGCTTTACCCTTACTTTGCAAAGAGGTTCTTTCCACGACTTGAACCTGCGACTTTTCGATCACAAAGGAGCAACCTTTCTATTCCGCCAAGGCTCGTTGTCACCAAGAGAAATTTAAGTGAATGTTGTAAAACCAAGTTTTCTACAATGTAGGTGAATGTTATAAAACCAATTTAGGTCAATACCACTAGCTAAAATTTCTCTACTCGACCTCTCCTTAAAAGCACAAAATGTTGAATGATCCAATCCTAATATTGAACATTTCGACCTCAAACAAATTACTCTTTGTTAATTTCACCTCGAATGTCTGTTTGAATCACCTGTTCATGACCATTCCTCCTAATAACAAATATTTTACATGTACTCAGATCAATGCAAGACAACAAAGAAATCCTTTGTAACAGTATCTTATAAGCCTTTTCTATATTGGGTGTCTTGTTTATTTTGTTAAGCAGCATGCCAAACACCTTGTTAATGTTGCTCGAGGTGTTTTCCTGACGTGGTATTATGATTATTATCATCTTTGTCAGCAATAGTCAACCAATTTAGTATTTTTCATGCTCCAGTATAGTTTAATATTATACTTGAGGTAAGTGAGGAGGTAAGTGAGGATTTGCAAGTAACAGAATAATCTTTTAGCAAAAAATATTAGATGTAGCATGTTTACTGCTTATAAATGCAAGGTTTTAATGTGAAAAGGTTACTTTTGCCAAATCCAAGTTGGAAAGAGATGACCATCATTCCTTCCTTTTGGGCGTAGGTGATGTATGATAAGTACTCCGGAAGAAGTCGCCGGTTTGCATTTGCTACGATGAAGACTGTTGAAGATGCAAATGCTGTGGTTGAGAAACTGAATGGAACTGTAAGTGTGACCAAGGTTCATAAGTTTATATTGATAAAAACACTGAAAGAAATTCATCTACTGAAATGTTTTCTTCCTCTGCACTCTATTGGCACTTTTTTTCAGTTTCTGGAAGATTTTATTAATTGTTGGAAAATCAATTAACTTCATCTTCTTGTTATACAGGAGATTGGAGGACGTGAAGTCAAAGTAAACATAACTGAAAAACCCCTGCTACAAGCGGACTCATCACTTGTTCAGGCAGAAGAGTCTCAATTCATTGACAGCCCCCACAAAGTTTATGTTGGAAATCTTGCAAGGGAAGTAACTACGGATACACTCAAAACCCTTTTCTCTGACAAGGGAAAAGTTCTTAGTGCAAAGGTTTCCCGGGTTCCAGGGACCTCAAAATCTAGTGGATTTGGGTTTGTTTCCTTCTCCTCGGAGGAGGATGTAGAAGCTGCAATCTCATCTTTCAACAATACTGTAAGTTTCTAGCTGTTGTACCATGTTTTAGAGTGGAATCTAATTATAACATGCATACATTCACTTGCACATATTTATGGATGTTGTGTTGAATCGGTGATACACTTTAGCCGATGGTTCATATTCTTATACGTTCTTAGGGCAGTTTTCGTACACTTTTTGATAATATAACATATGGCCGGCAACATAAATCATTATCGAAAATGTTATTGCAAATCATGGCTGTACTACATATACCTAATACTTATGCATCCAGAATCACCTCCCTCACAATCTGACTTAATTCCATTGTTCAGTGAACCTTTTAATCTCCAACCATGAGCTAGAACCCAATTTTTTTTTTTTTATTTATTATTATTTTTTTTAATCTGCGTGGTATTTTGTCCCAAGTTGCCTTTTATATCAGCATAATTTTCTGCAAATCTTGTATTATATCTATCACTAATCAGAACACCCCATCTCATCCTCCAAGCTGTATGCTTCTTTGTGTTTCTAATCCTGCTGATTGTCATGTGTTAGTACTACTAATAATAATAAAGTACGTTGTCGATAAATGTTTGAGTTGGTACTGATAATATATTGTTCTTTTATCTTGATGGATTATGCTTTCCTCATGAATTTCTTGGAAACGATTCTTCCTTTATTGCAAATAATTGAAACTGTTTGATTTTCTTAGCAAATCGGATCAGTTGCTATCCCTTTTTCATCACATTAGATCATTTATTTGTATTACTTATTGTTCATTGCAGTTGTTCGAAGGGCAAAGAATTCGTGTAAACAAGGCATAGTAGAGCTGGCGGATGAGGGTTTGCACTTGTATCTATTGTATCAGAAATTAGGATAGGCCACGTATGTGGGAAACAAAAAATCGAAGTCATTTTTGTAGTTTCGTTTGGTTATGATGTTAATGACATTGTCATGACCTTGAGGTTTTCTAGTCATTCCTGGTATAAGCTGACTGGATTGAAAGTTATCAAAATGTATGATATGGCATAATTAGTGCGTCCGATTTTATTCCAACGTAGCTTGGTTGGAACTGCCTCGAACTTGAACTACATTTGAGCCTCTGTTGAGTTAAAGTAATCTTGTTCAAGCGTCGTTTTGGATTTGGTTGGATTTAACTTGTTTAACAGTGATTGTTAAAATCGAACGAATGGCTTTGCTTTTGACCCATGTTGCTTAGTAGCACATGGAATGCTTTGTAAAATTGAATGTATCAAGAATTTGTGACATTTAATGTGGAATGGCTATTGGCACATCCGTTGATGCATCAACCATACCTCGTAAAATATGAAAAGATTGATCCAAAGTTTTTTCAAAATTTTTACAACCGGGCTATTAATACGTTTCCAACAAAACAACGAGCCGAATGATACTCAGAGGCGTGGAATGACCATGGAGGATATCAAATTTAAATTTTAGACTTATAGCATGGTTGAGGTCTGTTGATGGCTTTATGTTTTCTTTTTTTTATCGATTTGGTTTTGATTTCTTATTACAATTTAATTAAAAAGAAAATGGTTTATGTGTTATAAATAGGTAAAAGTTAAAGAGATAACATTTTCTAAAGACAGGAGCGAAGCAGCTGCAAAATATCATACTATAACTATAACACAAAATTATTGCAGAGGAGATGAGGGATACTTATATTATTTCTCTTTTTTTCTTTCTTTTCTTTTGTGGTGTGTCTTTTGATAGCACGCGGAGTGTTTTATTTATAGAGCAACTTCCGTGACTTTCAACCAAACTATAATGATTACATTTTGAAAGTATCATACAACCACTATTCCCAAGTCTTCACAACTTTGAGTGGGCATTCATTATTCATCCACTAATTCTATAACATTATGCATATTTTTAAATATTTGAATTGAACAAATTGAGGGTCAAATTGAGAAGAATATGTGAAAAGGAGTTGCAGAAATCGCTCTCTATGAAATCAAGCAAAACAACAAAAAAATTTATATAGCAAATTTCTTGAAAAATAAATAAATAAATAAAGCACCAAAAGCAAGTTTCTTGAAGGGGGAATGGCAAGAGTCGTAATTCTTGTAAACCTCAAGGGCTATTACCTCTCTAAATAGGCGCCACTTTTCGTTTCCCGCGCCCCATCTTCGCCTTCAACCTCCCAATGAGCCTAAACGCCCCGTCTTCCTGCTCCACTCTCTCTCTCTCTCTCTCTCTCTCTCTCTCTCTCTATAAGAATTGATATAAATACACACACAAACACAATCAAAGCACTGTATTTATATATAATTATATATATTATCAGTTACGGCATTGAAGTAGTGTGGAAGAAGAATTGAGAGGAGGAAGGCGGAAGGATGTTTTATTCGCAGACGTTCTTGGCTCGGAAGGGCCCACTGGGAACCGTCTGGTGCGCCGCCCACCTCCAGAGCCGGCTGAAGAAGTCCCACTACACCTCCACCGACATCCCCTCTACCGTTGGTCCGAACAATCCCTTTCCCTTTCGTTTGATTGCTATAAGTTTGGGGTTTTTCTTATTCGGGGTGTCTCAAACTATATATCCAATGCTGCTTTCCGATCATAACGATCAAATTTATATTAAATTTCGAATTGTTGTGAAATCATTGCCTTTTTTCGACAAAGTTTTGCTCTTTTTCTTTAATTTTGATAAAAGTTGTTTAGGGTTAATGCTTTGTGTTTATTGTGGGCTGAGTTGCACAATTTTGTTTGGTCATATGTTTGAATTTGAGGATATATTTATGTGCAATTTCTCTTAAAAACTTGAATGTGAAAAAAGCAATTGGCTTTATGATGTTTGTACGTATTTATCAGATCGTATCATGTTTCCGGACGTTCCTATTGCACTGAGAATGTCAGGACACCTTCTGTTTGGTGTTGTTAGGATATACTCGAAGCAGGTCGACTATCTTTACCTGGACTGTAATGTTGTTTTGACTACCCTAAGAAAGACCCTTTGCTTCCATAGACTTGGATTTGCTAGAGAACACAAGGCAAGCTCCGGTTCAGCCCATCACTTTGCCTGAAACATTTGATCTTGATGCTTTGGATTTGGATGGAGGCGTGTTCGGTGAGGGGTAATATTCTCGTTAACCCCTTTTCATTGATCTTGATGTTCTGCTTCTAAATGAACGTATGATCCAAATGACCTTGTTTCCTCAGGGCTTATGATAATCATCACGCAAGTCAGGAGGACATCACACTACCAGGTTGTAGAAGTGAATTGCTGTTTGGAATTCTCATCTTCATCATTTGTCTTTATTATGTCCATTCGATGAAAGTCTTAAAATATTTGAACTTTGTGTCACAGATCAAATTCCTATTGCAACAGACCGTTATGTCACTATAACTTCTGACGAGGTTGGACATCTTTTATTTTCCAATTATAGAGTTTATTGTTTCTGCTCTTCTTTGCATTTATGTTTGAATGGTAAGGTACTGGAATTGTATTGTTACTGAATGAAACATGTGTTATATTGTAGGATATCCAGAACGAGGTTTTTGGTTCAGATGTTGCCCCCATGGATGAGGAGTATGATTCCTAGTGCATTTGAATTTTTATGTATGGTTCAAATATATGTTTGACAAAGCCGTAAATTTATTGGTTATGTTTCCATTGTTACAGCATCCACTCTACAACTCCAGGCGACGGTGTTCCAAGTGATCGCTTCACCCCTCCAAATAACTTGAAGTTCTCCAAGTATTTGATGTAGCATGGATCTTATATACATTCATAGATACAGGATTCTTGGGTAGTCATAGAGCGGGTTTACTTGTTTCTAGAGGAAGCCTAATCAGCTAGTCGCGCGCAGCTAGGTAGTTCCTTTGCTCTTATTTGTATTCATCTTAGATGAAATAGGAACAACAACAACAACGACGACAACAACAAAGCCTTATCCTACCAAGGGGTCGGCTATATGAATCCTAGAACTTCATTTCGCTCGGTTTTGTGTCATGTCTTCCGTTAGATCCAAGTAGTCCAAGTCTTTTCTTAGAGTCTCTTTCCAAGGGAGCAAAATGTTTGTATAGTTTTCAATGCACAACTAGGGATAATTGACGTTCATAATAACCTAGTTATAGGGAAATGGGTTTAATTATCCAAAATTAGTTTTTCTTTGACCTAAAAAAGATTTGTTTTTCTTTGTTAATTTCACCATCCAGATTTTCGTTACATAAAATTTTATATCTGATATCTCTTAGCACCACAAGTTTCTGAAGTGGATTTTCCATAAAATTTTATATCTGATATTTGTTCCGGCAAATGTTCATATTCCCATGGGTCATCTTTCTTTTTGTCTTTCCAGTTCAGTTTTTACTTGTGTGTGTCTGCCCTCGCTTGCACTAACTGTGCGGGTGTTTATTTTCTGTGAGTTGCAGGCATTGCCAGGTGAAAGAACAAGGAAGGAAAGGCAGTGTTGAGTTTGTATAAACGTTGCAATGGAGTTAATAGTTTTTGACCTCACAGAGAAGCGGAGAAGAGGTTGTGGTGTAAATTAAATTACTCTGCTCATAGCTAGAGCTTTAAGTTAACTATGTATAAATTGCTAATACAATCCTTATTTTCAAATGGTTCATGCTTTCATCAGTTTCATACGGTTAGCTTCAGTCCCGCTTGGTATCAACCAAACCCTGAATATCGACTTTCCCGATACGTGATGGGTGATCGGTCGGGTGGAGATGGGCTGCCGGTCATCAGCCTGTCGACTGCTCGATGGTGACACTCTAATATACGACCAATTGGCAGTGGACATGAAACCTCCCAAGTCCTACCGTGAACTTATTTCTTCCAAACACTCAACGTGATTCAAAGTGAAAACGATCGAGTCCTTCACAATTACTGTTTGTTAAATTTAAAAGGTACGTTTTTAGAAGGTAACTAGCCGGTAACTACAACTTGAAACTCAAATTACATTCAGCTAGACCACAATCACTAGCAAGTAGCAAGTTCAGAGAGGAAACAAAAACAATTTGCCGGTAAGTCTTGACATTATTTCTTATTACTATTAAAGTATGCAGAACGCAAGTACGGCCATTAGTCTAACAAGTCATAAAGCATCCAAGAAATTCAACCATCTTAGATATTCAAATGATACAAACTTAATTTCCAGCAAGAAGCGCATCGATTTTGTTTTCAACATGCGCTTCGTGGTCTTCGAGCCGACCCTTGATCGCATCATTTTCCCAGCGGATTAGTGTTGGAACTCCGGTCAGCTTAAACCTTGAGTCTACTCTCCATGGGTGATGTGCATTCCTCCATGTTGGCCTATCTCCAACATATGCTTTCAAAAGTGCAACATCATCTGGTGTAGCTTCTAGCTTTTTGTAGATTACAGGTTCAGCTCTCACGCAATCTGACATAGAAAAGGGACATCAGTGTCATGTACAATTGCACATTCCATTTACGTTAACAAAAATTTAACCATAAATTGGAGGATCCTCAGGCCAAGTAGTTCTCGATGCAGTCATAGTAGGAGAAGCATGAAACTAGTTCTTTTATGGGTGCTCCTGGTAAAAATTGTGTTTACTCAATGACGTAGCAAATCAATGTTTCTGATTTGAAATGTCTTAAGATGCATCACCACCTTGAGTTTCAATAGGATCAGGACCATGATTCATTTTTGTGGTTCTGCTGATTCAAGATTTGCAACTCTCACCAAGAGCATTTTCATGTCAAGGTGCCCCATCATACAATTTTCTATTAAGAAACGACATTCTCTCGATAATAGCATCTTTCCCTCACTTGCCCCAGGAATCCATTTTCACATTGAACCCCCTTCAATACACAAACTATTTAGAATGATGAGACAGAAAGAAACTTGTTTTCTACGTTTTTTTTTTCCCTTCACTTTTCAAGTACCGAGTGCCTATTTTCACTCAGATGCCCACCCTCACAAAACAAGCCACTCCAAAATTGACAAAGAAGACCTCAATGAATGATAGCAACTTCCTTCTTTTCGAATATACTTTCGGAATCCGTGGTGAGACAAAATATATCTAAAGGGAAAATTTTGACTTAAAAACTTTCTAGTAAGAATTCTAAGATTTTGAATCAAGAGAAGCATTTTGTAGAATTTGGATTTTCTAGTGTCATACAAAGTGAGCAGCCTATGCTACAATGCATCCTACACTCAAGCCTCGTTCGGTGCCTAGGATTGGATAGTTCTCGACATTCAATGTATGTTGAAGTAAGAAATGGATGCGAACTTCTGAATCTTGTCCAAGTTGAAGGTAGAAGATGAATTAATCATGAAGAAACTTATCCTTCCACCTTGGTAGGATTGGAATTCTTCAAAATGTGATTTCTTAGTGATGCAAAATTATGTCTAAAGTTTCCTCAGCCTGTTAACAAGTTTTGTTGAATTTCGGCCGAGCCTATAAGCGTGAGTTTGTAACTAAGCACGTCATTAAAAAGATCAGTTGTACGATGGAGCATTAGTTTAAGACTGTCAAGTGTGGGTGGGGGATTCATCATCACCTCTTATTGAGGTTAAATCGAGCACGCCCTAAGCCCTCGAGTAAGTGGGGCACCCACTCCCAATAGGTGGGCAGTACACAACTTGAATAAATTTTAAAACTTTCTTCAATTTAATGTTCTGATAAGTATTCCTAAACCAAAGAGACTACAGTAAAAACAATACATTATTATTCGATAAGAAAAAAAATACCAAAAAACAAAAACAAAGATAAAGAATTTGCAACAGAATCGAACAATTTCACAAGAATTATGTAATGGGTTGCTGAATACATAAAAATAAATTCTTAGTTTTTGAAGTAAATGAAAGAAAGAAATACAAACCAGGGCACCAGCTGAGAGAGGTAGAAGGGTCCTTGTCAGCCAAGAAGACGATGAAATTGGCTTTGTTGTTTGGAGCTTCTGCTTTGAATTTCTCAAACGCACTGTCGAAGGTGGAGATGGTGGCGTCGGATAGCTTGAGAGGCATCTTTCCACTTTTCCTAATTCCAAAGGGGCAAAGTTTGGAAACGAAGAAGACGATTACGCTCGTGTTCTGAATTTTATTTTATCCGAAAATATAGAGCTCAAGGTGGAGAGAGTGGCGAACTCTACTCGCTACCTCCCCTACCCCGATTTATAGGACAAATACATCACTCAATAGTTTAGTCCCAAAAAAGGAAAAAACTTGTTTTAGGTTACGTAGTTCCTCTTCAAAATACTTGATAGTTTATTGACAGAATTTTGTGTTTTATAATCGAAATCGTATGTATTATAACTTAATCTATTAAGATCATTTCTCAATGAAAACTAAGATAGTTTAGTCAATCAATTGTAGCAAATAGATAAACGGTTCATAATACTTTTACTCATTTCGTTCATATGTTTTTTTATACAATTCGATGATGCTAGAATACACTCGACTAGAATATATCCATGGGAATTAAATTCAAGTTGGGAATTTCAAACTTTTGGTTGCTTGACTTTTATAAAGGGAGATGCTAGGGAGTGAAGGGAGAACTAAATATATAGGTGGGATTTCTAATGACTAACATGCATATACAGTTCAAAATTTATATACATAAGCAACGGAAGCATAAAACCAAATATATAGTCATGCAAATACCCTTCAAAAAGCATATGTTGAGACTTGATGCATCAAAAAGTCATATTGAAAACAAAGAGAGATTTGTGTGTTATACCCTTTGGATTAGACTTGAGCCCAATGATAGACAACCTCCAAGACCTCTCTTCTTCAAACTCCTTTCTCCTAGCTTCCCTCCTTGCTTCATCCACCTTGAATGATTTGGATCATTTTGATTATCCTCAAGCTACCGAAGGAGATAGCCTCCACAGATCTACACCTACTAGTGTGGGAAGATGGATGAAGGAATAACCAAAGAGAGAGTTTTTTCTTTTCTTTTGTTGTGAAGTTACCACACTCAAAACCCTATTAACTTTTCCTTAACATCCCTTCGGAAAGGAAAGAGAAGTGAGTCAGTCAAATTGATTTTTCTCCTTCAACTCCACTCCCTATAGTCGGCCCTCTAGTGATATATTTGGGTTGAGATTTTATCATTTTAAGTCATCTTATTCTTATGTTAAAAACCCAACGTTTTTGGGCCCAATGGACCCGAAAGAACCCGAACAACTTTTAGGCCCAAAAGCGAAATTTCATCGCTTCCTTGATTAATTAAGACTTTCTAATTAATCGTATCACATAATTAATCTAATTAATTACTTAATTATATCATCCTGTAGTTATCTCAACACATGAGTATATCAGTGTACAACCGTTTTATGTTCTAATTAGTGAGACAATGAGGTGATTGATATCAATCCAATTGATCAATACTTATACAATCACTAAGTAAATTAAAGGGTAAATTACACAGAACTACCTCAACTATTGGGTCATTAACCGTGTCATACCCCCTCTTTAAAAAGTTTCAATGTCACGCCGTATCTTCGAATTTTGTTGCAATGTCATACCTTCCGTCAGTTGTCTGTTAATTCCTCTGTTAAATGCTGATGTGGCACACTTTATATTAAAAAACTATTAAAATATTATTAAAAACTAAAAAAAATCATTTAATATTTTTTAAATATTAAAATAATAATTAATTAAAAAAAAAACCAAGTTCTGCAACCCAGAAAGAAAGAAAGAAGAAGAAAAAAAAAAAAAAAAAAACCCAGTTCTCCCCCCCCCCCCCCCCCCCCCCCCGGGAACCCAGAAAGAAAGAAGAAGAAGAGAAGAAGAGAAAAAAAAAGCCAGTTCGATCCCCCCCCCCCCCCCGCGCCCCCCGCTCCCGCCCGCGCAACCCAGATAGAAAGAAGAAAAATAAGAAGGAGAAGGAAAAAAAAAATTGCAACCCTACAACCCAGAAAGAAAGAAGAAGAAGAAGAAGAATGAGGAAAAAAAAAACCCCGCAACCCTGCAACCCAGAAAGAAAGAAGGAGAAGAATGAGGAAAAAAAAACCCCCACAACCCTGCAACCCAGAAAGAAAGAAGGAGAAGAAGGAGAAGAAGGAGAAGGAGGAGGAGAAGAAGAAGAAGAAGGGAAAAAAAAACCCCCGCAACCCTGCAACCCAGAAAGAAAGAAGAAGGAGAATGAGAAGAAGAAGAAGAAGGAAAAAAAAAAAAAAAACCCCTGCAACCCTGCAACCCAGAAAGAAAGAAGAAGAAAAAGAAGAAGGAGAAGAAGGAGGAGAAGAAAAATGAAAAAAAAAAAACCCCCGCAACCCTGCGACCCAGAAAGAAAAAAGAAGAAGAAGGAAAAAAAAAAAAAGCCCAGTTCGGTCCCCCCTCCCCTCTCGCGCAACCCAGAAAGAAAGAAGGAGAAGGAGAAGGAGAAGGAGAAAGAGAAGGAGAAGGAGGAGGAAATCACATGCCACGTCAGCATTTAACAGATGAATTGACAGACAACTGACGGAAGGTATGACATTGCAACAAAATTCGAAGATACGGTATGACATTGAAACTTTTTAAAGACGAGGTATGCAACTGTTAATGACTCAATAGTTGAGGTAATTTTGTGTAATTTACCTTAAATTAAAACTTATTTTTCTCCACTACTTTGACAATTACTTAATTAATCATCAAGAGGGACCCACAAACCATGAGTGACATCTAGCCATATGTCATGGCTACCCAAGCTAATGAAGAATTGGTCAGAAAACCTATTCAGTTGGAATTACAATGTGATTCAATTCTTCTCGAATTCAATACTCGCAATCACATTGTCAGGGTATGGTTACTTTATTACGCTCGATACTAACTCATATGATTCATTTGAGACGTATAGGAATGCCTTGCTTTATTACGCTTGATACTTCAGCCGATGATTTCCAAATCATATCGTGAAGTATTCATCCTCTTATACTGAGGATTAGAAATTCCTTGTTGAATATTCACATGTCTCTAAGAATTAATTAGTGACCCCAACAATGTGTAGAACATGTGAGATCCCACATCGCCCAGGGGAGTGATCCTTATATGTATATTCCCATCCCTACCTAGCGCGAGGCCTTTTGGGAGCTCACTGGCTTCGGGTTCCATGGGAACTCCGAAGTTAAGCGAGTAGCGCGCGAGAGCACTCCCATGATGGGTGACCCACTGGGAAGTTCTCGTGTGAGTTCCCAGAAACAAAACCGTGAGGGCGTAGTCGGGGCCCAAAGCGGACAATATCGTGCTACGGTGGTGGAGCGGGCCCGGGATGTGGTGGACCCCGGGCCGGGATGTGACAATTTGGTATCAGAGCCTAACCCTGGCCGTGGTGTGCCGACGAGGACGTCGGGCCCCTAAGGGGGGTGGATTGTGAGATCCCACATCGCCCAGGGGAGTGATCCTTATATGTATATTCCCATCCCTACCTAGCGCGAGGCCTTTTGGGAGCTCACTGGCTTCGGGTTCCATGGGAACTCCGAAGTTAAGCGAGTAGCGCGCGAGAGCACTCCCATGATGGGTGACCCACTGGGAAGTTCTCGTGTGAGTTCCCAGAAACAAAACCGTGAGGGCGTAGTCGGGGCCCAAAGCGGACAATATCGTGCTACGGTGGTGGAGCGGGCCCGGGATGTGGTGGACCCCGGGCCGGGATGTGACAGAACACATCCAAAATGATATGTGGTCACGTCTCATTGTCAAATGGTCAACAACATATCTCCAAGACAATGATGATGTCTCAGGTCGAATGACTATTTACATTATCCCAACTAGTAAAGTTGCTTGACATGTGAGTAGACCTCCATTTAAGTACTTTTGTTTGATTGTGTTCAATGTACTCATTCCCTTAATGAGTATCTACATACTTGTCTTAGTGTCCCTACACGAACGGCTTGAGAGTTGTCATCCTTCTCGTTGAAAAGACATAGTACGTAGTGGTTTATCTGGATTGTTAGCGTCCATCTCACAATGCTATGACCATGTACATTTTTGGACATTATGGTTATGTAAAGAAGGTCTCTGTAGTCTAACTTCTTTAGATTACTTCTTCCATCATTCCATTATCCATGGATTCATTATTTGGATGTATATCATTTATTTGAGAAAGTTCTAATGAGTGACTTTGCTCATTTGTTGTATTAGACATAACTATACATTTAGACATTATCCCAAAAGGGTTTCTTCTCAAGATTGAGTTCCATGCAATATCTTCGACATGGAGACCATGTTTTTAGACAATGCACGATGTGAGGTTGATGATTGTATTCTTTCTTTAACGATTTAAAGAAGAAATCCAACCATCAATCTCCACACTATGTGGTCTACAAAATATTTTTTAGTAGATGGTCTTTCTAGTATCACCCTTTGATAAATTATTTTTGAATAAGCACACGTTCAAGTATATGGTATCCCTATCATCACCCTTTGATAAATTGTTTCTGAATTTGCACACTTTTTTTATCACAAAAATTCAAAATGTGTAAATGCGATTGTGTACTGTTCAAACAATGATAATAATAGTGAATTTGTTGTTTTAACCGCTTATGGAAAGGAGTGGGAGAAGTGTAAACCGGCGTGCATGTCACAAAGATCCTATTATAGTGAATTATTTACTTTATTACTATATATTGTCGGACCATACTAGTCAAATTTCGTTATTTCTTTTTAAGATGTAGCTAAAGTTGATAGTGTATTATTTTGTTTTTTATGCCCCGTGATACAATTTTCAGGTAGCGTATTTTTTTAAGATGCAACTTTAGTTTATGAAATTCACGTTTCAATTTTGTACTATTTTATGATGTTATGTATAAAACATCTTTTCAATACAAAAAATATCAATAAAACCATAAAATTACTTTACTACTGTAAATTGACGGATACAGTGGGAGCCTTGGCAGAAGGTGAAACCCACAAGTCCATTGTAATAGGCTAGGCTGAACTTGCTCGAGCTTCACTTCGAAGATAATGTAACGTAAATAGACATTAGCAACATTATTTTCTTTTTTGCGTCATGCATATGGGTTGCACGTGTCAAATTGGCCTCAGTTGGCAGGCCTCGTACCACATGGAATTGGATCCTCTTCTGAGCATGGGCTCATGAGCCTACTGATCAGCACACAGGAGCAGTTGGATTTTGATCCAACGATTACAATTATTATAATTTTTAGAGGGACCCCCTGTTTGTAGCCGTTAGATCAAAATTCAACGGCTCATATGTGTTGGTCAGGAGGTTTTTGAACTTGTGCTCATGAGAGGATCCAATTCCGTACCACATGATATTATCTCGTCAGTTTGTCTCACCGGTTATATATCCAACAATTACGGTTTTTTTTTAAATAAAAATAAATTAAAAACAATCTGAAAAATTCAATTTCTTTTTAAAAAAATCCAAACCATATTCTTATTTACTCCCCATACCAAAACTTCATACAAAATTTTATTTTTTTTATATCTTCGTGGATAGTAATTGCCTTGGCTATTTCACTTCATAAGTGGGGAGAGAGAAAAAAATTTATTTATTTTTCATATCTTTTGTGAATATTAATTGTCTTGCCAATCTTTATGGGTGAGAAAAGAGGAAAAAAAATTGCTACTGCAATTAAGTAATTAACGTTAAATGAACAAGTCTCCGTTGCCCCTTCGCTATGCAAAATAGGTGAAGGTGCTATTAAACCAACTCCAATCCTCCGCTAATTTAGGCTTTTGGCTGAGAAAAATGTTAATTAAATAACAAGAATTTACAATTATAGGACGGATTTGGATCCCATCTGGATCCATTATGTGGGAATCTTAGGATCATCACATCTTTGTCATTCATCATGCAGGTCAGAAATTATTTGATTTTTTTTATTTAAAATTAAATCCTAATAGTACTTGACGAAATTAACCGCACGATAAACGATGAACGACTAAAATGTAATAATTTCTAAGAATCCCACAAAATAAATCGGAAAAAAAATCCTCTTCTAAGACATGACTGATTTCTCTCCCACTTAAAATCGTGTCTATAGGACGTCTATAGACGATGGCACACAACACAGGTATAACTTTTATATCAATTTGACACGTTTCAACATGCTCAGTCTATAAGTATTTGCCTGGTCAAAGCAGCCGCGCGTTTTCCTAGTACTTCGTAAGTCGTGTAACAACAAAGTTGACAGAACCTTCAAAATTTTGCTTGCTTGTCAAGTTAATGGAGAAAGTCGTTTGAACTTCAACTTATCCTTGCAACGCAAGTTAATAAAGCAAACAGTCAAATGTATATCCTACTATAATAAATACCGAGCAACCATACTAGCAAATCAACGACCTAAAAACAACTCATATCTCTCTCACTTTTTGTTATTCATTTCCCATCCATTTCGACTTTGCTAAGCAGCCTCACTCAGCCAAGTCCAAACCGATCACAGCGGTATAAGAATGGCCATGTTTTCAGCTTTTCTCAATTGCTTCTTTCCGTCTTCACCGTCGCAGGACTCTGATGATGCAAGAGGGTCTAACAGCAGCGGAAAAGAGCCTTCTTCAAAGGACTCTGAAAAAAGAAAGTCACAATCATCATCATTGGGAGCTCCCATAGTCGTTTCTTACTTCCCCCAAAATTCGTATCTGTCTTGCTTGTAGTTGTAATTCTTTGTTTACTGCAAGAACTTCGACTAATAATGAATCTGATCGAAGAAGTGTATATTTTGGTCTCATGCATATATACGGTATACCTACTTTCATGACCATATCATCATGTTGAACTGAACAATCGAGTTCACGTCGCGACGGCATCGCTTACTCAAAGTAAGTTCCCTGGATGCCAGTTTGCTAAGCAGCGTGTGGCAGGTTGAAGTTAAGGAGGAATTTGTGATCATTCAAACACAAATGGGAAATGCAGTATTGGAATGAGTATTATGGCTTGCTGAAATGTGGAATCTAGCTATCCTGTACTTGGGAGTAGTTTCATGATTTCATGTTTAAATATCTTTCTTTTTGTAATTATGGATTTGATGTTTATGTTAATTAGTGATGTTTATGTTAATTAGTGTCTTCAGTTTCCTTAAGAAATAATAAGAGAACTTCAAGTTCAATTCTTCCTCACGGATTGTTTTTGTTGGGCGTATGAACCTCGGATCGGGAAAAAAGGGACCTTGCATGAGCTTATAGCTAATTGAGCTTCTAGCTCTCAACATTGCCAATGCAAAATGCTAAGGAGAATCTCTCAAAAGTGGGACTCTCCACGGACTCTCTACCACCTCATGTTTTCAGCACAATTTTTATAATGTTGGCACATGAATTGACTTTAAACTATGAGGTGGCAGAGAGTCAATAGAGAGTCCCACTTTGAGAGAGTTTCCTCAGCAACTCTCATTGTCATTGGTTTTATGGTGGAACCTCAACTATCTTCATGGTTTCAGAGCAAGGTTCTAAAAAACGCTAGGCGCTAGTCTGGCGGCGGGCTGGCGCTAGTCTGGCGGCGGGCTGGCGCCTAGCGCCTAGGCGGCTAGGCGGGGTGTCACGCCCCAATCCCAACATACGTCCAAGATCGACACGTGACATCACCAACTCCCGTATCTTAACATAACCCCTTCTCCGGGATATGATAATTCACAACTTGATAATCAAATCAAATAAAAGTTTCCGTATACTTTATGGCTGCATCTAACCTCCTCGTTAGACTGCCTACGTACCCTCAAAAGGGATCAAGCCATTCGTAGTTCAACCTTCACTTTACTTGAACACTCAACACGATATTTTTAGGTAGAAAATCATAGCACTCATCAATCAATTATGAGCACTTGACAAGCATGAAAATATTAGATTCAAAGCTACATAATAACCCCACATGACAATCAAGATTTCCATTTCACCTATCACATGAATCATTATGTGTCAACTTAAAACCCCGATTCATTGCATACAACAATTCAAAGAATCGACATAGCACCATATTATTCCCTAGTCACCTTGTCAACGGGTCTAATCACTCCAATTAATCACACCTCAGAGTCATCATCGACCTCATATCCACAATCACTCAAATTAACCATTTCCATGGATCAAGGAGATAGCACACTGGGCAAATCAGACACTCAGATAAACTGTGAAACTCGGTGAGTGACAACAATTCAAGTATGTGATATTCAAATAAAACAGACCATCGATCATAATTTATAAACATCAAGTATCAAATCATGCTTTATGGAATCATAATCAAGTCCCTGGAAACTCCGAAGGAGTCACCCAACATCCAACGGCTTTTCTAATTCAACCCACATGATTCTCGAAAACTACCGTTCATATGTACATTAAAAACTAGGGCTAGAGGAACATAGTTCGGCCGAAGCCTACATTTCTGAAGCCGTCTCAAATAAATCAAATGATGCAATTTCGGACCACTCAACGAAATCCATCAACATCGGGTTCCGGACCTCTCAACGGAACCAAGACACCAAAAGGGGTTTCCAGACCAACACTCAACGGAATCCAAACCAAGATACGATTCCGGACCATCACTCAACGGAATCGCGAAGTATAAGGGATTCCGGACCATCACTCAACGGAATCCACACTAGGATACGATTTCGGACCATCACTCAACGGAATCGCGGAGTGAAATGTATAACACCAATCAATGAAACAAGACATAGACCAAGTTACCCAAGTTACAAAGGCTCAACGAAACAAGAAATGAAATAATGACACGAGGGTGAAACATGTTTCAAGCTACAAACCCCATGACAATGGGTTAGCAGTCCACTACTAGCCCTCACACTTCATCACATCCATCCAATCATACATTACAACCCATATTTCCAATGCACAAGTCAAATCATACTTAATGAAAATAGATCAATGGCCAGAAACAAAAATAACAGTTAATTAAGGAAATTGACAGTTAATTAAGGAAATTGAACTCTAAATTAGCTTGGTAGTTTTGTATGATTAGGGTATCTTATCGTCAAGAAACTAGTGTTGACAAGTCAACATCAAAATATTAAATCTGTGTGCCACCCACCACAATGTGTGGTGTGACCCCTCCCCTCCAACCCTAGTCCCCATGCCTCACATCTGCCAACCAAACCAAGGAGTCCATTTTGACGCCTTGAAAACCAGATATTTCTGTTCTTTCCGTTTCCTCATCCTCTTCGTATTCTTTCCATTTCCTCTTCTTCTTCTTCTTTTTTTTTTTTTTTTTTTTTCCGTTTTCCCTCTGTAAATCTAAATTCTCCCTTCTTTTTTTTGTTTGTTTCCTCTTCTTCGATGGATTTCAGAATTCAGAGAGAGGGAGTCGCGACAACTACGAAAGTCGTGGTGTACATTGCACAGAGAGAGGGAGTCAAAGAGGCGAATTTCTTCCCAGCAAACCATTTCACTCCGTCTAGATCGCTGCCTAGAGAGCCGCCTAGGCCGCCTAAGAGCGCAATGATTTGGACCTAATCGCATCGGCACAACCCCGCCCAGCGCCTAGGCGACCGCCTAGGCCAATTTTTAGAATACTGTTTCAGAGTAGGTTGTCCAATATGTGAAGCCCAACCAACTACACATGCTCCACATCACCCCATTTGTCTTGTTCACGTGCTAGGCTTGAAAATTCACCGCACGTGAGGGAGCGTGATGAGAGTATGAATCCCACGTCAAGGAAAAAAGGAACCTTGATGTGCTTACAAATAATTTGGCTATTTCTCATACTGTCAATTGGTTTTCTAGTGAAATCTCAACTTTATTCAATCTTAATCAATTTTTTTGTACATACCAAACTCAATAATTCCTGAGGAAGTGGGCATGTATTGCAAGTAGAGCACAATACTTTTATCTACTTTCAATGACGACGTGAAATTGCTTTACGGTATAAATGTCATAACAAGAATTGTTCATTTTCTTTATTATCATCTAAAAATGATCTCTACAAAAAATCATTAAATTTATTTATTCATATGTGTTGAATAAATTGAACAAATAATTCATCATAAACTGTCAATTTATTTGATTCATATAATTGAGTTCAAACCAAATGAATTTTTCCATACAGTTAAGTGATGTTACGTACATCGCCATTCAAGCAATATCCATCTGTAAAGGCATCTTATTTGACCTCAATTCTCCCATATTTGTACATGACTTCTGATAGGTATTTTACAGCTTCTAAAAATAGGGATAAAAACGCTTTAAAATACTTGCAAGAGTACAAGGTTGTCGTAGTATAGCAGCTCAAGCAAGGTTGTTCTCCACAGGTATTGAATGAATAATCTATGTTAAAACCAAATCTTAGTTAATTATTTAAATACGAAATTGGGAAAAGGTTGATTTTATTACCTAAAATATTAAAAACGAATTTAACTAAAAACAATTAAATAAATTGGCAAGGTAAAGTAAATAAAAGAAAATAGTTTTGAAAATAAATTTAAGCACTAGGGTTCCGCCGTCACCTTAACAATCATACGTAGTTCTTCCAATTGCTTATGAATTACACATGCATATTTTGAAGGTTAAGTTTTCTTAAAGTATGCCCTACTTGGAACCTCCAACATAGAACGTATATCTAACATGCAACCCGTCCGTGGCGTCCAGATCGAATGTGAAAATGCAAGACTCATTAAGTTTTGTGAAAACATTTTGAAAAACCATATAACCCTTAAGACGTGTCGTCCATCCTAAGAAGTTACACATATTAACCACAAGAAGCCAGCGCCAATTTCAAGGATAGCCCTCCGCCAAAATTGCATCAAATTACTTTTCTAAATATCCTAATGGTGGTTAATCACTAAGACAAATAGATAGTTTAAATCATGGTGATTAATAATTCAAAACTTGCATGCATAATATCATAAGCAAATTGAAAAGAAACAACATATTCTTGCTAAGGCTCGTGGCCTCGCCCTAGCAAATGAAAATTAGCTACTAACAAACATAAAATAAACTATTATTAAAAACATGGATATAAAACACCTTGAAAATAAACTTCAAATAACCCTCAATAGTGTGTGCGTTTCCTCCTATGTTGCGTCGAAAACCCTAATGGCTAACAAGCCTTATTTATACTACTCTAATTAAAATCCTCCTAGTAAAAGGTCTTAAAATAAAACTAGGAAACATAATAAAATAATAAAATAGAAAATAAAAAGGTTTCATATTTGAACTAAAATTCGAAGTTCTCAGAAAATCACACTTTTAACCGACCAAATCAACTCCGATTTGGTCCCAAAATGTCTCTTTTGAAAGCTGAAGACGTCCCCTACAAATCCACAGAAGGAATCTTCCTCAAAATATGTCATCTTGACCACCAAAATACCCAAAACGTCCAGAAACGTCAATCTGGGAAAGCTGCGCGCTGGGTCTTCTTTTCATTGCCACGGTCAAACGGCTTACTAGAAAAATCTGAAATTTTGATACAATCATCTTGAAAGACTCACGAACATCCTCCAATTGGAATCACTCAAAAATTCATCCGTTTGATCACGTTTTGCTCCAGAGAAAGTTGAATGTCCTACATTGAAAATATATAACAAAGTATCAAAATTCTAC
This sequence comes from Cotoneaster glaucophyllus, assembly GCA_036320875.1. Classification (NCBI taxonomy): domain Eukaryota; kingdom Viridiplantae; phylum Streptophyta; class Magnoliopsida; order Rosales; family Rosaceae; genus Cotoneaster; species Cotoneaster glaucophyllus. The sequence goes on along the minus strand of CM070070.1, from coordinate 454,039 downwards.
CAAAATAACAAATAAATTAATACTAAGATTAGGGTAAAATGTATGGTATAAAAGTGACTAGTCAAATTTTAGAAAATACAACCTTAAATACCATGATTGGTGCTTTATGTGTATTGTTCACTCAATCGGTAGGAGTTTCCAAAAAAAAAAAAAAAACGCTCAATAGGTAGGAAATTTCAACGTGCTTTTTGTTAATTGGTTTAACGGCTGGTCAAAGCAGCCGCGTGAGGTGGTGATTTCAGCCAAGGGGAAAGAGCTATTAAAAAAAAATTAATAAACAATGCATGTGGTATTGACATCTTCCTTGCCCTGCAAGTTAATCAACAGATATAATATTGTCCAATTTCCATCTCACTATCTATATATATACACTCAGTTTGCTCAGCTAATTGAAGCCTAAAGAAACCATACAGAGTCAGTATCACTTTGTTCTTTTCCACAACTCTTCATTAATCTAGACACAAATACAAGAGGTATATCGAGCGAAAAAAGAAATTACAAGAGATCCAAAGCAAAGTCACAATGGCAGTTTTCTCAACTTTTCTGAATTGCTTCAGGCCATCGTCGCAAGTCTCCGATAAAGCAGTAGGCTCTGCAACTGCAAATATAAAAGTGCCTTATTCAACGGAATCCAAGAAAAGCAAGTCAAAATCATTATCATCGGGAGCTCCCATACTAGTCTCTCACTTCCCCCAAAATTCGTACTTGTCTCGCTTGTGATCTTGTGGTCAATGTAACTTAAACGTTTTGGTTCATGGCGGGATAAATTCAAGATCAATAGTATTTCTCATTTTGTATGAACGATCTTTCTTTTGGCAAGTGAAAATGTACAAAATTATAATAATTAGTTTATATACACACACACACACATGTTTGTTAAATGAGAAGACTGTTTCTCTTTGTTATATCTACAATTCATTGTAATCATGATAAAAAATCAGAGTTTTTTTTTATAACTTTCTCTCAACTGAACTTTCTCACCAACCAAACAGAATTAGGGTTTTCAGGTTTAATTTTCATCTACAAAGGGTGCTTTTACATTTAAGGCGTCCCTTCGTAACACATATTTCTAATATTTGCCACTTGGGTTTAGGTTATTGACTTACTATGGACATTTTAAGGAACTATTTATTCTTCGCTAAACAACTATTTTGTTGTAGTTGTTACATTCTGGATAATGAATTTTTTTATAGATATCGAAAATACAAGTCACATGATGAATCATTGCATCTAAGAGTGGACAACATATAGTTGATAAGTCCAATTTATAAATTATATTCATAAAAAATATATTCACACATCACAGCTTAAGTAAAACAACAATGTCAGTGGCCAATTTTAAGTATAAAAATTGCTCTGGTTAAGAAGAAAATCATGAGGCTGCCAGGAATCACACCATTTGAAAATAGATACAAAATGACATGGACGAAAAGACCCCCATATATATATATATATGACTTTATTAAGTGGTCCCTCTCTTCTTGCTCTCCAAGGTAATAATACTTGTTGTCCTAGTATTCCTGTCACCATATCTGTAGCTGGCACTTAGATATTATAACAGATGAAAAGTGTGGCATTTGATTCTTCAACGTTTTGTGTCGTCAATTGCTGGAAGTGCATTTCAATATTGCCTTTTTTTTATATTTTGAATGGCGCGCACGGTCCCCATAATCTCCACAACCATGAAAACGAGAAATGTCGGCCGTGACTGAAATAGAGAGCCTTCTTGGAAATTCACAGGTTTTTCTTCTAGTTAATTTGACAACGACAGTTTCTTCTTACAAGTTTGATAGCAAAAAACTGTGGTTCTTAGAAGTTCACTCAAAATATTCACTTTTGGGGGGTCATATGAATAATTAATGAGACTATAATCAGCTAGGTCTTAGTCTAGGATTTTCACATTGCTTCTCTAATCGACTCTCTTAATCAATTTAGAAAGAACATATATCTCATTATTTAGTCAAGGTTTGCAAAATAAGCTACAGTAACCTGCACACTTCATGCTTCATGAATCATGATAACTTGACAAGAAATTTCAACCTTATTATTTTAATTATGATATAGACTAGTTCGCCAGGAGTATGTTATATTGATATAAATAAAACTAAGTAATTGTGCATATATAATAGTGAGATCTTGAATCTTCCGTGGCCTCCAAGTTAATCGATCGACAAAGTCCCATTTCCATCTCACTATAAATTTTGGGCAATAATGCAACATCATATATCACACCAGTCAAATTTCGTTATTTCTTTTTAAGATGTAGCTAAAGTTGATAGTGTATTATTTTGTTTTTTTATGCCCCATGATACAATTTTCAAGTAGCGTATTTTAGTGAATTATTTACTTTGTTACTATATATTTGTCGGACCACACTAGTCAAATTTCGTTATTTCTTTTTAAGATGTAGCTAAAGTTGATAGTGTATTATTTTGTTTTTTTATGCCCCATGATACAATTTTCAAGTAGCGTATTTTAGTGAATTATTTACTTTATTACTATATATTGTCGGACCACACTAGTCAAATTTCGTTATTTCTTTTTAAGATGTAGCTAAAGTTGATAGTGTATTATTTTGTTTTTTATGCCCCATGATACAATTTTCAGGTATCGCATTTTTTTAAGATGCAGCTTTAGTTTATGAAATTCACGTTTGAGTTTTGTACCATTTTATGATGTTATGTATAAAACATCTTTTCAATACAAGAAATATCAATAAAACCATAAAATTACTGTACTACTGTAAATTAACGGATACAATGGGAGCCCTGGCAGTAGGTGAAACCCACAAGCCCAAGGTAATAGACTAGGCTGAACTTGCTCGAGCTTCACTCAGAAGACAATGTAACGTAAAGAGACATTAGCAACATTATTTTCTTTTTTGCGTCATGCATATGGGTTGCACTTGTCAGAATTGGCCTCAGTTGGCAGGCCTCGTACCACATGATATTATCTCGTCAGTTTGTCTCACCGGCTATATATCCAACAATTACGGTTTTTTTATTTATTTTTATATAAATTTTTTATAAATAAAAATAAATTAAAAACAATCTGAATTTTTTTTTTAGAAAAATCCCAACCATATTCTTATTCACCCCCCATACCAAAACTTCATACAAATTTTTTTTATTTTTTATATCTTTGTGGATAGTAATTGCCTTGGCTATTTCACTTCATAAGTGGGGAGAGAGAAATTTTTTTCATATCTTTTGTAAATCTTAATTGTCTTGCCAATCTTTATGGGTAAGAAAAGATAAGAAAAAAAATTGCTACTGCAATTAAGTAATTAACGTTAATTGAACAAGTCCCCGTTGCCTTTCGCTATGCAAAATAGGTGAAGGCGCTATTAAACCAACTCCAATCCTCTGCTAATTTAGGCTTTTGGCTGAGAAAAATATTAATTAAATAACAAGAACTTACAATTATAGGGACGGATTTGGATCCCATGGGATCTTACGGATCATCATGTCTTTGTCATTCATCGTGCATCGTGCAGTCAGAAATCATTCGACTTTTTTTTATTTAAAATTAAACCTAAATAGTACTTGACGAAACTAACCATACGATGTATAATGAACGGTTAGAATGTAATAATTTCTAAGATTCCCACAAAATAAATCGGAAAAAGATCCTCTTCTAAGACATGGCTGATTTCTCTCCCGCTTAAAATTGTGTCCATAGGACGTCTATAGACGATGGCACACAACACAAGTATAGCTTTTATATCGATTTGACACATTTCAACAAGCTCAGTCTATATGGAGTATTTGCCCGGTCAAAGCATCCGCGCGCGTTCCTAGTACAAAGTTGACAGAACCTTCAAAATTTTGCTTGCTCTTCAAGTTAATGGAGAAAGTCGTTTGAACTTCAACTTATCCTTGCAACGCAAGTTAATAAAGCAAACAGTCAAATTTATATCCGACTATAATAAATACTGAGCAACCATACTAGCAAATCAACGACCTAAAAACAACTCATATCTCTCTTACTTTTTGTTATTCATTTCCCATCCATTTCGACTTTGCTAAGCAGCCTCACCCAGCCAAGTCCAAACCGATCACAGCGGTATAAGAATGACCGTGTTTTCAGCTTTTCTCAATTGCTTCTTTCCGTCTTCATCGTCGCAGGTCTCTGATGATGCAAGAGGGTCTAACAGCAGCGGAAAAGAGCCTTCTTCAAAGGACTCTGAAAAAAGAAAATCACAATCATTATCATCGGGAGCTCCCATAGTCGTTTCTTACTTCCCCCAAAATTTGTATCTGTCTTGCTTGTAGTTGTAATTCTTTGTTTACTGCAAGAACTTCGACTAATAATGAATCTGATCGAAGAAGTGTATATTTTGGTCTCATGCTATGTACGGTATACCTACTTTCATGACCATATCATCATGTTGAACTGAACAATCGAGTTCACTTCGCGACGGCATCACTTACTCAAAGGAAGTGCCCTGGATGCCAGTTTGCTAAGCAGCGTGTGGCAGGTTGAAGTCAAGGAGGAATTTGTGATCATTCAAACACAAATGAGAAAATCAGTATTGGAATGAGTATTATGGCTTGCTGAAATGTGGAATCTAGCTATCCTGTACTTGGGAGTAGTTTCAACGATTTCATGTTTAAATATCTTTCTTTTTGTAATTATGGATTTGATGATGTTTATGTTAATTAGTGTCTTCAGTTTCCTTAAGAAATAATAAGAGAACTTCAAGTTCAATTCTTCCTCACGGATTGTTTTTGTTGGGCGTATGAACCTCGCATCGGGAAAAATGGGCCTTGCATGAGCTTATAGCTAATTGAGCTTCTAGCTCTCAACATTGCCAATGCGAAATGCTAAGAAGAATCTCTCAAAAGTGGGACTCTCCATGGACTCTCTACCACCTCATGTTTTCGATCCGCACAATTTTTATAATGTTGGCACATAAATTGACTTTAAACTATGAGGTGAAAGAGTCAATAGAGAGTCCCACTTTGAGAGAGTTTCCTCAGCAACTCTCTTTGCCATTGGTTTTATGGTGGAACCTCAACTATCTTCATAGTTTCAAAGTAGGTTGTCCAATATGTGAAGCCCAACCAACTACACATGCTCCACATCACCCCATTTGTCTTGTTCACGTGTTATGCTTGAAAATTCACCACACGTAAGGGAGCATGATGAGAGTATGAATCCCATGTCAAGGAAAAAAGGAACCTTGATGTGCTTATAAATAATTTGGTTATTCCTCATATTGTCAATTGGTTTTCTAGTGAAATCTCAACTTTATTCAATCTTAATCAATTATTTATTTATTTATTTATATTTTTTTTGTACATACCAAGCTCAATAATTCCTGAGGAAGTGGGCATGTAATGCAAGTAGAGCACAATACTTTTATCTACTTTCAATGACGACGTGACATTGTTTTACGGTATAAATCTCATAACAAGAACTGTTCATTAGCTTTATTATCATCTAAAAATGATCTCTAGAAAAAATCATTGAATTTATTTATTCATATGTGTTGAATAAATTGAACAAATAACCCATGATAAACTGCCAATTTATTTGATTCATATAATTGAGTTCAAACCGAATGAATAAAGGCATCTTATTTGACCTCAATGCTCCCATATTTGTGCATGACTTCCTTCCTTGGTTCGTGGTGATACGTATGTACAACCTTGGCCTTTTAGAGGTGAACCGTAGCCCAAGTGTGGTATTCAGTATTAGCATCGTGATTTTTGGTAAGCATTTCATGTTTTTGTGTAATTTTAATTCTTCAAAGGTACAGATAGTATGAGAGAATGAAGAATAACGGTTCCATTAAAAAGAGGATAATGATAAATATACTTTTTTTTCGTACACAATCCTATTTAATTTTGCCCATTAATTTTGTTTAATTCGTTCAATCTGATGAACACAAATAAAGAGAAGTGCGTGCTAAAAATGGTGTTTGAACGAGTCTTTGTTTTTTTTTTTTTTTTATCAATTTGTTAAGTGCATTGGTCTGCAACTGCAAACCTCTCTTAAGAAATTTACAATTGCATCATCAGAAGGCCAGGGCTGTCTGCACGTGTCACATATATTGAAATTAGATTCAAGCACCTCATTGTATTTGAACCGTGTGGCCCTCTCCAGGACCCAGATGAGATCACTTATCAGCTCGGACTCTGAGAGTGACTTCGGAAATTCACATGTAATTTTCTTGTAATTGACCGAGTTCTTCCAAGCTCATAAAACAACTCAACGATGAATTCAAAGAACCAAACGGTCAATTGACCCAGAGAGAGAGAGAGAACCAACGGTGAACTTCATTCTAGCTTTGTTATGTTCAGGAGAAAATGAAAATAAATTATTAATTAGGTCCTACTAATCCTTTTTAGCAGGTGTTAGTGGACAATTTGCACATTGCTTCTGTAAATAAATATGTTTAATAAAAATAGATCATATGAGACAGATGCCTCTCAGGTAACCTATTGATTAGACAAATTTTAGAAAATACCTTAAATACCATGCGTGGTGCTTTATGTGTATTGTTAACTCAATCGGTAGGAAATTTCAACGTGCTTTTTGTTAATTGGTTTAACGGCTGGTCAAAGCAGCCGCGTGAGGTGGTGATTTCACCCAAGTGGAAAAAAAAAAAAGATTAATAAACAATGCATGTGGTATTGACTTCTTCCTTGCCCTGCAAGTTAATCAACAGATATAATATTGTCCCATTTCCATCTCACTATCTATATATGCACTCAGTTTACTCAGCTAATTGAAGCCTAAAGAAACCATACAGAGTCAGTATCATCTTGCTCTTTTCCACAACTCTTCATTAATCTAGACACAAATACAAGAGGTATATCCAGCGAAAAAAGAAATTACAAGAGATCCGAAGCAAAGTCACAATGACAGTATTCTCAACTTTCCTGAATTGCTTCATGCCATCGTCGCAGGTCTCCGATGAAGCAGTAGGCTCTGCAACTGAAAGTATAAAAGTTCCTTATTCAACGGAATCCAAGAAAAGCAAGTCAAAATCATCATCATCGGGAGCTCCCATACTAGTCTCTTACTTCCCCCAAAATTCGTATTTGTCTCGCTTGTGATCTTGTGGTCAAAGTAACTTGAACGTTTTGATTCATGGCGGGATAAATTCAAGATCAATAGTATTTCTCATTCTGTATGAAAGATCTTTCTTTTGGCTAGTGAAAACGTACAAAATTATAATAATTAATTTATACACACACACATGTTTGTTAAATGAGAAGACTGTTTCTCTTTGTTATAACTACAATTCCTTGTAATCATGATTCATTAATAAAAAATCAGAGTTTTTTTTTTATAACTTTCTCTCAACTGAACTTTCTCACCAACCAAGTAGAATTAGGGTTTTCAGGTTTAATTTTCATCTGCAAAAGGTGCTTTTACATTTAAGGTGCCCCTTCGTAACACATGTTTCTGAATATTTGCCACTTGGGTTTAGGTTATTGACGTACTATGGACATTTTAAGGCAGTTATTTATTCTTCGCTAAACGTTGTATTGTTATATTCTGGTTAAGGAATTTTTTTTATAGATATCAAAAACACAAGTCCCATGATGAATCATTGCACCTAAGAGAGGACAACATATAGTTGATAAGTCCAATTTCTAAATTATATTCATAAAAAATATATTCATACATCACAGCTTAAGTAAAACAACAATGTCAGTGGCTAATCTTAAATATAAAAATTGCTCTGGTTAAGAAGAAAATCATGAGGCTGCTAGGAATCAAACCATTTGAAAATAGATACAAAAGGACATGGACGAAAAGACCCCCATATATATATATGACTTTATTAAGTGGTCCCTCTCTTCTTGCTCTCCAAGGTAATAATACTTTGTTGTCCTAATATTCCTGTCACCATCTCTGTAGCTGGCACTTATATATTATAACAGATGAAAAGTGTGGCATTTGATTCTTCAACGTTTTGTGTCCCAACAACTCGTGCGTCGTGCATGATGCATCATGCATCAACGTCGTGCTATCATTTTAAGAGAAGGTCAAATCCACAAGGCCGGTCACTCTCTCTTCCCGTGTTAATTAATTGCTTTCCTTTCAAAGCTAATACTACACTTGTAGCTATCCAAAGACATGAAATATCCATGCGAGAACCACACATTCATGCATCAAACCCTATTAATTGCGCATCTTTGGAAGTACTTGAGGTCCCATCCCATCTATTGCGGAATACTTCAATTCCTTATAAGAACACGAGGTTTAGTAGACTTTTCAACTTGAAATTTTATTTTTATATCTCCGCATGCCTCTTCATGTGTAACGAGTTTATAAATTTAATATGTGAACAACACCATTGGGCAAGAAACTCGTACCCAAGATGGCTCAAATCCCTTGTTATATTGGCATTGAGCTACAAAATTAGTCCTGTAAATGGCATTTGAGCTGTGGCAATTAGGAAACCACGGATGTGGAACTTCACACCATGCCTCCCGCTCAAGTGTGCAACTTCGTGGCAATTTGGAACTATATATGAGACTAAGACATGGATAAAAACTTGTTTGTACTTCTTGTTCATATTTGGTTGATTGGATTTCAGGGGAATGCCAGTTGAGGATCCTACAGGCTACAGCTGAGCATGGCTTGAAGCTAACAATTGAAACTACCCATTTGCAAATGATGGTCTCATTCTGTGGGATGCCATTAAGGAGTGGGTGAGTGATTATGTGAACCACTACTATCGAGACCCAAATCTTATATACGGAGCTTCAAGGTTGGTGGACAGAAGTAGAACCAAAGGTCATGCAGACAAGAGAGATGAGCCATGGTGGCCTTTTTGGAAAACCCCAGAAAATCTGATTCACAATTTGACTACTATCATTTGGGTAACCGCTGGTCATCATGCAGCAGTGAACTTTGGTCAGTACATGTATGCTGGATATTTCCCTAACCGCCAACAAATATGATATCCATTTTACCTTTATTTGGACCACTAGATTAAAGCTTGTAATCAATTAGAAAAGAATTTGATTATTCGAGCATAAAGATGGTACAAAAATATGATCTACTTAGAATTACTCTTATCTCGTTGGATATTGGTTATGTATATCATTTGCCACATCATATGGTACATTAATGTGGTCCAAAAATTTATTATCGCTAATATTTTTTTTAAGTAGAGTGATAGTATCATTGTGTTAATTAGTTGTTAGGGAGCGAGAGAAATGGTGGATCGAATCGACACTAGAGTATATAGTAATGATTGATTTCTACCACTGCAGAAAACAGAGTCACCTGCCTAACATTACTCGGACATTAAAAAGAACAAAAACTAAGTAATGATATCTCTATTTTTATGGAAGAAAGAAATCTCGTTTCTTTAGCACTCAAACAAGCTCTTAACTGGCAGACCGTTGAAATTTCAACGTGTCATCATTGAAGGAGATTCAAAGATTCTGCTACTTGCAATTAAAGAAGATTCAGATTCATTGGAAAGTTTCTTCAAATTTTAAGAATTTTTGTACATGCTTCAGCAAATTCTACTAAATATCTTTTAAGACAATTATTTTAGTCTAGGAATTTTTACCATTTTGCTATATATTCTCATGCTCGATTGATATGTATAGTTATATGAGCTTTCGTAGTGAATCTTAAAGAGTAATGCTAGAGTGTAAATTTTTCAAACTAAATTTATAAACCAAATGATTTGGTCGTAGATGATTAAATTATTAGTTAAGTATCAATTAACGTGTTTATTTCTTATTAGTGACATATTATTTAATTTAATTTTTTTTATTTTTCTAACATTATCCGAACGCTAAAATGATCCTCATCACAGCTACACCTTAAATGTAGAGATAAATGGCTTTTAAATTTCAATGGGTCGTCAGGAGAGGCCCCACTGAACAGGGACTAAAGGTGAGGTGTTTATTATTTTAAGCCAATTGGAAAAGTCATCCCTTACTTCTCTCCCTTATGCCAAAAGATATTTTTCAGTGTGACCGTTACACGAGATGATACACCACATGTCTTTATGTAAATGGTGGATTATGTGTTTTAAAAAGTTAATAACTTAAAAATTAAAATTTTCCGCCACTTGCATAAAAACACGTAGTGTACCATCAGTATTCTCGTCGCAACTAAAAATTTTCAAACCAATGCATTTATGGTGGAATGCCATGAATTTCACAGAGAAGGCCAAATAATTACCGGACCACTAGCTACTTGTATCCCAACAGTCATGCATCATGCTTGCCAAATTAACAAGGCCGGTCACTTTCTCTTCACGTGTTAATTGCTTTCCTTGTTTAAGCTGACACTAAATTCGTAGATACATCCAAAGATATGTACAACGTATGCCGGAGAACCACACATGCATGCATCAAACCCCAAATAATCGCGCATCTTTGGAAGTACTTGAGCTTTCTACTGTAGCGGAATACTCCAATTCCTTGTAAGAACAAGGAAGAGATTTGGTAAACCTTCCAACATGAAATTTTATTTTTACACTTTTGCATGCCTCTTAACGCATGATGAATTTTTAAGTTTAACACGTAAAAACATTATTAGGTGATGTAAGGCATGCATGGTCATTAAGCTTTACACTTAGGCTAAACTAGCTCTGATCCTACGAAGAAAGTTGAGATTACACGCATAAAAGATTTGGTAAAATTAGCAGTATAAGGAGTTCTCAAATTCTTAGTCATATGCACATAACAGATTTGGTAAAATTTCTGATAGGAGACATTTCATCACATCCTCACGTATGCATGTGATCCAATATCCTCTTGGGTTTGAAACCCCTCAAACCCCTAAATTATTTTAATAGTTTTGGACCTCTCCCTCCCCTTAATAATAATAATAATTTAATAAAAATTATATCTTTATATACTGTATTTAATCCTAACAGGTCGAAAGAACAAATTGAGTGAACCCATATGACATTAAATATGACAATAATCAAGTCAATGAGCTCCTAGCCAATGTCAACTGTAATTAAATTTGACTTCTCTCTCTCAAACTTCAAATCTCCTACTTAATTTTTTTTTAACAAACGATATTATCTACATTAAATGAGTGGAGAGTGAGCTAATCCTCCTAATAGATTAGTTATAATAATGTACTCATTTTATTTATGGCCTCTTTGTAGCCCATTTAACTTAACGACACTTGTCATTCATCTAACTCCAATCTAACAGTGTTAATTAACTTTGATATATATCTCAAAGAAAACAAAAGGAAATAAACCCCTTAAGCCCCCTAGAGTCGCAACCACGTACCCCGACCACCTATCTCGCCGGTGAACATCCCCCTCCTCCCCACCTGCCACTGCCGGCCAAGTCTCCATGCTTTTTCTCTTCTCTTTTTCTTCGAAGCTATTCTCTCCAGCACAAACCACCCCACAAAGCAGAAACCAAACCCACACTAAAAATCCAAGCCTTCATCTTTTACACACTGAAACACCGAGTTTCCCATTTATTTCTTCAAAATAGAGAGGCCCAGATCAAGGTGAGGATGTGAAGGTAAAAAAGTTTCATATTGGTGAAAGAAGAAACTTTACAAGAGCTTATAAGAAATTAGGCTACCCCCTGTATTACCAATTGGTTTTGTAGTGGAACTTTCAACTTTCTTCAATTAAAATCCAACAATCAAAAACCTCAGATAATGATAGTTTCGAGGCCAATTTTACAAATTTGATACCCCCAAAAAAAAAAAAAAAAAAAAATCTAAAATTTCGCCAACAAAATCTCGTTTTATTAGAACTTGTATCGCAGAATTTGATAGATGAGCAAAAAAAGTAGTTATTGTGCACTGCAAGTTTTCTCGGCGAAAGGAAAAAGGGTTTAGGCGAGAGGAAGAGCCACTTGGTTCTTTTCATTTTGGGTTTCGGAGATAACAAGATAATTAACACTGTTGTGTTAAGTGGAGTTGTCACGAAATTAGAAAAGTCATACAGAGGTCACTTACATTTGGAGGATAATGCTTGTGTTCCTCCAGTATTCTTACTTACGAATAACGAATCTTTACCATCTGAACATTAAAGTCGGAGCTGTTCATTCTCTTTATCATCATCTAAATATCATATTTGCAGAAAAAACATTTAATTTGGAGACATAATTTAGTCATTCGTCACTTAGAAAGACTTGGAAAGAGACTTGAAGTCGAAGATAAGACATGAAGTACTTGGAGCTGACGGAAGACTTATCCCAAAACCAAGTGCGTGGCGTTCTAGGATTCACACACAGCAGACCCCACTTAGTAGTATAAGGCTTTATTGTTGTTGTTGTTGTTGTTGAGAATGATTTTTAGATGTTAATAAACGATTTTGATTATAATGTTTGGACGGTAAAAATTCGTTAATCGCAAGTAGGGAAAAAAGTAGGTTCCCACAAGAAGAACTCAAGCATTATCCCATTTTGGGTGGAGAAGATTTGAAGTCCTCACCCTCTCTCTCATTTATCTCTCTATAAATGCATGAACTCGCAAAGCTATTTTATCAAATTAGAAGCTTTCAAAAAAATTCTACCAGATTAGAAAGCATATTAATCCAACTCTTAAGTGAGACGACGATGACGTCTCAGCTGCAGAAACCCATTTACGCTCCATCCTTCTTTCTCTTTCCAAAATCGTCCATTAACCCTAATCATCTGATTAAGCATGGTAACCCCTCCCTGATCAGCATCGTTCCGCGTCACCATGTCCATCAAAATCGCACCAAGAAAAACTCGTCCTCCTTGGTGATCCGTGCCGCTTCTGGTGAGCTCAAATCATCACCTGCATCAGTGTCCACGGTTAATTCAACGGAGAATCAGGCGTTTACGGTAAAGGCTTTGGTGACAGTGACGGTAACAGCTGGAGGGTTCCTCTCCAGCATAAGCTTGACTCGCCCCCTCGATGACATTACCGACTTGCTCGGAAAAACCTTGCTTTTGGAGCTTGTTAGCGCCGAGCTTGACCCAAGTAAGCAAGCAGTACTCTAAGCATACAGAATATATATAACTTTTCTCATTAGAATAAACATACACAGATTGTCTTACAGCCTCAGCCAGTTTGACCGTAAACTTTTTATTTCCACAAATATTTTTAGAGTTGAGATTTTTTTTTTTTTTGTTTAATACAAGTGAGTTTTTTCTATTATATTTGTTGTTCATTATTCGTTCGAGTTTTTTTTTCACGAAAATAACAAACGATTAGCCCCAAGGTTATCCAAAACAGTTTTTCTTTTTTCTTTATAAAGAAACCCATTGGAAATCAACTCTAATCAGACACCTGATTTAATGGACAGAAATCCCCTTTCAAATCTGTATTCGGACTCTTTCTGTACTTGGGATAATCGGATTGGTTTCGAGGTCTATAGAAGTGATTTTAACATATCATTTTTAGCTTTTAACACAATTTTTCTTATTTATAACAATTGGATTGAATAAATCAAACGGAATCTGCTATCATAATTAAATAATAAGAGTATGTAAGAAGCAAAAAATGATGTGTGAAAACTACTTTCCATATTTATATAGCCGCCCTTTCGTTGAAGGATGCCTCAAATAAAATTATTTGAGGAAGAGGGACACTTTGTGGTGCTCATTCCATAACTTTTTTCAACGATTCAAATCATCTATATTTCAGTTCATCATTATAGATCATCCATGCATAAATTTAGACAAATCCAAAATCATTATAAGATATCCATTTGTAGTGAAGATCATAGACATGTACGGTTAAAAAAAAACACTCCTTTGACCATTTAGTCTAATGGTCAATGGTTTCACATTGGGGTGATATTTGATAGAGAAAACCTTCGAGAAAATACCTAAAAATTTGACTGTTTGATTGTTGTAATACGATGTGGAGTGAATCCACAAAGAATCTCTCAAATATGTGGGATCCCTCGAAGGAGACTATATATATGTACATTAGTAATACAAACACAAATAACTGTTTTTATTAGGGCTGCTCATTTTACCAACTCTTTTGTTGGTTTCTTATTTTCTTTTCCTTTTTTTAATGGAAATTTTTTTGGTTCCGGCTCTTGATTGATTAAACTCTTAAATTTGAACTTTATTAATTTAAATATTTTATTAATTTGAATACTTTGACTGAAGGATAAAAATGTTATTTCGGTATTAATTAAGAAATTTAATAACAACACCTATTAAATCCTTCCCAAAATCATGCAAAAATTGAATTGTAAGAAATATGATCAGATTTTTTATTTTTTTCAAAATAAAATGTTTTATATTTTTTTTTAAATATACGTACGTTTTAAATTTAAATATAGTTACATTTTATCATAAAATATGGGTACATTATAAATAAATAAATAAATGAATCATTTTTACACTAAAAATGGTACATTTTATCATGATTCTTTTTTATTTCCTACGAAGAGGTTATGTGAAGAAAAAAAAAAAATCTTTCAGGTTAAATTTGTCTTTTGATGGAAAATTAACGGAAGGGATTCTGTGAAAACAATTTGAAGCCTTACGGAATGTTTGTGTAACACAAATCTTAGGATGAATGTGAAATTTAATCTTTGAGGTTATATTTGTCATTTGAAGAAAATTTATGATGGTATCATCATTTTTTGATGGAAAATTAAGGGTATAGGGGCTTTGTGAAAATAATTTGGTACCTTAGGAGGTGTTAAGTGTATTTTCCAAAACCTTAGAAAGTTTTTGTGGACAAACAACAGGATCTAGATCTACACCATAAGAAGGGGAAATGTTTGAATCTGAGACGCAGTGGTTTGAAGAGGAATGTCATATCCATCCGAACCATTCACCACTTGCTCACTATTTCTCTTTCCGCAATATTGTTTTTTGCAAACATGAATCCAACGTTGATGAAATGAGAAACTTTGCATAGCGGAATCTCAACTTTCTTCACATTAACGGGTTTTATGGTGGATTGTTTTCACATAAATGGGACCTCAACTTTCCGGTGGAACCTCAACTTAATTTCTTCACATAGCATATGATTATACAATTGTATGAACAAATAGCACTTTAAATTTTACAGACACGGATTGAATTTATTCACTACATATTTTTGAATTGGGCTTTGTAGAGACGGGGTTGGAGAAGGAAACAGTGAAGGGGTATGCGCACAATGCGAGCCACAAGGGCGACGAGGTGGTGTATGAGGCTACTTTCACCATCCCAGCAGGGTTTGGAGACGTTGGAGCTGTTCAGGTAGAGAATGAACACCACAAGGAGATCTTCATCAAGAGCATCGACCTCGATGGCTTCCCGAATGGCACTGTTAATATTCCCTGCAATTCCTGGGCTCATTCCAAGTTTGACAACCCTAAGAAGAGAATTTTTTTCACCAACAAGGTCCTCTATTTTAGATCCTTATATTTGTTTTCCTTGCTTTCTCATTATTATCATGCAAACACGCACACATATATACATGGGATTAGGGTCAAGAGACAATTATTTTGATAAATACTTTTACACTCTTTTTTAGCGATTAGATCTTATAACATCTGATGGTCTTGATTAATAGTGATGTGGAAGCTTTTAAGACTTGGATGATGATGTAGATTATAACTAACAATAAATTTTGTCACTCCCCTACGCTTTAGTTTAGCCTTTTAGAAGGCTATACTATTGCAATTTTGCAGTGCAGTTGAGATTTATGTCCTGTACACATCGTTGTTGTATTGTTGAAGTTTTTTTTAATCAATAATGCTTTGTTCAAGAAGGAAAAAGTGATCGTTTTCTTATCTTCTTTCTTAAGATTACCCACTGTTCTAAAAATCTCCGCTTATGCCCCTTCTAGACGCTAGGCAGCTGGTCACCGTCTTGATTAGTGCCCAGACATTTGAAAAATGAGAAAGTACACCTAGTCCATCCAGGCGGCCACCTAAACCTGCCTAGGCACCCGCCTAGATTGTCACTCTCACTTAGACACAAAATCAAGAAGTTTTTTTTTTGCATTCTATTTTGTCAATAAAATGCAAGAGATTTGTTGAATACTTAGATGAACACTCATTATATGTCTTTTTTTTTTTTTTTTTTTTTTTGGGAAACAACACTCATTATATGTTTGTCTCCCATATTTTCAACATATTCTAACACTTTATAATTTATATGCCTTTTTTTGTTGCAATTAATGTATGCCATTACAATTAGGTGTTTTTTAAGTTTATATAGGCACTTATTTATATAATATATAATAAATTTACTTAAATCCACCTAGTGTGCCTAGGCCCGCGCCTAAAATCCCGCCTAGCTGCCTAGGCGCTAGGCTCAGCACGCCACCCGACTAGCTTCTTTTAGAACCTTGAGATTACCTTGTGTTTTGACTGGTTTTGGCTGACATAGTCATATTTTGATGTGTTAATTTGTGTGAAAATGTAATGATTCGAAACAGTCGTACATACCATCAGAGACGCCAAGTGGGTTGAAGAAGCTAAGAGAATCTGAGCTACAGACTTTGCGAGGAGATGGGGGGGGCCAAAGAAAAACATCTGATAGGATCTACGATTATGATACTTATAACGACCTTGGCGATCCGGACAGTAATGATGAACTGGCTAGGCCTGTCCTTGGCGGCAAAGATCACCCGTACCCCAGGCGCGGCAGAACTGGAAGACCACGCTCTAAAAAGGGTAATTATATAACCATCTAATTACATACTAATCCCTCAAATGTTTGTATAAAGTAAACGCCATGCCATTTTCTACTCAATAGGTCCATAGTTGGTCAAGAAAACTTACCTATCCCGGGTTCCAATTCAACCTCTTCTTTCTATCTCACTCGGAATATGAAGTCATGTCACGAGAGATACAGGGAAAAGAGGGGTAGAAACCCTTAGCAGCCAATTAGCTCCCATATATATGAAAATAAAACAGTGTTCTAGACACTCAAAACTAAAAGTTTGTTTTGGTTCGTGTCTCGTAACAAACATGTACAAAAATAAATTTGTGTTTATGCCTTTTGAAATGGAAACTCATGTGCTTCGAGAACTTAATGTTAAGGACAATGATTCAAGCTACGAACCATTTTCTTTTATTATATGCTAATTTCGGATGAGGGAAATTGTATGACTGAGAAACTATGAGAGCAATGTGATTATTGTATCATATATTTTCTACCAATATTGCAGATCCTTTATCGGAAGAAAGAAGCAGCAGTGTGTATGTACCAAGAGATGAAGCGTTTTCAGAGGTGAAACAGCTGACATTTTCGACAAAGACCCTGAAATCAGTGCTACATGCGTTGGTCCCTTCGCTCGAGACAGCACTTCTTGATCCAGACCTAGGATTTCCATACTTCACAGCCATAGATTCACTGTTTAACGAAGGAATCACGTTACCTAAGCCAAAGACTGGTGGGTTTTTCCAGACAATCATCCCAAGGCTAGTCAAGACTATTACAGATGGCGGAGACGATCTTCTGCTCTTTGAGACCCCTGAAATAATTGACCGTACGCCTCCCTCCCTCTCTCCCTGTGTATAAATCACGATCAAGCAAAAATTTCTAAATGATGACTCCCTCTTGAGGAAAACAGACCACGAAATTGTTGGCTTCACCCTGTATATCACTTGTCTTCTATTGCAGGTGATAAATTTGCTTGGTTTAGAGATGAAGAATTTTCCAGGCAAACTCTAGCTGGTCTTAATCCATATAGTATCGAGCTAGTGACGGTATGCTTTCTTTATTATTTCGCTTATACAAGTAGAACTCCTTCACTTCAATCAAGAAATTCAAATTTGTATATTCCATTTATCACCAGAGGTCGCCATCTTCCTTGGTGATCAAGTAATTAAAGAGTTAGAAGCGTATCTTGTTTTAGCTGGTTAAACTCTATTTTTTCCTCTAGTGGCGGTAAATTCTGTAATTTCGTGATGCAGGAATGGCCATTGAAAAGTAAACTTGACCCCGAGATTTATGGGCCCCCTGAATCATTGATCACAACAGAAGTGGTTGAGAAGGAGATCAAAGGTTGTATGACCGTCAATGAGGTATAATAAACACACCCCAATCTCTTTAACTTGCAACCGGGTTATGCTTTAAGTAAAAGAAAATTGCTTGAACATGAAATGTAGGCCTTGGAAAGAAAAAAGATGTTTATTTTGGATTACCATGACCTGCTCATGCCTTACGTGAACAAAGTAAGAGAGATTAAAGGTACCACACTGTATGGTTCTCGTACACTATTCTTCCTCACTGAAGATGGGACACTGAGGCCTGTTGCCATTGAACTCACGCGACCGCCTGTTGGTGACAAGCCACAATGGAAGCAAGTCTTTACTCCAACCTGGGATGCCACCGGTTGCTGGCTGTGGAGGCTTGCTAAAGCCCACGTTCTTGCTCATGACGCTGGCTATCATCAGCTTGTCGTGCACTGGTAAGAAACTCGTTCCCAAGATGGCTCAAATCCCTTTTTATATTGGCATTGAGCTACCAAATTAGTCGTGTAAATGGCATTTAAGCTGTGGCAATTAGGAAACCACAAATGTGGAACTTCACATCATGCCTCCTGCTCAAGTGTGCAACTTCGGTTATTGTAGCAGTGGCAATTGAGAACTATGAGACAGTCATGGATAATAACTTGTTTGTACTTTTATATTTTCACAGGCTGAGGACTCATTGCAGTACAGAGCCATATATAATTGCAGCTAATCGACAATTAAGCGTAATGCATCCCATCTACAGACTTCTGCACCCTCATTTCCGGTATACAATGGAAATCAATGCTCTGGCTCGAGAAAGCCTCGTCAATGCAGGTGGAATCATTGAGACCAGCTTTTCACCTGGAAAGTACTCCATGGAGTTCAGTTCTGTTGCTTACGACCAGCTTTGGCGCTTTGACATGGAAGCTTTGCCAGCAGATCTCATCAGAAGGTATTTTACTTGATAAAACTAGCATAAGACTAATCCAAATTATTTGATGCAGGAAACTCTGAACAAAGAAGGTATTTGATTTTTAAAAAGAAAACTTCGCTGAAAACCCCACGGAATTTGAACCGCTTGTTCATACTTGGTTGATTGGATTTCAGGGGAATGGCAGTTGAGGATCCTACAGCTGAGCATGGCTTGAAGCTAACAATTGAAGACTACCCATTTGCAAATGACGGTCTCAATCTGTGGGATGCCATTAAGGAGTGGGTGAGTGATTATGTGAAGCACTACTATCCAGACCCAAATCTTATTGAGTCTGATACGGAGCTTCAAGGTTGGTGGACAGAAGTTAGAACCAAAGGTCATGCAGACAAGAAAGATGAGCCATGGTGGCCTGTTTTGAAAACCCCGGAAAGTCTGATTCACACTTTGACTACTATCATTTGGGTAACCGCTGGTCATCATGCAGCAGTGAACTTTGGTCAGTATACGTATGCTGGATATTTCCCTAACCGCCCTACAATTGCTCGAACCAACATGCCAACTGAAGATCCATCTGAGGAGTTTTTCCAGAACTTCTTGAAGAAACCAGAAATGGCTCTGCTGATGTGCTTCCCCTCACAGATTCAAGCAACAAAAGTGATGGCCGTGTTAGATGTACTATCGAATCATTCACCCGATGAGGAGTATATTGGTGATAGTCTAGAGTCAGCTTGGGCTGAAAATCCTGTTATAAAGGCCGCATATGAGAGATTCAGTGGCAATTTGAAGAGGCTAGAAGGAATTATTGATGAGAGAAACACCAATTTGAAACTGAAAAACAGAGTGGGAGCAGGCGTTGTTCCATATGAGCTTTTGAAGCCATACTCAACCCCCGGTGTCACGGGAATGGGAGTTCCAAACAGCATCTCCATCTAAATTTGATGATGAGGAATCGGTGTTCCAAACAGCATCTCTATCTAGACTTTAGGTTGATGTTGTAAAAACTCTTTATGTATTCTATTTGGCCCTTAATAAATCAATAATATGGGGTGCTTAAAGTTCTGATGAAAACTGTTCCATGATTCCACCCAACTCGAATTAGTAACATCAGATAATTTGCGGATTGGAACAAGTAATATCAGATCACTAATGGTAAAGGTTAAGGTCCAGAGTATAACTTGTTTCTTTGTTTCAAAGTACAGAGATCCTTAAATGAAAGTTACAAATTTCAGCGATAACTGACAACTTCCATATGCAGAGCCGGAAAATATGTCAACAGCAACATGATGTGAGCTTGTGAAACAGATATATAGCTTATTACTTTTAGTATGCTTATATACACGTATGTCTATATTATACATCGACGTGGTACAATAAATGAACGAACCAAAATGTGGAAAATCTATCCTAAAAGAATTCTTCCTATAAAGAATTAAAGAATTAGGGGACCTTTGCCCTTCTGCTGAGTTGCTCATGAAAGTCCGGAATTGAATCCAAGTGACCGTGAAGCTTCAGAGTTTTTCTCTCCACAGAACCTTATACGATGTTGTGTTATAAGCAGACATTTGGCCTCACTTGAATTTGTACACCAAGGAAGGAGTGTAGAAGAAACAATGTGAGCAAACTCACAAAATGAGTGTGATGCTGCGGTTGCTCTTAAAATCACCGTCCATCCAAAGAACCATCATTGCACTGGAGAACAAACCACTTTTCAGAAGGCTCAAATTCAAGGGATTTGCAGAGAAATTCCAATTTTTCAATTAGGTGGTCCATTGCAGAGTTAGCATTGTGCTTGAAATCTTCAGCATTGACTCACATGTACGAATGAGTATTGGTATCATTGCACATGCACTCCGGAACGGGGTACTTTGTGACATCTTTTCCAACTCTACTACTCCTGAGGTCTGGCTGTCCTAAGGAATCTCTGTGCAATTCCTTTATGATTCTATTGAACTCTGCTTCAGGGAGAGAAGAGTTCAGAAAGTATGGAAGCATATGCCTCTTGTCTGGGGTTATATACTTCTTGTGGCCAGCATAGGCACGATGTCCCTGAAAGAGAATATAAAACTTGGTGTAAGTGAAGTCTCGATCAAATTAGATAAGCAAACTATGTAAAAGAACTATTAGTATGATAATTTCATATTGTTCGTCTTCCATGCATATTTTCTCAACACATTTCTTTTTGTTGCTCCAAATTGGAAAGGCCTCAATGACACATCGCTCATATTTCAGATCAGTTGACAATGTCAGATCAGTTGTGCATTTATCTAAGCATTTCATTTGTTTCACTCGATTTATTTTGAGCATTTCGTGCATTTATCTAAGCATTACCGGTCAACTTGATTTATTTTGATCATATTTGTTCATTGTTTTATCTAGCATATAGTATATACATTTACTAAAACAAAAACAAATAACTATACCTGCATAACATGGCCCATATTTCCCCCATGAGAAGGCATGAAGACATCACTATTCTCGGAAACTATATAATCTATGGCAGCCATGACAGAAGCTCTGTTTGCAAAAGGTTCTAGTTCACCAGGCAAAGCAAGATCTTCCTTATTGTAAAAATGGGGAAATTCTTCGATTAACGGTAGTAAGGCTTCTTTTCCACCAAAAGGCTGCCCGCCAGCCCAAAATATTCTTGCACTTTTTGGAGCTCCAAGAGCTTTAAGCAACCTAAAACACAAGATTTGGTTTGTCAGAAAACTCTCTGCTACATACAACAAATACAAAAAAAACAAGAAAAAAAAAAGCTATCTCTTTGGTTTAATTAAAATGCCTAAATGTGACTATCATACCTGGTCACCTCCACGGCATTCAAGGGACAGAGACCTGCAAGTTTTCTTTCATGGTAAGTCATGTTTGATCTTCCTGTTAGGAGCTCTGGCCGCCGAATCCTCTCATTGTAAATTATCTCATCATATTTAGGACTCAAACCAGGAAGACAACCGGTCCTCACCCATACATCCTTCTCCATTCTTAAATGAAGCGCAAGGTAAGGACCCTTATTGCACATCCTCTCTGCAAGCTTGTTACCAATTCCCAAAATTGGAGGAGCAAACCTCAATGCATGAAAAGCAACCTGAAGTCAAACAAGGAAGAGATTACAGTCAGCTGTCTATAGGACCTTGTTCCAATTCTGTAATGAAACAAAGTCAGCTTGCATATACAAAAATAAATTATAAACATATTTAGCGAATTACCTTGCATCGAAGCTTTTGAAGATCAGAGGGAAGATCCTTAGAGAGCCTTGAATCCAAGCCTCTTAGAAGCAGAACCCCTTCTCTTTTAATCTGCATAGAAAAGGAGGAATTAGCATAATTTATAGTGCTAATTGGAATTCCAGAGGAAATTCGTTTGTAAAACCACAAATAACAAAACTGATAAACAGGGTTAAAAAATCATGTTATGAAATTAGACACAAGGAAAATGACTTAAGCATTATCAGAAAACCCTAAATCGTCATTTGTTTTATATAGTTAAAATGTTCGGCAGCACATAAAGTTTATCTGCAGTCTGCACATAAGGTTTACAAAATAAGTACTATATTTAAGTCATAAAGGTTGGACTGGACGGCTCTTCAATTGTGTTACCACGGCATGGTTAGAGTATATTTCTAACAGTTAGAGCTATTGAGGCCTTCCCATGCTATTGTAGCAACACTTGTAGACTAAAATATGAGAACAACCGTTAAAAACCTGACATTTTTGGTAGGAACGCACCAGCAAACGAAAAACTTTTGGTGTCATTAGGCCCACAAATAACAAACTAAACAGCTGCTAAAGCATATTTTCCTCTTTTCCATATTTCCTTAATTCAAATATTTAGGAAAAACAACCGGGTTGCTTCAATGCAAGCATAAAGACAGCAATGATTCTTACCCTCTTGTGATAATGCGACCGAATCCAATTAGGCGAAGCATGTAGAGGAGTCCGTTTCTCCTCCACTGGCCTTGTCATTATATGCGTAGATGGTAGTGCAGAAACTATCCGAACATCGTCAGCAAGAACTTCCTTAAAGTGCTTCAAATCAAATATATCAGAAAATTCACTGCACCCATCAAACGAAACACAGAAAATCAATTTCAGTCCCCTAAGCAAATATATTGCAGCATAAGCTATTCATAAACCAACAACAACAAATCCTAACTATTCGTGGGGTCGGAATCGGATAATAAACCATTGTAAAAGGAAATATAATAATTTAGCATAATTCTATGAATCATGATACACAACAACACAACCCATTGAATCCAAAAAAAGGCAGGTAATTTAGTGAGAAAAAATGTGAGTTGAGTTGCAACATTGTATACCTTTCATCTCCCCAGATGACATTAACTTGAAAAATAGGAACCACCAGAGCAGCTCCAAGAATCCTGGCAATGACGACAGCATCGACAATCTGATTCCTCTGCTGGTTCATCCCACCAGAAACCACAACAATCAGGTATTTAGTCCTGTCCTTCACTATCCCCTCACTAGCTCTCTTATACTCCGTCGTCAAACCCAAGCACGGCCGATACCCCAAACCATCCGGCTGCTTCCAAAACTCACTCCCATCAGCTTCCTCTCCGACCTTCCCACTGCTTGGCTCAACCCCCACCTCTGATTGCAAAACCCCACTCGAAATCAACGGCTGGGATTCGCCCAAAACCTCGACTTGGTGGCTGTTTTCACCGTTTGAAGCAAAACCCATGTGTGATTTTAAGTACCTATTGGAGACCAAGTCCTGGGGCTGAGTTGTGGAACATGGGTATGGAGAGTACGGGACTAAACGGTCGAGATTGAATCCCAGCTTCAGCATCCCAATAATTCCAAAGAGGAAGAGGAAGAAAACCCAGAACTTTGGGGTCCTGTAGTTGCTGAGCCAGCTCAAGCAGCTGCTGCTTTTGCTCCTTGAAGATTTCTTGGGAGAAACGAGGAGCGATTGCAGAGAAGAGGAAGACAGAGAGTTGATAATCTGAGAAGGGACTGAAATGTACGAAAGCTTCTTGGTGGTGCTGTTGTTCTTCGACTTCGCCATTGATAGGCTGAGAAACTCTAATAACTCGTCTCTTCTTCTTATTTGAAGAAAGAAAAGAAAAAAGTAGAGATTTTTTTATGGGTTTATTTATTTATGAGATTCCTTCACTGGCATTGACCACTCAGAGGCAGAGGGAGAGATAGAGATGGTGTGAAACAGGCGGCGGGAACGCGGAAGTCTGAGGAGTAGCGTACGCGTTAACGTTGATATTTATGAAAGAACAAGGGGTAGGAAAGGAAGAGTAGCTCGCAGTTTCTCTTTAAACAGAGAGACTCCGACCGGTTGATTTATATACAATTGGCATTGTCTAAGTGGGATGTGAACTACTAAATCCTATCCCTAACTTTGTTCAATTAATTTTTCTTTAATTTTCTGACAGGAATCTATCTAAATGCATTATATGTTTTCTGATAAACCATCATTTTATTTTTTTTGGCAAAAATATTTACCAATGATTATATATACACACACACAATGTCATGTCTCTGTTGCTAGCTGCATCAGCAATATCAACGATATCTTCCTAACAAATGACTTTATATAGCACAATTTGCTGAGCTACGAACATCATATTGTTTTATTATGAGACAGTTTAATAACCGTTTCGTTTTTAATTTTATTTTTTTTAAACTAAAAAATTGATTGAAAACTAATTTTATTTTTTTTATTTTTCACAAATATGAAAACTAATAATTGAAACAAAGTTTGAAAATTAAAAAAAAAAAACTTTCAGTTTTCAAATGTAATTACAAAATAAATTTTAGTTTATAAAAATAAAAACTGATATGATTATTACACGAATTTTGTAAAAGATTTTAGGGTAATGCTAGGGAGACCAAAGTGTAAACCAAATGATGTAGTTGTTAATGATTGGATTATTAATTAAATATCGATTAACATACTTATTTTTTATTAGTGACACATCATCTAATTTGTAAATTTGATTTTAATAGTATTATCCTTTTATACGTGGTTAATGGTAGTATTTTCCTTTGGATACAATGAGTACAATATTAAACACACGGTTAATTGACCAAAAATGAAACACATGGTTAATTAATGGTATAAGCAGAGCAACATTTCGGTTGTTGGGTCAACAAAATTAAGTTTCAAATTTATTTACCTTTTTCTTCTTTTTTTTTTGGCAAATGATATTATTTGGGGAGGGGTGTGTGTTTAGTCTCGTAATAATTAACAATAATGTGATTCAAATTCATTTTTTACAAGAATCGAATTTAAAATCTTACACTTAAAAGTAGAAGAATTTCACTAGATTGTATTATTAAGTGACAATTTTAAATTTATTTTTAAAAGGGAGGGACAACTTACATCTCGAGGAGAATGCGTGTCGTGTTGTATTATAGCCAGCTGGCTAAATAAACAAAATGAAAGGTGCAGTCAGGGGGATAGAGAGAGAGGGGGCACCACCATGTGACGCTCTTCCCAACAGCCTGGATTATTATTGGTCCATATGCCTAATTTCCCTCCCAAATCAGACCAATAGGGAGCTATAGACCTATGACATACCCAACTCCCTAACCTGCCCAACTGGCCCTGCTCCATGCTGGAACCTTTTCCACGTGGCAGATAGTGACTTCTCAATTCCCCTGCCACATGGGATTTTCCTTTTTCATACTTTTCTGTTGTTGGGGTTTGATCATTTTCTGGGGCCCAAAAAATTACGTAATCCCGGTTACATGTAGAGTTGGATTTGGGACAAATAAATAATGGATTTGTACTAAATTACCGTGTCAATCGGTAATAGTACGGTATTATATCGTACCGGAATTTCATGGTACGGTTTGGTAATAGATACCATTATCACGGTATTGCCGTACCGTATCGAAAATATAATATAATTTATAATTTATAATTTATAAATTATATATTATATAATTATATAACATATATTTATAATATTCCAATAATTTGAAAATAAAAACCTACTTATATTAGCATTGTTGTTGGTGACTTTGATCTCTTGAGTTGGTGGAAAAAATCAAACACAAAAGAGTTCCCACTTCTTTCACAAATAGCCAAGGATATATATCTTTGCAATCTCCATTTCTATCAATACTAGTGAAAATGCATTTAGCCTAGGGATGAGGGTTGTGGACCCTTTTAAGGCATCATTGACTCCTAAAATGATAGAGGCACTAGTGTGTACTAATGATTGGCTTAGGGCGGATGAAGTAAACTTCAACAAGGAACCAACGGAAGATATGCTTCAATTTTACAAGGAAATGAAAGAAGTGAAAACATGTAAGATATGCTTTAAACTTTTTAGTAAATTTGTTATTAAATGGTTTTCAACTTTAATTCTTCGTGCTACTAACATGCTTTCTTTGTTTGTAATGTAAGTTTGACACAAGCTCAATTTTCTACAAGTTCAATGCCACCTCCAAAAGCTTCGACATCTCAAGCTTGAAGAATTGATCAATGAAGTTTAGTTCCAATTTTCATTTGGTTTGAAACTTTAACATCTATTTGGATTGTTAACTTCTATTTGTTTTGGTTCGTAACTTCTATTTGGATTGTAAACTTAATTTTCATATCATTTGAATTATTGTGTGTGTGAATTGTGAATAATAAATAATAGATGAATTTAGGCTACAATGTATGAGATAAAGGCACTGTTCTAAAAATCGGCCTAGGCGCTAGGCGGTGGTGCCCTGCCCCGATTTTGGGCAAGGCGCTTGGAAAAATCGGCTGGAAGCTAGGTGGGGCCTAGGCGATTTGTTTTACATATTTTATATATATATTTTTATTAATTGAGTGTTTTTTTTTTTTTTTTGGTTTCATGGTAGTATTCTTATGGAAATGTTGTACCTAATTTGCAAGTGATGGATTTACTACAAGTCCATCCAATAGTGAAACGAATTGGAGCATTTTTGAGGGGATACATACAAAGAAAAGAAATAAACTAGATACAACAAGGTTAAATAATTTAGTCTATGTCTAATCCAATACAAAGATCATGATTCATGAACAAAAAGAATTTAGTCTATCATCCAAATCCTCCTCATTATGATTATATGCTTACTATTTTTTAAATGTTGAACTTTTTGGATGTATATAATTTGTGTATTCTACTACTTCAATTTTTGCATTTTATCATTCTTTTATTATCCATACAAGTATAGTTTTTTTAAGGTGTAAATAGACACTTATTTACAAGATATATAATAAATTTACATAAATCTGCCTAGGCCCTAGGCCCCTGCCCGCCGCCCGACTAGCGCCTAGCGATTTTTAGAACCTTGGATAAAGGTACAAAAAAAAAGTTTTGCCCTTGAATTGGGTTAAAAAAACAAAAACAAAAACAGATTTTGTCCCAAAATAAAGTGGCAATTACCATTCCCATACGATGTCAACCGAACTATTTGACAATACCGAACTTCGGTATACCGAAAGTTTGATACGATAATGGTAATAGTTTTTACCAAATCGAAATTTTGGTACGGTATTTGGTACGAGAGTTTTTGTCACATCCTGACCTGGGCTCCACCGCAATCCGGGCTCGACTCCATCGTAGCACGATATTGTCTGCTTTGGGCCCCAACCACACCCTCACGGTTTTGTTTCTGGGAACTCACACGAGCAGAACTTCCCAGTGGGTCACCCATCCAGGGAATGCTCTGGGCCATTCTCGCTTAACTTCAGAGTTCCTACATAACCCCAGTGAGCTCCCAAAATGCCTCGTGCTAGGTAGAGATGGGAATATACATATAAGGCTTACAGGATCCACACCCCTGGGCCATGTGGGATCTTACAATCCACCCCCTTAGGGGCCCGACGTCCTCATCGGCACATTTCCGGCCAGGGATTGGCTCTGATACCAAATTGTCACATCCCGACCCGGGCTCCACCGCAACCTGGGCTCGACTCCATCGTAGCACGATATTGCTCTAGGCCATTCTCGCTTAAATTCGGAGTTCCTACAGAACCCAGTGAGTTCCCAAAAGACCTCGTGCTAGGTAGAGATGAGAATATACATATAAGGCTTACATGATCCACACCCCTGGGTGATGTGGGATCTTACAATCCACCCCCTTAGGGGCCCGACGTCCTCATCTGCACATTTCCGGCCAGGGATTGGCTCTGATACCAAATTGTCGCATCCTGACCCGGGATCCACCGCAACCCGGGCTCGACTCCATCGTAGCACGATGTTGCTCTGGGCCATTCTCGCTTAACTTCGGAGTTCCTACAGAACCCAGTGAGCTCCCAAAAGGCCTTGTGCTAGGTAGAGATGAGAATATACATATAAGGCTTACAAGATCCACACCCTTGGCGATGTGGGATCTTACAATCCACCCCCCTTAGGGTCCCGACGTCCTCATCAACACATTTTCGGCCAGGGATTGGCTCTGATACCAAATTGTCACATCCCGACCCGGGCTCGACTCCATCGTAGTATGATATTGTCCGCTTTGGGCCCCAACCACACCCTCACGGTTTTGTTTCTAGGAACTCACGCGAGCAGAACTTCCTAGTGGGTCACCCATCCTAGGAATGCTCTGGCCCATTATCGCTTAACCTCGGAGTTCCTAAGGAACCCAAAACCAGTGAGCTCCCAAAAGGCCTCGTGCTAGGTAGAGATGAGAATATACATATAAGGCTTACAGGATCCACACCCTTGGGCGATGTGGGATCTTATAGTTTTGGTACGGTAACTGTACCGAACCCACCCCTAGTTGTAATCGGTTTACGGGAGAAAAAATTTATATTTATTTTTTCATAAGTAAGATTTAAATTTGATTTTCAATATGAAATTTGAGTTTAAGATGGACCCTATGCCAATAAGAAAGATATTAGTCATCCAAGAAAAATAAGATTTGAATTTTGAGCACAATAATTTTCAATGCACATTGTCAAAACTAGGGCTGGGTTCGGTTCTAAACGGTTCGGTTTTTTGCCAAAACCGAAACCGAACCGAAATTTCGGTTCAGTTCGGTTCGGTTTTTTTTCGGTTCGGTTTCGGTTTGGTTTCGGTTTTTTTGTTTTTTTTTTTTTCCTTTTCTTTTTCCTCCAAAAAATGAAAAAAATTTGAAATATGAAATTTTAACATCAACATAACATAAAAATTCCAACTATAATTAAAGACAATGAAAATAAACATTTAAAGTTTAAGTCTTCCAAAGTCCAAAGTCCAAACTTAAGATAAATATCAAAGTTTAACTCTTCTAAAGTCCAAACTTAAAATAAACATCAACGTTTAAGTCTTCAAAGAGTCCAAATTTAAAATAAACATCACACAAGTCAAATAAACCTTCAAGGTTTCATCACTTCATGTCTTGCACAAATAAAATCTTGGTGGTTTTATTACATTTCCATGGAGCTCTCCATCTCCCAAGCCTGAACACATGATGCTCTCCATCTCCCAAGATATCCAATAGAGTTTCATGACAGTGAAGACGAAACCAAATCAAAATCCAAACCTTAACTCCATATATAAACTAAGAACCACGAAAACAATAGGTGGTCACCCCAATTAAAACAGAAAATCAAACGGGAAAAGATCTGATTCCGAGCAGAAACAGATATAGATATAGACGTACATATTTGGAATAAAAATGGAGTGTTTGAGTATTTAAATCTCACCCTTAACACTTTTAAAATGCAGTGGTCCAGATGCAAAGAAAAGCTTCAAAACAGAAACTGTTCAAAACCCACAAACCCCACGGCCCCCATGCTTTTCTCTGACCGTACCAAACATCTTAATACCAAACACTGTCTCTCTTTTTCAGTCCTGTTTCATTCTTATTTTCACTAAAACAATCACAAGCAGTATTTATTGATATACTTAAAACTCCGTTGTAAAACCTCCGAATTCATTCGAAATAAATAAAAATATACATAAAATCTAACATTTCCCAAAATGCAAATTATTGAAAGCATCAAGAAGAATAAGAATCAAAAATTTAAAGCAAGCACCTTTCGAAGAAAAATTGCAAAACTGGGTAGAGGTACCCAATAATCCTCTCTGGTCCATCTGCGAACGAACAAAAAATTAGATGTCGGAAGCTCAGAAGTTATAATTTTGATTAATTCAAGCACTAATTTTTCCTAAACATTCCCAGAAACCAAATAGACAGCCATTGAGTAAACAAAAGGAAAAAACTTTCTTGTTTCACAAATGAAGAAACGGCAAACCTGTGGCGGGAATAGGAAACGTTTCGTGGAAAGAGCGTTTCGGAAAAGCCTGGCCATTGGTGACGAACTTCGAGCTTCCGAACCTCCACAACCCACAGCTTCTCCGGAATCAGATTAGTGAAGAAATAAGAGGTTGAAGGTGACCGGAAAATCAATTTAGGAAACTATAAGAGGCCGTGCATATCAGGCAATGGCAGAGGAAGAGAGAAAGAGAGGGAGTAGAGAGAGTCTGGGTGGGTTATGGGGGTTTATTTCCCTCTCACACTCATGAAATCGAAGATCCCCACTTGAGATGTGAGATGAAGGAAGAAGATGACGAAGGGGAAGAGCGGCGGAGTTGCGAGGGGAATGAAAAATAGAAAAAGTGTGGTGGCTGCGCTAGGGAAAGTGTAGTTGTGCTGCTAGGGTTTTGTGATTTGATCATAAAAGTTAAAAAAAAATCTCCAAAATCCGGGAGGCATGAGGTGGATTCAAACCCATGCACTCCACCCGCTTAGAATGTTTCACTTAAACCAACTTCACAACAGGTTCTACTTTGTTATAATTGTATGACTAAAGTATTTATAAACATTGAAAAAAATAATTAAATATATATATCGGTTCGGTTCGGTTTTCGAACCTTAAAAACCGAAACCGAACTGGCCAGATTTGGTTCGGTTCGGTTTAAGAGTTTCAGTTCGGTTTTTTTCAGCCTCGGTCCGGTTTGGTTTTCGGTTTTTTGAACCCACCCCTAGTCAAAACTCAAAATTTAAGTTTTAAAAATCCAATGTTTTCAAGACTTAAATCTTAAAATTCAAAATGTAAGAACATAGGTTTAAGAATACAAGTCTTTGCATTGGAGATAGTCTTTTTACTTCTTCTTTTTTTCTCTCTTATTTTCTTTGTGATTAAGTTCTTCGCAAGTAATTTTTTTTGTGAGTTTGGTTACTGTAGGGGACCAGATTGTCTAAAGGCTAATACCCTTAAGACGATTATTTTAGCGGTGCAAATTTAATAGTTACAACCAATTATTAAGAATGAAATATTAGCTAGTCCACATAGAATAGGCTAGAGAGATCAAGAAAGATATATAGAATATTGACTTGTATAAATTTGTGTGAAGAAAGGACATTATTTCATATATAAATCAGTTCTTGTTAAAATATTCCTCTTGTTAATGTTTGAAGAGGTTCAAGGTGAAAATCTCCCTTCCCTTGTTAATATGATATATTTATGTTTAACGGTAAGAGAATAAATTGGTTTTTAGTCGTCATCAATAATATTTTTCATTGCGAAGAAAAATGCCACTATCTTTATGTTTAAAGTAATACAATTTGTTTCTTAAAAAAATGGCCATAAAGACTTATGATTCAATTAGTTAAAAACGTTAAGCCATGTGTTTAAACATTTTAAGTTCGACATTCTCTTTCTCAGCATTGCAAGTATACAAATATACGATTAAACAGCTTTTGTGAGTGGTACATGGGTGAGTGATTTCGATTTACCTTACTTGTAATGATAACATGGATCTATAATTGCATGTACATTCTTAACCACTACTCAACAGACACTCATTGGTCATAATTGGGTAATCCATGACAATTGTAAAATGAATGAGTGGGGGATTTTGAAACGGACAAGTTCATTCAAGGTGATTATTCAAGATATATCCTAACATGAGTCTGGATTCTCGTCGATTGGTTCCTCTTTATGAGGATCCTGGATATCTGTGAATCGTATATGTTCATCGTACATCGTACGGTTATAAATTATTTTATTTTTATTTAAAAATAAACATAAACAATACTTGACAAAAACTGACCGCACAATGTACGATGAACGGATACGATTCAAAATCTTTAGAATCTTCACCAAAAGATTCGGAGAGAATCATGTTGCTCCCAATATATTGTCCTCCCTCAAACCCCCAAACCCAAAAAATAAAAGTGAAAAGCTCTTCAAATCAAACGTACAATACAATCATGTTTTCTTGTTCATAAAGTAATTAATTCATTAACAGAAATTATCAGTTAATTATGAGTGGGTGATTGGTGATTAAACAACCAAGGTGCAAAAGTACCAAACTGAAATCTCAAGCCATGACATGGACAAGTTGGAGAGTTAGGAATTACGGAGTGGGGCCCACTCGGACTGTAGCAACAAACGACGACTCGCACTCAGATTACGCTATTCTCGGCCTTTGGTCAAAACTCAAAACTCATAAACCTACATACCCACCTTGGAGGCGCCAGCTGTGCCTGTGTTGGACGTCTGTGTGGCCAATCGCCTTAAACATCTTATTCGCATGTCTTTTTCTCATACCAGTCTCACTCTCTCCCTCCATTTCAAGGTTCCAATGATGGCTTCTCTCCACATTCATACCAGTCAACACACTCTTATTATATACTCTTCAAACTCACATGATGTCTCTACTCAATATATCTCTTTCGAGAGATTGAAGATTCAAAGCTTCTTATTCATACCATTCAAAATAGATGCATTATTGAAGATATTTGTTAGCTCTTTTTTTTCTTTCTTTTGTCCACATATTTCACGGAGTCATATTCATAGAGAAGACAAACTTTCTAGCAGATGTTATTACTGGTTTAGCACACTCTCGCCCAAGAACAATATCTGGAACAGGTCACAACCTTTGACAACTCTTCTGGTGCTCATGTTTGATTGTCTAGATTCTAGTTGTACTCGAGGTTTATTTATCTAATATGGTCTACTTTCTTTTTCTTATACATGAATGGAGAAAAATTCTGGTGAAGGAAAAAATGGCGCACATGCCAATAACAATTAAGAAAAAGGAAAAGGGTTTCGAAACTATTACATTAATTTGAATGATGGAGAGTTTTGAACATTACTTACATATTAAGTTTTTTACGTACATCATATATGCACTTTACGTGCGAGAGAGTGTTTCGAAGTGCGAGTATGTGAGTTCATCATTATAAATTTATACAAGTGCAAATCCATTGGCCATAAGGTCACAATCATGCTCAAGTTATCTCATATGCCATAATTTATAAGAACGTTGTAACTTCTTATACAAGTGCAAATCCAATGCACTAATGTCAACTGAAACGCCAATGCACTAATGCCAACTGAAACGCCATATACCTCATATGCCAAATTTTTTTATTTTTTTATTTTTTATTTTAAGGGAAGGAGGAGGGTTCAAAACTATTACAATAATTAAGAAGATGGGAGAGTTTCAAATCAGGTTGCATGAGTAGAAATACAACAACATATCCATTAGAATATTGGACCACAAGCAGATATCTTATATGTTATAATTTGTGCCACATTTCTCACCAAGTATGATTGCATATACCGAATATGCCAATTGACTTTAGTGGACCTCGATTAAGTTTGTATTGTTTCAATATTGAATGATGCATTCAAAATTTTTAATTTATGAATAATTTTCAACTAGAAGAAGTTGTTTTCACTTAAATATAGGTCAATTTTATATTAATACCTTGTGAAATACTAAGGTAGTGACATAGCTTTATTATCGAAGAATTATCTCGTTGTGATATAGAATAAATGTAAATATGTGGCAGACAACAAATGTATATGATTGAATTGACATTCTTTTACAATAATACAACATTAAAATGCAAGGTATGAAGAGGAAATGCTCATAGGATTCCCCTTTGCCTTTGCATATATTGTAGACTTGTAGTGATGAATCGTGTCATGATTCATGACCAGCTAGCTGCTATAGAATAATTTGTCAGCCGTCCCATTGGTGGTCTAGGTAGTTGAGTCATATATTCTTCAGTCATACACGTCAAGCCAGCCAACTACGATTCATCATGCATGTAAGCTGCAGCCTGCAGGAGGGTAAATCTGAGATGTAATGGATAGATGAAAAATGCTATAGATTCATCAGGACACTAACAATCCTCCACTTGCGAAGCACTTAATTATATATGATGCATTTGCATTTGTTTTATTGTTCTACTTTAATGTAATTAGAGTGGAGAATTTTAATTTTTAGAGCTCTTTGTTGCTGAATACCAAATACATTTCTTTTTTTTCTTTTTCTTACTTTTTTCGCAGCACAATCTTTGTTTTTATTTATTTTTTTTTGTCCAAAAACACTCGTTATTTCATTCATGGGTGTGGTTGGTAAAACATGAGCATCGATCCATAGTTTCTGACCCACCTTTTATTTTCATAATTTTTCTTGGTCAATTTGACATATTTTCTAGCTCTCGCATGCCAAATGAGGCCAATTCCCTCATCATTTTATAAAATTATTAAGTTATATAAAAGATATGTGTGACAAAAATAAATTGTAAATTTAAATGACCTCAAACTCAGTGTATATATAAGGATGAAGTGCCGATTTAGTCACTGAACTATCACCTTAGTAAAAATTAGGTTTCTAAATTATTTTTCAGTAAAATAAATCCCTAATCATTAAAAATTATTAATTGCATCCCTACAATTATATTCAAAGCTATTTTATCCAATTTTTCGTCAAGTCACTTTATACAATTTAGGGGGTGTAATACCGTCAATTTCTCACTTATAAACCGTTAACATTTCATATAGGTTACGAATCTAACGTCTAATTTACCCTCCAAAGTTAACTCTATACACTATTTCTTTATGAAAAGATACCAATCTACCCTCCAATGTGTATCATATGCAAGTAACGTGACTTAAAATGATGGAAAATTGAATATAGTAGATTCAAATATAATACTAAGGATGTAACTAGTAGATTTTTATAATTCAATGACTGATTTTTTTGAAGAAAAAAAAAGTTTAGGGATTTAATTTTCACTCAGATGATAATTCAATGACTAAATTGACAATTCACCTTATATATTATGTTAGGATTATTTCAATTTCGTGATACTTGCCAGAATTTATTAATAAGATTTCGACGTGGTCTTTAATGCACACACACCGATATAAAACAAGTAGTTTTCACTTTGATTAGAGTTTTCCATCTCCGTCTCGACAAAGATAAAAACATAGACTTTTCTATATGTGCAAACTCCAAACGTATGCTTCACTATAAACAATTTAAGATGCAAGATGGTGACAAATACATGTCTGAGTTAAAATAATATATGGTAGTTTAAATGTAAGGGTCATAGTATTATTTAAGTTTATTGTATATTGTGAGATATGCAAGCATGTTCAATATTGTAATCTTTAGCATAAATAATATCTTATACTAAAGAGACTGATTCTGCTTAATCTGGACACGTTCTGGTCTCTTCTTATTGATTGGACGTATAGAATAGTCGTCATATAATTCCATTCAAAGGAATAAAAAATTATGCATTAGGATTTAGTAGTATTTCTTTTATTGATGACAAACTCGATATCTAATTATGATGTCATATTGTGTGGCTTGTTCCAAATCCTCTGCTACAATATCATTCCAAATCTCCCACCTTCAATATCATTGTATGAAAAAAAAAGAACAAAGAATATTATATCTATCAAAAACATATTTTTGTATCACTATTTTTATTTCTTTTCTCCTATATATACGATCATTAATTTTTCTTCTTTTTGTTCTACCATATGGTGCTGGTTATTTGACCTATATCACAAATAATATAAGAATCAAGTTGTAATTGTCATTGCTTAACAACTCTAATTATATGTCCTAACCATTTTAGTTTCTATAAACAATTAAGATATCATTTAGGTGGTTATAACTAAAAGTACTATCTGTACAACCAACCATACCTAGCTTAACTAATTTATATGAATTATCGTTTCGAAAGTGAGAGACTGAGAGACTCAGAGTAGGTGCAAAAGTCATCGCTTCCTAATAGCTGGTTGTCTCCCTGTGCTAATTAATTTGTGTCTCTGGCTTTCCTCCTGCATCTTGCCAAAGATTTAACACACTACTACTTGTTGGTTTAACAATGATATAACTTAAGCGACTAACTGATATCTACAATGACGGATGCACATTGAAACCAAACTAATCTCAGAAATTTAAAAAATATACGTGTGAATATCTTAAAATGACTCTTCAAATATTTAGCAATCCAATCGTCATTATCATTTTGATGGAGTAGTACTCACCTAATTAATTATTATAACAAAATTAATTTTATTATATTAACCAAATATGGGGGTTGTTGAGTGGTTAAGCTCATATACGAATGAGAAGTTGAACAACCAGGCTTTTAAATAAAAGGACAATAAGAGTAGAGAAGATGTACATAATAATAATAATAATAATAATTATTATTATTATTAGTTCTTGACAATTACATTTCTTAGAAGTAGTTAAGGAAATTGGCAAGTGGAGCTGCCCCACCTTGCCATTGGAAAAAAAGGTAAAAACCTGTACCCATTAACGCTACAAATTCAACTGTAATCTTTACATACGATTTCATCGCTGAACAAATATGACAATTTCTGTCTTGGAGACGAAGGTATCATAATGTTGACTTAAATGGCAGTTGGAAATCAAGCATTAGTCGTAGGTCGCCCTTCCCCCACTCCACCGTTATTGGGATCCCACCTGGCCATAAATTTTACACAAGTGTAACATTGTCCCTCAGACATCCACAGGTTCAAGTTCAACACAAGGTGATCAAGGCAAGTGACTTTTCGTGTGCTTATAAAGCAACATGCTATTCTTCATATTGGCAATAAATTTTATGGTGAAATCTCAATTTCTTTAAGCTTGGCTTCAAATATTTCTTAGACAGCTCGAATGTGGAACAATAGTATTGACTATTGGGTCCACAAATTCCTCATATGCACCACTACCAAATGGCAAACCAACTCGCCTCCTTTCCCGGCTTTCCCCCAACCTCCCGAAAAGAAAATTTGTGATTTTTTGCCTCCTCTTGAATAATAGATAGGCTTCGGGCTTTAAATTAGAAAAACAGAAGGAAAAAAAATATATAATTTGGGTAGCCCCATTTGTGTACGAGGAGAAAAAGAATGTGTGGTTATCAATTCTCATATGTTTTGATGGACACGTAACTTGCAGTGAAACGTGGCACCAAGTTATTTCAAAATAATAGTTTGGCACTTTTTCATACATGTGCAAAGCTTGTGAACTAACCATGTTATCCTCCATCCCAATCTTTCATTGCTCATCAAATATATATTACACTATTTGAAGTGTAAATTTAGCAGACAAGGCAGGGGAAGTGGGGGACAGTGTTCTTGTTTGTATGAAATTATCAATACAAAAGTGTGTGCCAAACCTTGAAGTTAGCCTAAATGATCACGAGAGATGGATAAGGTAAGCTAGATTTAGTATAAGTTCAGGATTTAATAATTACATAAAAGAAAGAAAAAACATGAAAACAAAGTGTTTGAAGAATGATTTGATAAATTAAAGAGGATAAGATACAGATGTAAATGAGTGCTAACAAGGAACCAAACCAAAGCAAACAGAGATTGCTTTGAATTGAGTAGCTAGAGGAAACAAGGCAAATGCCAAAAGGCTGATCGATCGACCCATGTTTCTTACATGTGAGTCTTGTCCCCCTCTCCATGTTCATTTATTTCATATTCGCTTCTAGTGGCTATAATTTCTCATCCCATTTTGTTTGGCTCTAGGACACTTTTTTCGTTGCCTGATAAATTTTTGTCCCTCAAAGATGTAGCAACTTTCAATTATTTGATGTACTACTTTTGGTTCTAACTAACTTCTAAACCCATACACCACGAAAATTCATCTCATCTCTTTCATCATGGAAGGGACTTTGATCTCCTAGAGATAATTATAATACACCAAAGGGGTTAAGAAAAGTAACTCATAGGTGCATGAGAATGTAAAAATTTAATTAAGCATAAAAAGTTACAAATTCAAAACTTAATGAAGGATCAATAGTTTGCCTATATTACGAATGAATAAACTAAACGAGTGAAACCCCATTTGGTTGTCATGACTCTAGAGTTGTGAAGGTCGGTAGCGTTGTCGCCCCTCAACTTTTGCTCTATAATT
The DNA here is from genome assembly GCA_036320875.1 of Cotoneaster glaucophyllus. Taxonomy (NCBI): domain Eukaryota; kingdom Viridiplantae; phylum Streptophyta; class Magnoliopsida; order Rosales; family Rosaceae; genus Cotoneaster; species Cotoneaster glaucophyllus. The sequence goes on along the minus strand of CM070070.1, from coordinate 416,119 downwards.
TGGGGGACGACAATGCTATTGACCCTCAACTTTTTTCCCTAGGTTTTGGGCTTTAATCATACCTGTTGTTTTCAATTTCTAAGATTGTTATTTTCTTGGAAAATTATATTTTTGAGGGCTAAAATTGTGCCTAGAGCTTTTATTAGCCTTCCGTGGTTAGAGATGACCTTAATCCTACGGTCGAATAATATTTATTTACTTGTAAGTGAGAGGTTTTAACTTTTAAGTAAGAATTTAGTGGTGCAAGTTTGATACAAATATTTCTCGGAATTGGTTCCGCTCCGGACCTTAGTGTCCAGAGCCTAGGAATCAAATCATCTGGGCTGCTGATTGGTGTGTAAAAGAAATTAGAGCCATTGGTTTTGTGTGGTGGGTCAGGAAAATGAGTTAATGAGGACCGTTGGATTGAATTTGTGCAGCCCAGATGAATTGATTCATGGGCTCCAGACACTAAGGTTCGGAGCAGATCAAATTCCATATTTCTCTACCCCTTAATATATATATCACTGTATAAAAAAATTATTAAATCATGTAAGTGCAATGCAAGGATCAATGCTTTAGATAGATGCAGTATTTCCTACAAGATAGAGGGAAAAAAAGGAGATTCCATATGTTATCCTAGCTGGGCCTTATTTGTTGGCACCTTAGACGTGCAATATGGCAGATGGAATTGGTTTCCATTTTTGGTAATAGTAGGGGTGGAATCCCAAACGTCACTACTAACTAGAAATCAACCTGTACTAGACCTAATAAAGAAGCAGCTTTATCATCAAATGCTAGTCGACCTTTATCTACTGGTTGAGTTTCGATCGAGTAAGCAAGGATCCTGGACAGGTCAAAAGATCCTGCACGCTTGACCAATTTTAGCGCAAGTATGGGTAGTTCCTTCGTATATGATTTGCTATAAAGGCAACACAAATATATAGTTGCCTCTTGGTTATTGAATTCCTTGAATCAGGAGCTTGTTGTATTGCTATACACTAGTTGAAGTTGGGGATGATCTAAAGGACTGGTTTTCACGAGGTAATAGTTGACGAATATTTGATATTCAGCGTGTGATCAATTATTGAACATATCAATAAATATCCTCGTAATGCCGATGTTTTCCTAACCAAGAAGAAAAAAGTTGAATATAAACGGGAGCAGCAATCAGTTTCTTAAATAGTACACGACTCAAGAACAGTGATACAGTTTCTGATGGGTCTCAATGCTATATGTGACCAGACCTTATTGATGCAAGAAGAGAGAAAACATAATATTCTGTCACGTAGTTGGAGGGAGTTTGGTCTTCAAGTAATGAGTTAACCTTGTTCCACACTTGCACCATCAATCATTTGAGGAGGAACATCTTAAACCAATATGCAGAGTACTTGAGGTACCTTTTCATTTTATTTTTGTAGTCAATATAAGTGAGCCCAAATCGAACAGTGTAGCCTGAATCCCATTCATACACATCTAGAAGTGCCCATGCAAAGTACCCCTTCACCTTAACGCCCTCCCTGCACACGTATTGAATTAAACTTAAAACTCCGTATCATAATTTGAATTGATTTGCAATGTATATATTATATGTGTGTTTTGCTTTTTGATGAGTTAAATGTAGTTGACACCATATCCGTAAATCCTTTGTACTGACTTGATGGCTTTCGAAAGATATTGAAGATGTTGATAATGGTAACTCATCCTGGTACTATCCTTGAGGGCAGTCTTGATTGGCAGGGAGCTATTATTTGCCTCGCCAACACCTACAAAAAAATCAAAGTTTAACATTTCAAATTCATATAATATATATAGCATCAATTATGCGAAATAATTAAATTTGTATACAATACCATTTTCGGTAATGTAAATCTCCGGGTTGTTGTAATTTTCCTTTATATGCAGCATAAGCTCTCGAATTCCCTTTGGGTAGATGTGCAGCCAGCTCAAAGCAGTCTGCAAAAACCAAAGCAGGTTCAAATGTGTGTGTGTGTGTGTGTGTGTGTGAGAGAGAGAGAGAGAGAGAGAGTACCGGTGTGCCCAAAGGAACCCCATTTTTCTCCGCTGCATGTGCATGGCAGCAGAGCAAATTAGCAGAAGAGACACGCACACATTTGAGTTATATATAAATATGTATATATACATATATATGTCAAATTTTGTATATAGTAAATGAGGATGGATTAATATTAATATATATGAGTTGAGCAAGCATGTAGCTTTAGCCCTTCTTACTAGAGAGAGCGGTATTCATGTCTCCAAAGAAACTTTGGTTAACAGTTGTAACAGTGGAGAGTGAGGAAGCATCTGCATAAGTACTCGTGTAATAATTGACACCAAGGAAATCCAGGGATCCTTTAAGAAGCTTTGATTCTGCTTTGCTGAATTTAGGCAACCGATTTCCCACCGCAGACCTCATAGTTTTGGGATACTCACCGAATGTAACAGGATGCGCAAACCTACGTAAAAATTCATTTTTTATTTTTTATAATTCAAATGCAACGATGCTAGCTACCTAACTAATTTAAATTAATTTTGATTGGAGATTTAGAAATTTGGTTAATTGCTCACCAGCCGAAAATAAAATCAAGAGACTTGGAGGCCGCCCTCTTACTTGCAGCTGTTTCAGATTTTGCTACATACCAGAATGTCACAACCGTAATCCCAATTTGTCCTTTCTGAGAGGCCTGCATATATATAACTCAAGTTTAAAGCAAATTTAAAGTGTCATACTTTTTCTTTGGACGGTTTTTTATTTTTTTATTTTTTTTTATTTTTAACAAACGATATTATTTATACTAAGAGCAAGTCCACCGTTGTGGATTGCTCGGGGGACAGTGGACCAAACAGGGCCACATAGCCCGGCCTTGAAGCTCCAGCGTGGGCAGCCCGAGGGAGAGTGGAGGCCCGAGCTCCGGGCCTGTGAGAAATTGCCAGCCCGCGAGCCCGAAGGCAATGTGATGTGGGCTGACATCAGGACGATGTCAGCCATAATATAAAATTAATAAAAAAATTGTAGAACCCAGGCTTCGAACTCAACGGCTCTCGCCAGAGTTCGTCGCCGAGGTTGATGAACACCCACAGACAAATGGCAGAGATCCAGTCCCTCCTCCGCCGCAGCTACCGCCGCACCCCACACCACCTTCACCCCCACGCACTCGCGATCCTCCTCCTTCCACTGGCGCGCCCAGATCGCATGATTTGGAATTTGTTTTTTGGGGAAAGAGGAGAGTGAGAGAGTTTGGTTAGGGAACGGGGAAGATCGAGACCGTTGATGGAGGCTAAGTTGGGTGGGATGGTGAAGATGGAGGAAGAGCGGCGGCGGTGGGGTGGTGAAGATGGAGGAAGAGAGGCGAGGAGTGTTTGGGTGTGTTGGGAGTTTGGGTGCCTTTTGTGGGGGGGGGGGGGGGGGGGAGGAACACGGGTTACCTGGGTTTTGGAATGGTGTTGTTGGCACCATGTGAAAATAAGAAAAAAAATAATAATAAAAAAAGGTTTTGGAATGGTGCATCTGCACACCATGTGAAAATAACAAAGGTGTGAAAAGAAAAAATTAAAATAAATTTTTTAATAGAAAGTGGTACAACGAGAATGATTTAAAAAATCTTATCCGAAATTACAAATAATTTTATTTTGTATTATTACCAAAAAAAAAAATTAATATTTTATTGTCTATTGCCAAGGGGTAGGGCTCCCACGCTGGAGATGCAAATGACAATTACTGTTCATTAAGGACAGTTACTGTTCATTGGGGGGATTGAATAGTGGATTGTCTGGGGGGAGGGCTCCCACGCTGGAGTTGCTCTAAGGGATGGAAGACTAAATCTCATAATGGGGTAGTAATAATATGGTTTAAATTCGCTTTTAGCGAGAATCGAACTTAAGACCTCTCACTTATAAGTGAAAAGAAAATATTTTTTGGGAAGTATAATTAAGGAGCCAAGTGTTTTGCTATAGATAAAGATCATTCCCAAGTTTATGTTGGAGACACAAAAAAGAGAAATATCCAAGCGTGAAAATGATGACCTATGAGAAAAACAAAGAGATGCGGATGAGAGACGCGAGGACGAAATGAACAAACACCACCTATCTGTCAAACAAAATGGGCCACAGACCCTTTTCCTGTTCTTTTCTCTAAAAATTCACTTTTGGTTTGGTACCATTTAAGATACATTATGATAGCTCACAATTACATGTTAAGGCTACATAAATATGATAAAGTTTAAGTAAGTGGTGGAGCCAGTATGAGGTCATTCGTTGTCCTTGGTCCCAATAACTTTAAAAACCCCATATATATTTGTTTGTATATTGTATTTGACCCATATAAACAGTTAAAGCAAACTAAATTACAACTTCCTCTTCCTACTTCTTCTATTTTCTTCTATCATATTTTTCTCCCTTTTATCTCTTCTTGTATGAAATACTTTAGTTGAAAAGGCTTGATAGTCTTCAACACTACTCCACAGTGTCCTGCATCCACCCTAGACAAGCCTTTACAAGTAATTGTAGTTGTTGACATATGTTGGCATAAACTTTCGGCATATGTTGAACAGGAATTGGCAGGTGTCTACTAGGTGCTCAATGAAATGCCCAATGAAGCTTTTTGATTGATATTATGACCCTATTATTTAAAAATTCTAGCTACGTTACTGGTTTAAGTTAATGACAAAGAATGACGTGATTATTACTATAATAAGGTTACATACATTGTGGACATTTTATTACATTGTCAAGGTAGGTTTTTGTACTTCAACGTGGTTGAATTACGAAATTAGCGTTTATTATTATACCAATGACGTACTATTATAGTATAGACATATATTATTACTAGAGATTAATGTTATGAACTTTCACAAGATCTACAACATGATGTCAACGTACAAACTCTTTGGTAAGATTACACCATGATCGTTCAAATTTACATTCCAAGATTACATAAATCTTAACATTATATTTAATTAGACAAAATGACGTTGGTATTATTATACCAAGGTTTCCCTTTACGGTGTACGTTAGGTTACTTCAAATTTACACTCCAAGTTAGGTTACATAATTATCTTCACGTTATATTTTATTACACCAAATGACGTTGGTATTACTATACTAAGGTTGCACTTCATGTATGAATGTTATATTACACTGTTAAGAACTTAAGATAGTACATTATAGTTGGACGTTATTGCATTATAGTTTAATGTTCAAATTAGATGGTACCGAATACTTTATTAAGGTACAGTAGACGGACCCTTTTTAAATAAAAACTATGGAATATTTCATATGAAATAGCCGTGAAATAATGTAGCCATGAACTATTTTAAAACAAATTAAAACATGATAGGGAAATGAGGCACATTTACTTAATGTACCAACCTGATACTTGTGCCTGTATATCTTCACAGCGTGTGCATGAGCAAGTAGTAGATGATGACCAACAATGTAAGGCTCAGTGGCAGAGTTACCAGCAGTGCAATTTCCGACATAGTTTGAACATCGACCGGGTGCATAAGTACCGCCATTGTATCCATTAACACAATATGTAACAGGCTCGTTCATTGTCACCCAATGCTTAACTCGATCCCCAAATGTTTTGAAACAAAAATTGGCATAATCTTGAAAATCATTCCTGTTAATGATCAAATGATCGATATTCTCATTTACAACTTTATCATCAGGGTAGATAAAAATTTGGTTAATTATTTGTATCCTTCAGTTCAATATACTTACATAATCTTAGGGCTTAAAAATCCACCGTACTCATCTTCAAGTGCTTGTGGTGTATCCCAATGGAAAAGGGTTACAAAAGGCACAATTCCTGTTTACATGGGAGAGCAGGGATAAGCCAAAGATCTTGGGAGGACTGATTTATCGCACTGATTTAATGAACAAATAAAAGGGGGGCATTAATTTTGAAGAAGAATAGTGGATATATACCATTGGATAAGAGTTCATCTATCAGATTGTTGTAGAAGTTCACTCCTTCTTGGTTCACTCCACCTTTAACTGTACCCTCTGTGACAAAAAAATAACTAAAGTTGTTAAGTTAAAAGGTTTCAAACCTTGAACCTAGTTTACTTGAATTCATTATCCAATTACGACTATCAGAAGACAAAAAAAATAGGGAGTTTTAACGAAAAGTCCGCGGTACTGTTCACTTTAACGAAAAACCACATTTTTACACTAAAAAGTCAAACATGGTACTATTCACTTTACCCTTTATTTTGTCCTTATCGTTAAAACTCAAAGTTTTCAAGCTATTTTCATTAGTTTTCCTAAAAAAATATTGTAGAATAATTGGGAACTGGTTGTGATGTTGACTAGCACTTTCTATTTTCAAAAGAATGACCAATACATGGTGGAGATTGGTTTTTGATTGAACGACGGAGATTGGTCTAGCTGATGAAAGTTCTTAGAAGAGTATGTTAGAAGGTTATACAGTTAGTTATTTTGTAGGCTTGAGAACTTTGTAGTTCACTATTTTGTGAGTATAAATTGTAAGCTCTCCCCTCTCATTTTTTGTAGTCTGTTCAACTCATAAATATCAATACAAGCTTTCATTCCTTTCTAAATCTTAATCTTTATCTTCTCTGTTTCACTGTAATTAATATGCATAGTTTCATAACTTTTTCAATGTAGTCAATAATTTAGTCAAATTTTGAGCAGTATAATGGAAATCCATAGATGCATCTATAATCTTACTGGGTAGTATTCTTGACCATGAGAACGAAAATCTGAAGGAGTCCAAGCCAATCTTTTTTATCAATTTTATGTCCTCCTGCATGTGACGATGTAGCATTCAATTAATCCAAACATAATTAATGTCTTTTTCAAGTAGGTAAAGTATGGAAAATGATTCTTTCCGGATCTCATCCATCAAATCCACATAATCAATGAATCTAGGTCCTTGAAATTTGATCAAACGGGTAAAAACAGAAAGTTCCTTTAAAAATTATAATAACTTTAGTTGTTGGATCAAATTTTAAAGATTTAGATTAATCGCTTTCCGTAAAGTATAACTAACAGTCAAAACTAACAGTCAAACATATATAATATATACACGAGTGATGGAGCAAACCTTATGGTGATTGTAAAAATCATTGGCTACATTCCCATTGCTACCGTCCAAAATTTTTTCTGCCATGAAAAAATATCTCTTATAAGACAATGGTTTTGATTAAATAATGTTAAAAGTACACGTTTACCCTGCATATATGATAAAATATATAGGATTTGGATCCCCCTCCTAAGCAAATGGTGGGGATCCTCATGACCCACTAACAGGGGCCGTTGGATTTCGATCCAATGGCTACAAACAGGGAGGTCCCTCTAAAAGTTATAATAATTGTAACCGTTGGATCGAAATCCAACTGCCCCTGTTAATGGATCATGAGGATCCCCACCATTTGCTTAGGAAGGGATCCAAATCCAAATATATATAGCCCTTTTAATACCCTTTCTACTTCCAATTAAGAGAGAGAGAGAGAGAGAGAGACCTGGATGTTCCCTAGTGAAGGTATCCCATATACTTGGTCCCCTTCCATGAACAAGCGCTGCTCCTTCAGACTATGCATGGAAGAAAATATTTAAAAGAGATCACATATATAATTACATGTAGTGCTAGCTTTGCTCTCAATATGTCTGAAAGTAGATGTACTTACCTGATAAGCAGCTAAACCGGCTCCAAAGATGAACCCAGGTGGGAAGCTAGTTCGATTAAATGGCATCGAATAATGACTCGGTTCAACTTCCACAGCAGCACTTGCTAACAAAGCAAAAAGTACGAGGATGAAGCTAAAAAGACGTCCTCCTTTAGTATCCATATTTCTACAACTGGTTCTCTTCTGGCGCTTAAACACATTGAACATTTCGGAATACTACCTTCAACCTCTCAAGTCTTATCTTATATATAAAGCCAACACAAAAGGTGAATAATGCTTTTGATTTCACCAAGCTTCAACAAAATATTTGGACAAAAAATGTCCCCAAGACAAAAAGCTTCCAAAGGCATCCCAAAATAATGCATCAAATAATGCAGGGGCATTTTCGTTATTTTAACTGCTTTTTTTAATAATTATTTTTTTGTGCTTTTTTAAAATTAGTACCTTACAATAAGCTAGCAATAATGTGATTCAATTAATTTCTCTATTTTTAAACATGTTCAAAACATCTTAAGAGATGTGTAATGTCAGGTATAAAAAAGGTCTTTCGCATGCGGATAATAATGTGATTAAATTAGTTGACAAATGATTTTTTTTAACAAACGATATTATCTACACTAAGGATGAGCGGGATGGGCTTAGCCTCACAATGGGCTAGCAATAATGTGATTCAATCAATTGATTATTAAATATTATTTTCTCTATTCTTAATGTAAATTCTATAGAGACCGATTTTATTATGTGAATTTAGCTGCTTTAATTAGTTTATGAGGGGTTTCTTTTAGTATGATATAAGATTATTCACTTACTTCAAATATTTGACTTTCCTTTTGTCTATCTATGTGTATAAATACATTTAAAACGTGTAAGTTGCACGTAGGACGCCATGATTCAAAAAATACCTTCTGCACGGGCGTAAGTGCGTGCATGAAGGCTAGTCATATACTATATATAGAGAGCCCAAGGATAACTGCTGACAGGTCCCACTCCTACGTTATAAAAAGCGGAAAAGGATCTGGCAATCATAAATTATTTTAAAATTTAAAATTAATTAATCGCACGATGTACGATGAACAGTCACGATCATGAGATTCTTAGGATTTCCAAAAAAAAGATAAAAATTCGGCAATGATCTTTTTCCATAAAAAGCCATGCATGCTTCTCACATGGACCTATTACATATATATTATTAAAAAATTAAAAGTATTTTAAAAGAAAAACTAATGAAAATGGCTTGAAAACGTTTAGTTTTAACGATAAGGACAAAATAAAGGGTAAAGTGAATAGTACCATGTTTGACTTTTTAGTGTAAAAATGTGATTTTTCGTTAAAGTGAACAGTACCGTGAGCTTTTCGTTAAAATTTCATATTTTAAATTGTCACTGAAGCGGACAACTCATATAATATGGGTTACGTACAATGCAAAGACAAATTCCTAAATCATACTTCCACGTACTATTGTCATCACCTTTACTAGTGTGACATGCAATGACTGATTAGTCCTCCTCATTATAAAGATGCGTACACATAGCCCTATGGATACCATGCAAACATCCATTTGGCTGAGCCTTTAACCAATCGTATCCGATCCCATGGATCTTTTAGGCAGCTTAATTACCATCACTATGATACTGATAAAATTAAAATTAGAGCATTCAACCTACAACGAATAGGGAAGGAGGCTCAAGATCTTGCAAGCACTGCATCAAGACTTTCATTATGGGGGATGGTGTATGACACATTGACACTCAACAATATTCACCCTAAACACAAGAGAAAATCGAGGCACTAGTCTTTGAATTTTATTTGAATGAAAATTTTGTTCTCTAATTTCATTAGTATTGATCCCTGAACGTGTTACATTATGGAGCATTGATCATTTTCAAATTACTCTATATTAGAACTTCCGTCCAAAATAAAAGTATAAAGAGGAAAATAAGAGATAAAAAATTTAAAAAGTTACACAAAGAATTATTGTTCCACATTGTGACAAGTTAAGAGCCTAGCACTTATGAAATTTTAGTTCATGGATCAATGCTCCAATTGGTCTAAAATTCATAGAACAATACTCCGAATTTCTTGAAGAAAAAAAATAAAGACCATTGACTTGACTATTATACATCTAGCTAATTTTTTTATTATTTATAAATGATAAGATAATTTACACTACATTCATCTAAACTACGGAAAGAATAAGTGACTTGGAATGCATGAATGCTCTCAACCAAGTGAGCTATAAGCCACTTGCTAAAAATAGACAAAGAAAATTGCAACGTAATTTACCCCAAAATTCCTCGGTGCTTTTGAAGATTCCTCATCGAAACATAGGTTGATCGCTATAACTTCAACAGTTAAAACTCCACTGACAGTATTAAAGAACTCAAGAGTATATACTAATTATTAAAAAACTTAAGAGTATATACTAATTATTAAAAAAATTATCACTCATATGATTTACTGAGCACCTTGTTTGGCAAAGTTAAACCGGAAATCTCTAAGCCAAATGATCATTGAGTAATAATTCAATCATCAACATTCACGTCATCTGGTTTACAAAATTTGGTTTAAAAATTTGGTCTATCAAGCATTACCCTATCCATTTTGATCAGATTAACTAGGCCTTGTATCCTCGTGCAGGAGTGGACGAGCTTAATGATGGTAAGTTGATGAAATCGAAAGATCCTTCAACCATTACCGATTGCTCTTTAGAAAATTTTGGCAGTCGATCTGGAACTTGGGAAACCATCGCAGACGGGTATCTATCAGAATAATTTAGTTGCTCCAAATTATTTCTATTAATTTGTGAAGAGTTGGTCATCCCGGATCCATGACACGTATACTTGGTGGATTACTACCTAGCTAGATTTCTATTGTTCGATCTTTAACGACCATTAATTAGGTATGCCACCTGATAAGCAGATGATACAGTCCTGGGAAAATTGGAAACCATTTTTCTCTTGTGCAAACTTATAATTCCCCTCACAAACTTATTCAATCTTTGGGGACAAAATTCAGTGTGTGGCAGCAACATTAGCGACGATATGAGAGGATTGTCAGTATTGGCCATCCTAAAAGACGACCACAGTTGAGAGGATGAAGACTGTACAGGCCAACGCCAAACTGAAGTCCATCTGGTACTAGGCTACTAGCACTACTACAACTACCACTACAAGGCAATAATATTTTGTAAAAAAAAAAAAATAGAATTTTAGAATAGCTTTTGCTTCAAGTAAACTGGGGAAAGAAAGGACATTGCAACAAATGTTACACATACATCATCCTCAAATCAGTGTATATAGGAGCCATACTGCATAGCAACAAATTGCCAGGAGCATTGGATTTGTCTGAATAAACCGGTGCAAGGATATCCAACTTCTTCATTGCGCCAAGCTGAAGAAACTGGTCTCCAATCCTATTTGGCCCGTGATTGTAATTGTATTGCCAGTAAAACATCCCCAGAGTATTGACTTGGCATGCGGTAGGAGATGGAAAAAAACTAGGTACACACGAAAGCCTCTTAAGATCTCAAATCAAGCAATCAAACGGCTCTAGCCAGTTGTTACTAGCTACTTGAGGCAAAGAATAACTAGAACCGCAGGGTTGAATATCACCGAGAAACTAAAGTGCAGTTGGCAGCAGAACTCTTAGTGATGCTCCTCTGAAAGTTCCCTCTTCTAATTCCTTTTTTGGGGAATTCTATAAAGTCCAATTATTCTAAAATTTCTCCCTCCTCTATGTCGTCATCTGCTAATAAGAACTTCCTGACACTCGAAAGATTTCTTTCTGCCACTCCTTCCTTGGTAAATTCGCCTTCCAAATCAAGAAAATCATCAGGATTAATTTCTGCCATAAGATCTGAGTACTCATCTATTAAGCCTTGATCAAAATCAAAGTCCATGTCTTCAAAAAACACTTGCTTCTTAGCATCGGAGCTCGAATGTGAATCGTTGCCAGTTTCCACAGTTACAGACAAGGGCCTAGCAAGTGAATCATCGAGTGGTTTCTCGCACCTCCTTTTATTAGAGATATTAGGTGGGGAACTTGAAGTCACATGTTTCATGAGATCAAAGACCTTAGGATAGCTGTTGTCTTCTTCTATTTCCTCCTCCTTAAAGGGAACACCTCCTGCGCTCAAATCGTTTCTTCCATAAGTCTTAAGCTCTGGTTTGCCGAAAGTAGGAGGGGAATTTTTAACTACTTCAAAATCAAGACTGTGCGAAGGGAGAAAAACATAAATGACAGGGTATTCCAAAATAACTAAGTTTGCTAACTGCTGCCTTATCGGAACTCTTATATCCAACTCACAGAAAGGTGACCTAGCCCCCTGTAATAACATCCAAAAGATAAAATCAGAAACAATTATGGGGCAGTAGTTTTATATTTCTGAGAAAAATAATCAAAATACTACCAAAGCAGGTACAATAGGATTAAAAGTGAATTCTAATTTGACCCAATGAACAAAACTTTTCACCATACCATGTACAAATTGTGCGTGTGTGTACACACTTCTGTGATATTTACATTTAATGCAAGAAAAGTGTGCCCAGAAAAACCAAGCTAGTTGCAGGTTGCAACTTCAGCACCCATAGCAGGTGGAAAAAGCATAGGTAAGCCCAGAAGACTAAGAGGTGGTAAGAAAATGAAGTAACATCAGCAAAAGTGATGCTCAATCCATCTAACACAATGAAAGGTACAAAGAACATAATCGATAGTTTTTCTTCGAAGTTCAAACTATCTTGTACCTTCTTTAAAGCTTTTCTTTTCTATCGATAACGTTTTCTTTCACTTTCCTTGTCACCATTTCCATATTTTCTACTCTCACTATCTTCTTGATTTCACAAAAGCTGCTTCCACATCTGGTTTACTTCAAAAATTCCAATTATTCTTTTCATTTTCATGATTCTTCAAAGATTCGTGCACCTTAAGAATTATTTTCCTTTTTTTTTTATAATTTAAAAGGAAAAAAAAATATATTAAGGCCTAGACTAAGAAACAAAATTACAAACCTTCGGATATTTACGAATAAAAAGCTTGAGAGAGTTAAGCTGTTCCTCACAGAATAGCTTTAGGTGATGATTCCATGGCCCAGGTTTTAGATGATTCTCAATAACAGAGCAGAGGTTCATGTTTTCATTTACTCTGCACGAGCATCAATATGCATCAGTTATCAAAACACATGACCCAAGCCTAGACTAAGAAATTAAACATTACTAGACTTCTCAAAGAGCGAAGCAGCTTACTCATGGTCAATTAAAACAATATCTGTTGAATGAAATCGCCATTCAACCGTCCAGGAGATGCATTTCTTCCTGAAGCAGATCAGCCCAACAGAAACAAATATATAAGAAAACTAATGACTGATTCAAATCCTCCATAAACATGTTGGACCACTCACTATCATCTTCATTATAAGAGTGTATCTCAAATTCTATACAGGACCAAGCAACAATCAGTCCCCCAAAGCTTTGATAAATTTTACCTTTGATCATATCGAGTTTGGTTTTTCTCCCTTTTTGACATTCCACTTGGTAGAAATAAGAGTTTTGTCCTGCGACTGGCAGCAGCACTCCGAAGGCTTTTAAGGTAAAAGGGCAGCCTAAAATTATTGTATCTGCACAACTTATTTCTCAACCTCTGAGCAGACTCAGCAACCCTCTTCACTTCCTCAAGCAAATTGTAATCTAAAAACAGAATTGTCAATACAAATGCAACGGTTTAAATACGCGAGCACAAGTAACAACCTTCACAATGCAATCTAAAACCCATGTTAAATTCACAAACGGACATCAAAACCGATCCAGAAAAAAAAATATACGAATTTATATCCTATATGTTATTTATCTTCTTCAAAACCCCCAAACGAGGTACTCAAAAGTCAAAAGATTATGCAAAAAAATGGCAAAACTACCACGAAAAAACTGCACTCTGTCCATGAAAACATTCAGAGTGAAAGAAAAAGCACTGAAATTTACCAAAAAGAAGTCAAATTTGCTTAACCAAATGCATTCCCCACAGATAGAAACAATTGGAAAATCTAATTAAAAAACTTAAAGGGGGGTCGAACTTAAATTCCAAAAATATCAAAGATGGGAATAAATTAGAAAAAGAGGGGACCTGAAAGGAGCTGATTGTCGTCGATCTGAGAGAGGGGGACGAAGCTGGTTTGGGGCCTCTTGCCCGTACAGCCAGTGCGAAGCTTGTGAGCTTTGACGCACGGAAGGCTGCAGGAGCGTACCGAGCAGCCTGGGCATTTGTACTTGGATGCTTTCTCTCTGCACTCTTCGCATACTTTGGGGTTTGGTTTTGCTGTACCTGCTTCTCCTCCGCCTTTCTCCATGGGTCTTTTTTCACAAGCACTGACAGACACAACACAAGGGGTTTACGGAAGAGAAGGACCAGCACATTAGGGTTTATGAAGTAGATCCTCACGACGTCGTTCGTTGGATATTGACTTTGAATTACTATACCCCACCCGCATGGAGAGGGAGTCGGCAAGGAGCGAGATGAAGTGTGTATCGGAACACGTGTGTGCATCTCGTGTTGTTATATAAGTAGGGGACAGTTTTAAAATTCGTTTGGATGTGCTTTGAAATAATTGAAAACGCTTTTGGTGAAAATATTTTTTGAACCAATTTTTTAGTAAAAATGTACATAAATTTTAGAAAAACACTTAAAATGTTTCCTGGAAGAAGCACAAGAGGAAGCATTTTAAGTGCTTTTGGAATCAAAAAAGCATTTTCTCTAAAAGCGTTTTCAATAATTTTAAAAGCACATTCAAACGAGTTTTTACTTTTTAAGTTAATTTTTTAACACAAGTATATCACTACTTGTATAGTGACACGTAGTGTACCACTCTACATTCCAGACATAATAAAAAATCTCTCCAAAATTCCATCTCCTAATATCACTATTCTAAAAATCCCCGCCTAGGCGCTAGGCGGTTGGTCACCGCCCCGATTAATACCTAGACATTTCAAAATTAAGAAAGGGCGCCTAGACCTATTGAGGCGCCCACCCAGACCTCCTAGGCACTAGCCTAGCTCGCACAGACCCTCCTAAACATCTGCCTAGGTTGCGGCTCACTTAGTAAGAAAATAGATAACTTTCATTTACATTTTATTTTTTCAATAAATTGTAAGAGACTTGTTGAATACTTAAAGGAATACACATTATACTTGTTCTCCATGTTTTCGTTGTGTTCCAATAGCTCATAATATATATGTCATTCTATTTTGTAGTTTATGATGAAATCATATACATTTTAAATATAAACACATTTATTTACATGAAATATAATAGATTTAATTAAATCCGTCTAGATCGTCTAGGCATCCGCCCAAACCCCACTTAATCGCCTAGGCGCTATGTTCCAGCTTGCCGTCCGACTAGCGCCCAACATCTTTTAAAACCTTGCCTAATATGCCTCGTGACATTTTCTATTCAATATTGTGCGATACCAGCGTACTGATAAACCTACAGCAAAAAATGAAGATGACATGAACATTTCCTTCCACGTCTTTTTTTTCTTCTTCCCACATACTTAAACATTTCCTTCTGGGAGGACAATATGTAGACAACCAATAAAGCAACCCTAAATAAATAAACTTTCATTATCACGTCAATTTCGGTCATCATATACAACTCACAAAAGTTTTACATAATATTGTTCTTTATGGTTGAAGGATTTTTTTTTCCGGTTCAATCCTACATCTCTATCGCTGTCGTTCCCGTCTTCCTTGTCTCCTCCCCCTTTGTCATGGCTGATGGGGCTCTCCATGGCTCAAACAAAATAGGGGACACAAGGGTGGTCTTTCGTGATAACAATGGTGAATTTATGGGAGGTTTTGTCCAATGATTTTCTTACATCTCCAGTTCTTATACTGTGGAGTTTTTGGCATTTAGGGAGGTCTTCGACTTGCTAAACCAGGCTGATCACATGTCTGACAGTCTTCCAATTTAGTGACACATAGATTAGTTCGTATGACTTTGTTTTTCAATTTGAATTCTTGTTGGTTTGATGAACAACCGGATTTAACTTATGATGTTTTACTTATTGAATCTACTCATCTTTAAATGAACAAAGTCTTATCTTTTCAACCAAATAAAACATTTTTTTATGGTCGCACCTGTTTAATACAATTGATTTTTAGGAAAATTAATGAAAAGAGTTTGAAAACTTTGAGTTGTAACAATAAAGATAAAATAAAGGGTAAAGTGAATAATACCATGATTGACTTTTTAGTGTAAAAAATGACATTTTACGTTAAAGTGAACAGTACCACAAGCTTTTCGTTAAAATTTTCCTTATTCTCACAACACAATATGAGTATTTTTCTTTTTAAACACAACCATACAAAAATAACCCTTAAGTAATAGTTATACTAAAAGCCACCGTTTTAGTATAACTTTTGGTGAAGGATACACAGCCAAAAGTTATAGTTATACTAAAACCATGGATAATGCCGCTAGCTAATTTTAGTGAAGGATGAGAGAATTTATCCCAAAGTTTAAACATTATACAATATTATTGATGAAGAAAAATATGATATAATATTAAAACTAGATATTTTTTTTTATTATCTACACTAAGAGAAAGGGGATAAACTTAGCCTCACAATTGGTTAGCAATAATGTGATTCAAATTTGTTTTTGGCGAAAATCGAACCTAAGACCTCTCACTTACAAGTGAAGAGGAATACTACTAAACCGTAGTACTAAGTGGCAAACCTAGATATGTTGAAATAGAAAAAATATATATATATATATTCAAAATTAGTTAAAAGGTCTATTAATTGATTTGCACCAGAAAACTGTTATTTAGTTTCACTTCACCCTTGAAACTGTTTTTGTCTCGCTTTACTTTATAAAGAGAAATTTTATTTAAACTCATCTAACCTCTTTTTACACCCAACTTAAATTTTAAATGTTAATTGTCTATTTTATCGTATTGCATAATTACTATTAAGTACAAAATGAAATTAATAATAAAACTCAAATTTATCAATAAACCCAAACACTATAATTAAACCCTACGATCACTCTTTGTTTATCCTACGTAAAACCCTAATAGCTCTCATAGGGAAAAAAATTGTTTTTATTGATGGATGGTGATTTTGAAGTTTTGAATCCTCCAACCAAGGTATAACTCAATTTATGAATTTTTTGTTCGTTTGATTTCAATTTATGAATTGGCAAACCATGAGTTGCAATTAGAAAACCATGAGTTGCTCAGGAGTACCATTTACGAGTTTCAGAATAGGCTTCATGCTTGTGTTCAGAGTTGGTTGTTAGAGAGGATCAATCACGAATCCTGGATTTATTGCAACAATGTCGATTCCATTTTATTTTGCATACTTCCAATAGTAGCTTCCTCCGCCAAGGTTGAACTCAATATTGAAACAAACACGACATTCATAGAGATTTTGCTTTCGAAAATCCCATAAACAGCAACTAAAAATCAAATGGTCTATGCTTAAGGTTGATGATTGATTTCAAATGGTCTATGATTTTGCATTCATAGAGATTTATGAGGTCTATGCTTCATGATTGATTTCAAAAATCATGACTCGCTCAGCTTTTTAAAAGCTACGCTCACATTTGAATGGCCTTTCGATGCAGTTTCCTTTGCTATAAAAAAGTGGGGTTATGGAAAGACTGATTTCCGAAGCATCTGAAGGAGAAGAAGGACATGTCATAACCATCCCTGATATTCCTGGTGGGGCTAAAACATTTGAATTGGTAGCCAAGTTCTGCTACAGGGTGAAATTTGAGCTAACTGCGTCAAATGTTGTATATCTACGACGTGCTGCTGCGCATCTAGAAATGACTGAAGAGTACGGGGAGGACAACTTAATCACACAAAGTGAAGCCTTTCTCAATCAAGTAGTTCTTCGAAATTGGAAGGACTCTCTAAAGGCACTTCAAACTTGTGATGACATTCTCCCTTATGCTGAAGAACTCAACATTCCAAAAAGGTGCATGGAGTCACTTGCCACAAAAGCATCCACTGATCCCAATTTGTTTGGGTGGCCTGTCAAGGAGCATGGCGGCCCCATGCAAAGTCCTGGTGGGAGTGTCGTGTGGAATGGAATAAGTACGGGGCCAGACTAAAGAAATCAAGTTCAGATTGGTGGTACGAATTCTAGACCACTTCCTTGCCATGGAACAAATTACAGGAGGAGCTTCCTCCCATCAAATTTAGCTTCTAAAAATCAAATGGGTGTAAAAATAAATCCACATATTGAATTGGGTTTATGGGAGTATATTAGGTATTAAATTTGGGTTTAAAGAGATATTAATAGTTTAGTTAAAAATCAAATGGGTGCAAATAGTAAGTTGGGTGTAGAAATAGGTTAGATGTGTTTAAATAAAATTTCCCCTTTATGAAACTGCTATTTTCGTGTTTTTTAGTCTCAACTCATCCCCATTTTCGTCATTCTATTAAATAAACATTAAATTAAAAAGTAGTGTGGACATTTTATTTTTGACAGAACTCTTTGTTTCCAACTTGCCTGCGAAAACAATCCCAATAAGCAAACTAGGATATGAGTGCCCCACATTCGTCAATACATTTGCTATAAAGCAAGGTTATAAAAGACAATAGATGCTAATTGGGCAGTGGACTAAGGCCTAGCACCTAGGCGGCTAGACGAGGACCTAGGTGAACTGAGCGAATTTAAATAAACTTATTATATATCGTATAAATAAACGCCTATTCATACTTTAAAAAAAAACGTAATTGTATTGAAATACATAAATTGAAAAATAAAATGACATATAGATTAGATAATATTAGAACATATTGAAAACATGGGGGAACATAATATAATGAGTGTTCGTCAAAGTATTCAACAAGTCTCTTACAATTTATTAAAAAAATAAATGCAAAAATGAAAGTTTTCTATTTTCTATCTAAGTGAAAGTCGAGACCAAAGTGGGTGTTAAGGTGCGCTAGACAGACGCCTAAGCAGATCTAAGCGCACTTTCTTAATTTTCAAATGGTTAAGAATTAATTAAGGCTGTGGCCAACTGCCTAGTGCTTATTCGTGACCTAGGTGGCACTAGGTGAAATTTTTTTAGAATAGTGCTACAAAGTTGTCTTCCTGATAAATGTGGCGAAAGAGATTCTAGAATCTGCAAACAAGCTTTTGAATACCATACACTACGTCTAAGATACAAAGAATAGATATAACATGGTTCAAAACATCAATAAAGATTATCAAATCTCACTCCACCTTAAAATTGAGAAGCCCCATTGGATCCATTGAGAAACCCCCTCAATTCTCACAACATCAATCAAAGGCTTTTGTGAAATCCCATTCCTGGATTTCACTATTGCAAACTACGTATGGGTATTAAGGAGTTATTATATTATTTTTGGTTTTTGCCTCTAATTAATTAAGGAGGGAAAAAAGAGAGGCGCTGCCAGAGGGCAGCTAGAGGAGAAAAAAAAGAAAAAAGAAATAAAAAAAAAGGGACCAATCAGTTTGGAGGGGGTGTAAAAAGAGTGGCCAATAGGAGAAGGAGAAAATGAGGGAAAGGAGGAAAGGGGAGAAGGGGGGAGGAAACGGGTCTTTTGACTAGCGTGACCCAACCGGCGGTGCAAAGGAAATCCGGTGGTTTTCCGGCCAATTTTCGACGATTTGAATCCCCTCACCAACTGGAAATCATTCCCCATCACCTCCTCTACCTGTACCACCCCAAAATTTGAGGGAATTTGGCACGAAATGGTGTATACCCGCATGGAGGTGCGGTGAGCTCGTGGTGGTGATCCACCCAAATTTGAATGTAACTTTGACCACCACCACCACTAATAGACTCCCCTCAATCCCAAGAACAAAGCCCAAGCAGTGGTGGAGGTGTCAGATTTCGTATGGAAGTCGAATCGAAGCACACCCTCTTTAGGGTTTCCAACGGGTTTGTGTAAAATTGAGGTGTTTCCCGGCCAAAATAGCCTTTGTCACATGTATAAAACTTTCTCTACTCATTGAGATCTTCATTTCTGTAAATTTTGGTAATTTTTAAAAATAGTTAAATTTTCAGGCAAGTCGGGGCGGCCGATCGCCACCCGCGGCGGTGGCCTGGCCAGTGGGCCGAAGATGTTCTTTTAAGTTCAATCATATGCCCTGAGTTCATGTTTGATATCCGCATGACGTAATTTGATTGTTTGGACTTAGTTTCATTACGATACCTTACTTGGTCAAAATATGAATCAACCATACGACCGTTGGATCGTCACCAAACCTTAATGCGTGATAGAAAATAATATTTGTGGATCATAGAAATTTAAGGATTGGGAATCCGACGTACGGATCTTCCCTAATTGGATTTCTAAGTTTGTAAAATTAAATGTCGATCGTCACTTGAATTTTGAAATTGGCGGAGATCCGACCGTCGGATCGTGTTGAGATTTTAGTATGTTGTTATTTGAGCATAATGTGGACTTTGGAAAGTTACGGATCAGAAATCCAAGGTGCAGATCTTCCGGATCAAATTACGTAAGTTTGTGGACCCTATTGTTGATCGAGAGTTGACTTTTGGTCAACATGTCATGAAACATCCTAATTACTAAAATTAGTACTATGGAAGATTAAGTGAAGTCTAGTGAGTCTACATTGGTTAGAGAATGACTTGTGTATATGTGATATAGCTATTACCTTGATTTTTATATTAGTATCCGTTGTGAATATGAATTGGTTTTATAAATGTGATTTCTATTGAAATGTGATTTTTATAGATTTAGCCGTAGACATATGTTTATTAACATGATTTGGCTTGGTACTGATGATCGTTGTGACATATGTGAGTTAAATTATCTTTTTAGTAATGTGAATGATGTGTATGATTATTTTAATGACAATGTGATCCTAGAATCCTATTAGAAGTATGTTGTAGCAAGTATATGCTTAGGTGACATATTAGTGGTGACCTTGAGAAGTTGATGGTGTAGGTGACTACGTTGTAACTCATAGGAGTTGAGATGTGGATAAGTTGAGGTGTCACCATGTAGTAGTTGTACATTGATGGTCATGCTTGGTATATCCGCATTGGGTGATCACTACCTACCTGATTATCTTGACCCTGCTTGGTTAATCCGCATTGGGGGGTCACAAGTGGTCCTGTTTGGTTAATCCGCATTGGGGGACTATACTATATATGGATTGCACTTGGTTAATCCGCGTTAGGCGATCCTTATGGCCATGTATGCTTAGGAGTGATCATGTTTGGTATATCCGCGTTGGGTGATCACTGCCTATGATATTAAACTATGTATATGGTTCTGCTTGGTATATCCTCATTGGGGGACCATATGCATTATAGAAGTGAGGAAGATCAATTGTACTTGGTACATTTGATGGACGATCATATTTTAGTTTGATTCCGTTGAGATGTCTGGAACCCGATGTTGATGAATTTCGTTGAGTGGTCCGAAATCGCATCATTTGATTCATTTGAGACAGCTTCAGAGATGTAGGCTTCGTTCGAACTGTATCGCTCTAGCCTGCATTCGATGAATTGTATGTGTTATTGATTGATGTGATAATTAGATGGTGTTGGAATGCATATGTGTGGATGAATGACGATATGACTAGAGATTTTACTGTGCTTGTTAAATGTTCCTTGAGGTGCTACATATTTGAATTGTGGTATTATGCTGAGACCTAGTCGTCTATGTGATGAATGTTCGAGTGTAGTAAAAAGTTGAACAACGAATGGCTTGATCCCTTTTGAGGGTACGTAGGCAGTCTAACGAGGAGGTTAGATGCAGCCATAAAGTATAAGAAAAAAATTTCTATTTGATTTGATTCTCGAGTTGTGAATTGCCATATCACGGAGACGGGGTATGTTGAGATACGGGAATTTGATGATGTCACGTGTCGATCTTGGACGTATGTCGGGATCGGGGCGTGACAACTTTAATGGTATCATAGCAAATGATCCTGTTCTACAATATGCAAAATTCTTGAGTTCTTGTTGGTGTGGATTATGGAATGCATTGTGGTTGTATTAATTCATATTTTTGTGAACGAAGTGGCATTCATGTTTTATATGTGAAATACATACATAAATTGAATTGTGTTTGTGGTGCAATTTCCATGGTGATTGTGAAATTTCGTAAATGGGAATTATGATTTACATTAATATTGCATTACTGCCTATGTTCTTTGAATAACGAGAAAGCTATGTGGAATATGTATATGTTGTGAATTATTATGAAGTGAAGTGAATTGGATTAATATTATGTTATGTGTTATGGAAATTTTGAATGTTAGAATGATAATGGGATTGTGACAAGTAGATGGAAAAGTTGTGTTATACCTGTGCCAGTGGGAATTATTGAATTGGGCAGAAAAAGGCTGTGGAAATAAGGATGCGTTATGTGGGCAAAAAGGCCCGAGAATATGTTATATGGGCAAAAAGCCCGTGGATGTGGATTTGGGCAAAAAGGCCTAAGGATGTATGATTGGACAAATGACCTTGAACGATGAATTAGGCGAAATGACCCGTGAAATGTGAAGGAATGAATGAGTGGGCACAAAGACCCAGTATTTCTGGAAGAAGAGCTCCTTGTGTGGGCATGGAAATTTCTCCATTTATTTTAGTGGACATGAATAAAATTGTGAAATGAGATTTGAGTTCGTTTACTATAAACGAATTTCCAGTTGTGTGAGACATGAAATTTTTATGGTTGATGAAAAGAAAAGAGTGGATGAGAAAAGTTTATAATTACAAATTGGTTGGTTTGGTTGCCATAATCATAAGTATATTGATGAAATCTTGTTAATATTGACATTCCTTGTGCTTGTATAAATATGGATACTGAGGTCGTGTTAAGTTAATGTTAATTGTATTTGTGAGTTATGGTTCGATGTTGTCGAACTTGATTTTAGCTAAATTCGAGTGTAATTAAGGTGTGAATGTCATTTATGCATCATTATCTGTGGCTAAGTGGCATTAGCGGTTATGGAAATTGATACTGAAATTTCAAGGACGAAATTTTTTTTTGGGGGAAGAATTGTCACATTTCGGCTCGGGCCCGCACCACAACCTGGGCTCGACTCTGCCGTAGCACGATATTGTCCGCTTTGGGCCACGACCACACCCTCACGGTTTTGTTTCTGGGAACTCACTCGAGCAGAGCTTCCCAATGGGTCACCCATCCTGGGAATGCTCTGGCCTATTCTCGCTTAACTTTGGAGTTCCTACGGAACCCGAAGCCAGTGAGCTCCCAAAAGGCCTCGTGCTAGGTAGAGATGGGAATATACATATAAAGCTTACAAGATCCACACCCCTGGGCGATGTGGAATCTTACAGCTTTTATGTGACGACCTGTCCCGAATTATTATATATTTTCTCCCCGAGTATGTAAAATGAGTATATGCCTTCGTTGGCTAAGTGATGTGGATGTGCATATTCAGATTTAAATTGATTTTCTCGCTGACGTAATTAAATCGTACTCGACGTCAAGAGTGCGTCGACGCGAGTTAGGGTCGAATCGGATTTCTAACGAAAATGTGTGAGATCCCACATCGCCCAGGGGAGTGATCCTTATATGTATATTCCCATCCCTACCTAGCACGAGGCCTTTTGGGAGCTCACTGGCTTCGGGTTCCGTAGGAACTCCGAAGTTAAGCGAGTATCGCGCGAGAGCACTCCCATGATGGGTGACCCACTGGGAAGTTCTCGTGTGAGTTCCCAGAAACAAAACCGTGAGGGCGTAGTCGGGGCCCAAAGCGGACAATATCGTGCTACGGTGGTGGAGCGGGCCCGGGATGTGGTGGACCCCGGGCTGGGATGTGACAAAATGTTACGACGATTTAAAGATCGAGATTGGGTAGAAATATTTGGATTGCTTATCACCTATTCACCAATCATTTTTCTCCCTATTTCATTGAGCCAAATCAGAATTCGGTTTGGTTAATTTTCATTGGGCCATTTATATTAGAACCCTTAATTTTCTCTCCCTTCTCTCACGGCAACCCAATCAGGGGCCCTCTTATTATTTTTTGACCAATCCATGACCACACACACACACACCCACACACACACGCAACCCTCACCCTCACCATCTTTCTCGATTCTTCCTTTGTCCGTACAACCGAGAGCACCCACACTTAATCTAAACCAAATCGATACGGACCGAACTCGAGGTTTCCATATTCATACTTCTCTCAAGCTCCAGAACCTTGTAGTATTAATTATTAAGTGAGTTGACCTTGAAAATCTCAGAATGCGAAGAGCTAAAATGGCTCTGACGTGATCGTGGGTGATTCACTTGATTTTGAGACTTGGAATAGACTCCACTTAACTTCCCTGACACTTTGGTGTCATTTTGAAGTGATTTGGACATCGGGATACACAGGTTCAAGGAGTTGCATGTCTAGCTGGAATTCCCAAGCTTTATTCCGACCACTTCCTTTCAGTTTTAGGACCCCAAATAGGTAAGGTTATGTTCTACTATACTAGTTGAGGGTTTTAAATTCATATAAAATTTATGAATTTTGGTGTGAAATGAAGAAGATATTGAAGTTTGAAGTTTTTTCAAAAACGGGCGAAACAGACGGCGACCGGCGGCGGATTCTGGCGAATCACCGAAGAAGACAGAGAATATTCCGTTAACTTTGACGGAATATACTGACGGCGTCAGGTAGCTTTAATAGAATATTCCCTAACGCTGTTAGAGATTCCGTCAGTGTGCCAGACACATGCCTGCGCGTGGCCAGCACAAGGGACATCAGATTTTTTTTCTAAAAATATGAGGGTGTTCGTGGTGTTGAGTAGATCATGTTGGTATATTCAACACCCCATTTGAGCAATGTATGAGGAATTAATCCTAGATTTTGTTTATGTGTTATCGAATTAACGTTAAATTAGTTATTTCGCATATAAGTGAGACGTACCCTGAGGACGAGCGTGATCAGGCGAGACTTGGGGGCTATGACCCTGCAACTTACCAGTGAGTGGGCTTTTGTTATATATATATATATACATATATATATATATATATATATATATATCTATATGCTCACGATTCCCATAAAATTGTTTTAAATGATTCCCATAAAACTGTTTTAAATGAATGTATGTTTTAAATGCCATGTCATGTGTGCATTACGTTTTTAGTATTGCATTAGTATAATTATGCATAGTATTGGATGAGGCTACGGAGGCCCATGTAAGTTTCAGGTGAGTACATCATGATGGTATTAGTTACATTATGTATGGTTATGCGTAGATGCATTTAGAGCTCATTATCCTGCACCCCGGTGTTAGTGCTTCTGCCAGTGGCCAGGGCATAGTCCTTCACATGATGTTCACCTCCCGCACCGCACGCTCACCTTGGATCCAAGTTTGGTGCACAACCTTGTCGTACAGACCACAATAGGTGGTTCCGACTCGTAGGTGACCGGCGATTATTCGCATAACCTTCATGTGATCGTAGCACTTGAGCGTACTTATTTACACCCAGCTCTGTCGTACAGACCACAACAGGTGATTTCGACTCGTGTGCAGACCTACTTGACGAGCTATAGATTTAGCCGTACATGTCACATTAGGTAACTCCAGCTGACATACTATTTTTTCATTGATTCGTATCACCTGACTTACATATTTTAATGCTGGAACACTATGGCATGGCATATCTCGATTTTCACTACCTTGAGTATTGGTTTTTATATCCATGTGGTATTATTTTTCTGGAAAATTATACGGGTTTTACAGTGAGGGGTTAGTATGTTCATAAAGACAACTGTGTTTTCAAAAGCTTTGTTTTTGCCCACTCACGTTTTCTGTTTTGCGCCTCTCCAGGTTCTAGCTAGTTGAGTTTCCCGGTGGTTCTGACAGCCATCCAAATAAATGTAGGAATTTCTTTCATGTTCTGTATAATCAATACTTAGTTACTGGACTGCACCTAGGATGCCTATGCTTTGAAGATTTGTATCTCTACTTTAAACACTTTCACACACTTACATGTTATCCGTAGTGTAAATTAGTTAGTTTGGTTTTTTTTTTATTCACTCTCAATTTCATATTTTTGTCACTTCCGCTATGCGCATTTGGCTACGTCACCCTCACGTGACGGCCAGCATGCCTCGATTTCGGTCGGGGTGTGTCATTTTAGCTACTCCTAAAAGTCTTGATGCTCACTATTTTAGAAAAAACTAACTTAGACATCGGAAATTCATTGGCCTCACCCCTTATCTTGTGGGTGCGTGAGGCTTAGATTTTGATCAAATGTACTAATTGTTTTGTAAATAAACTTTGGTCAAATTCGCTACTACAATGATATTTTTTTTATGCTACTACAATGATATTTTTTTAAATAAAAAAATCGGAATTAATTTATTCTCCACTCATTTAGCGTAAATATATTGTTAGTATAAAAATTGAAAAAAAAAGAAAATTGAGTGAATAATTAGCTAAATTAACAAAAAATACAACTACAGAAAGAATCATGTTGACCAAAAATGTTACGGAAATAAAAAAGAAAAAAAATTGCTAAAAAGAAAAAAAGAGAAGAAACTCGCAGTGGCAGTGATTTCTCCTCCGAAACCGACCGCCGCTAATTTCACTCTCTCTACTCTCCGAAACCCCACTTCTCCTCCTCCAATTCTGTTTCCTGCAGAACATACAAGGAACACTCTTGAATCTTCCACGACGACGACCTTTTGCTGCGGCATCTTGCGGTGTCGTTTGGTGCTGTTCGGACATTAAAGTCTCTGGGAGCGTATTTGGAATCGCTGCCAAGTTCAGCGCTTGATATTGTTGGGTTCTGGTTTTGATTGAGGGTTTATCAACTGCCCATGGACTACGAGCCCTACGATAGCAGCGGTGAGCTTACCTTTCAAAGATTGATTCTTCCTAGTAACTAGGGTTTATGAAGTGACTTCTCGGCTTAATTTGGGTTTTAGGTTACGTTCTTCTCATAATTCTCAAAAAAAAAAAAAATCTGTGTATGGCACTCGGAAAAATTGGGGGTTTTGGGGTTTGTTGCAGTGAAGGAATTAGGGTTTCCCCAACGTAATTATGGTGTTTAGCAACCTAAATTCACTTTCTTGGCCACTTTAGATGTGTCTTTCTGAAGAGCATGAAGTTTCTTTATGTAATTTACTTCGTTACTATATACATTCATATACATTAATGAGCCCTTCTTGGTTTTTGAAACGTGGGCTTTTTGGGATTGATGATTTATACGTCATTAGGTTGCTGAAGGAGGATTTGAAATCGATTTTTTTTACAATTCAGACCATTCATTAGTTGACACAGAACAAGGTTTTGGTTTTTTCAGAGAAGTTCATACTTGGATTTTAGAATGTGAAAGAAAGGAGAAGTAGTAATTAAATACAAATGATTGAACACTTGAGAATTAATATCAGTAAAGCTCTAGACTGTCTGTTGTTTCTTTGCAAATACCGCTGCTGACCATATTACAGAGTTTGAGGGAAAAAAGAAGGAATCTTTTTGAATTTTGAGACATTGGTTTTTCCAAGTTCTTTTGAATGCATAAGAAATTTTTTAATAAGAAAAACAAATCATCCTTTTAAGCATGTACATGCTGACAGAAAAGAGCCGTTGATTCCTCAAGGAGAGCACCTACACTGTGCATCTGGGTTATTATTCTTTGCACCTTTTGAACTTCTTTCCAGTGTCGTTAGGCACTAGTGTATATGCTTGAAGTCCAATACATATTTAGTTTCAGTTATTAAACAAAGTCTGTCATGGTTAAGCATATTCCGTGCCATACCTAAGTTACAATAATTTGTGATAAAACCTTCTTTGTGATGTATTACACTTTCTTTTCTATTTCATCGGTATCTGTTTACAGTTTACTCACATTTCTTTTCCCATTTCTTCATATCTCACCATGGTTCCCTTGTCCTGTATCATACAATACATTATGTATTGGCATATACTAGCAGTTTAACTGGTTAAATATAAATATGACTTGAGAGGTTCTAGATGTTTGTTTATTTGTCTTGGTAAACTATTTTTTATTTTTTTATTTTTTTTGTTGGGGGGAGGGGGAATGAACCCCAAAACCAACTACAATAAGTTATCTGTACAAATCAACGGGTCCTGCAAGCCCCTAAAACATCATCAAATAAACTAGATCCAACCCAGCAAGGAGGATCATCAAAATAATAAACGCCTAAACCCAAATTAAAACTCCATTAGCTAGACAGTTTTTCTCCGGGTAGACATGGCGACTTCACAATTATTGATCCGTCTCAGTAAGAACAGTAGCTAGTAACCAATGCAGAAAGAGGGTGAAAACTTGCAAGCTCATACATCTTGATAAGCTGAACAGCAATGGCGGAGTCCATCTCAATTATAAGATCACATATACCTCTATCAACAAGAAGTTTGAGACCAAACAATAAACCCCATATCTCTACTTCTAAAATTTTCCCCCTGCCCAAATTAACAGCAAACCCAGCCATCCAGTCACCATGAGAGTCTCTTATAACACCTCCCGCCCCAATCTGACTAGACATGGTCCTCTGAGAACCATCAACATTAAGTTTAAACTTACCACTCACAGGAGGCTCCCAAGCAAGTTAACCTGAAACTTTCAAGCTTTCTCAAAATTAAAATTAGAAGCCATAGGCCATTCAGGAACAGCAGGGGAGATGATCTTCTTGGGGACGGGATGTTTGTTTATTTTAAGTTATACTTGATAGGGGAAATGTAGTTTAATGTATCTCAAGGATCTAATTAGTCTGAAAGTTGTTCTCTAAAGATGAGTTTATTGAATGTGTTGTTCATTTTACAAATAAAACTCTTGGTGCAGCTAATCAGCCGTTTGAACTTGAAGTGTAGAAGGGAACCTCCGGTTTAGTTGCAGACATTCTTTTTTTTTTTTTTTTAGGGTGAAATTGGCAACTTCAGCTTTTTCTGGTTGAAATTGCCATCTTATTTAGTTCTTGTGTTTGCACCTATACTAGAAATTAGAGATTTGAGAATTTTTATTGCAATTTCATTTTTTCCTATACATTCACTCAAGGACCTATCAATTAGAAGCTTGTACAACTGTGTCCATGCACTGAATCTAAAATCAGATGATTGCATCCCTCTTTGCTTGTCATGCATAGACAACCCGCAAGATATTCTCTTTTTAATCTAGTGTTCCATATTTCTGTGAATTCTGGCCATACAGCGTGTCTCATTTCGTTTTCATTATTGATTTTTGTTGCATCCATTCTGAACCCCAAAAAACAATTGCAGGAACTGATGACGATCTTCCTCCATCACACCAGCATAGAGTTCCCAGAGGGGGCCGCGTTACAGGGAATGGAAGATCTGGTGGGGGTTCCGTCCCATATCCTAGGATGTATGGTGAAACGGACATGGAAGCACAAATTCACCAGCTTGAACGAGAAGCATACAGTTCAGTTCTGAGAGCCTTTAAAGCTCAAGCTGATGCCATTACTTGGGTACTTTTGTGGTCTATTTTTTCATGGATCTAATATCTTTAATTTGTTTGATCAGGTTTAATGACTGCTACCTGAAATGTATTTTCTTCAGGAAAAGGAAGCTCTGTTAACGAACCTTAGAAAGGAGTTGAGGTTATCGAATGAGGAGCACAAAGAACTTGTAGGACGGGTTAATGCAGCAGATGATGTCATAGAGAGGATAAGGTCTGATAGATTGAAGAATCAAGATATAGGCTTTTCGTTTAGTTGAGAAATGAGACCTATTCATTAGATTTTTTTTATTTTTTTATTTTTGTATGTGCCTTTTAATGGGTACTATGTTGGGCGATGCCAACAGGGAATGGAGACAGGCTGGTGGGGTTCAACCGGGCATGCTGAGTACTGTTCAAGCAGTGCATGATCCAATACCTAGTCCTACTGTCTCTGTATCACGCAAGAAACAGAAGATGACGCAGTCAGTACATACACAGTCCTTTGCTGCGCCAACACCATCTTTTCATCCACCAGCAGTTACCACATCCCACCAGCCATCTTCGTCTACTGTAAAACGAGGATCTGTCCCAGCCCCAGCCTCAGGAGCCAAGGGCAAGAAACATAAACCCGTGAGTTGAATATTGAGTAAAACAAAATACAAGTTGCAGGTTATTTATTCGCTTATTTATTAGTTTTCCTTCGGTCACATTCTGTTAACAGGGTCAAATTTTGCCTGGTGCTTCTTCAATGAAGCAGTTCCCTTCCTCAGGTCCAACAGGAAGGGCTCAAGTTCCGAATAGAGTTTCGACTGGTGCCGTTGTAAGTGAACCTGCTGAAGGAAAGACAAATGATACCTTGATTGGGAGGAAAGTAAGGACTAGGTGGCCCGACGACAACACTTTTTATGAAGCTGTTATAAAAGACTACAATCAAGCTGAGGTATCTTTTACTTGTACCTGTGTTAAAGGAGTTTGTAGTAATGTCAAGTCATGTACCTGACATTTGTTCTTTTTTTCATTTCTGAATTTTAGGGACGGCACCATCTAGTCTATGATATTAATTCGGCAAATGAAACATGGGAGTGGGTTAATCTATCAGAGGTATACTTGATGCATTGAAGTTATATTGCCAGCATGTCATTTTCATTACACTGTTCTGCAAATAATGCATTGTAAAGCTATAAATACCAGAAGCTTATTTTAGTGGTAAGAAGTAAGATGCTATGGTAGAAGCTGAATTGTCAACTCTTGAATATAAGTGACCGCTTGAAGTTTGTTTCTTCTTGAAAAATTTTAAAAATATAATAATGTTACAATACTGTACTTAGTGCTTAATGTTCTCTGTGTATGTAGTATGTACTTCAAACATTCTGACAAGACTTCCTAAAAATTTTCTTTAATGAATATTTGTTGCTTCTTGCTTTCTACTCTTTGTTAACCAATGTTTTCTGAATTGTCCAATTTGTCCATTTGGGTGCTGTTAGCTGATTAATCATAACATGCTCCCAGTAATATTTGCCTTTTGCTCCTACTAAGTAGCTTCTGTTCATTCCGTTGCCACCATTACTTGATTCAAAAAGTTTGTTATCTTTTTGGCGTACAAAATGTGAAGTATAAAAGGTATCTGACAAGGGACAGTGATGTGAACCGATAGGACAAACAGAGAGGACAAACAATTAGGAGGTTAGGGTTTCAAGGGCCCATATATAATTAGGTGGTCCAAATTCAATAAGTAAGCCCTTGTAATATTATAGAAACAGCTTAATGGTTAAGAAATCACAATTAGGTTGGGAGTGATTCTGGGGAGGAGGTGCTTCTCCCCGGAAGTGATTCTGGCCCTTAGTCCCGAACGATCACTTAACCAAACAAGCTCCACATAGCGATAGTATTAACATCCCAGCATTAAACGAGATTATGAAATTAAAAATGTGCATAACTAAGCACTAATGAAAATGCTCATAGGTGATCACACACATATTGGAATCCTCATCAGGTATGTTTTGAATATTTTAACGCTCATAATAACTATGAAAAAAGGAAAAAAAAAGAAGAAAAAGCCTGACAACTTAATCAACTGAATACTAACTGTATAGTTTTCGGTTACAATACTAACACTATGTTTGGTTCACACTTAATGGGGAGAATGAACAGGATTACAGGAAGGAAACGGAAATTCATTTGGTTTTCATGTCCTGTTTATGAACGATGACTGAGTGGATTTTTCTCACTCAATAATGATATATTAATTTTAGATGTTTTACATATTTTCTTATGTTGGCTTATTATTTCTTGTGCAGATATCTCCGGAGGATATTCAGTGGGTAGGTGAAGATCCTGGAATCTCTCGTCGTGGGGGTTATAGTGGATCTGGTCATGGAATTAATAGATTTGGAGGCCGTGACAATGTTCCAGTTCCTGGAAGAGGTAGAGGGATCCCAAAGGGTCAAACAAGAAAAGATTTTCCACCTTCACAAAATGGCATTGGAAAGAAGGCTCCAGACAATATCCAGTTACTTCACACAGATACTTTAATTAAGGAGGTCAATAAAAGCTAGTTAATCCATATATAGTCAATAAATTTACTTTTATTCGATTGATGCATTCTAAACTTTGTTAAATTTGAACAGGTAGAAAGGGTCTTTGGTGAAAACCATCCAGACTCTGTTGAAATTGAGAAAGCAAAGAAAGTGTTGAAAGTAAGAAGGGCAACCTTAGAATTTTTTTTATTCCTTTTGTTGCATTTTTAAGTTTCATTACAAGTTTTTTGTTCTTATTTGCAAAACTGATCTATTGATTTTGAGCAGGATCATGAACAAGCACTTATTGATGCAATTGCAAAGCTTGCTGACATTTCTGACGGTGAAAGCGGTAATCATTGCTTTTCTTGTTTTGTTATTCAAAGCTTACTTTGTTGTATATAAGCTTGTAACTGATTAGTGTCCACCAAGTCTGCTTGCACAATTTCATATGAGACCCACACAAAAAATCCTCGTCATTTTATAGAAAGTTGCATCAAACACAGAAGTGAGAACTTAATTTGGCATGTCATCTTTCTTCAAGAAAAAAGAATTTATGTTTATGAATAATCTGGCACTTCATATGTATGTGTTTGGTGCTCAATTATTTTAGTTTTATTTCCTCTCTTGATGCCTCGTGTAGGACCTTTGCCTTTAAACAGCTGATGGTCGCGGACACAGTTCTTGCACGGGAACCGATGGAATTGAGAATGATAGATGGCTGGTTTTAAAATCTGCAGCAGTCAAAAAGCGCATAAAAGGCTGGAAGGGGGTGGGGAGTAACGATAGGATAGGAAATTAGGCTGTGGAAGTGAAACAGATATGGGTTGTAAGTGAAGGCCGCCTTTTTGTACAATGATATAACTCCACACCCCAACCCAGCTGTGTAAAACTCTGGGGCTTGGGTCTTTCCAGGATAGGCGTTATTGTAGAATGAGAGCTACTGCAGTCGGGCAATTATTTGGTTATAAAATAGTGGGCAGGCAATGTCAAGCTAGGAAAGATGTGATGCCTTTTGTAACATTGTTTGATAGTGATTAGCGTGCTGCCTTGTGTAAATTATTTTTTACTGCCCTTTAGCTGTTGCATACATGTGATGTGAGAAGATATACTCTCGAACATATACTCTCTTTCTCTTGGCCTAGTGTCATTTCTCTTTTCGATGTTGGAAGAGGTTTCAAAAGTTCAAATCTCTCATGCTGTCCTCGGAGATAAAAGTGTCTAAACTCCAGTCACAAGTGCATCAATGCAAAGTTCGGGCATGTTTACTTGGCACAAATGACAAGGGATGGATATGCGATGAAAATTCTCACCTTGGTTTTCTCATACCTTTATTTTTCGGATGTGCGAGCATGCTGAGGTGAGGTTCATCGGTTACAATATCGGAAAAAGTTAGTTCTCAAGACAAAAGAGTTATTGTGGTTGTCCAGATTCAACAGAGTAACAAAATCCTATCTTACGGGGGAAATATCTAAAGACAGAAGAGTCATTGTGGTCGTCACGATCCAACAGAGTAACAACATCAAATCTTATGGGGGAAAGAAGTTCTAAAGACAAGAATTATTGTGTTCGTTGCGATCCAAATTTGCCAATACAAAATAAAAAATATTCCGACCTTTAAAGGAAATTGCTAGGAATTTGTGGCTCAAATGGTTAAGAACATTTATTTCTGCCCTACACCTATAAGTGGAACCGTGAAAGGGGTGTGGGTTAGTGCTTTAGCTTGGTTGCTTTGCTCGTCACTCGTTTGTTATTTTGTTGTTGAGCAATCACCTCCTTCCATCATGCGTCTCGGCTTTTACATTTCTCAAACTTGACTTAATGGCTAGGATTAAAGAAACTAAAAGTCCATGTGAGTTGTGAGCAATCATATTTTCATGCGCTCATTACTCGGGTGATTGTGTGTGCAGGACTGTAACCAACCTATACTTGAGGTTGATCAAGCTTCCAAAACCGACTCAGATGTTCAATTATCGGATGAAGTTGTCTTGGCACTAAGAAGGTAAATCGCAGCCGCAGGAAAACCCTCTCTTAAAAAGATTTTGTGTAATAAAAAAGATCTTCAATCTCTCTTATTTTTACTTCAGGACGATGGTGATGAAGATGAGATATGCAAAGAAAAGAATGTGGCGTGTTGGCATAGTGTGCGCAGCCTCTCGAATGGCATCAAGAATGCTTGAAAGTTACCAACCTTACATAAAGTTTAAAACCGGTCCTTTGGCTGTAAGTTTTCCCCAACTAGTTTCCTGCTTCAACCTCCTCAAAGCTTTTCTTAATTTTCATTTAAAAGATATAGGAAGTAATTTAAATGTAGCCGATTTCAATTTGTTATTTTGGTTGCAGCATCTACTAACTCAGCAGAGAACACACCCTGCAATTCCTGTATTTCGTGCATTTCTGCAACTTCTTATGCCAAAATTTATGGCTTGGATGATAGTAGGACATGGGTGAGCATAGAAATCTATCTCAAATTCTTGCAGCATCTACACACACACACACATCAGTGCTTTTAAAAAATTAGTTTTAAGACTCGCCTATGCGGTTTTAGGGGGTGGCTATGAATTAAACGCCTCTGTCCAGCAGGAGTTGGCTACAGACTAGCCTAAACGCCTAGGTTATCATCGCGCATAGACGACTTGAGAGTTTGAAATTTTTTGAATTCTTTTTTTTTTTATTTAAAAAAAAACCCAAACCCAAAACAACGTCATCTTGGCCAGGATTTTTATAAAATTCATGTTTCTAACTTAATTTCTATTAGTTTATTATGACTTTGTGATGTGAATTAGAAAACTGATAATAATATTGCTTAACTTGTTTGCTTGATTGTTCTACAAGGTATTTTATATATACATATATGAAGTATTATAATAATTTTAGGTACCGTGAGCTATCACCTTCCCTTGAGACAGTTTTACTCATTGTGAAAATGGTCCAAATTAATAATGATAGCTAATTTTTTGCAAAACTTGAGGAACCGGAAACAGATGCAAAACTTATATATCATTCATGTTGCTCTTCTTCCTGCAGGTTATATCTCAGGACTCAAAAAGGAAAACAAGCCAATGCATACTGCAGAATAAATAGGACACTTATCTCATCATTTCACTTTACCAGACATTTGGTCCACCTTGAAAAACATACTTCAATATATGTATTTTTTTAAGTGGTATAATATACCATGTGGATGACCTACATAAATAGTTCGTTGTTATTCATCTGAAGAAAAATTAGACAAATTACTATTTATATAAAGAAAAGTGGATGAATTACTATTCATGCACAGTAACTTCACTATTCATTTGAAGAAAGTTTGTAAAGCGAATAGTTTTGCTATGGTAATCTTTTGCTTATAAAATAAGAGCATACGGAGGAAGGAAGAAGAGAGAAAAGAAGAAAGAGGTGAAAAAAAAACATACGAAGGAAAGGAGAGAAAAGAAGAAAGAGATGAGAGAAAAACATACGAAGGAAAGGAAGAGAGAAAAGAAAGAAGAGGTATGAAAGATAAAATACCAATAAGCCAGGCTAGAGACGAGAGAAAATAATGCGAGTTATTTTGTACTCTTATTATTTCAAATAATGAAGGAAATTACTACTGCTGCCTCGAGGACGTAAGCCAGGCCCGACCCTAGCCTAGGGCAGCAAGGGCGACCACACAGGGCCTCAAAAAATCGAGGGCACAAAAAAATTTAATTTCTATTATTATAATGTTATGTCCAGTAAGCGTATAAAAATATAAAACTGGATATTTGTCATAAGTTGTCATTTGCAGCGATGTTTCGCTACTTTCTTGCAATTGAAAGGAACACGGGTTCGAAACTCAAAACTGCCTTTTTTTATGCATTTATTTCATCTTTGGTTTAAATAAGTAGCTATATTTCTATATGTGCCTTTGACGAAAGTGGTTTTTACAAATTAATTTTCAATTAATTACCACCATTTGGCAAATAATAATAATAGTAGCCACCCAAGTTCAAAATGAGGGCCTTTTTCTTTTGGGAACTTTAACGATGCATTTATTTCATCTTTGGTTTAAATAAGTAGTTATATTTCTATATGTGCCTTTGACGAAAGTGGTTTTTACAAATTCATTTTCAATTAATTACCACCCTTTAGCAAATAATAATAATAATAGTAGCCACCAAAGTTCAAAATGAGGGCCTTTTTCTTTTGGGAACTTTAATGAAAAACTCCCAGTACTGTTCACTTTAACGAAAAACCACATTTTTACACTAAAAAATCAATCTTAGTACTATTTACTTTACCATTTATTTTGTCCTTATCGTTAAAACTCAAAGTTTTCAAGTTCTTTTCATTAATTTTCTTTTTTCTTTAGCAATGATGTTCTGTTTCAATATAAGGTTAGGGTTTAGGGTTACTTTTCTTTCTTATCCAAGAAAAATGAGTTATATTTTTAATAATATATATGTGGTATTTGGTTTTTCAATATTTTTTTTTGGTTCATTCATTATTTATAACATTATATATAAAAATTAGAGAGAGAAAAATATGACAATTCTTATGAGGCCTCAAGGGACAGTAAATTAGAAAATTATCCGATAACTATAAGTTTTATACCAAAATACCTTTCATACCTTAATTGCTTGTGAAATATTTGTGTACCCTTATCTAAATACAAACTAATGTTATGGCTTAGATGTGAAATCTATTTTTTCTTCACTTATAAGTGAGAGGTCGTAGGTTTGAGTCTTTTAAATGACAAGTTAGATACCAAATTATGGCCAACCCATCTTGTTGCTTAGCATAATCCCTCACATCATGCTATCGTTTTATCAGAGAAAAGTTACATCAGCATGCACAAATATGAACACTAAAACAATTGATTTTTTTTTTTCTGACGTGGAGTTATACTAGGGCACTTTTTTTGGTATTGCCCCGGGCCTCAAAAATCTCAGAACCGGCTCTGACGTAAGCACACTTAACGAACCTCTTAAATATTATGTCTCATTTACTTTATATTTTATTACACACCTACAATCGATTTTAAAACAATAAGTCATTTATATGCCCAAAAAATTGACTTTATTGACATATATTTTTATTTATTTCAGAATCCCTACTTAAAAAAAAACATTTCACCGTCCTTATTGTCTAAGGCACTGATAATTTCAAACTCCATCTCTCACGTTGGTGGGTATTTAATTCAATAAATACATTAATTCAATAGCGTGTATGATGTACGATGTGATTATCTAATATGGTATGGCTATGTTACCTGCTATGTATATACATGCATATGCGAAGTATTGGACACTAAGCAACCTTGTATTTCTGTTTTTTTTTTAATTTTATACTACAGGTAATAGACTGTTCTGATAAATAGTAACTAGCATATGGGCACACACTTTGTGTGTATGAAGACATTGTTTTAGAAAATGAGAAGAAGAGAGGGAGATGGAGAGGGAGAGGGAAAACGTGGGGGAGTAGGAGGTTTTTGGCTTTTTTTTTTTTTTTTTTTTTTTTTTTTTTAATATTAGTGGTATTTTAACATCACATGTGGTGATGTGACAGCCCGTTCCTGATTTTACGAGTTTATAAATTTTTAATAAAGGATTTTACAAAAATGCCCTTGAGGCACGTGTATTGACTGAGGTTTATTGCGGTGTCGTGTCATCTAAGATTTATTTTCTTGGTATATCCTCGTAGTACTCGTCGCTACAGACGGTTCGTGATTTGGAGTTATAACGAATAAGTGATTAACATTGGAAGTTTGGGCATTTTAGAATTTTTTTATTTTAGAAAATCTGGTTTTTGGATGGCCTAGATTTAATGACGAGGAATCGGATGGCTGTGAGGCAAAGTGCAGATTATTTAAAGGAATGGGCGCTGCCCACTTAGGTGAAGAGAGAGAGAGAGAGATTAGGCCAATCAGAAGAAGAAGAAGGAAGGAAAGGAGAGAGGGTGAGACGCGGGGGATCCACGATCCGGATCCGACCCGGTCGGCTTACACACAATTTTCGACGATTTTACACCCTTTTTCCGGCGAATTGAGCCAAAAAACCACTCCCAATCCTCATATTGACCTTCCCTCTTCATGTTTCACCCCAAAAATCATGAAAATTGGTGGTGGTTTCGTGAAACCCGCACCGTGGGTGCGCGATTTTCTTGCTTGAAATCCTCCAATTTTTGAAGCAATTTCTTCCAATCATTACCACCCCTAGCTTCCTCTTAAGGCCTAGAACAAAGCCCAAACAAGTTTGGGAGCGGCGGAGTTGTTTTGGAGATGGATCGAAAACACCCAAAAACAAGGATTTCGTACGGTTTTGGTGAAATTGGAGCCCTTCTAGGCCAAATTGGCCTTGGTCACAGGTATGAAAGTTGTTCCTCTTATTGAGATACTCATTTATGTATTTTTTGAGAATTTTTAAAAATAGTTGAATTTTCCGGCGAGTCGGGACGACCGACCGCCCGCCACCCACAGCGGCGCGTGGCCAATAGGCCGCCAATATCATTTTTAGGCTGTGTTTAACACCCTAGGTTCAGTTTTGATAGTTGATTGTCGTAGATTGGTCATTTGAACTTAAGTTCGTTACGATTCGTGGTTAGGTGAAAATATGAACCGACGATCCGACCGTTGGATCGTCACCAAACTTTGGTACGTGGTAGTACGTAATATTTTAAAAATGTAGGAACTTATGGATCGGTAATCCGATGAATGGATCTTCCCAAATCGAGTTTGTAAGTTCATAAAATAAAATGTGAACCGCCACTTGGTTTTGGCAATTGGCGGAGATCCGACCGTTGGATCGTAACGAAATTTTAGTATGTTGCTCTAGGAGAATAATGTGCATCTTGGGAAGTTACGGATCGGAGATCGGAGTTACGGATCTTCCGGATTGTGTATGTAGGGATGTGGACCCTATCGTCTATCAAAGATCGACGGTTAACCTTTGTTTAAGGGTCTCAAAAAGATTCTAGAATATCCTTCAGGATCTGTTTTAAACGATTTACGTATTCTATGGTTAAGAGTTCTAAGTTGTAGTTTGATAATTATTTTAGGCGCCGATTGTTTTGGGACGCCTCGATGATTGTGTTAAGAAGTTGTAGCGCGGACTCCAGGTGAGTGGGCTTACCTATATACTGATTGTTTTTCCCAGAAATGCATTTTAAATGATTTTATAAATGAATTGCCATGCCAATGCATACATACTTATGAACATGCATTATAAATTGTATGTGCATGATTGTTGGTGCTGCAGGCGCTCAGGTAAGTTCCAGGTAAGTTTATGTGTGATTAATAAGAAGTTGTGTTATGATGATATTGATGAGATGCATCGAGAGCTCATTAACCTGCACCCGGGTGTTAGTGCTCCCGCCCAGGGATAGGGGCATAGTCTTTCACGTGATGTTCACCTCCCGCACCACACACTCATCTTGGATCCAAGTTAGGTGCACATGCCTGTCGTATAGACCACTTTCAGTGGATTCGACTCGTAGGTGACTCGCGATT
The DNA here is from genome assembly GCA_036320875.1 of Cotoneaster glaucophyllus. Taxonomy (NCBI): domain Eukaryota; kingdom Viridiplantae; phylum Streptophyta; class Magnoliopsida; order Rosales; family Rosaceae; genus Cotoneaster; species Cotoneaster glaucophyllus. The sequence goes on along the minus strand of CM070070.1, from coordinate 377,092 downwards.
ATTCGCACAGTCTTCACGTGATTGTAGCACTAGAGCGTATTATTTTACACCCAGTCCTGTCGTATAGACCATTATAGGTGGGTTCGACTCGTGTGCAGGCATGATTTATGAGCTACAGTACAGCTGACGAGCTGTTACAGCTATTATTGCATTTGAAATACTTACCTGATGTTTTGATTTATATGGCATGGCATATTCATGATTTGATTTCGTATTTTGATGATGATGATTTCAGTTGAGATTTAGTATATGTATATACTATTTTCTGGGAAAGTATACAGGTTTTACAGCGAGGGGTTAGAACTTTTGACAAGCAAATGTTTTTGAAAACCTTTATTTTTGCCCACTCACGCTTTTGTTTTGCGCCCCTCCAGGTTTTAGTAGCTGAACTTCAGATCGACGAGGAGTCGTGGCAAATCTGGGTGTAGATGATACTTTTGTTGGTATAATTCTCACCCTATCTTACTGCACTAATCTTATGCTCTTCCATTGCATGTGAATTGGGTTCTTACCCGCTCACCGTGCACTCTGATACATAGACACTATTAGGTTTAAATTTATTCACATTTAACACTTCATCACACTTTATGGCATCGTCACCTTCCAGGTGTCGGCCAGCACAGCTCGATTCGGAGTCCTAGTGGACATTCTGGGTCGGGGTGTGTCAGGTGAGGCTTCAATAAAAAACTGTAAAATTTGGACCTGTGAATTACATTATAGCCCATCTTTCTTTTTTTTTGTGATAGAAGACTAATTTATCTTTTCACCCTCTTTTGGTTGACAAAGAGGATTTCATTAATTAGTAAAGATTAGAATCTTACTTTTTAATTTAGTGCGTCCTGATTTCTTATTCATAAGTAAATTAAAGTAATACTCCCGCAAAATTATCAAACACATTTGCGCAGGGCGTATAATTAATCAATATTTTTGTATTATTTGAAAAATATTCTAGTTTAATCTAATTTTTCAAAGAAAATTAAATTAAAATTTTGATTTGAATGGCAACTGATGTGACAAATTTTATTTCTTCATATTTCAGTAACCTTGAATCTCATTTATTGCCAACTACAAACAAACATGTTATAGTGCTTCCTACATGATTTAGTAATTAAAATAATTTAGGTGTCCCTAGCATTATGTTATTGGAATTACGAAATGAAACTAACTTGGCTCCTCAATGAACGAGGAGTTTCTGTTGAGCCATATATTTTCATAGAAAAAATGTATTGGCAAGTTTTATAAACATAGGGACACTTTATAAAATAGTAGTCCAAAACGTGGACCGACTAAGAAATAAAAGTTCACATTATATATATATATATATATATATATATATATATATATATATGAGTAAAAGATTGTTTACTACCCTCATGTTTCATGGTTTTCAACATTTAGTACATCAAGTTTTTTTCATCACAGAGTCATACCTAAAGTGTTAATTTTGGGACAGTCTCATACATCCGTTAGTCAAACTGTTAATTCTCCCATTAAGTGATGACGTGGCGCCCATGTGGACAATGACTGGGCGCCACGTGTCATTAAAAATATTAAAATAATTAATTAAATAAAAGCTATTAAAAAAAATAAACAGAATCTGCAGCGTTGGAAGAAGAAGGAAGAAGGAAGTTGGTGTGGGGTAGTGTGGTGCGAAATCTCCTCCACTCTCCTCACTCTCTCTCAAACCCCAAACCCCCCAAAATCCCCCAGATCCAAAACCCAAAATTCCCATATCCAAAATCCCCAGGTCTTGAGCTTCAACCATATCCTCACCCTCACCCACCTTGCCGCCGACATCATGACCACACCACCATCACCGTCTGCGCCGTCGACAACTGGGGATTTTTTATTTTAATTTTTTATGCAGGTTTCATACTTTTTGGGTTTTTTTTTGGGGGGGGGGGATGGTGGGGTGGGGGGGTTGCAAAGAGGTCGGGGTGAGGTGGGATGGAAGATTTGGGTAAGAAGAAAAAAAAAAAAAAAAAAAAAAACAGAATCTGCAGCGTTGGAAGAAGAAGAAGTAAAAAAAAAAAAAACAGAATGTGCAGCGTTGGAGGAAGGAGAAGGAAGAAAAAAAAATCAATCTGCAACCCAGAAGAAGAAGAAAAAGGAAAAAAAAAAACGAATCTACAAACCCAGTTCGTCCCCCCCACGACCCACCTGCTTTCCCCCCCCCTCGGGCCCGCGATCGCGAACGCCTTCTTCTTCTGGGTTGCAGATTCGTTTTTTTTTTTTTTTTCTTCTTCTTTCAAAGCTGCAGATTCTGTTTTTTTTTTTTGTTCTTCTTGTTCTTCTTCCTTCTTCTTCCAACGCTGAAGATTCTGTTTTTTTTAGCTTTTATTTAATTAATTATTTTAATATTTTTAATGACATATGGCGCCCAATCATTGTCCACATGGGCGCCACGTCATCACTTAACGGGAGAATTAACAGTTTGACTAACAGATGTATGAGACTGTCCCAAAATTAACATTTTAGGTATGACTCTGGGATGAAAAAAACTTGATGTACTAAATGTAGGGCTGGAAAAAAAATACCAAAATTCCCAAACCAAACCGAAAAATTCCAGAAACCAAACCGAAAAAATACCAAACCGAAAATCCTGAAAATTTCGGTAAGGGAATCGGTCTCAAGTTTTCGGGATTTCAGTAATCCCGAACATAACCGAAAATAAAAAAAATTATATTATTTAATTTTTAAATATATATTCGGAATTTTAATAGCCGTCGAATTCGATTGAGATTTAATCACAACCGTTGAATACAACAAAATGATCAAACCCTCTGAGAACTCACAACCTCAGTCACTCTCTCTCCGTCTCTCTACTTCGACTCGACCTCACCTCGCTCAGACAACCTCACCACCCTCATCGACTTCACCTCAGACAACCTCCTCACCTCAGAATCCGGCCACACCCACATCACACAGACCCTCTGATCTCTCTTTATCTCTCGATTTCTCATCCCTCAAACCCTGATTGTGTGAAGGAGCCTTCCTTCACGGCACAGAGGCAGAGCTACGGCCACCGGTGCCGCTCACCTCTTTAATCTCTCTTCCCCGACTTCTTCATCCAGATTCCAGTGCCTTGCGCACCGATTCTCCCTCAAATCAGGTAAATTTGGGAATTAATTTAGGGTTTGAAATTTAGGGTTTGTGAAATTTAGATTAGGATTTGTGAAATCTAGATTAGGGTTTGTGAAATCTAGTCTTGGTTAGGCATTGTTCTTGATTTTATTAGAAGTTTGCATTGTTCTAGATTAGGCATTGTTCTTGATTTTATTAAAAGTGTTGGTTGATTTTTAGTTTAGATGTCTGAAGTAATTCAATTTCTGTATTGATTTTTAGTTTAGATGAACTCTCATCTTTGAAGTGTTAATCTTTGACGTAATTCAATTATCTGCATAATTTGTAATTTTGCATAATGGAAAAGGAAAGTGTTGGTTGATTTTTACTCTCATCTCTGAAGTAATTCAATTTGCATAATGGAAAAGGAACGTGTTGGTTGATCTTTGGCAATTTTTCACAACCTGCAGTTGCACCAAATTTCAAGATGTGTGTAAAATATTTCACAACCTGCAGTTTAGAATATTTCACAACCTGAAGTAATTCAAACTTTGAATGTGTCAAGATGTTCTTCCTCCTGTTTGGCATAAATAATAGTGGGGATGAGGGATCTGAGGGCTTATTGCATTTTCATCCTTAACTAACAGACCTTACTTTCTTCAGATAACCCCGAGAATCGTTTTTAAAATTACAGTTTAAACCCTGGGGTCCATTTGAATTTGAAATGGAGTGTTATTTTCTAAACTGAGGTCCTCTTGTACTCTAGTTATCGCTTGTTTATAACTTTACACATATGTTAAAGTTATGTTTTTGTTTTACAGATTTTGGATCTTGTTCCAACGCTTTCACATCTGTATTTCCAAGAGAAACTTCCAGTGACATTGACAGGTGCCCAGGCTTCCATATTGCTCTGCATTGGCTTACAAAATCAAGATATCTCCTATATTGAGGTTTGTTTCTCTACTTGTTGCTCATATGGTTTGCTTGGCGGCGTCATTTGTGCTCTTTATTTCATTCTTATCAGGTGTAGATTTTTACTTACTTTCACGTTTTCCAGGGGTTGATGAAACTGGAAAGGCAGCAAATATTGTCTTTGTTAATAAAAGTTATGAAAAAGTTTCACAAATATGTTTACGCTATTGCATCTGAGGGCCTTGAGTCAACCTTGCCTAAACCAAAAGAAGTAAGTTCAGCAAAGCAGTAACCCTTTTTTTTCCTTATGGAAAGTACATGATATGGTGACCAAAATATACAGAACATTAATGTGTGTAAAATATTCCACCTGCAATATAATTTGTGAATTGATTATCTGTATTTGTTTAAGCATGAACTCTTTTCATATGAATTATTTGTCAAGCTTTACAATTGGAACAAGGTGGAATTGCGCCATTCTTGCCTTATAAATTGTGGTAACGGGTAACATCATATGGTACCTGTTCGTGTGGTCGTGTTTGAAAAGAAAAATAATTGCATAGAACCTAGTAGTGATGTGAATTTGGATTAGATTTTTAGCTATTCAGAAAGTCTTGTATCCAACTGTGTTATAAACTTAGAAATTCATACAATTCCTTCCGTTTTCTTCTCCTGCAGTCCTGCTACTTATCTTATCTCTCTCAATCTTGCTTTTTTAATAGGATTTAGATAAAGCTTGCAGTTCATACCCCAACTCTGTAAAGAAAATTCAGCCCAATAGCCCAAAAACCCAAAACTATTTCGGGATTCCCGATTTGTCCCGAAATCCCGAAACTATTTCGGGATTCCTGAAATTTGGGATTCCCAAAAATTTGGTTTGGGATCGGTCTTGAAATTGGGAATCCCGAAAACTTTGGTTTGGGAATCGGGATGGGGTTTTTGGTTCGGTATCCCATACCGAATCAGCCCTAACTAAATGTTGAAAACCACGAAAAATGAGGGCAGTAAACAGTCTTTTACCCTATATATATATATATATATATAAGAAGAGAAAAAAATCTCAACAGCCCATAAACTAAAAAATAGAGTTTGCTCTATCCAGAACTCTCTAAGTTCCCATGTTCTCAACTCAGTAAAGTAATGGCCTTCCTCAACTTCCCCACACCCCGGGAAAGTAGAACACGTAACAGAAATGGAAGAGGTTAATGGAACTGCTCCTTGCGTCTATAAAAAAGGGAGGGCACACGGCAAAAGGGAGGAGAGTGACAAGAAAACGCTGCAGAAATTGAGAAGCACACGGAGAAGAAATCGACAAAAAAAAGAAAGAAGACAAACAGCAGAAGAAAGCGAAAAGGAACAGCAACAAGAAGCCAAAGAAAGAGAGAAGAAAGCTTAAAAAGGTATTACATTTTCATAATGGATTCTTGATTTTTTTGGGAAGTTCCTGTCGTCTTTTGCAGAAAAAAAGGGAGGTTTCCTCTTCTTCTTGTTTGACCGAAGCAAAGAAGATGGTGGTGGAAACATGCACCACCAATTCACACCGACCCCCCAAACCTGTCCTTGGACTTGCTCCTTCCTCTTCTCCACCATTGGAGACTTTTGCCGTCTTCTCCGTCCTTGCCGCTGTCAAATCCTCCACCCACGGAGTGTTCCTTCTTCGTTTCCGCCGACGGACACATTTGCAATGCTACAAAAAAAAAACACAACGAAGATCACACTAAAATGCAGCAGCAAATCGGCTTCCCACAGCCTCCTGCAACCTCTTGGGTGTCTAAAGAAGTTTCGACGTCTTTCTCTCTTCAGAGATGCAACGGAGAAGAAACCATCATCTTCCACGTTTGAACAAGTGGAGAAGAAGAACCCATCGTGCCCAGCGATGGTCCCAAAACCCACCGATGATGTAAGGACGATTTCAAACAAGGCAGCAGCAGTGATGGACGAACAAGCGGCAATCTCTCCTTCTTTGCATAACGCTGCAGCAACAGCCGACAGACGGAAGCCCAAATGGAAGTAGCAGTCGCGCCACATCTCCAACCGTCGTCTTCGGTGGTCTTCCAGAAGGAGTCCGTGCATTATACGGGTTGAAGGAGATGGGTTTGGTAATGCCGTGTTGCATAAAACCAGAAGAACCCAAAGGAAGTCGCGTCAAAGGAGGATACGGCTTGAAGGAGATGGGTTTGGTAATGCCGTGTTGCATAAAACCAGAAGAACCCGAAGGAAGTCGCGTCAAAGGAGGATACGGCTTGAAGGAAATGGGTTTGGTAATGCCGTGTTGCATAAAACCAGAAGAACCCGAAGGAAGTCGCGTCAAAGGAGGATACAGCTTGAAGGGGATGGGTTTGGTAATGCCGTGTTGCATAAAACCAGAAGAACCCGAGGGGAGTCGCGTAAATGGAGGATGCGGCTTGAAGGAGATGGGTTTGGTAATGCCGTGTCGCATAAAATCAGAAGAACCCGAAGGAAGTCGTGTCAATGAAGGAACGGATCAACACTCACCGCCACCACGTTGTCAACACCTTCAAACTCTCTGCAATTCTTCATCAAAAATGGAGCGAACTGCTGTCTAAGTTGCCAGGAAAAAGAAACCGAAGTAGCTGCCGAAGTCGAAATGGTTGCTGCTTTAAAGTAAAGGACGTGCTGCTGCAAGTTTTATCAAGTTTCTGGGGCTTCCACAAAGTCTACGAAGAAAAAATACAAATATGCAAATAGCACATTTTGAAGAGTAAAACAAATTGGGATGTAGACCTCGTCGTGGAGGAGGAAAAACTTAACATGCCATCTTAAGAAGCTTTAAAAATCACATGAAAAAGCTTCTTGTCAGTAGACTTGGGTCAAATGGATTCAAAGTCCTAGGCTTAAATGGGTTTGAATGTTCAAAGAAAGAATAAAAAGGGGGGCATTGCTGACTGAAATCAATACCTCACGTGGAGGTCAATGAAGTTTTTTTTTTTTTTTTTTTTGGGTAAACGGCAACATTCATTACCGAGGCTGAAGCCAAAGAAGAGAAGGCCTACAAGGAGGCAACAACCAGAGTGAACAAATAACAATACAGGAGAGGGGATCAAATAAAAGAACGCAGGACCTAGAGTCCCACGACACCCCTAATCACAAAAAATTACGGAGGGCAAGGGAGGCCATCCTTGTTTAAAATTCGAACTAACGAAGATGGGGATGGTTAATCCAAGTAGACCCACACATCTCCGTGTTACTCCTCGACTCTAAACGGTCTATTTTATGCGATCACAAAGGACAAATGCTAGTCCTTCATTAAATCATCAACTACACACAAACTTGTTGGCAAAAGTTAAAAAAATTGGCACGTTGCTGTTGCTCCATGCTTCGAAAAGTGCTCCAGGAAAAAGAGGAAGGGAAAAGATAGTTTTATTCATCATGTGAGTGTGGCAGCAAGTTTCAATGGTGAAATAAAAGAAAGTACAGCTTTCGTCACTTTTGACCAACCCATGAAGTCACAAAGAAGGAAAAGGGATTTTTGCTGACAATTGCCCAATTCAAATAAAAGGAAGGCCACTCACGTGAAGAACCTCTCTCCTCCAAAAAAGTAATAATGGAGAGACGAAAGAGAGAAGGCAAAGAACCAAACCCACCAAACACCAGCAAGTCTGCAACGTATCACTCTCTCCGCTGAGCAAGGGAATTCGGCCAAGTCAAAGTAAATTCCCCAAGAAAGATGAGTGTTTTGGCTACAGGGAAACACATGGACCATGAGGGAATAAAACCTTAAAAAGAAAGTCCCAGAGTCCTATTCTATGTGGGATTTAAAACCCACATATGCAAAAAGAAAGGGGATCAAAATCCCATTTAAAAGAAGAAAGAAACGAAAAGAAGAAAGGTTTTTGTTGAACCTTCAAATCTTATGGGAACCTGAAACCGTGTGGAAAAATCATACAAAGATAGTCCTAATTTACTTGGGATTAAAATATGAGGGAAGTTTTCTTTTCAACAAGCCGTATGAACTACGCCGATTTGATTCCGTTAAGGATACGTAGGCAGTCTGATATCAAATTTTAGACGCAACCATGAAATCAAGACGAATCCCTGGTTTATATAAACTAAATTCACTTCTGCTACTTCGACCAAGTAATTACAAATTCTACGAAGAGTAAAGGAGAAGTCTGGAAACACAGTTCCTAGATTTCCAATTAATGTATCTTGCTCATACAACGAAGCCGAAGAAAAGTTTCAAATGGCACAAAGCCGGTTCAAATTACAAATGGCATAAAGCCGTATCAAAAATCAATGGCATGAAGCCGCATCAAATCCAAAAGGCACAAAGCCACGACAAATGTCAAAGGGCACAAAGCTACGCCAAGTCCTAAATGGCACGAAGCCGCATCAGAAACCAAATTCACATGAAGTTGTATCAAATGGCACGAAGCCACAACAAGACTCAAAACGGCATGAAGCCACAACAAGAATTAAACGGCACAAAGCCACAATAAGACTCAAACGGCACAAAGCCACAACAAGACTCAAACGGCAAGAAGCCACAACAAAACTCAAAACAGCACGAAGCCACAACAAGAATTAAACGGCACAAAGCCACAACAAGATTCGAACGACGCAAAGCCACATACCACTGCTCCTCGCCCGCATGAGCTAAAACTGCATAAGGCATCAATGCTCCAATGGCCTAAAAGTCTTCGCCTGCAAGAGCCTAAACTGCACAAGGCATTAAATGCTCCAACGGTCTAAAGTCCTCACCTGCACGAGCTAAAACTGCACTAGGCATCAATCGCTCCAATGGTTCAAAGTCCTCGCCTGCACGAGCTAAAACTGTATAAGACATCAAATCCAAACAAATACCAAATACCATGAACTACGTGTGACTTGATCCCTCAAGAGGGTACGTAGACAATCTACGGTTCGACCTAGGTGCAGTCACAAAATCAAATAAAAACCCAAACCCCCAAGTTACGATTTATTCAAATTAGAATCAAAGGGTATTCCTTTCCAAAAGAAGGGTTGTAATTAATAGGCACATAGCCTAGAATGGGTCGAGCTCGAATTAATAAAACCCTCTTCAGAAAAATGAACGAGGGTGAAATTGTGTCGAGCGAATTATTTGTTTACATATTTGTGTACAATTTTTGCTCAATAGTGGCTAATTTATGAAATTTCATACTTAAAATCGGAATCGTTTATATTATACTTTGTAAAGATCATCTATACAAAAAATCAATATTAAGTCATCGAATTGTATAAAAACAGATCGACGGAGCCGATAAAAAAATTACAAAATGTCTACCTATTTGCTACAATTAATTGACTAACCGAACTTATACTTAATTAATTTTTTATAGAGATAATTTTTACAATGTGATTTATAATATGAACGATTCTGATCATAAGTACGAAATTTCGTAAATTAACCACAACGTATCTTGAGGAGGAGCTCCTCCTCAATCTTAGGGAGCCATGTCTCTTTTATGAGACACACACACACACAACACACCAGACACCAGACACTACACATTAACACCCAAATTGTAAGTGATTTATAGCTCAATTGGTTAAGAGCATTCGTCCTTGCACTCGAGGTTCTGTGTTTAAATTTCTCCTTTAATTTATGCAGATATTCTATTGTTTATCAGAAAAATAAACATCCAAAGTCTAATTTCTTTTAATTTAAGTAAATTATAATGTCATTGTTACCGGATGAATTTAACCATATACATTTAAGAATTTTATAAATAAAAAAAAATTCATTTATTTTGCGAAGTGTAAATTTTTTTATAATTATCGTATACTAGGTTTTAATCCATAAATGTAAATAAACATGTTAACAAAAATGCAGGTAAGCAATAGCATCAGAGACCTAAACCTAGACCCCGTAGGGCTCGGAGCAGGAATTTCAGCCGCAAGCGTATTTTTCAACTTACTTTTCTCAGACCAACAACAATAAACCATTTTTGGAAACATCATGACCACTTGTTTCGCCCACACACTCAGTCCCATTATATAGTAACCATAACACCCTTGTTATGACCAAATTATATGCACAAAATTTTAAACCGAAACTCAATTAGCTTTTGATTAAAACGAATAGTTGTTTTTTAACAGATTAATAATAATATCTCCCCTTCTTTTTTTTTTCTTTTGGTTATACTATCTTGTTTTCGTTTTTGTGCATGCATGCAGTGGCGGAGCCACAGTGGGGTCGTCGGGGTCGCACGACCCCTTGGAAGCCATGAAAATTACCTTGGAGCTCCATCTGCGACCTCTTGGAGGTGCTGGTGCGACCTCTTGGAGGTGCACACCATCTGTTCGACAGAAGGTCTGAAAGAAGAAGCACGGCAGGAAGAAGAAGAAGAAGCAGATCATACAATTGTGTATCAGAAGCTGCAGCAGATCCTGAGATAAACAGGTTTTCGAGCTCAAAGATTACTTTCTCCATTTCGTCAGATGCATATAGGTGCTTCATTTTTTAGATGATTGCCAATGTTTCACTCAAAAGCTTACAGTAGTGATCCTTCATTAGTTTGTCTGAAGACACTATGTAGTTATGAATGATGGAAACTAAAAGCTTCAGAGTCTTCACATCGATATCGGATATACTGATCCGGCTACAGGAGAAGGAAAAGCTTCATTAAATATATTGGTTAATGAATGCAAATACAAAAGGTAGACAATAAAGTGAACAAAAAGATTTAGCTGCAGTTTTGGAAATGGATAGAGAAAAGGAAAGCACCCACAAAAGAATATATAAGAAAGCAATTATGAATAGTGATGTTGTCACATTGAAATTATTCAAGCAGTGGATGCACCAAAGAATAAAGTTATTGAACTAAGAGTAGAGTTATTCAAGAATGCATAAAAAGGTTTCTTGTTACTTACAGAGACTCCAATGAAGCAGACAAAGCAAACACTGGGACACCAAAAACACTGGAACCAGAAGATCTCATAGATTTGTCATCAAAATTTTCAATGAAGACAGTAATCAGTAAGGATTCTTTGAGTTGCAATACTTTTCAACTTGTCAGAGAGTAAATTCAGTGGAAATCCTTCCATGAATAAGGCTAGAAGTATAACTGATGACGACTGAGTTCCCTCATCACTAACAATGGACATGTAAACCTGGTCTACGATAGATGGTGAACCAAAAGTAAGAAGCATGCTGATTGATCTTGCCAATTTTCGCAGAGCAGAACCAGGTACAAGAACTGATTCAGAAGATGCCACTAACTTCAGTAATGAGCAGAGTTTACCAATAATGCCACTCACCGTCCCTGGCTCAGCATACCGCAGCATAAAGCACCAAAGTTCCATCACAACCTCCCAGCAAAGGAAGTGAGGATGAAATATATTCTCAAGAAGGAAAGCCTCCAACTCCCTCCAAACAGGAGTCAAAGAGACCACAAGCATGAAGATTTCCAATGCATTCAAAAGTGTAGAAAACATAGGCTGCCAGGCAACTACCACTGTTTCTCCAGAACCATATAACACGGGAACTTGCAAAAGCAAAATGGAAGAATATACCTTTTCATCAATTAATATATCCAAGAACCAACCAAGCTTTCTAGTAATCCCAAGTTTTACATCTTCTTCAAGATCAACAGAAAATTTCAACAAACTAAGAAATAACGAAACACGACCAAGCAACAAGGCTCTTTCTCCAGGCAATGCTTCCCCAAATAAAGAAATGATTTCATCCAACGAACTTATCTTATTAAATTTACTCATATCTCTAGAGCGTGTGCCTCGAGTAAATGGTCAGCTGGCTGTTAGCCGATCTATTGGCGACATCTCCTTTAAAAGGTAGGAAGTTAAAGAATAATAGTCACCTATGATTTCATTTTCAATATGTTTTTCCATCCTAAATTTTTATTTGGACTTTTACACTACGACCCCTTGGGGTAAAATTCCTGGCTCCGCCACTGCATGCATGTTTGGTAGTTCTTGCAGACATGGTGTTTTTCGTCACGAAATCACGACGTATTACCGTAGTGTTACAAATTCGTTCAACCTATCATGTCCAACATTAGGTTTATTTTTTACTTTCCTAAAAGTCGGTAAAAGAAAAAACATCAAAAATAAAGATATTTTAAATAAGCAAAAATACCTGGGCAGAAAGCCGTCGCTCGAACAACGAGCCAAGCTCTTGCGCGCGGATCAACTGCAGGACCTCAATCAACGGCTCTGATTTCACCAACGACACATCTTCGTTATTGTGCTGCTGCTGCTCTGGGACCTACATTCTGCGATGGCGTTTCCCGTTCCTTTTCTTCGTCAAGCTCACAGAACTCTGAGCCTCGCTGCTCTCCCTCAGCTCACCCGCCGAGTCGCCCCCACCTTTCCCTTGCCGGCCCCGTTCCCTCCGCTTCTTAGCCACCGTTTCGGAGCTTCCTTTGTCCGAGTCCGAATCCGACTGCCCGCTCCCTGTCTTTTTGGACGGTTCATCGGAAAAAGTTGTTCTCAAGACAAAAGAATTATTGTGGTTGTCGCGATTCAACAGAGCAACAAAATCAAATCTTACGATATCGGAAAAAGTTGTTCTCAAGACAAAAGAGTCATTGTGGTCGTCACTTCCCTTCTAAATGATGTGACCCCCACGGTGGATTTTGTAAGTGAATTTGTCCGGGTCAGGCATTATTCAATGCAAAAAAACCATTATTCACAGGAGGATATTTTAGTACAGTGCAAAAAAAACCATTATTCACATGAGGATATTTTAGTTGGTCCGGTCAAGCTTGATGTTCACAACAGTTGAAAAGGGATGAACTGGAATGGTGGTGGTAGGGTTCGCGGGATTAGGGATAGGGGGGTGGGATTGGAGTTGTTGACGTTGTTTTCAGCCATTGAAGCGTGGAAAAAATAAGGATCTTAGTCGTGAGACACAATAAGGCTCTGATACCATGTAAAACTTTATCACACAGAGAGTTTCACTTCAATAGCATACCCATCAATACGGGGTTGCATGTATTTATAAACGTTTGAGGATTAAAGGATGGGTTTGAAAACCCTAGATACAAGAAACGTATGACAGTTTGAAACTACAATTATCAAGCAATCAGAAGTCTATGCGCAGGTTAGATTACAAGAGACATGTAGAAAACAAATACTATAAACTAGGAATGGCTGAGAAGATAAGAGTTTGAAGTAGAGCCAACTCCTGAAGATGCGGTGATAACAGTCCCATAGTGACTTCGTCTAACAGATATATACAAGGAGGAGCTATTTTTGTATGCAAAAACCTATAAAGTTTGTTGTCGGTGTTGCTTTCCAACTATGAATGTGAATGGAAAACACTCAATCAATAAGCTTACCAGAAGGAAGAAAAGATTGCAAAAAGGTTAGATGTCAAAAACCAGAGGACCCTACTTCCTCATATATTTCCTACTCTTATTCAATGCCAAAACCATTAAACTATTCCACAATGCCATTTAACAAGCCAAAATGCAACCTTCAATACAAAATGACAAAAACCTACACCTTAGGACCACACCACCGACAACTAAACATTTTAAAATACTTAAGTATCTCAAATGTATCAACAATTTTAGTATGGGGTGTGATATCCACACAGTCTATTTTACTTCTCACACACTTTTTATAATTTTCGACCGTCGGATTGGATGAATTGAAGAAGATCAACGGACAGAAATTATCAAGGGATGTGTGAGAAGTAAAATAGGGTGTGTGGATAGCACATCCCTTTTAGTATTATATGGTTCAAATGCAACTCACCATATTTGGGAGCCTTCCCAGATCTGCGAAAATGGTATGCCTTGTCGCAGTCAACTTCATTGCCTCGCAATCCACCATTCCTTACTGATTCCTGATTTTTAGTCTTATTTCTACACCAATCGAATCTCTGTCACCCAAACCCTCAATTCAGAAACCCTAATCACTTTTTCCCTTTTCTCTGTCAACCGACAAGGATGAATCGACGAGAGACATGAGGACTTTGGTAGAAAAGATGAGAGAGATGAGAGAGATGAGAGAAAAAAGGTGAAAAAAGAAGTGGAGAATTTGATTTTACAAAAATGCTCTTAACTTAACAAAGGTTTTTAATGGTAGGACCAAAATTATGGATGGTGGACAATCTCATGGACTATTTTTATTGATTTTAAATCTCAAGGACCAAAGTTATGGATTATGCAAATCTCAAGAACCATTTTGGCTAAAAAGCCTAATAGTTTTAGGCACTGTGAGCTATCACCTTACGCTTCGAGGCTATTGCCTAGGCCAAACTATCCATGAAACGTTTTGACTTCGCATTCACCTTTTAAAACATTGATATACATATAAGTATACGTATTTGGTATACATATATAAGTAAGGACCTTCCACTGAGAGAGTTTTACTCATTGTGAAAATGGTGCAAATTAATAATGATAGCTAATTTTTTGCAAAACTTGAGGAGCCGGAAACAGATACAAAACTTATATATCATTCAGTTGCTCTTCTTCCTGCAGGTTATTTCTCAGGACTCAAAAGGAAAACAAGCCAATGCAAACTGCAGAATAAATAGGACACTTATCTCATTATTTCACTTTACCAGACATTGTCCACCTTGAAAAACATACTTCAATATGTATATTTTTTTAAGTGTTATAATATAACATGCGGATGGTTTACATAAATAGTTCATTACAATTCATCCGAAGAAAAAATAGATGAATTACTATTCATATGAAGAAAAAGGATGAATTACTATTCATGCACATTAACTTCACTATTCATTTGAAGAAAGTTTGTAAAGCAAATTTTGTTGCTACAATAATCTTTTGCTTATAAAATGAGAGCATATGAAGGAAGGAAGAAGAGAGAAAAGAAGAAAGAGATGAAAGAAAAACATACAGAGGAAATGAGAGAAAAGAAGAAAGAGATGAGAGAAAAACATACGGAGGAAAGGAAGAGAGAAAAGAAAGAAGAGGTATGAAAGAGAAAATATCAGTGACAGGCTAGAGACAAGAAAGAAAATAGTACGATTTATTTTGTACTCTTATTATTTCAAATAATGAAAGAAAGTATTATGAACCTCTTAAATATTGTGTCTCGTTTACTTTATATTTCATTGCACACCTACCACCGATTTTACAACATTAAGTCATTTATATGCCCAAAAAATTGACATTATTGACATACATTTTTATTTATTTCAGAATCCCTACTTAAAAAAAAAAAAAAAAAAAAATTCACCATCCTTATACTCTAAAGGCACTGATAATTTCAAACTCCATCTCTCACGTTGGTGGGTATTTAATTCAATAAATACATTAATTCAATAGCGTGTATGACTATGGAAGGACGAAGTTAGAGATTTGCATGGATGAGGGCATCCTCAATTTACAAAGTCACAAATTAAAAGGTTCAAGAATATACTCAACAAAACATTTATATATTATATATTAATCCATAAGTTTTTTTATACAACTTATTACAATAACCCTAGACGCGTTTCATGTTTTGAAACGTTGCATAAAAACTTCATTACTAATATCATCAAATCTCTCTATAAAAAAAAATCATGTTATCATTCACCCATTGATCTCTCATCCAATTTCCCAATCAATCTTAAAAAATTTTATGGCTGAATATGTTTTTTCAACGATGATAATAGTGCATAAAAAAGTTAATACTAATATCACAAACAACTTAAAAAGTTTTTATTTTTCAGCACAAAATAATTGAGTGGGGGCATCTGCCCCTGCTGGGCCTGAGCTAGCACCGTCCATGTGAATAAGTTACCTGCTATAAATATACACATGCATATAAGAAGTATTGGACACTAAGCAACCCTGTATTTCTGTTTTTTGGTCAACAATGGCGGTCTCTTCTCTGTATCTTAGCTCATGTCATCAGAGTCTTGGTTTTAGAGCAAAAAAACACATTAAGACTAGGATCATCAGAGGCAACAGTGTAATAAGATGTAAAACTAGTAGATTAGATCAAACTTCGGACGAAGAGAAGGGTGGCCAAAGGAAGCTTAAAATTCTGATCGCCGGTGGGGGCATTGGGGGGCTAGTTTTGGCATTGGCAGCGAAACACCGAGGATTCCAAGTGCAGGTATTTGAGAAAGACTCGAGTTCAGTGAAAGGGGAGGGGAAAGGACGTGGACCAATTCAACTTGTGAGTAGTGCATTGGCAGTGCTGGAAGCCATTGACGAGGACGTTGTGAAACAAATCATGGAAGCAGGTTGTGATACTGGCAATAGAATCAATGGCTATGCTGACGGAGTCTCAGGAGAATGGTATTAAGCCTCCTCTTGTTTTTCCAAGTTTTTTTTTTTTTTTTTTTTTATGGAAAAACGATATTTTTACACTAGGATTATCTTCAACTCTTGGAATAAAACTCAAATTTTAGGTTCTAAACTTACCCCAACTTGCTCCAACTCCTGACCAAATATGAGTTTTAACCTAAAACTCTTTTTTGAGGGAAATTTAGCCCAGAATTCCCACCGGGTTAGTGGGTTAGCCCACCATATATGTATATTTTTTTTCTTCAGTTTTATATTTATAAATTTATTGAATTCAATGGTTAAGACCTAATATGATCAAATCTAACGGTAAAGAAAAAGATCTAACAGTCCAAATTTAAATCCAACGGCTAAAATAATTATAAAAAAATCATTTCTTTCATATTCTTTCATATTGTTCCACGAGTTTTATGGTGTCGGTTTAGTAATTTTTCAATATTTATCAGTATCTAAATATTTGAGGTTAAAATGTTCATAAAATTAAATTTAGATAGTTTACATAATTTTTTGTTTTAAAAGTTACTTTAAGAATCCTAAATTCATTCTTTAATGATCTCGAATTAAAAATTTAAGTTAGAAGGGTTGGAGCATAAAATTTTAGTTTTTCACCATTGGAATTTGATTTTGGCGAGAATCAAACCTAAGTTCTTTTAACTTACAAGGAATACCACTAAACCGTAGTATCAAGTGACATCTAGTGGTATTTATTTCTGACTTTTGACTTGGAGGGTTTTAGGTTGGTTACACTCTTACACAAGTACTCGACAACAAAAGCTTCAGCGCGCGGTTACAAAACCCAATACCCTTTTTACTTACATACCTTGAAAATCGACAAACAAGTAGAGAATTGGGATTGGAGGTCTTCATCACCATCCTTAAATCCAAGCTCTCATGCCATATTAGACAATCACTGGACCCCACAAAAAGCTTGAATGGCTAAAAACAGACCAATATTGTTGAAGTATAGAAACTCAACACCACCGAATCAGACTTCTTTATGAATCACTTATACTATATACGGGCAGCAACTGAATGTTGTATAAGAGGATATATCGTTGCTAATTTCTCCGTTTAGTGAGTTTAAATTGAGAAAGACTTAATTGATTTCTTAGTTCATGTTTGTATTTGATCTTTGGTTTTTTACTTTTCGCTTCAGGTTTACCAAGTTTGATCTGTCATCGCCGGCTGTAAGTAGGGGGCTTCCTATCACTCAAGTAATATGCAGGATGGAGCTTCTGGATATCTTAGTCAATGCAGTTGGATCTGCCATTCTGAGAAACAAATCGAAAGTGGTGGACTTCATTCAAGACCCTAACAAGGTTGAGTGGCATTCGATTCAACTAATCCTAACATATTGGTGCATTGGTCTTCGCTGCCTTAATGCTTTTGCTGGGAGTCTCATAATGTTTTATATATTTCACTTCCTAAATAAAGGTTTTCCACATTTTCCCCGGATCAACTTCCAGATCATAATTCATTAGATACTTTTTATGATTAGTAACTTTTCAGAATTCTGTACAAGTTCCTCAACCTCTTCCCGTATGGATTATTAACAATTAGGTTACAGTGATCCTTGAAGATGGACAACGATACGATGGTGATGTTTTAGTAGGAGCCGATGGAATCTGGTCAAAGGTAAGTTGTCTCTTCTTCGAACCATATGTCTCCAACATATCCTCTTTTCAACTTCATACATTTTGGGTTCTTCGTCACTAGGTGCGCTCGAAATTGTTTGGCATACGGGAAGCAAAATACTCAAATTACACCTGCTACAGTGGACTCACTAAAGTTGTCCCATCATATGTTAATAGTGTTGGGTATGCATATGCTTTCATATTTACATGCTGAATGTTTGAACATCGACAAGTTAAGGCGTAAAATCCTAAATAAAGTTAGTAGATCAAATATTTTCATTTGCTATCAACATTTTCTTGGTTTGAAGGTATCGGATCTTCTTGGGAACGAACCAGTACTTTGGTGCAGTAGAAGTTGGGCATGGGAATATGCAATGGTTGGCCTTCCATAAGCAGCCGTCAATGAGCACTGATCCTCCTGAAGGCACTCTCTCTCTCTCTCTCTCTCTCTCTCTCTCTCTCTCTCTCTCTCTCTCACTTGTGGTAATGCCTAACCATTTACCAGTTATCTGAATCTTATAAGCTGCAGGTAAAAAGAAGAGGCTCCTGAAGGTATTTGGAAAATGGTGTCAGGAAGTGGTTGCTCTAATTCAAGAAACACCTGAGTCCATGATTTTACGAAGAGATATCTACGATAGAGACATGATATATTCCTGGGGAACCGGGCGTGTTGCTCTGCTAGGTGATGCTGCTCATCCATTGCAGCCAAATCTTGGAATAGGGGGATGCATGGCAATTGAGGTATCGGGTCTTAGAAATAGAATTTATCTTTCACATATCAGAAAATTGGACAGAATACCCTCTTTTGAGGTCCCATGGACTCATTACTTCAACGATTTTATGTGCAGGACAGTTACCAGCTTATAGATCAGCTTGATCAAGTTCCCAGTACTGGCTCCGATGCTCAAAGGACAGATGCAATTGTCTTGGCCATGAGAAGGTACGGTTAGGGTTAAATCTCTTGATCCAAGATTTAGGCTTAAATCTTGAAGCACTGTAACTTATTAGAATACGAACAAGCTTCTGTATACTTAAAGATCTCTAACCCGGCATACTAACTTAAGCTTCATTCTGGATTCATGGTGATTAGATATGCGACAAAAAGAATGAGGCGTGTTGGTATAGTGCATGCAGCCACCCGAATGGCACCGGAAATGCTTGCTATGTACCCACCGTGCATAGAGTTCAAAATTGGTCCCCTGGCTGTAAGTTTTCTGTACCAAGTTTCCCACTTAAACCTCTTATAAAGCTTGGCCTAATTTTCTATTTTTAAGAAGAAAATAATGTACTCATTTCATGTTCTTGTGGTTGCAGCATCCATCAACTCTGAAGATAATGCACCCTGCATTTCTGATGGCTCGCGCATTTCTGCAATTTTGTATGCCAGAATTTATGACTTGGATAATAACAGGGCACGGGTAAGGGAACATAAACACAATAGAAACCTGTTTCGATTCCTTTTCGCATTTCAATTCTATGAGCATCCCTCATTCTGTCATCCTCATTTTGATCTATGCGCACTTCTTCTCACAGGTTATCTCTCAAAGGGAGAGAAAAGGATCCATCGTACCAACAGCAGAATGAATCACAAACTTCAATGACTTTGTGAGAAAGACGTCATCAACAATATGTTAAATTCTCTAACAGAAGCAAGAAGCTATCACTGATCAAGAACAGAGTCATTCTACTTGATGCCATGCACGGTTATTCTGGGGTTGATTCTAAATATTTTGACACAAACTAATAAAACCTTCAAGCATACATACACTTGAAATATATCGACCAAAACAAAAACCCTAGGGACTACTGATAAGGGAATACTATCTGCCTAATGCTAATTTCTAGTTTCCCTATCCCTCACTAGAATATACATGAATAAACTTACACCTTCATTTCCTTGGCCATGCATGAAGCATTGAAGATAGAAGACTAATTTACCTCCTTGACCGTTTTTTAGGGCGCCTAGAAGCCTCTTGCCTTCCTCCACTTTCCCGTGCCCGCTTTGGTGAAGCTACTGCATTTGCAGCCTCAGCAGCCGCCTTCTTGGGCGGCCTGCCTACACTTCGCCTGGATGGACTGCTGCTTTCTTCCTTGGCTTGTTTCTTCTTATTGCCAGTTTGCCTTAACACCCTTTCTTTACCTTTGTCAGCCTTACCAATACCTCCCCTCCTCTTCTGCTCTCCACCTGATCTAGAACTAGTGCCCGTGCCAGTACCACCACTCTTCAATGCGTCCGCAGGTGAATTCCGCGTTATTCTCTTTAAGAAATCAGCAGCTGCACTTCGCTTTTTGTCTGACCCCGCTGCCTCCATTTTCCCATTCTTATCCGCTTTGGGAGTTTCCGCTTTCAAACTTGCCGGGCTCGCACCTTGTTTCTTCTTGGAAGCACTGGTATTATTCTCGTGATGAGCAATACTAGTACTCGTTCTTCTTGAGCTTCTGGTTCCAGTGATCACAGGGTTGTCTTTTGCTTTAGCAGCAGCAGCACTCTTTAATTCTACTGAACCGCCATGCTTTTGAGCTGCTGCATGATCATCTGAAGAGGCCTTGCTATTCTTAATGGACGATTTAAGATCAAAAGCTGCTGCTTTCTCGTTGTCGTCACCTTTGAGAGTTTGACCAAAGCCAGAAGCAGCAGCGGAAGGCTTTGACGAAATGGAGCTTCGTTTGCGGCAGACGATGATGGGGGCAGTAGACTTGTGCTTGGCAAGCAAGGAATCTGATCTTTCAAGCTGATCAGGGCGTTTGGGTTGTTGACTTGTGGCGGGTGCAGGAACTACCGAATCTGATGGTTCGGGTGCAGGGTCGCAGTTGGGCCGAGTGATGAGATTCTTCTTCTTCATTTCGTTTAAGACGAGGCGGCGGAGTTGGTGAGCGGTCCTTGAGTGGAGGGAGGATTTGGGGAAGAAAACGACGGCGTTGTTGAAGAGGAGGAGCAGGTCTCGGTAGAAGGAGAGAGAGCAGGAGTATGAGTCTTTGAGGAGCTTGCTTTGGATGGTTTCCAGGTCCACATGCTGCTGGACAATGCTCTTGTACTTGTCGCTTTCCTGTACATTGATCACACATTGTGGGCCCACATTGCACTAAGAATATAAATAAATCTTTTTTTTGGTTAAATAAACATAAATTAAGGCAACACAGTAATTTAACCAGGCACTTGTCTCTTTTGCTTTTTTGTACCATATTTTGCTAAAAACCAAATAAAGTAGCGTTTCAAAAAGGCATATAGCAACAAAAGAATCTGGATATTTTATAAAAGGATGTACCTAAAAGATTTCAAATTTTCAAGGAGAAAAAAAGATCTCGATGAAAAGAGGTGAGGGTAGCATCTTCTTCCCTCTCAATCTCTCTTTTCTTCCTATCTTTTTATTTGAACAGTAACAATCAAATCACGTTAACATCTTATTTTAAATTTTTATAAAAAGAAAAAGACAAAAATAAAAGGAGTGAAAAGAGAAAATAAAAGGATATAGAAATAAGAGGTAAGAAAATTCTACTCAAAAAAGGTGGTAGCTATGCCTAATGGTTCCATGACCACGATGGGGGCAAATTCACCGCATTTGTTAAAACTTTTTTTTTTTTTTTTAAATTTTATACTACAGGTAATAGATTGTTCTGGCATATAGTAATTAAAGTCTTATTTTTTAATTTAGTGCGTTCTTATTTTTTATTCATAAGTAAATTAAAGTAATACTCCCGCAAAATTATCAAACACATTTGCGCAGGCAGTATGATTAATCAATATTTTTGTATTATTTGAAAAATATTCTAGTTTAATCTAATTTTTCAAAGAAAATTAAATTAAAATTTTGATTTGAATGGCAACTGATGTGACAAATTTTATTTCTTCATATTTCAGTAACCTTGAATCTCATTTATTGCCAACTACAAACAAACATGTTGTAGTGCTTCCTACATCATTTAATAATTAAAATAATTTGTCCCTAGCATTATGTTTTAGGAATTACGAAATGAAACTAACTTGGCTCCTCAATGAATGATGAGTTCCTTCTCAATTCATTACGTGACTAATTTATGAAATTTCATACTTAAAATCGGAATAGTTTATATTATACTTTGTAAAGACCATCTATGCAAAAAATCAATATTAAGTCATTGAATTGTATAAAAATAGATCGACAGAGCCGAAAAAAAAATTACAAAACGTCTACCTATTTGCTACAATTAATTGACTAACCGAACTTATACTTAATTAATTTTTTCTAGAGATGGTCTTTACAGTGTGATTTATAATATGAACGATTCTGATCATAAGTACGAAATTTCGTAAATTAGTATCTTGAGGAGGAGCTCGTCCTCAATCTTAGGGAGCCATGTCTCTTTTATGAAATACACACACACACACACAACACACCAGACACCAGACACTACACATTAACACCCAACACACACACAACACACCAGACACTACACATTAACACCCAAATTAGCAAGTGATTTATAGCTCAATTGGTTAAAAACATTCATCCTTACACTCAAGGTCTTGTGTTTAAATTTCTCCTTTAATTTATGCAGATATTCTATTGTTTATTAGAAAAATAAACATCCAAATTGTAATTTCCTTTAATTTAAGTAAATTATAATGTTACCGGATGAATTTAACCATATGCATTTAAGAATTTTATAAATAAAAAAAATTCATTTATTTTGCGAAGAGTAATTTTTTTTTATAATTATCGTGTACTAGGTTTTAATCCATAAACGTAATATGTTAACAAAAATGCAGGCAAGCAATAGTATCAGAGAGTTTTTCATGCAAAAACCTAAGATCATCTCCAATGGTGGGCTAAAAGCCAAATTACCCCCCAAAATTTCCCCCCAAACTCACTCCAATCTAAGGGGAAAATTTGGGCTAAATGCTAAATGCTAAACCAAGGCCAGATTCTCTCCAGAATTTAGCCCAAAAATTGGTGTGGGCTCCACCAAACCGAGTGAAAATATTTATCGGAATTTAAATTTTTTTAGATTAAAATGTTCATAAAATTAATTTACGATAGTCTACATATTTATTTTAAAAAAAAATTAATTTAAGAAAAAAAAAAGACTAAGTTTATTCTTTAATAATTCCGGGCTAAAATTTTAGAATAGAACGGTTGGAGTAGAAAAACTGTTTCTGGGCTAAAAGTTAAATTTTACAGGCTAAAATGTTTGACTTTTAGTCCAACCATTAGAGATTGTCTAAACCTAGACCCCCGTAAGGCTCGGAGCAGGAATTTCAGCCGCACGCGTATTTTTCAACTTACTTTTCTCAAACCAACAATAATAAACCATTTCTGGAAACATCATGACCACTTGTTTCGCCCACACACTCAGTCCCATTATATAGTAGCCATAACACCCTTGTTATGACCAAATTATATGCACAAAATTTTAAACCAAAGCTCAATTAGCTTTTGATTAAAACAAATAGTCGTTTTTTAACAGATTAATAATACTATCTCCCCTTCTTCTTTTTTTCTTTTGGTTATACTATCTTGTTTTCGTTTTTGTGCATGCATGTTTGGTAGTTCTGGCAGACATGGTGTTTTTCGTCACGAAATCACGACATATTGACGTGGTGTTACAAATTCGTTCAACCTATCATGTCCGACATTAGGTTTATTTTTTACTTTCCTAAGTGGATTCGTAAAAGTCGGTAAAAGAAAAAACATCAAAAATAAAGATATTTTAAATAAGCAAAAAATACCTGGGCAGAAAGCCGTCGCTCGAACAACGAGCCATGCTCTTGCGCGCCGATCAACTGCAGGACCTCAATCAACGGCTCTGATTTCACCAACGATACGTCTTCGTTATTGTGCTGCTGCTGCTCTGGGACCTCCATTCTGCGATGGCGTTTCCCGTTGCTTTTCTTCGTCAAGCTCACCGAACTCTGCGCCTCGCTGCTCTCCCTCAGCTCACCCGCCGAGTCGCCCCCACCTTTCCCTTGCCGGCCCCGTTCCCTCCGCTTCTTAGCCACCGTTTCGGAGCTTCCTTTGTCCGAGTCCGAATCCGACTGCCCGCTCCCTGTCTTTTTGGACGGTTCATCGGAAACGGCCGAAAGCGGGCCCGGTTCAGAGAGGGCGCGATCTCCTGGAACTGGCTTGTTGTCATGGTCCAGGTTTTGGGGGCAGGTCGAATTGGAGCCGTTCACCGACTGGTTCTCGTGGTCCGGTTTCGAACCGTCCGGTTTGCCTTGAACTGTTTTGTCGTTTTCTGATCTGTGCCGATTGGAGTCCTGCTGCTGCTGCTCCTCCAGATCTGGTTTGGGGTCGTCGTCTTTGAAGCTCTCTTCTCTCTCCTCCTCCAACCTCTTCACCTTCAACTGCAACGACCTGCCAAAATTAATCCAATTCAATCAAAATAACTCGCTCGGACTCGGATCTAAAAATTCACGTGAAATTTAGGATGAAAAATAAAAAGAAATACACGATGGAGACGTCGTAGCCATGGAGCTCTTGACGGAGCTGGGCGACGCGGAGTTTGCGGAGGTCGTCGAGCCAGGGAATATTAGTAGTATTATTATTGTTGTTATGAGGATCGTGATGGACGTCGTCGGCGTCTGGAGGGACGTCGTCGTTTTGGTGGCGGGAGTGGAAACGACGGCGGAGGTCGAGGTACTTGAGGTTGCAGTTGGAGGCGGTGGTGAGGAGGGGAGGGAGAGAGGTCTTGGCTTGGAGTTCCATGGCGACGGTGTCCCAGTCGTGGACGCCGTGACGCTTGACGGCGCATGCTAGCAGGAGCTCCTCCCACGTGCCCCAGGAGGACGTAGAGGTCGTCGTTTGGTCACTAGTTGTAGTAATATTGTTGTTGTTGAAACTAGGAGTGTCAGCGGCAGCGGCAGTGCCACCTTTCATGGTGAAGATTATGGGTTTGGATTGTGGATTGGAGTCTGCTGCTTCCGTGCTTTTTATGTCGTCCATATTTTATTTTGATTCGGTTTAATTTCATTTCAATATTCCATTCTCATCCCTCCATTTTCGTCTTTCAAATATTGCCACCGCACCTTTCTTCTTTATAATTATTTTGTATTACTAGTGCTATTCAAATACTCGTTTGAATTTCTTATACATTTTTTTTTGTTAATTTTTATCTTTTAATTTTCTATAATTTATTTAATTTAACGATTTTAATTTTCTTCAATCTCTTCAATCCAACATAAAAAATGAACAAGAGGAGGTGAAATATGTATAATTTTATAGATATAAGGTTAGAGGAGGGAGTCGCTCTCGAGCACGCAACAGGTAGAGGAGAAATGGATAAACGGTAATTGACCAACGTGTCCTCACGGTCTCGGATCTCCTGATTCTTCTCCTGTACGTATTTCCCTTGGACTTGGATTCGGTTTTCAATTATTCACTTGGATTCTTCATCAAAACTGAGGCCTCAACCCAGCTACGGTGCAGCCCACGACCAGACTAGGGCTCCAAATCTATATATATATATATATATATATATATATATATATATATATATATATTTTTTTTTTTTTGGAAACAGGAATAACAATTCCTAGGCAAAGATGCCACAACAGTACAAGGAAGCTTACACCAAGGCAAGCAACATCAGACTAACAAAAAAACCAAGCAGTAAAGGGGGATAAAGAGTGAAGATGCTAGAACCGAGTTCGAGCATTGCCCCCTCCCTTGCCAATTTTTTTGTTATAGATAAAACACACATTTTAGGTGCCTTACACACCTCTTTTTTTTTTTTTTTTTATTATTAGCATTTGTCCACACGTTTTGTATGTATGAACACATTTTTTAGAAAATGAGAGGAGGGAGGGAGGGAGGGAGGGAGGGAGGGACGTTTTGTATGTATGAACACAGTTTTTTAGAAAATGAGAAGAAAGGGAGGGAGGGACGTTTTGTATGTATGAACACATTTTTTTAGAAAATGAGAAGAGGGAGGGAGGAAGGTTTTTGTTTTTGGTTTTTTTTTTATTTTTAAATTTAAATATTAGAGATATTTTAATATCACTTGTAGGTGAGGTTTCAATAAAAAACAGTAAAATTTGGACTTGTGAAATTACATTATTGCCCATTAATTTTTTTTTTGTGATAGAAGACTAAGTTGTCTTTTCATTAATTAATAGAGATTATTATTATTATTCTATCTCACGTTTTGACACAACAAATAATTAACTTGACTCAAGTCAATTTTATTTAATCACAGCCTATCTCATCCAGGCTATCAAACGAGACAGATGGCCCGCATGCGGATAGTGAACAGCAACAGTTTCTTTCTCTTTGGTTTCTTAAAATGGCATGGTTTCATTGCCGCGTGAATTATGATGTGCCAATGGGTCGATATGGGTGGGGTTGTGTAGGAAACTATGAACACATGCTACTCTGTTTGTATTAGAGTTGTTGATATTTATCCTCTTATGTCAAATTGTCAATGTGATGACCCATCCATCCAACCCAAACTATTCAAATTCTAACTCGCATTACATTACCTTAGCCTTCAAATTTGATCAAACACCCCTAATTAAAATCTTGTCATGTACAAATCACTCCAAAAATATTCAAAAACTCTCTACTGTTTTAATTAATTAATCACGCTCTCATGCTGCAAAAATACAATTTCCGCCTAAATGGAAGATCATCCTGGCTGAGGAACTGAAGCTCTAATTACCGAAATTCACGAGCCGCAAGCCTAAGGTTTGAAGTTTAAATGGATGGGCAAAACACTTGTGGTCAAGCCTCAGATGCGCCTATAGTGCTTCTACAAGACAGGATACTTCCTTTGAAGCATGTGGCCACAACGGTGAAAGTGCCACTACTTTCCCAATGATGATCAACGTTGGTGATACTAACTCTGCTGATACAATTTCATCTGCAACATCCTTCAGTTCTGCAAAAACCTGTATGAATGCACATGCAACAACGATCAATTCCATTAAATACATGAATTATGGAAATGGGCAAACTCATACGATCTGAATTCCTATCTGTATAAGAAAGGTCCTAAAATGACACAAATGACAGGTAATCAGGTAAAGAAAAGACACCATCTCTGAAGTCCAACATGGGGCTATGCCAATACACAACAGGAGACCATCCTTACCATGCGTTGTTGAGGTGTGGTCCCTCGCTCAACTGCAACAGCCGGTGTATTTGGCGGTAGACCATGCTGCACCAACTTTTGAGCAAGAGAAGGGAGAGTCGACAAACCCATGTAAACCACCAAGGTCGAATCAGGGTCAGCTGCATTCTCTGCCACAAACAGAGGATCTGTTCCTCCCTTCCTGGAGTGGCCGGTGAGAAATCTGACACTATTTGCGATACCTCGATGAGTTAACGGAATCCCTAGATTTGATGCTATCCCTGAAGCAGCAGTAATACCTGAAAGGTAAAAAGATTTTGATCAAATAGCTTGACCTTTTGAGAGAATAATCATGTCGAAGAAAACAAAGGATGCACAATTTGGATAAGGGAAGAGAAAATTTGTTTCCAACAGACACAAACTATGAGTTCTTTACGCCACAATCTAGATGGGAAAAAAGTTGTTCCTAGACTCCTAATATATAACATATTCATATGGATGAAGACTCACATAAAATTCCCCCCATCTTTCAATGTGTTAACTTGGCATTTTACTTTCCTCTTAACGATTCATTCCATCTTACAAGTTACAAGTGCTCCCAGCCAAAACTTTATACTTAATGGCCTAGTGTTCAATATTTTTTCAGGAATTAAGAAGCAAAGTGTACTAATCTCAATTTTCAGTCACCCTTTTGCATACGGAAGACTTCTCACCTATGATTTCCAACGAGGAAAAATTTTAAATGCCAATGAAGTGTCATAATTTTAAGGAACTAACTGACAAAATAGAACATTTCTACAGGGATAGCATAGCTAATAATGTTCAGCTTTAGCAGATCTTTGTGACTGCGGACCATCTTAAATTCTCTGAAATTAGATTACTGAAACTTTATCAATGTGTTGAGATGGCAATGTTGAACATTCTCTCTTCAAAAAGCAATGGGGAAACAATGTAGACATCTATGTCCATGAGACATTCCACCATTCTTATAAAAATGTCAACTAAATAACAGCGCTACCACATTGATTTGTGATTGTACCTGGAATAACGTTAACTTCAATTCCTTGTTGCCGCAGAAAATCCATCTCCTCTCCACCCCTTCCAAACACCTAAAGAAAATCGATATGTTTTACAAGACGGAACATGATATCACAGGCAAAAACAGACGCAATTTTATGAAAGACCAATATAAAAACTCACCAGCGGATCCCCTCCTTTTAGCCTCACAACATTAGCTCCAGCTTCGGCAAAACTCAGTAACAATTCATGTATCTCCTCCTGAAAGAGGGCAAAAACAAATTCAGTTCATTTCCTGAAATCCCAATTGAAAAGACCAAATTTTATGTAGCATCAGATCACGTAAAGTTTTCGTAATTGACTTCACCAAAACTTTGAATCCCACAAACCCAGAAGCAAACAAACGCAAATACCCAATTCACCAAATTGCACAAAGCTTTCAAATTTATTGAGACACAGAACCCATATATTCGAAACCCAATTTAAACTCAAAACAAAACCAAAAAAAAGAAAAATTGGATTTTGGTTTCAGGTAATGAAGGAAATGGAAATTAAGAAAGATGAGTGCTTGATTACCTGAGTTCTGCTATGGTACCCAGCAGTCTTGCCCACATAGAGAAGTCTAGCACCAGAGCCAACCAAATCTAAGACATCATTGGACACCAACCTATCATAGAGCAACAAATCAGCACTCTGAATAATTCTGTAAGCCTTCATTGTCAGGAGCTCGGGGTCCCCAGGCCCCGTCCCCACCAAGAAGACATTCCCGGGCCCGCAGCCGCCTCGATCACCTTCAGTCTGCCTCTTTTCTCTGAGCACCTGAAGCAGGTTCCTGAGCTCGGGTAGCTGCAAAGCGATGTCATTTTCCCTCAAGGAATCAAAATCGGGCGGGAGAGAGCAGCAGAGAGTGGGTAAGGGTTGGTCGGATTCTGAATGTTGGTTTTTGTAGAGCCAGTGGTCTCGCTGGTATCTCTCGATAGAAGCCTTCTCTGTAAAAGGGGAGGAGGAGGAGGAGGAGGAATTGGAGGAAGTGGGGTTGAAGCGTAATGAAGAAATGGGGTTGAAGAAGGAGGAGGAGGAGGAGGAGTGGGGTTTTCTGAAATGGGTGGAGGAAGAAGAGAAGGCAGAGAGAGACTGAATCCGACTCACAATAGCCATAAGAAGAGAAGAAATGACAAGGATTCAGAATTTCAGGGACACAAAACAACCAAAGAGAGAAAGAGAACAAAGTGTTTTTGTTTTGCCACGAGAGTTCGAGTTCTTCTCGTTATTTGTAAGTACCGAGCGAGTGTTTGTGTTGGAGTTGGATTTGGAATTCGGCTGGTGGCTCTTGAAAGCACGACAAGTCCAAGTAAGTGGCTTTTTAGAGCCTTCAAAGGTCTCTATTGCAGCCTCTCTTTTTCTTTGCTTTGTGCCTCTCCATTGCCTCGTTATAGTTTTGTACTTTTGTTAATAAATTTGCCGATGATACACATGCGTATACGTGTACTATACACACATACGCATGTATTTTTAATAGTATTTTAATTTATTGCGCACGTCTCAATGAGAAAGGAAGAACCAAACACGAAATAACCCTTTAAAAACTTTTTTAAGATGTTAATGTAAGTCCCCAATAAAAGCATGTCTCACATTCCATTTTCCATATGGCAACACCACCAACATTCCTATAAGTTGTTGCTTCTTCAGTCCCAACAAGCATTTCACGGGAAATAACCGACACAAAGCATTTCATGAAAAACAAGATTTTGTTTTAATTTATTCTTCTCTGTTTCTTCCTCTCCCTCCCGCTCCCATCGCTGTTCTTCATCCATATATACTTCCTATATCTCAAGCAAAAATATGAAAAAATTAATACTGAACAAAATTGTCATCAAATGGTAACTATTTAAGTTATTTTCACTTCCAATATTTTGTTCTCATTCACTCTTCTTTATTTCCTCCCCTTCCTTCCACCACCTTTCTTACTTTTCCTCGTATCTCAAGCGCAAAAAGTAAAATTAAAAACTAAATACTAAATAGTTATCAAACAAACCCTTCAATTGCCACATAAGTACTCAGTTAACAAGAAGCAATCGCTGACAAAAACAGCTAAGATTGCGATGAGTTACCAACTTACATCCTTCTTTTAAAGGCCGAGAACATGATAGTTCAAATTTGTTGCATGATCATCTAAATTGATTGAGTTGGGTTGCTAATAATTGGGGGACTTATAATTTAGAGACATGGGTAAGATTGCAAAGTAACTAGAACCTCCTACTCATTAATGTATCAGCATCTTGTGGCTTTCTCCAGCCACCTTCAGCAGTCCTCTCAAATATGCGTGGCTGCTTCATGGGAAAGGTTTCTCTCCAATCTGGGTGTTTAATTATGTAGTCCCATTGCCTGAATCAAGATTACCAAATTTAGTTAAAGCAATATCCGGAAATTAACATTATTCTATGGGATGAACATCATCCTATTTCTAGGAATTGCAATGTATAGAAACAAGAAAAACTTCAATGCATCTACTTGTGATCAACTTGCTGTGCAGTTCCTGTCAATCTTTTATTCTTTCTTCTTTTATCATGGGGAAATATCCTCTTTTCTTTCTTTATATTCAAATTTGTTTTTCTGCGTATGTGTGATCACTGAGAACTTTAAGACGGGTCTACTTTCGATTGTGCATACCTTCTCATATTCTCCACAAAATCTGGGTTCTCAGCAGAAGGTGAAGTAGAACACATGAGGAGGATTTCTGAATCAGAGTAGTGTTGTAATGACAAAGCAAAATGAAACTGCTGCAGTGTCCTGCATGAATAGAAATGATATATGTGAGGTCAATGTTGCTGGCATAGTTGAGCACAACTTTAAGAGAAGCAAAGATATGTTGCAGAGTAATTAAAAGTTGAAGGCATATTCGATGAAGTAACTCTTACCAGCAACATGGAGCTATCTTGAAATGATCAGTTTGAGTATCATATGTTTCTAGTAACTTTCCTTTCCAACTAGAGTCCTCATAAGATACAGAAACTCGAATTCTCCTGACAACTTCATCAGGGCATCTTGAGGTTTTGTCAAAGATAGCTGGGGTAATAGATCCGGTGGAAGTTCCTATCTGAAATAGTGAAAAATATCTACAATGTGAAGGATTTAACAGAAGTTTCACTCACACATATTACACAACATTATAAACTTCACAGGTGAGCACACAAAAAATGTGAAGGTTTATCTCATTTTAAACCGACTTAAATGAACATAAGCCATACAACAAATTGATATTTAATTCATGGAGTTGAAGCTAACCATGAAACCGTTGAAGTTTGGGTGCGCGTTTCCCTCGGGATCCCTTCTAGTGTTATGCCCAAGAATGCATAGAGTACGTATATGGAATTTCTCCGGTCTCTTCCATAAAGTTTCAACAATTTTGGCACCTAAAGGGAAGGAATAACCATCCAATTTTTCCTGACTTTCTGATCTAGTGTTGTAGTCACCATGCTGCACACAAAGTTCAATATTTTTCAGCTTGAAGTATCCTGTTTCTGAGTAGATAACTACACTTCTGGAAAATCAATAACAAAGTAGAGGATCCTGGAGCAAACATTAGTTGAAACATCTTCAAATCCACCAACTAGATGCACCTGCATTTTGTGAACATGAAATATTCCTTTATTTATGCTAGATTCTATCAGTCAATAAAAAGCATATAACCATTTAAGTCACAAAATCATTTCAGTTAGGAATAGTACATCTAACTCCATATCCATGTTATGGTCAACAAGGAGTGACAACATTTGGGATAAGCCCGTGTCCACAATGTTTGGAGAATCCATATGAGCAACTGAGGTCCTACAGTTTGAAAACAGAATGAGAAACAACAGTACTAAAGCACCAAAAGTTTTCTAACTTTAATCGCCAAATGGAATGGTAGATGACATGACAATGTCATACTTGTTACGATGATAAGAGATCTAGAACCGGTCATATTTACCACTTCAATTGGAGTCCAAATTTTGGTGTTTGTTTTGGCATCTAAGGCATTTATTGTTAAAAAAGTAGAACCAAATATGAAATTACTATTTGAAAACTGGTATGATCTAAACAATTATATCCCCAATAAATCCGTTTCTTACATTCCATTTCTCGGATTCCGGATGGCCACACCGATACAGGTTGTTGCTTCATCAGTTCCAACAAACTTTTAACGAGGAAGACCAAGAAGAAAAAATTGAAGTTAGCAAAGGAATAATTAGTAGTACTCTTGATACTAAAACTACAATTGCCATGAAAGTGATCAGTCAATAGCTAGCAACCATTTCAGAAAAACCATCAACAATTACAATAACACTAACTTACATCCATCTCTTTAAGGCAGAAAATATGATAACTTTAAGAACCATCAGGATGGCCATGAATAAATCATGAGATGACTTCCATTTTGCACAAGATAATAAGGAAGGCTATACTCGTAGCCATCAACCCATGTACTTTTTATTTTAGTTCACCGTGCAGTCTCTATGTTATGTTGCACATTGCAACACAAGGATGCCTATATTAAAGCTGAAAAGAGTAGCAGGACAGCTTTCAGCATGCAGGACTATCAAATGCCACTTTCCTCAAATGAAGGCCTTCAACATGCATAAGGTTCATGGCCACCATGTTTTCACTAACAGTAGTTACTACAAAGTTAATATGGACAAGATGCTAACCCTTTTCTCTGAGTTCAATAGGCCTTTGAATTATAGCATGTTAACACTAGAAGAATGGTTCAATGGTTGTACTGGCATCATATAGTAATAAGTGAACTAAGTAAAGAAAGGTTAAACTGATGTCTCTCCGCTGTATACATGCAAGAAAAAGTTCATGCCACATGTTGACGAGTGTTTGCCCCAAGGAATAGAGAAAGAAACGTACATCCACCAATGCCGGATCAACAATTGCATATTCTCTCTGGAACAAATAAACCCATTTACCACGTGGCGATGTGTCCAGAACTGACTCTTCACGTACAGAGAATCTCCTCTCCGGGATAGCTTTGAACGAATTTGAGGCTTCTACCAAAGCAGGGTGTTCCAGTAGAGCAACCAAAGTATCCCGTCTCTGTTCACGGGCACAAGCTTTAAGTTGTATTATAAATGTATTGCAAGAAGTGCAGAAATATTTTATGGAAAATGTAAAGTAGAGGAATTTGAGCAAGAAAATTATCCGTCAGAAGACAATTCCAGATTCTATTTCTCAAAAAATGTAGTTATTTGAAGTTTCGGTATACTTTTATCATTATATGTATAAATAATGTATGTAAATCTAATAAACATAAACTTCATTAGTACTCATCTTGCAGATTAAGGGGTTGCAACAAACAAACTAGAATTTTTAATTTTAAAATTTGTTTCATAATTAATGGCATCAGAAACTTAGAGCATTGTGGAATTTGATAAAAAGATTGTATATTGATTTTGTGATTTACCCAATCCCCATACATAAAGACCCATAACTTACAACGGCTATGATTGATTAACAACCATGATTGAAGACAACGAGGTAAGGTGGCAAGTACAAACCGCATCAGCTGGGTAAGGTGGTAACTACAACCCATACCGTAAGCATCCAATAAGCATCAAATTTAGCTTTATAATTTGTTTTGTTTCTACAAAGAAAAGCTCTTGACAATAATGTGGGCATTATAAATTATAATTGCAGATGAAATGCTGGATACAAATTTGGAATATCTACTTTTTACAAATTTAAAAATATCCGGTAGTATCGCCTCAAGTAAGGCAAACAGTTGGGCAACTTGATTGTTTCTACTTTACTCTTTCCCACCACATTTTTTCTCATCAACCAAACACATATATATCTATATATATATATATAGATAATATATATATATATATATATATATAGAGAGAGAGAGAGAGAGAGAGAGAGAGAGAGAGGGGAAGGAGGGAGTACCTGAGGCGATGCAGAAGAGTCTGTAGAAAAGGGAAGCCCATCAACAAAGATCATTTTTTCACACAAACACACACAGAGACTCAGAGACGGAGAGAGTTGCTGATGGACAAAGTTGGAGTCTGACGACGACGACGACCAAGACTCGAAACTTTGATCTCTCTCTTTTTTTTATTTTATATATTTTGGAAGTGAGTGGGGTGCGTGTGGACTTGAAAGTTGCTGGTTTGGGAGTCAGCTGACTTGGGCTTTCAAACTCATACCCTGCCTATGGTTTAACTGTGTGGGCCCATGCTCTCAAGTTCTAGATTTAAAACATACTACTTTTTATTTGATACATGCATTAAGAGCATTTCCACCGGAGGTGGATTTGCCCAGCACCTAGTGAGATTATTGCCCAGCACCCTCTTTTTCAGCTCCAGTCCTCCCACTTGCCTGGCACCCAGCCTATGCCAGGCAAGAGCCCAGCCCAATTTTGACAGAGCCACTGACCAGGCAACACTGGCGCCGAGAGAGAGAGAGAGAGAGAGAGAGAGAGAGAGAGAGAGAGAGAGAGAGAGAGAGAGAGAGAGAGAGAGAGAGAGAGAGAGAGAGAGAGAGAGAGAGAGAGAGAGAGAGAGAGAGAGAACCCCCTTCAGCTTTAGAGCTTCTTCATGAGTGCTTCTCTGTCCTTTTTTCGCAGACCCAAAAAAACTGTGACATTTGGATTGCTTGCTGGTTGCTGATTGAGTACTGGATGCTCAGGTCCTCCATGTCCAGAAGAACTCAATTCGCCAAACATCCCCCTTTGATGTTCTATGGTATGAGTTTCTTCTTTCAGTGATCCCTCTGCGTGCCGCGAGAGAGAGAGAGAGAGAGAGAGAGAGAGAGAGAGAGGACTGATGGTTCTGTCGAATTCCGTCAACAAGGTGGAATCGTCGTCATGGCTGCTTGGCTGCTTGGCGAGGACTGGCGGCGGAGGACTGGCGGCGCCATGGCTGCTTGGCGAGCACGGAGGAGCCGACAAGGAGGCCGATTCTGAATTTTATGTTCTTAGGCATTTCGGAGATGAAATGGAAGCAGGGAAAAATGTATATTAAATGATAAAATATTAATTGATATGAATAAAATAATATAATATTAGATTGACTGGGTGCCAGCGTATTTTTAGGGGTGGAAGTGCTTTGGCCTATTATTGTTTATTGGAGTCTATTACTGTTCATTTGAGTGGATAAATGCGCTGGGCGCTGGCACCCAGTCTTAGGGGTGGAATTGCTCTAATATGGGAGAAAGGAGCAAGATTTTAAACTTGAACTTGGCACCGTTAAACCCTAAGCCCTACTTCGATAAAAAAATATTTGTTATAGCCAAGCCAACAATGGCATCAAAATTAGAAAATATGGATGTGGTGAAATGCCCTCCTCCATCAATATCGTTTGTAAAAATAAAAGATATGGTCTTGAATATGATACAAAGAACACAAGTGAAGGGTTTTAAATGAATTTGATGGTTCTAAGTAAGAGAAATTCCAGGGAATGGACTACCTTGTTCCGACAACTTACACAAAAAACTTCACACCCTCTTCACCTGACAATAAGTCTTGCTTGGACAACTCGTGTGGGGCGAGCGAGCGAGCTAGCCGAAGAGCATATTCCTAAGTAGGAAGGACAACAAATAAAAAATAAGCAAATAAAGTTTGACTGCATTGAAAAAAAATTATACTTATGTACTATAATGTGTTTTGATCTCTATTGATTTTTCCCTTTAACAACTAACTATTAAGACAAACTAATGCTATCGATTGTCAAAACATCGTGAAAAAACAGGGAAACCCTACTAAAAATAGAGAGAAAATAAAAAGGAAAATTGTATTTACTTAAAGATTAAGATAAAGGGAGTTTTAATAAAAAGGGCTTGAACTAAGTTTATTTTAACCAAAAACCATCCTATAACTTTTTTTAACAAAAAACCATCCCATAACAAGGTAAAACCCACCAAACCAACATACAGCTCGACCACCAACCAGTCACTCATGGGCTCTCCTTTGCCCCTCATCCTCCTCCTCATCCTCTTCCTCCTCTTCGTCTCGCTGAGTACTACAACTTTCCTTTTTGAATCACCCTATTTCGTTGAGTATTGAAGAAGTTTATCCATTTGAATCTTACCCAGTTTTCGGCGACCTCCGAGGCTTTCGAAGCATTTTCCGGCCAAACCACAATGAGTTAGCCATTGTGCAAGGTACCATTCTCTTCGTCTCTTCGAGAACTACGATTTTCGTTTTTGAATCACTCGATTTCGTTGAGTATTGACAAAGTTATGAGCGTTTAATGTTTGTCCAACCCAGTTTCCGGCGACCTCCGAGGCTTTCGAGGCGTTTCCGGCCAAACCATAACGAGTTAGCTATCGTGCAAGGTACCATTCTCTTCGTCTCTTCGAGGACTACGATTTTTGTTTTTGAATCACTTGATTTCGTTGAGTATTGACAAAGTTATGAGCATTTAAAGTTTGTCCAACTTTCCGGCCGAAATCCAGCCTTCCCTTCCGTTCAGCTCCGGCGAGCAGCAACCACACCAAGCCCTTTGGGTCGTGCACAAACAAACATTGTATCTGGAAAGAAAATGAACATTAACACTGTCGCTGGAAAAACATAACACTGTCTCTGCAAAAAACTAACATTGTCGCTGGAAAAATAACACTGTCGCTGGAAAAACTAACACTGTCGCTGGAAAAATTAACACTGTCGCTGAAAAATAACACTGTTTATGGAAAAATAACACTGTCGCTGGAAAAACTAACACTGTCGCTGGAAAAATTACAATGTCGCTGGAAAACTAACACTGTCGCTGGAAAAACTAACACTGTCGCTGGAAAAATAACACTGTCTCTGGAAAACTAACACTGTCGCTGGAAATAAACTAACAGATTCCAGAAACAGTGTTACTTAAATTCCATAAACAGTGTTACTTAAATTCCATAAACAGTTTATTTTTACATTCCAGAAACAGTGTCCGTCGAAAAGAACCAAAATCCATAAACAGTGACTTAACTTATAACATGGTTTTTGATTAAACAAAACTTATAACATGGTTTTTTATTAAACAAAACTTATAACATGGTTTTTTATTAAAATAAAACTTATAACATGGTTTTTTATTAAACAAAACTTATAACATGATTTTTTATTAAAACTAAAACTTTTCAAGCCCTTTTCATTAATTTTCCTTAAGATAAAAGGATGTTTGAGAAGTGTGAAGAGTTATTATATACAAATTGTGTAGAGGGTCTTTCTTTAACATTCAAAAATTAAAAACCAAAGCGTACCAAAATTCCCAAATTTCCCCGCCACTGCCCGCAGACACCACCATGGCCATAGATCCCAACCACACCACCGCTTCAGCCGCCGCCGCCACGGCCACGGCCGGAGCTTCCGCTCCCAACACACCCACGACGAGGCCCGTAAGACCCGCCGTATCATCTCCGCTTCCTCCTAATCTTTACGCAGCCCAATCCCTCCAAATTCGGACCCAATCGCCATCATCATCACCATTAGCATCAGCAGCTGCTAATCATCAGGGGGTTCTGTACCCACTGGCTTCCTCAGGCCGAGGCTTCATTCCCCGGCCCATTCGCCCCGCCTCCGCTGCCGGAGGCGAACCCCCAGTCACTGTGGCCAACGCAGGAGCTTCGTACCCATCTCGGCCCCTTCTGAATTTCCCTTCGCAGCAGCCTATTTCTGTGCATTTGATGAGACCCAACTACAGCTTAGCACCTTCTCCTTTTCCTCCTCCTATTAGGGGCCTTCCCCTTTCTTCTGCTGCTCCTGAGGTCTCGACTTTTCTCCTCTTTTTCGTTGGTTTAATTGATCTTTCAATGGTGTGCTTTTGATTCTACATTTTTGACATAGGTATTTATTCATAGGGCGAACTACACACAAACACATAGTAAAGTTTTGCTCTTTGGTAGTATTCTTTGATTCAAAGAAGGCTTTTTTTTTTTCTTTGCGTAACATCTTGAAAACTTGTATTGGGGTGAATTTATTAGGGAAAATAAGAAAGGTTATTTAGAATAAGCAAAAAGATGGGTACAAAGTTCTTCTTTTTCTACCTATGTATCTTTCAGTCCATAAGGGAAAATATGCTTTATCAGAAGCTTTGATTTTTAGCACTTTGAAGTATGTATTGTACATGGATTGGCGGTGTTTCCGACTTGTAATCAGAATAAAGACGTGTTGGTGGTAATGTAGACTTTATTTTTGCTTTTGCAAATGCTTGCCCATGGTACATCTTGAACAGGTCAAGTTAGGCATTCATCTTGCTTATGTTTCATTCTCTTCTGAATAATACTAGGTTCAATATTGTCCCTGACATAAGAAATCAATGCAGTTAATATCTCTAGTATTTGGTAGGCAATATGAGTTTTGAGCAAACTGGCCAGGCAGAATGGGTAAACTAGATAATGGATTTAGTTTTGACATGAATATTGTGCCAATCGAAACGTAGTAACTTTTTGGCCATTGAACATTCTATGCCAAACCGAATACAGGTTTTTTTTTTTTTTTTTTTTTTTTGCAATTCTTATTATTATTTTCTGTGCTTTTATTGTTATTTTGTTGGCATAAAAAGTTTTGCCTGTTGAGTCTGAATGCAAGATTTGGAGATTTATTCAGTATGTCTTCTTCCTGGTTTAGGTTGCTCCATCTTCAGTTCCTGACTGCAATGGTTTTAAAGACATGAGGTAATGTTGGATATAATGTCTCGACATTTGTTTCTTGTAATATTTTTTGCAATAAGACTATTTGTTTTTTCAAATTTTGGACTGATGTAACTTGTTCTTGATGTGCTTTCTGCAGGGATAAAAGCAAAGATGATAACTTAGCTGTCATTAGAGGTCGAAAAGTAAGAAAACACTTTGCTTTCTGATTGGTTCTGCATCTATAGATGCATTATAATATCTTGCTATTAAGACTTTCGTTAAATCTATTAATTTGCACTAGTCGATGTCAAAGATCCCTTGGTGTGGGGGTCGTGTTCTTAAATCATTGTCTAATTTATTTGAATATGTTGCATGGTTTATAACATCCATTTACAGCACTTAATTTCACTTCTATTTTAGGTCCCTTGATCATTTGATAGGTTCATTCAAGTAAGAGAAGCTGATGGCTAAAAATGGAACATAATTAGTGGCAGAAATGGCTACCTCATTCATTCTATATTGAATATATGCTTTTCAATATTTTTTTAGTAGTTGGTTGAAGGCTTTGTTCTACAAGTTTATGGTGGAATTGAATATGATAGAGTCAGAAATAGTCTGTACTGTCATTTACTTTGTTATTCAGCCCTCTATTATTATGACTTCTTTGTTTCTATGTCTTTCAGTTTTTATTCTCAGTTTTTTAGGTAAAGGGCATTGTGGTTGTGAATCAGCAGCTGTGCTTGGTGTGTCACATACATCACCCATATAAAACACATATCATGAATTATTTATATTGAGAGATGACTTTAGTTGTTCTAAAGATCATTTCCCCCCTTTATAGGAGGGATTGGAATGAGTTGATGATTAACCTTACGGTATTTAGTGATTGTGTGGATATTTTGCTTGCTTTGCCTGTTTGCTTTGACTTTTGAGGGAAAAATGTCATTCGATGTTCCTCTTTCGTTTAAGTTTATATGAATGATTGATAGAGTGGATCTGTCTGATATATTTTATTTCTTTCTTTTCCATCAGTTAAATTCCTTCCTCCCTTTCCTTCACGTCAGGGAAGTTGTTTAATCATCCTTTCTGATGGTAGCATACCTGCAGTATTTCTTGATATTCATATCTACAAAATAGGATGGCAGTGTAGAATGAGCACAATAATGGGCAGGCATCTATTTAAGATTCATCTAGGGGTTGAGAGCTCCATTCTACAAACCCATATCATGTATGCCTCTGCATGCGTGTGCATTGTGCACATCTCTACATACTTTATGCCTAGACAAAGGATAACCTTTTAGACACATGAATGTTCCATTTGTGAAAATGTAATAATGTGCTCTTGTTGTTGGGCACAGTCGACTCAGATGGATGTCTGTTGAAGGACACAAAACTTAGTTAGAAACTGCAACCCATCTTTTTGATATTTACTTCCTCCCATGGACACCCTACAATGAAGTCCGACTGTTTAGATCGCCATCAACCATATAGCTAAATTTTCAAATACATATAGTACTTATGCTGCAGTTAATCCAATATAGTTTCAGTAAGTAGTTCTAAGGTTAACTATATATCAAAGTAATGCTAATGGCAGCACAAACAGTAGAGAAATTTAAAAAATAAAAAATAAAAAAAAACCACAAGTACAACCTGGATTTTATCTTTTCTGGGATGAATGAATCGATCTTTCATCAAAACCTTCTGGATGTATGTAGGATAACCAGGATGCAAATTAGAACTTGTCTTTAGTTCACATACTTTTTTTTGGCGTTAATTATTTGGAATTATTTTTATGCAGGTCAGGATGACAGATGGAGCTTCTCTATATGTGCACTGTCGGTCATGGACGAGGAACGGTTTTCCTGAAGAAATTCAGGTTGGCGTCATATCATAGGTTGAGATCTTGTTTTGTGTAGTATTTGATACTTTGCTTTTATCCTATAAGAATCTAGTACTTGATCTTTTTGCAAGCCTAATTTGTATTCAAGTTGTTGTTTGAAAAGCCTATACCCACAAGTGCCTTCATGTAACATTTGTTAATAATTCAAGAGTGCTGACACCCATCCCCTGAAATATCGGGTTGGAATGAGTCCAGTCTAACTCTGTGCTAATGCCTCCCGAGTGAATTATCTGGTCATACGAAATAGTGGATATATGATACCACATCTTGTTACTACCTTTACCAGCTAGTTCATCTAGACAATTAATGTCTTAACACATTCATTAGGATAAATTGACCTACTATAATATTAGTAGTCTCACATCAGTACCATGAAAATGGTCCTCTTACAATAGAAACAGATTATGGACTATAATGTCGCCAGCTATTGTGCCCCGGGGAAAAATTTAGAAACAACTTGTTGACATTATTATTGTTTATAATTAGACCAAACAAGATAGGAAACTGAAAGCCCACATGCGTACCTGAATTTTCTACTTTTTTTTGGCCAAACAAAAGGAGTCATCAGTAATAGAATACTTGTATTCTGCACTGATGTATTGTTTTCCTTAGCAGTTCAAACTGCACATTAATGTGGGAATATACTAATTTGATTTTTGATGCAGTACTGTTGTTACCTATTTCATTTATAATGATTTTGCCCTAATGATCTTGGAAAATTTTTACTCTGCTGGCAGCCACAATATGGTGATGCTGTAAGGTCTCTTCCGAAACCTTCACCAATACCTATGGCAAGTGCTACTCTTCCAAAGAAGGAGGGGGGTGAAGCAGAAGAAAAAGAAGAAAAAGGAGATGATAACAAGGACGAGGTTGGGTTTTTATGATAACCATTTTATTTGGCAGCAGTAATCATTATTTTGAATTGTTATAAATGGAAACAAAAAGTTGAGATATATGATTTCAAGAGTTTGCTTGTCAAATTGGAGGGTCATAGGTTCTTCACTTGTCCCCAACCTCTAGCCGGTCTTTAGGTTTTCATTTTGGTTTTTCAGAAAAAAAAAAAAAAAAAAAAATTGATTCTGCTTGTAGTTTTTACCTTTAAACAAGTAAGTTTTACGTTTAGAGGGCACATAAATTAAAAAGTGAGGCTTCTATGTTTTCGAATCTGTCCATTCCTATACCTAACGATTAGATGTATAGTGCTTATAAAAAATGTACTTAGTTTCATTGTTTTCACTTCCAGGCTGAGGAACACATTGAGCATTTATCACCACATGATCTGTTAAAAAGACATGTCAAACGCGCCAGAAAGGTTCGAGCACGGTAAGTTTTTCACAATCTGGTTCTTACACACAGTGAGTCGACTTTCCTTTGTGACAGATAATCATTTTAAGCCTTGAAAGCTGATTTACAAACATTAAATTTCCACCTTAGTTGAAGTTAATGGGTTTAATGGAATATCATATATGAATTATAATTACCATTTGCAAGATTAAGTTAGGGTATATTTGCGGTTGATTTATCTCATCCATTTTATTTTTCTGTTGAAGCTTTGATTGTGAAAAATATCTCGAAAGGGAAGTGAATTTCTGTTGCCACTAAACTGAGTCAATGGGCGTCTAGGTTTGCCTCTCCAAGTCCAAAGCTGGAGG
Source organism: Cotoneaster glaucophyllus (assembly GCA_036320875.1). NCBI lineage: Eukaryota > Viridiplantae > Streptophyta > Magnoliopsida > Rosales > Rosaceae > Cotoneaster > Cotoneaster glaucophyllus. The sequence goes on along the minus strand of CM070070.1, from coordinate 335,049 downwards.
AAAAATGGACCTTTTAATTTGAGATATTAAATTGCCCCAAGAAAATGAAAAATAAAAGAAATAGAAGAAAGACATTTTAGGTTTTAGCATGTGCCTGCAAGTTCTCACTCTATATCCCACATGCACCCAATTTGGTTTGTTAAGTTTCTGAGTATTATACTATATTGATAACGCATGCTGCCTTAATTAACCATTCAAAAAAGAAGGTACCAATTCACCGTTAACCCGATGTCCTTAGGATTAGGCCAGGTCAAGAGTTCGATTCCCTCCGTTGTAACAAAAAACAAAAACAAGGGTCTAACAACTATACTTGGGATGTTCTGTTTTCCAAAAAGCTTTGACATTACGCGTTCTGCAGATAAAACATACTGCAGAGGTTGACTAGCTATTTGGTGTTTATTTTGTAGATTAAGAGAAGAACGCTTACAGCGAATTGCAAGGTACAAGTCTAGGCTTGCGCTTCTCCTTCCTCCCTTGGTAGAACAGTTCAGAAATGATCTAGCTTCAGGAAACTGACCCATATGTTGCTTGCTCTATCGGACCTCATTAACATTGAGCACAATGGACTTTCATACCAAATCAGTTTTTTCTGGAATGATGAAAAATGTGTACGGTATTCAAGCAAGTTCGCTGTACAAATTGTACTTTGCTGTAACTGTCAACATCATTAGTGGTATGTTACGTGGGCGTGGTAGATGATCGGAAAAAATTGTGGGAACTGAGTGAGCTACAATATTTGTTTTTCCATGCGTTTGATTGTAAGTTGAGCGTTGAGAGTTGTTACGACACCAAAAAGTTGAGTTGTATTGTAATAATTATTTCTCTGGTCATTTTTCGTATATTTTCTTTAACAGATGAGCTTTTAGACATGCAACTGCAAGCAAGGGAAGTTGTCATTTTTCTGAAGGCCTCGTTCCATATTTTGAAGGAAAATTTGAAAAAGTAGCCAAACGTTGCCCCTCTCGAATATTAGCTAACATTTTTGAGCTCTCAAAATTCTAAACCCAAAATTGGTGTGAAAATATTACCCTGCCCTTAATGACTAAAAATTAAGAAGCTATTCTGTTGTCAATCCGGATCGAGGTCACAAAAAGTAGAAAGAGAAATAGTCAAGTTTTCTCACAAAATTTACATACAAAAAGCAACTTTCGGAAGCCATGTTTATGCCTAAATATGTGGCTTTCCTTCTTCTACGAACAAACCGCAAACAATTGGTTGAATTAGAGAAAATTAAGTAAAATCTCATGCAAAATGGCAATTCCTCCTTTCTCTAATATCGAGTCATTTGTCAATAATCTCCACGAGATTCACCTTTACACATATTCAAGCACAAAGTATATGAATTATGTTCAAAGGAGGATCAAACTCAACAGGTCAAACCGCTTTAGTTACCATATCAACTAGATTATATTTCGTACACCAATTTTTTCTATAGACGATGCCATGTATAAATGAAACCACAAGTCGGTATGTTTTTGTCCTCAAATAATAAACTAGATATTTGGACAAGAGAATAATACTTTGACTATCACAATGTAGCTACTGAGAGTCAAAATGCTATTCTCATATCCAACTATTAATTTATTTTTTCACATCAAAATGCTATTCCCCTAATAGTGTAATATTGTCACATCAACTTTTTGTTAACATTTCCAATATTCGTATACCATAAATGGTTCAAATTTGAGTTATTTTACTAATCTTCTTTAAAAATAGAATTATTAGATGTCTCCTAATGAGACCTGAAGGAGTTTATAAAGGAATTATGAAAGGAAAATGATAATCGCGCATTCACTTTTTTCTTCTTACATATCATTGTTTAATCTTATCTGTCGTTTTTGTTTGATTTTGTTAGAATAGAGAGATGTGAGGAAGATAAAGATGATATGTGGTTAATTATCATTTGTGTATTAAGAGTTGAAATGGGGAAAAAAAGGGGAGAGGAATCAAAAGAAACTAAAATTAGAAACTAGTCTTTAAATTGGTTGAAACTTGGAAAGGTGCAGGATTAAGAATTTCCTACACCACATATAAAATAAAGTAGTAGGATATTGTTCTTATCCATATCTTTTGAAATGTCAAAAAAGTTGTGGTAGGTATCTTAATCACTAATTTTCCAATCACAAAACATAGAATAAACTTTTGTTTTGTTTTACGCGCGTAAATTTCTTATAAGCTTTGTGAAATCATTAGTGAAGACCGAAAAGAATAGGTGATTAATTCCCGTTATTTGCCAATAAGGACGTCGGAGATGGGTCCATGGTCGGTCTTATATTTTTATACTTTAAACATGTATGATTATGCATACTTCCTTTCGCAATCTTACATGGTATTGTTGTTTCATGCATGTGTGATGTGCATTGGACAAGGAGAGCCAACGCATGCATGCATTCATAAACCAATATTTCTACCCAATCACTGATTCACACTTGTTTTCTGGGCTCCAATAATCACCCTGCATCTGCATGCATGATGCACGATCCATTTCTATTTTGCTTCATTCAAAAGCCAAGGATGAATATGATATGATTATATTAAAATCCAAACCCTAAACCCTAAATCATATTGTCTTCTGATTCTTGTCCCTTGTCCCCACAACGACAGCTTTGCTTTCTTAGGCTGGGAGCACTCCCATCTTCATCTCCCAGCTACTACTACTTTCCAATTTCCATCAAGTTGTAATATGCATACCAATGCTATGATATACGATGTTAATTAATTGATGCAACACCGCCCTCTAGAATTTTCAATTTCATGAAATGAATTCCTCAAATCCCAAAAGATAACCTTTCAAAGCATGCATGCTTGACAAATCAAAATCCAACAATTCTTGTTTATATAACACACCCCCGACTTTTTCTTAATTTCTTGAATTTCTTAACTATGTTTCCTTCTTAGTTCTATTTCTCTGTCCATAGAAAAATGGAAAACAAATAAACTGTTGGGGCTTCAGAAAGGGGAAAAGAGGGAGAAAATAAAGGAAAATAAAACCCAATTCTATAAATCCCATAAAGGCATAACCTGAATGAAACAGAACAACCCCCCAGAAAGAAACTATGAACCGTTTACTTTCCTAATGCTTATTTTTTCTTTCTATACATATATATGTATGTACATGCCCACCACATAAATGTAGTCCTATTTGGAAGGAAGCTTTGGCAGTATTCATGAAGCTGCGGAAGAGGGGTGGGAATTGGGTTGAGAAAATGGATAGAACCTGGGTCTTTTGAGAGGGAACTTAGCTGCTTGGACTTTTGTAGTACTAGTTGACTCAACTTTATTATTATTATTATTATTGTTATTAGTTTTGTTGGTGGTTTTGCTGGCGGGGTTAGCGGTGGTGGCTGTGCGCTCGCAGGAAGGACACATGGTGAGGGTGGTGGCTGGTGATTGCATGGAGAATGGGTTTGAGTGATGAGTAGCCTTCAAAGCCCTCAACTCTTGTAGCTCTTTGTTTAGTCTTCTGTTCTCTTCCGTCAGTGTCTCGCAACATCTCTTCAGGAACTCACAGTCAACCTCCGTTTGCTTCAACTTTGTCCTGCACTCAATTAATTCACATCATCATATCATCCATTATTCAAGTCCCAATATTTTGCGTAAACTAATTGTCTTTGTCGAAAAGATCAAAATTAAAGAAGATAAACTCTTAGTCTCTTATGTTATTACTAAGAGTTACTACCACTTTAAAAAGTTCATCGTGCACTTGTATAAATTTATTTTGTTTGTGTTTTCATAAAGCTGAACTGCAAAAAGAAGTGTCAATAAAAACTCCCTTTTAGGTAATACGATTTCTACGTTCATATACAAAGACAGATGCATATGATATATCTAGATTATATGTATAGATACCTTGCTCTTTTATTCTGAAACCAAACTTCAACTTGTCTTGGACGAAGACTAAGCTGTTTCGCCAGTGCCAGCTTTTGCTTCTGAACCATTAATTAATATCATAAATAAATTAGATCTCTACATATATATATATATATATATATATATGTGTGTGTGTGTGTGTGTGTGTAATTAATATGTTCCTAGAGAAAATATACCTAGTTTAAATATGGTCCTCATTCATGGTGCGAGACAAAGACAGAGAGTCTAAGAAGAGAACATTTTCGTATGTTGCGTCCTTAATTATATATAATTAAAAATTTACACTTACAGGATTGAGAGTATGGTGTTCTTTGAAGCTTTCTTCAAGAAAAGCTGATTGTTCCTTGGAGAGCCTGAGCTTCTTTCTAGAGGTGTTCGTGTTACCATTGATGACGTCATCCTCCTCCTCATCGCTGCCCACCCTGGAATTAGATGCCCTTTCTCCCTCATCATCTCCTTGTGCTTCTGCAGAGTGAGCGCTCCTCTTGTAGTTGTAGACGTTGTGGTAATTATTATTCAGATCATCACCTGCACTGCCCTTGCTGTGATTATTACTGCCGATATCCATGATCTGAAACGACGACGAACCACTGTTTGTGTGCGATGACGACGCAGCAGCCACCACTTCCTCAGCTCTGTTGATCACGTTCATGGACAGCACACCAGCTATTTATGCCATTAATTAATACCCAGAAACGTAATTGATTAAACCCTAAAACAAAAAGATAAATTAATTAAAATGGTAATTAATGAATTTAATAAACTCGATCTCACCGTTTTGAATCTGATTACAAGGAGGAGTAGGCCAAAGGAGAAGATCGAGTTGAAGTGGTACATGATCATCTACATGGATATGATCACCATCATCATCATCTTGTTTTTTATCTGCTGCAGCTGCTTCGTGTCTTGGAGGAGGATGAGGAGTACTAGTAGTACCAGCTGCACAGCCTGGACCGATTGATAAGCTCATGCAAAACCCTGTCGTTTTGGTGGTGGTGGTGGTGGTGTTCTGATCTGATCGCTCTGCAGGTTCCTCATGACCTCCTAAGCTCAAACAAAGCTCCATGATCTTCCAGAAAATTGAAGCTCTAGTGTCTTGGAAAAAGATTCTCTTTTTATACACAACCGCAGACTCAACCAAACACTACTCTTTCTTTTCTTCAATTTCTCCCTTTTTGTGATTTATTAATCAATTTATGATTTTTCTTTATTGTATAATAATAATTGAGGTTGTTTGTGGGAACCAGTTTGACCAACAAACCTTACCACTCAGTTTGGTTGACAAACACACGTGAAAGGAAGAAGGAAGAAACACAAGAGACTTTATTTCAAGATTTTGCAATCTTCCTCGATCGACCTCAATCCTCATTCTTCACTCAGTCGCTTAGCAGGTGACTTGGTGCCTTATAGCATTTTCAAAGGACTAGGAAATTTGTTGAGGCAAATAAGTACATTTTATTTTAGAGTGTACTTTTGATGTGGTATTTTACCTAATATATTTGCTTGGTGGTCTACAAAATGTGGAGTCTCAAGCATGCTATTTTCAATGAAGAAGGCAAAATAGATAAATTGGATAAATAGTTGATTTTTGAATTAAAATAGTCTTTAGAAATGGATTCTGATGGACTTTGATTGTTTTTATACTATATTATTGTCATAGCAAATCTAGTCACTTCTCTTAAGATTTTGATAGATTTCATTTTTCTCACTTCTGACGGTATACTTCACCGCCTTGTATGTATAGCTATGTCACCACCACCACGTCGCCACCATTTGAAAGCGTTATATATATATATTGTCACTCCTCGATCTCGACATACGTCCAAGATCGACACGTGATGTCACCAAATATCCGTATATCCAACAGACCCCGTCTCCAGGATATGTACAAGCATAAATCAAAATGCGAATTACGTGGTAATTTTCGTATACTTTATGGCTGCATCTAACCTCCTCGTTAGACTGCCTACGTATCCTAAAAGGGATTAAGCCATTCGTAGTTCACCATTCACTACAATTCGACATATATCTCAGTCCGTTCAAGCCGAAAGACATAACATTTCTCAATCAATCATTAGAACTTGACAAGCATGACATTACTAGACTCAGGGCTACTTAACAAACCAACATGACCATCAAGATTTCCAAATCATCCACCATATAAATCACTATGTTTCACATAATACCGCAATTCATAGTATGCAACAACTCAAAGAACAGTCAACGAAGCACAATGTTATTCTCTAACCACATTGGTCAACGAGTCTAGTTGTAATAATAACAATCATATCCAACATAATTCCACAATCAGTCCAATTAATCAATCCTAAGAATCAGAGATGCACCATATTAACATTTATCTACTTTAATCAATCAGTAAGATCGCATTTCAATGCACAAAATTTACTAAAGGAATTCTACATAATTCCCTACCTGGATTCCAAGTAATAACATGATATTTCTAATTTATAAACATAACGTCTACTGTGAGCAATTCATACTCACTCAAATTTAGGGTCAGGCTAACCTTATGGAAATGAGCAAGAGTAGGGATTCCAGACCACTCAACGGAATCCAACCAAAATATGATCACTTATCAAAATGTACCAAGTACAACTAATCCTCATCACCCCTAGACTGTGTATGGTCCCCCATTACGGATATATTAAGTATAATCTCATCGTGCAGGCAGTGATCACCCATCGCGAATATACCAAGCATGATCACCCCTGAAATATGTATGGTCCCTCATCGCGGATATACCAAGCAGGACCACATCCTAACTCTAGGTAGTGATCACCCATATAGGATATACCAAGCATGATTACTCCTAGAATGCGTATGGTCCCCCATCGCGGATATACCAAGCAGAACCATATGCATAGTCTAATAACGTAGGCAATGATCATCCATCGTGGATATACCAAGCATGATCACCCCTAACAGTCCCACATCGTTGATATACCAAGCAGGACTGTATCCTATAGCTCTAGGTGGTGATCACCCATCATGGATATACCAAGCATGATCAATCCTAGAATGCGTATAGTCCCCCATCACGGATATACCAAGTAGTACCATAATTATAGTCTAATCGTGCATGCAGTGATCACCCATCGCATATATACCAAGCATGATCACCCTTGAAATACGTATGGTCCCTCATCACGGATATACCATCCATGTACCATTGCTACATGGTGCAATAAATTCAACACACAACCTACCCATACCTCAACCCCTATAAGTTACAACGTAGGCATCTGCACTATCAACTTCTCATGGTCATTAACTAACTTGTCACACAAGCATATAAGTTCTACATGATACTTCTATCTCACATTGTCAAAATAGTTATCATACATATCATTCTTGTTATTAGAAAAATAACTACACACATATATAACAATAAGACATCCCATATACGTGAACCGAGGTATATATATTAATTGAGATAACTCACTAGCCAATATAGGTCCACTAAGCCCTACATAGTCTCTAGTAATACTGATTTCAATATTTAAGATCAATTAGTAACATATTGACCAAAAGTCAAGTCTCTGTCAACGGTGGGGGTCCACAACCCTAGTAATCTAAACCAAAGATTCGCCTATCAAATTTATGATCTGTAACTTCCCAAAAGTCTCACTACTCTTCTAGAACAACATACTAAAATTTCATTACGATCCATCGTTTAGATCTCTGCCAATCGCAAATTCAAGTGGCGTTCACCGTTTGATTTTACGAATTTAGAAATCCAATTCGCGAAGATCCGTATGTCAAATTCCCGATCCGTAAGTTCCTAATGTCCTAAAATATTATGTACTATTATATATTTAAGTTTGGTGCCGATCCAACAGTCGGATTGTCAATTCATATAATGACCCATTAGCGACCAACTAGGTGGTCAACTATGAAACTATATTAAAACCTCGGAATTCCACTAAACGATGTCAAATATGGAATCGGGGCATCAAAATTAGCCTAGGATGGTCAGGTGGGGTCTCGGCCCACGCGCCACCTCGACTCGCCAAAAAATTTACGTAACTCCAAAAATTACCAAAATTCACAAAATTGTAGATCACAACAAGGGGAACAATTTTCATACTTGGGCCAAAGTCCAATTCGGCCGGGAAGTGGCTTGAAATCACCTCGAAAGGGCCGGGTTGCCGGAAATTAGATAACGTCGCCGTTCCCTCGTTAGAGGTCCAATGACTGAGATTCTTGTCGGGTTTTACTCCTGAAAGGAAGAGCTACCATCCCTAGGTGTGCGCCATCATCTTCGATACCGAAAAGAGAAGAAATTTGGGCTAGGGTTTTGGAAAAATCGAGATTTCTCGAGCTCACTTCATCAATTATAGAGATCCAAAAGTACAATTGAGACAAAGGTTTAATTGGGTTCGAAGTGAGGATCAATTTTACAAACGGCTCCATCGTCAACGGTGGTCGGGTTGGCGGGTTGAAGGGGGTTCGGGTTTGGCTGGTTCCTCTTTCCCTTCCTTTCCCTCATTTCTCCCATTTTCTGATTGGTCACCCCTCTTTCATTTTCTCTCCCGCTACTCTCTCTTTTCCCCTCTCTTCTGTTGCCATCTGGCAGCTTCTAACTTTTATTTATTTTTTATTTTATAACTAAAACATCTCTAATTTCTTCGTTTCAACTCCGATTCGCGAACGGTTTTTGCCTACGCACTCATAGGATCGAGCTCTATCCAATTATACATAGTTTGACCTCGTAAAGTCCATGAATTTTTAATGATTACTGACCAAAATTTAAACTTCATAATTAGTTTAATGAAAATCTAAATTTAATAAAATTTAATATAAATTCCCAAAAATAATATAAAATCTCGTTAATACAAATACGTAGTTTACAATAGTGAAATCCAAGAACTGGATTTCACACACACACATGTATAAACATCACTGAGCAACTATCGAAACTAACAAAGCCATGGTATTAAACCATGCTCTAATAATTAGAACTTCTAATCAAAAGTAAACTAATTAATATCAGTTCGTATCTACAAAAGAAATCATAATGAATAGGTTCATGCTTCGATCTTCTCTTCTCTCGATTCCTTACAATACTTGCTCTCAATAGGCGAGCATATATTGGACACGTTAACCTGAAAAGAGAGGCCAAAGCTATGCATATGTGTTGGTATCCACTCTCCTATCATCGAGTTGGTTACAACCAGTTTCGTAAAAGGTTTTAACCACCTCTTAATTCAAAATAAGTTCAGTTAATTTTCCTCCATAATATTTAATTAGAATGAAATATATTTAATATCTGTCCAATTACTTGCATATCAAGACACATATAAATAGAATTTTACGGCTTAATTTTCATGTATTGCATAATTTGGTATATAATTACATACAGTCCTTGTTCTCCAAGGAAACAAGAACACAAAGAAATATCCTACCTAATAAAGGACTCTAATATTTACACAATATTTACATTCCTTTTTCCCTAAAGATTACTCACTCCAATACTCCCCCTCAAGTTGGGGCATAGATGTCACACATGCCCAACTTGATAAGTGAGTCACCAAAAACCCTACTAAACATGGCATGAGTGAGAATATCTGCAAGTTGTTCTTCCGAGTTCTCAAACGGTATTGACAAAATCTTCTTCTCTAACTTTTCCTTAATGAAGTGCCGATCAACCTTCACATGTTTCGTTCTGTCATGATGTACCGGATTCTCTGTAATCTTTCTTGCCGACTTATTGTCACATTACAAATTTGTTGCCTCTTTTTGTTTGAAACCAAGACCCCAAAGCAACTTAGGCAACCAAAAGACTTCACATACTCCATGCGCCATGCCTCTAAACTCGGCCTCTGTAGAAGACCTAGACACCACATTTTGTTTCTTACTCCTCCAATTAACTAAATTTCCTCTGACGAACATAAAGTATCCAAAAGAACGCCTATCAGTCACATCACCTGCCCAATCAGTATCAGTAAACCTCTCAATTCTTAGATGACCGTGATTCTTATACAAAATTCCCTTCCCTGGAGCAGACTTTAAATATACTAAAATTCGCATAACCGCAACCATATGATCCACATTCTGTGAATGCATAAATTACTCACCACACTCACTGCATAGGCTATATCTGGATGAGTGTGAGCTAAATAAATTAGTCTCCCTATCAATCTCTGATATCTGCCTTTATCCACTGGTTCCTGATTCAGACAAATTCCCAAGTGATGTTTCTCCATAATAAGAGTATCCACATGCTTACACCCAAGCATACCTGTTTCCTTTAACAAATCTAGAACATATTTTCGTTGAGACAAGAAAATACCCTTGGACGAACGAGCAACCTCGACTCCAAGAAAATATTTTGAATCACCCAAATTCTTCATCTCAAACTTGGCATTAAGGTTTTTTTTTTCAAGTTTGACAATCTTATATGAATCATCACATGTTATTATCATATCATCCACATAAATAATTAAGGTTGTTACTTTACCATTTCTCCTTTTCACAAATAGCGTATGATCATAATGACTTTGATAATACCCATTCTTTCTCATGGCCTGAGTGAATTCTCCAAACCATGCACGAGGTGACTGCTTATGTCACGCCCCGATCCCGACATACGTCCAGGATCGACACGTGATGTCACCAAATACCCGTATCTCAGCATACCTCGCATCCAAGAAACGAATCACAAAGTAAATTTTCTCGTATACTTTATGGCTGCATCTAACTTCCTCGTTAGACTGCCTACGTACCCTCAAAAGGGATCAAGCCATTCGTAGTTCACCATTTCACTACTCTCGAACAATCATCGCATAGACGACTAGGTCTCAGCATAAAACCACAATTCAACTATGTAGCACCTCAAGAAACATTTAACGAGCATAATAATAATCTCTAGTCATATCGTCATTCATCCACACATGTGCATTCCAACACCATCCAATTATCACATCAATCAATAATACTAATCACCATATAATACACATACACTTCATCGGAATGCCGAATTAGAGCGACCCAGTTCGGCCGAAGCCTACATTTATGAAGCTATCAAAAATGAATCAAATGATGCAATTTCGGACCATTCAACGAAATCCATCAACATCAGGTTCCGGACCTTTTAACGGAACCAACTAAAATATAATCGCCCATCAAATGTACCAAGTACAACTAATCCTCCTCACTTCAAGAACGCATATGGTCCCCCAACGCGGATATACCAAGCAGAACCATATGCATAGTTTAATATCATATGTTTACTCCACTAAGTTCAAGCATAAAAACATAGCGTGCCTCAATCATTTATTATCACCCAACAACATGTAGTTCATGGATTCAAGTTACATAACAAATCCCCGTTAACTCATGATTTCTCTTCCATCCAACACATACTTCATTATGTCTCATCATGATATCACAATTCACAATATACATCATGTTTAAGAGAAGATGAAGCACAAAACCATTCTCTAGCCACATTAATTAATTAGTCTGATCAAAATAATAACAATCATTCCCATATCCTTTAATTTCCTACCATATGAAATCATAATTGAATCATAGAAAATCCTGAAAGAGTCACCCAGACGTCCAACAACTTTTCTAGCTCATTTCACAAGGTTCTCGAAACCATTGTCACAAACATATAAAGACTAAGGCTAGAGTGACGCAGTTAAGCCAAGTCTGTTTAAGTAACCAAACAGGAAGTGGGTGGCCCCCAAAGCGGATTAACCAAACAGAGCCACCCCTGAGAAAATAACCAAGTAGGCAGTGACCCCCAATGCGGATTAACCAAGCAGAGTCACTCATAAGCAAACAATCAAGTAGGCAGTGACCCCCTAATGCGGATTAACCAAGCAGAATCACTCCTCAGCAAACAATCAAATAGGCAGTGACCCCCCCAATGCGGATTAACCAAGCAGAGTCACTCCTAAACATACATGGCCATAAGGATCGCCCAACGCGGATTAACCAAGCGCGATCCATATATAGTATGGTCCCCTAATGCGGATTAACCAAGCAGGACCACTTGTGACCGATAGCTCTAGGTAGTGATCACCCAATGCGGATTAACCAAGCATGATCACTCTTAGAATACGTATGGTCCCCCAATGCGGATATACCAAGCAGGACCATCCATGTACCACTGCTACATGGTGCGGTTAGATCAACATATAAACCACTTACCCTTATCTCATCCGTTATGATTTACATCGTAATCACTTGCACTATCAACTTCTCATAGTTACCAACTAGTGTGGCACACAAGTATATAAGTTCTAGAGTCACATCGTTGTAACATTTACCTTACTAAGATTCACCTTACTAAAAAGATAAATAAGCACACACCTATATCAAAATCATCATCAGTACATAAGCCAAATCATATTTAATAAACGTAAGTCTATGACTAAATATACAAAGTCATATTCAATAGAAATCACATTTATAATACCAAGACATATTCACAAAAGATATTAATATAAGAATTAAGGTAATAATCATATCACATATATTCAAGTCACTCTCTAACCAAAGTGGGTCCACTAGACTTCAATTAGTCTCCGATAGTACCAATTCTAGTATCTAGAACGTTTCGAGACATGTTGACCAAAGCCAACTCTCGATTAACGTAGGGTCCACAACATTACGTAATTCGATCCGGAAGATCCGCACATCAGATTTTGGATCCGTAACTTTCCAAAATCCACATTATGCTCAAATAACAACATACTAAAATATCAACACGATCCGACGGTCGGATCTCCGCCAATCTCAAATTTCAAGTGGAGATCGACATTTGATTTTACAAACTTAGAAATCCAATTAGGGAAGATCCGTAAGTCGGATTCCCGATCCGTAAGTTTTTTTGATCCACCAATATTATGCTCTAACTTGCATTAAGGTTTGGTGACGATCCAACGGTCGGATCGTCGATTCATATTTTGACCTAACCCCGTGTCGTAATGAAATTAGGTTCAAAAGATCAACCTACGTCAAACAAATACCAAAACTGAACTCAGGGCATTTAACATAGCCTAAAAATAGCGTTGGCGGCCCACTGGCCACGCGCCGCCGCACGCTCCGCCGTGCATGGCGGTCGGCCGCCGTAGCTTGCCGGAAAATCCAACTATTTCCAAAAATTCTCAAATTTTGCAGGCAAGTAGATCTCAATGAGAGGAGAAATGTTTATACCTGGGCTGAAGTCCAATTCGTCTGGGAAATTCTCTGAACGTCCCTCAATCCGCCGGAAACCCTAAAAGGGTCCACTTCGATTCGATCATTTCGTAGTTCTATCGCCCCAAAATATGTTTGGGGTTTGTTCCTGGGACCAAGACGAGTTGAATGATGGTGGTACTCGACGATGATACCTGCAAAATTAGCTGATCGCCGCCGCACCCCCAACTGAACCCGTCGGCATGATTTTGAAGAATTCAAGGCCAATTTCCCTCAATTTTGGGGTGATGATGGAAGGAAAGGAATCAGGAATGTTGTATCAATATTTCCCCCGTTGAAATTTTTCCGGAAAAAGAGGCCGGAGGGATTGATTTGGTCGTCGGGGTGCACGGGTCGAAACAGACCCGACCCCTTTCCCCCTCCTTTCCTTTCTCTCCTTTCCCTCCCTTCCTTCCTTTCTGATTGGCCAACCTTTCCCTCCTTTTCTCTCCCGCATCTCTCACTCTTCCCATCTCTCACGCTGCCACTTGGCAGCTTCTAACCATTTTTTTTTTCTTTTTCTTTTAATACACCATAACCCAATATACGAAATTTAATAACAAAAATAAGTAGTCAACAGTGAAATTCCGGGGACGGGATTTCACAACTTAAGTCCATAAAGCGATTTTCGCAATCGGCACACTCCAGTTTTTCCCTCAACATCATACCCCGAAGGAAAATCCATATACACTTCCTCCTCCAGATGTCCATGATGAAAAGCATTTTTTACATCAAACTGTTTTAATGGTCAATCTAGATTTGCAGCTAATGAGATAAGAACTCGTACCGTATTCATCTTGGTCACCGAAGAAAAAGTTTCCTGATAATCAACACCATACATTTGAGTATATCCTTTTGATACCAACCTTACTTTGTACCTGTCCAGTGATCCTTCAGCCTTGTATTTAACTGTATAAACCCATCGGCACCCAACTGATTTTTTCCCTTCGGCATTTCCACTACTTCCCATGTATTATTTTTATATAGTGCCATCATTTCTTCATCCATTGCTTTAGCCCATTTTTGATTCTTCAAATCATCCTCCACTCGAGTTGGTATTTGAACTGCCTCCACAGTGTTCACCCAGGCTTGACGTTTAGGTGAAAGATTTTTACATGACAAATAATTGGTTATTGGATACTTCACTTTTTCTTTCGGAGAAAACCTGTCAAGAGGTACACCACGATTTTGCCTTGGTGGCAACTTATATGTACTTATAGCATCTTTAGTTACATGAGCATCAATAGTACTTACCTCAGGGATATTCAGAGAAGACGTATTATATGACAACACTATTGAGCTAAGATAGGGGGAAAGCAGGCTCGGCAAGAGTCTCAATAGTACCTGTACTAGGCTTGGCAACAACCTGCTGTGAAGCTGTTTCCTCTTTGATAAAAGCTGGCTGAATGCCAACACATTCTTCATAAGCAGACAACACAAACCTCACTTTTAATCATCTAACGAAACAGACGAAACACATCACAAACCTCATTTTTATTTTTCAACACATACAGCCACATCATACGAGTGCAATCATCCACAAAAGTAACAAACCACTTAATTCCCGAAATAGAACTAACAGGGAAAGACCTTCACACATCAGAGTGTACTAGCGCAAATGCAGAATATCTTCTATTCATACTTGGAGGGAATGAATCACGATGACTTTTGGATAAATTACATACTTCACATTTCAATTATGAGTCTTCAATATCATTAAACAAATCAGGTAATATATGTTTCAAATAACCAAACGATGCATGCCCCAAACGATGATGCAATAACAATATCTTCTGTAGATTACTATTACGTGATACACGAACCAAATTAACTCTTCCAGGAACCACATCATCCACATAATATAGCTCATCTCTCTTAATGCCACGGCCAATGATCTCCTTTGTCTGAATATCCTGATGCAAGCAAAATGAAGAATACATTAATACAACACAATCCAATTGTTTAGTGACTTGGGGTACAAACAATAAGTGATGGGACAATGATGGAACCAATAAAAAATTATGTAAGGGAAGAGAAGGTGTCACATCCCGGCCCGGGCCGCCACCACATCCCGGGCTCGACTCCACCGTAGCACGATATTGTCCGCTTTGGGCCCCGACCACGCCCTCACGGTTTTGTTTTTGGGAACTCACGAGCAACTTCCCAGTAGGTCACCCATCCAAGGAGTGCTCTGGCCCCTTTCTCGCTTAACTTCGGAGTTCCTACGGAACCCGAAGCCAGTGAGCTCCCAAAAGGTCTCGTGCTAATTGGAGGTGGGAATGTACATATAAGGCATAGAGGATCCACTCCCCTGGGCGATGTGGGATCTCACAGAAGGTGTAAGAGACTTTGTTTCCGCTCCAACAACAACATCAGTAGTACCATTGGCAGTTGCCACACACTTTCTATGAGGATCTTTCATGGACTGAAACAACGTTTTATGATACGTCATATGATCCGTTGTACCAGAATCTAAAATCCAACCTGTATTGGTCATTGTAATAACTACTGCACATCAGTCACTACATAGTGCACATCACTGACAAAAAAGCAAGTACGCACAATACTGATACACAACAAACAACGCAATTACAGCCAACAGTTGCAGGTAACCACGCGATACAATATTGCCAAATTGTATACTACCTGCAGGATTAAGGAAAAAATGTATTTTGACAATTGGTGCAAAGCAATCGTATAATAACAATCGCACAACAATTGTACACTACAAAACCCACAAGAGCAACAATACCATTAAACGAAATCAAAGTCTTGATGCCAAATAGAATTTTACAGTTTAATTTTCATGTATTGCATAATTTGTTATATAAGTACATACAGTCCTTGTTCTCTAAGGAAACAAAAAAGAACACAAAGAAATATCTTTCCTAATAAAAGACTCTAATATTTACATTCCTATTTCTCTAAAGAGTACTCACGCCAATAATGTCACATCCCGACCCAGGGGCCACCACATCCCGGGCCCTCTCCACCACCATAGCACGATATTGTCCGCTTTGAGCCCTGACTACGCTCTCACGGTTTTGTTTCTGGGAACTCACACGAGAACTTCCCAGTGGGTCACCCATGATGGGAGTGCTCTCGCGCGCTACTCGCTTAACTTCGGAGTTCCCATAGAACTCGAAGCCAGTGAGCTCCCAAAAGGCATCGTGCTAGGTAAGGATGGGAATATACATATAAGGATTACTCCCCTGGGCGATGTGGGATCTCACAAATAATATACACTGAAAAAAAAAAAAACACATATGTATTAACCATGAGAGTGCCAAGTGGCATAATCTCTGCTATGACATGTGTAATGATCCTCGAGTCTTGGTTGTTATAGTTAGTTACAAGTTTACTTAGTGGTTAAGTATTCTAGTTACTACTATATATAGTGAGCTGTCATTACCACATGTAATAAGATGGATATTGGTTGTAATAACAAATAGCTTTCTCTCTCTTCTCTCTTTCTCTGTGATATCTTCTGCACCTTTTCGTCTTCCATTAATGTTTGTTAAGAATGTGCACTAATATAGATTGAGCTCACTCACATTAAGAGCAAAACTCTTACACCATTACCTTACCATCGCCATCACATCACCCCTACCGCTATCAATCGCACCATTACCTTAAATTTGGTCAACCTAAGATTTGAGGGTATAAAAATCAGCTAATGGAAAATAAATTGTGGTTTATATATGGCATTGTTTGTTTGGTGTCTTATAGTTCTATTTTTTATTAGAAGCTTTTTGTTTGTGAATATTGCTCGTAGTTTTATAGAGCTCCTGATGGCAAATCTTTGAATGATCATGTAATGCAATTGATTATCAAAATCAAAACGCATTCCAAAAGACAAAGTTGCATTTTAAAGCTTCTAAATGTGCAATCATAATATGTCTCTCATGCACATCACGTAATTTAAGCAAATTGATTGGAAAGATTAGCAAAATAATGATATTGCAGAGCACTCGTCCTAAATGTTTGATTTCGGATGTAATTAGGGTGAAAACATTCATGATCACGATAACCTGCAAACAATCTGATATGCTTAATCTTCTTCAATTAAAAGCTCGATTTTTGTTTTTTGTTTGATTCAATTTAAGATTAATTATTTAATTAGATACCTTTTCTTTTCATGCATGTTAACTACTTTTTCATCTTATGATTATGTTTGTTAATTTCATTTATCTCGTAAAATAATAATCTGTGGTCTGCTTCGCTCATGGTTTGATAAAATAAAATAAAAATCATAGACGCATGTGTCATCCTACCAAAAGAGTTGTGGACTCGAGACGATGATAAATTGCATATGATAGTGACATGCATGCATGCATCATGCGATTGGTGTCTTTTTTTTTTTTTTTTTTATTAAATTTTTGCTATTGATGAAATATAAACTCTATAGGCAATTAGTGGAGATGAGAAGGAATAATGTGAAGGGAGAACGAAGATTTGGACTTATTACCAAATACCAACCAAGCAAGTAATTAGCTAACACACTTTCCTTCTCTGCAGCGTACACACTACACGCGACAAGCTTAAAAGTTTCAACCATTTCATTTGGTTGGTTATTTGGAAAATTAACATTTCATTTATCACTTAACAGCAGAAGATCAGGAAAGGGGGTGATTGGATTTGGTTAAGCAAGAGAAAGATAGAGAGAAAAACATAAAAAGATTTGACTATTAATTCGCCAAGTCTAGTCCATTAGATTTTCCAATCAACCATTTATATATGCCTTTTTCCTTGTCCAAGAATCCTGCGAGGCTGCTAGATATTGCACTGCTGCCCCATAAAATCAAATAAGTTAATTGTTGATTCAGTATCATATTATTTGTATGGGTGATGCTATTTAGATACTTATTTTTACTTCTCACTCTCTCAATTTCTAGCTGTTAGATCGAATAAATTAAAGAATATCAAATGATAGAAATTAATAAGGGGTGTGTAGAGCTTAAAAATGTGTGGATAACACCACTCTATTTGTATTAATCTCTATTTATTATTACTCTTCCATTTTTCTTGTAATAAAATTACATTGAGGACGCAACTCGATTTAGGCTTATTCAAATTGGCTAGGGTAAAACACAAAGTTCTAAGCAAACATGTAACAATAATAACTAAAAAAAATTAAAAAAAAAAAAGCCCAGTTTAGGAAGCTAGAAAATTTTCCCAAAATTATCAAATACTAATGCAACTTTAAAATATCATGTAATATAATCCTTTTTCCTTTAATCTTCATAACTTTACTTTTAGTAACTATCACATTGAATTATACAATATGTTTTTCTTTAAAATATTGTACAATTGTCTGGATCTGATTTTGCACGCACTCAGCTCATGTACTCTAAGCTATTGGATAAGAGGACTATTAAGGATCAAGAATTGGTTTCAAGATAAATGTTGAATCAATCACATAATCAATCTAGGTTTAGAGTCCTAGTCGAAGATGGTGAGACCCTGCGACAATCAAGTTTTGACCGAGAATAATTCTGAGTATATTCAAAGAATATGCCGAAGAATTGGAATATTATCATAATTATACTATTTGGTAGACTTGGCCATCATGAAATTCATCCATATAAATACAAGAGGTTTTGTAACGTAGAGAACCCCTTCAACTCAACAAACAACTCAAAACGCTCTATGCGAAAACCTCGCTCTACGTGAAACCCTTCTCACACCTCCAAGAAAAATACTAGCTACCCTTACCCACCTCCCCCATGTCAACACACTTTCAGTTTGGATAAGTAAACATCAATGTGTTGACAACTGGTGACACCTTTAGTTTAGACAAGTAAACAGTTATGGCGCCGTAGAAGCAAGCAACATAGAAGCACCTTCAGTTGGACTGCTTCTAAGCTAGTTGATTACATATCCAAGTTTCACCAGGCAAAGAATTCTTAATTTTTTCACCCAAAGACGTCACTTCATTAACTTCCCAATGAAGTGAAGTGTTCTATGACTCCTTACTCTCAAGTGCATTTTGCAGTTCGGCATCCAGACAGCCGAACCACGTTCACCATTAAAACTCTCATCTACTTGGAGCACATGTGCCCTTACGGCCTAGGACCGATTCATCGCACCTATATTCTTACGTATATGGTCGAAGTGGCCGAACTTGGTGCAGAAGATCTTGAACTTCGTTGTGAACTAGGCAACCTTGTCTTCAGGTAAGGAATCCATCATTGTATGATAAAACATCAAACTTTATTCATTGATAATTGATAAGATAACAAACCTAAGGTCTAAACATCCATTTTTTTAATTACAAGCGATATTCTACACTAATCTACATTAAGGGAGGGGAGGGATGGAATCTGAAATGCAGTGGGTTGATGAGAAAGACCATAACGACCATGACAATCCACCACTTGCAATGTCTAAACATCTAATTTATAATCTTTAAAGCCAAAAACTCTACGATTTCCATATGATTAAAAAGCTAAAAAAATAAATAAATAAAGAAAACGTAGTTGAAACTTAAAACCCTAATAATAAAACTTTGTAAACAATGGAATTTGGCTGAAAAATCCTCTGTTAGAACAAAGCGACGAGTTTGATGTGTGTCGCAATTTCGAAATAGAAGATTATGAACCCAAGTCGTACACCAAAGTCCAAATTTGCAAAGCTTTGTTCTTACTATCTGATTTGCACCTTTGGACTTGATCTTCAGTCCATTAGACATCAACCCTTATCTTGTCAAGAAAGAAAGGAAAACTAATGAAAAAGGCTTGAAAACTTTTAGTTTTAACGACAAGGACAAAATAAAGGGTAAAGTAAATAGTGTCAAGTTTGACTTTTTAGTGTAAAAATGTGGTTTTTCGTTAAAGTGAACAGTACCGCGGGTTTTTCGTTAAAACTCCCAATTTTTTTTGGCCTTAACTCGAGCCAGTTATAAATAGTAACTTCTATATTGTAATAATTAAGTTATAATTTTTTAGATTTCGTCTTAAAAAATTTGTCTCCACATAGTAATAATTGTCAATAAGAACATAACTCTTTAGGTATTTTCCTAACCACTAATAGCTACTTAAGGCTATATCTATTTTCCTGATGCCTTTATATCTGTACAATTTTATTAAGAATAACTGAGTTAAAAAATAATTTTTATAAATTACACCTTTATAAAGTAATAACTTCGGTGTAATATTAACATTGATTAATTTGGTTCCAACATTATTACAACAGAAATGTTTTTAAGTTAATCAGGAGAGAGAGAAAATAATGAAAGGATGGCCACCCGAACCCAATTGAATTTAAATATGATGATGATGATCTATGAGACTGTTGTTGTGGGGTTGAGACTTGAAGATCGACTTTCAGAGTTGAGATGGAGAAAGGTAGTCAAACCCAACAAAGGTCATAATCAACTTTCACAAGGCGTGCATGCATGACTCATGATAGTCACTCAACCTCCATAATCACATCTCATCAACTTCTCATCCACTCGTTCAATTCCTCACTCTCCTGTTTTTTTTTTTAATTTAGGGTGAAGCTATCCACGCATTATTCTTATTTTTTCACTGTTTTTTTAAATTTTTTATCGTCTAATCGAATGAATTTAAGAATATTAAATTATATAAAATGACAAGAAGTACATATGAGGTAAAAATAAGGGTACATATGTAAACAACACCACCTTTTACATTTTGACTCTTTCATTTTTCTAATTCAAACTTTTATTTGCTGCCTAATCTAGGGAATCGTTACAGTATTATCGGATGTTCTCAAAGAAACGTGCTTGTGTATCGGTAAACAATGACAAGTACCCAATAGATGAAAAAGGAAGAAAAATAACGAAGGAACAGAAAAAGTAAACTCAATTATCTCCCAGCGTGTTCATATTGAAGGTGTCTTATATGCATGACGACATTTTGTTTTCCTGAAAAATTACCAGACTTTGTCATTGGTGATTTTTTTTTTGAGAGGTTTAATGAAAAGGTCCCGGTACTGTTCACTTTTAACGAAAAACCACTTTTTTACCTTTAACTGATACTATTCACTATACCTTTAAAAATGACTTTTCGTTAAAAGGGAAGTTTTTTTGGACTTTTCATTAGTTTTCCTTTTTTTTTTCTTTTCTTCCAGAGTCGTTTGTTTACCACACAGGGTCGGCCCAGGCCCAGTACGGTAGGGCGACCGTCTGTGGCCCAAAAGAATTGGGGGTACCAAAATTATTAAGGCGGTATATTTATATATGTTTTTATAAAAATATAAATTTATAAATTTTGGTAGAATGACAAAGAAATGTAACTAGAACTGGTGGTTTTGTTGTTTAAAATTAATGAGGAGGTCTTGGGTTCAAAACATCATGTGTGCTTATTTACTTTTCAATTTTTACAATTTTTACGAATTTTTGTTTGGTTGTTAATTTATTTTTAATTAGTAGATCGTAGCTATGTGAGTGGTTATTTTTAAAACATTTGTTCCAATTCAAGTCTAATCTTCAACAAAGAGTAATGTGTTGACCAAGCTTTTAGACCAAATTTACAAATCATATAACGTGTCATAAAAAAATTTAATTTAGTACCCATTTATGACTTATATATATATATATATATATATATATATATATATATATATATATATATATATATCAACTAAAGACTCAAAAACATCATTATTTTTTTAGTCCCATATTGACAAGGTTAGTAAATAAGAAAAAACACATCACGATTCATACAAAAAACACTTTAAAAGTTCAGATGAAAAACAAAACTCATATATATCTACTTATAAACCCAAAGTTTTTTTTGTTTCCTTCCCACGATACAAAATAAATTAGTTTTTCCGTGTTTCTAAATTATTAAGTTTGAAGTATTTTTCTAAGTATAATTTTATCGATGTCTTACGTATGAAAACAAATAATTTTCTTATATAAAATAAGAGCATATTTTGTGGCATCGTCCCGGACCTCAAAATACTCTAGACCGGCCTGCCACACCAATATAATTTACTAGACTGGACTAATGATAGTATAGTCTAGTATTGTTATCCGCAAAGACTAACTTTAATGAAATTACGAGGAACTCACGTTGACTAAATGTCTTAGCTATTCGGTCTTAACGAGACCAGCTCCCAGAAAGTAGAGGACTCCTAATCCCATCCCTTTTTTTTTTTTTTTAAACCAACGGAAATAGCATTCCAGGGCTAAGAAGCCAAACAAGAACAAGAGAGCCTACAAAGAGGCAAACACCCAGAAAACAGCAAAGTAAGGCAGAGAGCGGGGATAAAAAGACACCAAGACCAAGTACAAGTGTCACCCCAAACACCACCTAGCAAACCTAATGAGGGCAAGGCAATCCGTCGTTACACAAAACATGAACTAACGAAGACGGGGACCGAATGACCCAAACATAGTCACACATCTCCGTAATACCAGCCGAAGCCAAAGCATCCGCTGCACCGTTGGCTGATCTTGGCACCCAATACCAGCGACAGTTCTGGAAGGACCCACTAAGCCTCTTGACCCTAGCCAAAAGCGGGAAGGCCTCCCAACTGCCAGAGAGAAGAGACCCATCAAGACACAAGATCGCATCGCGGGAATCAGACTCAAGAATAATACTACCAACACCAAGAGAGACCCCCAACTCGCAGCCACGAAGCAAAGCCATAGCCTCAGCCATCAGAGAGGAAGAAGCTCTGAGAGCGTACCTCGCCGCCGCAACAAAGCTCCCATCAGCGTTCCTCGCAACCACCCCAGCAAAACCCGAACAAGAATCCACGGACCAGCTAGCATCAACGTTAAGTTTCACAAAGGGGGAAGGAGGAGGGCGCCACCGAGAAGCCTGCACCGCCCGATGCACCACCCTAGAGCTGCAAGGGCCCGGCTCCTCCATCGCACGCAAAAAAGATTCCAAGGCTGAAGACAAAGCAGAGAGAACCGAAATGGGATTTATGGGAACCTGGTTGAAGACAAAATCACAACGGGCTTTCCAAATGTACCAGCAAGTAAAAGCTATATACGTTTGGACCCAAATCCTAGTAGCCGAAGACCCCACATTTGCCAAAACAAAATGCAACCAAAGAACCCACGAATTAGCACCAGGACAAACAACTTTATAATTCAACGCACCACCAAACCAAACAACCTCCACCCAAGGGCAACCGAGAAAGATATGCTCAATAGTTTCATCATTAATGGAACATATGGGGCAGATTGGGGAAGAAGACAACCTCCGTTTATGAAGAATCGCTCTAGCAGGCAAGCCTTGATGAAGCGATAACCAAAAGAAATGACGAAGTTTGGGAGGCACCTTTAAATGCCAGATACCTGTTGTTTCGCCTTCCTTTCTCTGTGGAGGTCTGCAAGAGGACGACTGGTCGTTGAGGTAAATGACGACGAGGGGGCCGATGACTTCGTTACTTGAAATTGAAATGAAATTGAAGGATAAAAGGTGTTGTTTTGATCTTTTGAAGTGAAATTGAAGGAGGAAAGGAGAAAATTGAAATGAAATCGAGTTCCAAATCTTGCTCATCATCAACCAGTTCTCATACCTTCTTTTGTATTTCTCTTGTTTTTTGGTTGACAAAAAAAATTATAGAATTTCTTGAGATCTTGGGTTGTGGTTTGTTGGGAATTTTGGTTTTTTATTGAGAATTTTTTGAGATCTCTGGATTGTGATTTGCTGAGATAATTCGGAGAAAAAAGATGGGTTAGTCTATCGATTAGTCCAGTACTGCACCAAATGTTTTACTATTGTTGCCAAACTAATCCAACTTAAACTCTAAAGCTAGTCTAGTATGAAATAGTTAAGTGCAACAAACACATACTTAATGTTTTAGTGAGATGTTAATACAGATATTTGCAATCAAGGAGCCAGATAACATCCATCGGTCGGAATGCTTTGCAGAACTTGGCACTTGTCAAGATTGAATTGATTGAATTGATTGAATTTGGAATGTTGCTATTACATAAATAATATAGTTTTATTTGGTCGGTTTAGATATCTCTAAAATGATTCCATATTTTTGGCTTTTATGCATGATTTATACTTAAAGAAGAAGAAAAAGAAGAGGATGGAAGAATGATTAATGGAAAAGGATTGGAGCCAAGGGGGACGGAGAGGGAAAAAAAAAGGGAAGAAAATCCTACTCCCGAGGACATTTGGGCAAAGCAAAGGCAATTGATAAGGTTTGTGAAAAAATCATTGTCAAATTGTCTGGCAGTCAGCCCCATCGGAATCATCAGAATCATTGCATGCATCATAATCCGACCGACCAAACGACCTACTATACCACCCACTAGGTCCCCAAAATTTCCAAGTTGCCAGGCACACTAAGACAATTGTTTTATGCCTTTGATGCTGCTTGATGTTGGGTAACTGTCATCCGTTAATAAATGTGGGTTTCATAAATCTCCTATTAACAGTGTACACTCAAAGACACGCATGGATGACTCTCCAATAACATTTAAGTACTCATAGACGCCCTTTTACAGTAAACAAACTTGATTAATTTAGCATTATTTACTGAGCTCGATTAATGTAACTGAAGATTATTAGTTCATAAGCAAGAGAGAGGATAAATATTAAGAAAAATAGATATGATTCCTACTTCTTAGTGTGATGCATCATGCATGCACGTGCATATTATATTAGTTTGTTAATCCTTTAAAATGAGTTAAACTAGGCAGGAGTTAAAGCTGAGCAATCAACCAGACATAACATGAAGAGAGTGAATAATATGTCCCTTATTCAACTACAAAATCCCAACCAAAAGTCAAAAATAAAAAATAAAAAATTCCCCTAAATTTGCTTTCCAAAGATAAATAACATTAATTAATGGCAGCGAATGCTTAAGAAAGTTATACAGATAATAATCATGTACCAAAATTGGAGGAGAAAGCGTTGAACATGTGTTCGAGAGCCACCTCCCTCAACCAATACCCAAACAAATCTGTTACATATGTTTAGGCTCAGATAGATTTAGGCCTTTATATATGCCTTTTATGCATTTGCCTACCAACATTGTATACTTCTCTTTTGAGAGGAATAAACTTGATTCAAATCTAATAAATCTTACAAAATGTAATACACAGCCCCACAATTACATGCAATGCAATCGCACCTTAATCTCAGTCAGTTGCAACTTGCGCTTTCAATTTCAACAGCAGCAATCACATTCCCTGAAACAGAAACATTCAAAGCTTTTTCGGCATTATGCAATAATCAGTTCTTTGAGCAACATAGCAAACAAGTAAGCAGATGAGGTTAATGGAGCATACTCATATCAAACTAACCGTTAGGGGTTCAACTCTATATGATTTAAGAATCCAAGGGACAGGGTTGAGACTTCAGAGAGAGATAAAGTTTACAAAAAAAATCTATTTACCAGAGAAGAAATAACCATGGTTTCAAACACTGGCGTACTTTGCATGTTAAATATAAGAAATACCATATCAACTCCATTAAACTTCTTTGTCTTCTATTTCCATGTCCCTTCAAGCAATGTCAATCAATTTGAATTTTTGAACTGAAACCAAAAAACAACCTTGCGGCAATAACTCATCTATATAACTGAGGTGATTTGTCATGATCGAGTCAATGGCCACAATTGAGGCAAACATCTAAACCAACACAGATCTGAAGTATGCCACAAGAAGAACTGAACGACCAAGAGATAAGCATCAAGCCAGGGGAATTCATTGAAAAGAAGGTGCACCTTCATAAAATCTCACATTAAATATTTTGATATGGACTCACTCTCTTAAGTCCTCTTCATTTTCAACCTTACATAATCATATCGATGTTTCCAATGAGTAACTTCTTCATTGTATAACTACTTTCAGTGATGTATGAAAGAACTACTACTAAGAGAGGGGAAGTGGAAGGAGATCATTTTCTATCCATAAACATTTATTTCTCATTCTAGGATATGGTAATGACTTTCCCCTGGTAACAAGAAAAATAAGACTGTTTTTTAGCTGTGAATGTATGATACTTGTTTAGGTGATCACTAGCATACAAAAGGACAAACACTTGACCCTGGTCACAGAAAAAACCAAATTGCTCATTGTAACTCATGCACTGTATCAAACTTGCACAAAGACAGAAAAGACAGAAACTTTGATGTTCTATAAATGTAATTTATGGCATCTTATATATCACCAATATGCATAACTGAAGCTGGCGGCTAGTCAGACAACAAAATAGACGATATATGCCCTAATATGGAACGAATAAAAGTAACTAACTCCAGCATCGACAAGGATAAGGTCATAAAATAACAGAGTGAGAAATCTACAAACCGAATACCAGCCCATCAAAGATTAAAAACCACTCAGGATCTATTAGCATTTGAGTCCAAATATGGGAAATCGACCTTTTGTTCCATAGGATGCTTAACAGGAAAGTGATCGAACTTTCAGAGTTTGGCAGCCCAAACTCATGCACCAAACATTGACAGTTTTTTTTTTTTGAGAAGAAACAATTTTATTAAAGAATAGAGAAAAACACATAAGTGGATAAGAAGTCCACCAACTAAATTAGAAAGGAAAATCCCAATAGGATTTGGCTACAGCAGCCATTTCTAGACCTAGCTCACTTAACTGCTGCTAACAAATCCCACAGTATTTGAGATAGAGAGCAATTATTAAACTCTTTAGTGACCGAAGCCCAAAAAGCTGGCCAATATTTTACTCTCCCCCAAAGTACTTCTGCCCCCACTCCAGTATAGACTTCAAAAATCCTTTTGTTGCGTTCCAGCCATATATTCCAAAAAATTGCCGATACAAGGCAACCCCACAAAGCTTTGGATTTTTTCCCTTTTCCAAGTGCCTTAAAATTGGTGCTTAGTAGCTCGAAACACCCTTTAGGAATGACCCAACTTACTTTAACCTCCTGAAACAATTTCCACCACAGTTGGATCGAGTAGGAGCAATGAAGAAAGATGTGATTTACACTCTCCTCCTTAGCTTTGCACAAACTACACCAATGTGGGGATAAACACATAAAAGGGTTTCTCCTTTGAATTCTGTCGCAAGTGTTGAGATTCCCATTGGCCACAAGCCATACAAGTATTTTAACCTTCGGAGGAGCTTTTGATTTCCAAATCTGTGAGTAGGGTGGATAATAGTGCACGATCCCATTGTTGCTCAGTAATGAACGATAGGATTTGCATGTGAACAAACCTGAAGCTTCCAGATTCCACCTTCTGTTATCCATTTTTGATAGAGACAAGCGAACCTCTTCCACTTTCTGTAATAATCTGGCCGCCTCTTCTATCTCCATCTCATTCAGATTTCTCCTAAAGTCAAAGTTTCAACTCAAGGAATTTGACGAAACTTCCACGAAGCTCGAGATGTTATGGTTGTGCTTCCTCGATAGTAGGAATAATCTGGGGAATTGCTCCTTCAGCGGTCCCCCTGCTAACCACCCATCCTCCCAAAACCTCACCCTCTCTCCGTTGCCCACCTCAAATTTGCAATATCTAAGAAACTGATGAGAACCACTCGAAATGTCTTTCCATGGGCTACGACTTAAAACCCTCCTTGGAGGAAGTGCATTCCATCCATTAACTTGTAGCCCATACTTGCTTCTTATCACCTTATGCCATAGAGAATGAGACTCCATTGGGAATCTCCACAACCATTTAGCCAATAATGCCTCGTTCTGATTCCTCAAATTCCCCACCCCTAGACCTCCTTCCTCCTTGTTTTGAGTAACTAACTCCCATTTGACCAAATGGGTTTTCTTACCTTCCTCCACGCCTTCCCAGAGAAACCCCTTCATTAATTTTTCTAGACGTCCTCTTACCCCGCAAGGAATTTTGAACAAGAACATATAGTAAATCGGCAAGCTTCCCAAGACTGATTGAATTAGAGTTAATCTACCTCCTCTGGAAAGGAAAGCCTTCTTCCAACTTTGAAGTCTTCTTTCCATTGTTTCTACCACTGGATCCCAAAACTTTATTGCTCTTGGCCTGCTCCCAAGGGGAAGTCCCAGATACTTTATAGGCCAACAACCTACCTCGCAACCCCAAGAAACTGCCATCCTGTTTAATTTCTCACTCTCTGAATTTATTCCTGCCAAAAAGCACTTTGCTTTGTTGATTTTCAATCCTGAGACCGAGCAAAATAAGTTGAGCACTTGTAATAGGTTGTTCCAAACTTCCTCGTCTTCCGTCAAGAAGAATATAGTGTCGTCGGCAAATTGAAGATGAGAGATCTCCACCTTTTCTTGCCCGATACACAAACCTTTGATGAGATCATTTTCTTGAGCCTTCTCCATTAACCTGCTCAAAACATCGACTACTAAGGTGAAGAGAAAGGGTGACAGTGGGTCGCCTTGTCTCAGTCCTCTTGAAGCTTGAAATTTTCCCCTTGGCCTCCCATTGATCAAAACGGAGAAATTTGTAGAGCATAAACATCCCTGCATCCATTTCCTCCATCTATTGCCAAAACCTTTTCTTTGTAGTACTTCTTCCAGGAATCTCCATTCAACATGATCATACGCTTTTTCAAAGTCGATCTTGAGCACCAATCCCTTCTCTTTTTTCTGCCTCACCTCTTCTACCACTTCATTTGCAATTAGTACAGCATCCAATATTTGTCGGTCCTTTACAAACGCCCTCTGATTCGGAGAGACCGTGGTAGCCAAAACCTCCTTCAATCTTGAAGCCAGTGTTTTTGCTATAATTTTATACAATCCAGTTACTAAACTTATGGGCCTATAATCCGTCACCTTCAAAGAATCTGACTTCTTCGGAATTAGGCAAATGAAAGTTTCGTTCGTCACTGCATTTATTATCCCTTTCTCATAGAACTCCTCCATGGTCTTCATTATATCCTCCTTCAAAGTATCCCAGCAATGTTGGAACATTTGCATAGAGAAGCCATATGGTCCTGGCGATTTATCCTTTCCACAATCGAAAACTGTTCTTTGAACTTCTGCTTCCTCAAAAGGCCTCTCAAGCCAAATTGCCTCAAGGGCGCTTATTGGGGCCCAATTTATACCTTCTAAACCCCAACATGCCTCGTCGTTACTACTAAATAAGGATTTGAAAAAATTGACAATATGCTCTTCAATCTCTTTTGCATCCTCTATTATTCCCCCTCCAACCGGCTCCAACCTTTCAATATAGTTTCTCTTCCTTCTCCCATTTGCAACTCGATGGAAGAATTTTGTATTACCGTCCCCTTCCTTTGCCCATTCCACTTTGCTTCTCTGCCTCCATTTCACTTCTTCTTTAAAAGCCAAGTCTCCCACAAGGGTTTGGAGTTCTTCCCTTTTACTTCTAGCTTCAAAATCTAAGGCTTCCGTCCCTTCTTTCCTATCCAACTCCTCTATGTTTGCTTCCGCTTCTTTCAAGACTTTTTCAATTTCGCCGAAGCTCTCCTTACTCCAGCTTTGCACCTTTTTTTTCATGGCTTTTAACTTGATCATAAATTTATAACCCTCCCACCCCTCCACTTGCTCCGATTGCCACCATTCCTTGAATTTGTTCCTGAAATCTGGATCTTGGAGCCACATATTTTCAAATCTGAAAGGGCATGGCCCCCATTTCACTTTGTTGGTGTCTAGCTGGATTGGACAATGATCGGAAATGACCCTAGCCAAAGCCGTTTGTCTAGCCTCAGGAAAGATATCTTCGCAACCTGTAGAGCATAAGAATCTGTCTAATCTCCGACACACAGGTTCTTCTATGAGATTTGACCCAAACATTGACAGTTTTCATATGTATTTTGAAAATTTATTAGACGCCTACTGATGTACAGACTTTCAACTTAAAACCTATGAAGACCAAAAAGAACGCGACTGACAACCTGCTGTTTCCAATATTTTTTTTAGTGATAAGATTTGCTACCTTGTCACATTTCTGCCATCTTAAAAGACATTAGAAATAGGTTCTTATTACAAAGTATAGCCCTAACTGAAATCTCTCTTTTTAGAGCTAAATGTCAACATCCCACACAAATCAATTGAAAAAATTGGCAATCCTGATCTTCTTCTTACCACGTGCATGTCCAAGGTATTTCAAGAAGTCAATGTTTAGCATTGAAAAATGCCATCGTATTATCTTTATTTCTACTTCCAAACTTAGAGGATTGGGTGGCAAATGGTATGAACTAAAATGACCTTATCTTAACACTTATCATCCAACCAAAATATACAATATGAATAATGGTGCCTGATAACTTAATGCAGAATTAATCGAAGGATCAAGTAAACTCAACGAAAGTAGTTGGTCGGCAAAATAATGCGTCAACCAGCCATTAGTGTTGGACTTGTCATAATAAAATCCAAGAAAGTATCCAGTTTAAAGAACTAGCAGCTGACAGTTTCAAAAGCTAGTAGTAGTACATATATATTTACCAAGATATAAAGCATGTACAAGCATACAGAATCAAGAATTAGCACCTATAAGACTTACAAATATAGACTGCTCTTTGGCATACAGAAGGGACCCTGTGCCATGGCATAACACCAGAAACTATCCTCAATATATCCTTTGAAAGAGAACAACACCGAAAGATTCTTCCATGGAAAGTTCAATTCTTGGAAGAGGACAAAAAGGTGCTCTTATAGATAGCCCAGATGCCATACATCAAATTTCATTTCAGTACCTTTTTACAGAATGAATTCAAAAATGCTTTTAACAACAGGCAGAACTTCATACATGGTTGCCAAACACAACCATATGAACTAAATTCGGAAACCTTCTCCTTCTAGGTTCAGATGTATATCTCCACGAAACAGCTTTTTGTTTATCTCAACCTTCTCCTTCTAGGTTCAGATGTATATCCATTGTTTGAATCAGAACCTCTTGAATTAGTTCTCCAAGAAGATGAGGGAAGCAATGCAAAATTTGTTTCTGAACCTGTTGTCTGGTCCATAATAATGTTATCAGTTCTTATAAAGGAAGCAGAGCGGAGCACATCAGAGTTGATTTCAGCAGCAGGATCAGAAGTCTGCGTTTCTGGTTGTATAACTGCAGCGATGCTCGAAGATGTATCTCCATTATCAATATGTAAAGATTGATGATGGTTTCTTCTAACATGGTGACCATTACTATATCCCTCAAGGTCCTCGACTAATCTTTCTGCTGAATCCAATGCAGTATTCAACGCTGAAGAAAGGGAAGATACTGAAGCAGCTCCTTGTAGTAATAATCTTGAAACTTGAAGGGAATCATGCTGGTGTTGGTTTCTTGTCTCAGTGGCAGGTGATGCCTGTGACGTCTGGTCCTGGCTGGGCACGAAACTAGTTCTTTCAGCCATGACTTGTGCACGGAAACTATCCCGTGACCGTCTTCTCTCCCCCATTGAACCAACTATGTTGCTAAGTTGCTGAATCCTTTCTTCAACCAATGTAGAAGAGGGGCCCCGCCTAATAAGCTGCTGCCTCAAACCCTCAATCCTGTGTGCAGGGGGCCTAGGAGGGGCCTTTGAAACAAACTCGTTTGACTTGCGAGAACATTTACCATCCCCATTCCCGTAAATAGGAATCAAACTTGTATCAGTTACTTCTCCTTCACACACGGGGCATTCCTTTGCATTTGAATCCGCATACGACAACTGATAGAAGCATGGCCAACAAAACAAATGACCGCAACATGTCAATATAGGATCTCTTGCCATATCCAAGCATTTATTACAATCAAAAAAGCTCCCAGTATGAGGCTCTGCCTTTTTCACATTTGTATCCATCCCCAGTGCCTTGGCTATCAAATGCATGTTATCACCTCTGTTGGTTTTGCCAGATTCCACTGTTTCTCGGGCAGCTGGAGCATCGTCCTCATTCTCACTGTGTTCGTTTTGTGTATCAGAAGCAACAACACCAGCAGTGATATTCACAACTTGAGGGGAAATTTGAGCTTGCCGCCACCTCTGACGCTGCCTAGCCCTGGAAGTGACCGCTTCTAGTTGTCTGATACGTTCTTCAATGCGTCCATGGGCAGTTTCAAGCTCATCGAGTATGTTATCTAAACCGATCACCGAATCAGGCAGTTGGTCTAAAGGCTCTTGGTTTAAATCCAAAATCATGATTTCTTCCCTTATATTACTCCCCATCTCCATATAATCCCACCAATCTTATTCCTTTAGGAACAAGAACCCAGTTGAATCCAGAACAATTTCAGTCACCCACTTCCAGAAAACAAGCGACAAACAAGATTACTTTCCTGCCAAACATGCAAAAACAATGTCATTGGCTTTAAAGGGGTATGCTTTGTCACTTCAATACAACTAAAACAAATTAAACTGAACATTTTATCTCATACATTACATAACCCTGGTAAAAAAAAATTCCTTGAAAACTGAAAACTCAAACATACATCATCATTTTCTAATTAATTATGCTTTGATTCAGGAAAATTACAAGACCAGCGTAAGTTCAGGCAAACAACGAATCAAGAAATATCAACAAGGAAAGATTTCCACTTGGCAGATGATCAGATTTATGTACCTTTAAACATTATATATGATATATCGTCGTTAAACAGAGAGAACAACTACAGGGAACGAATTAGAAAAAGGAAAGAAGCAAAATAATTGAATAAAGCTATACCTATATATATGTATGTATAGGTATAGGATCGGCCAAGGACCCAGGAGCCAGCTGCTTCTTCTATTTCTTCTTTCCTCTGTGTTTTGTGTATGAGAGAGAGAGAGAGAGAGAGAGGAGCCAATGGCAGATAAGCGACTGGGAATATCAATATACCGCCTTGGAGCCAAGCCAGTTCATGACCACAACGTGTTCTTGGTGCCGTTAGGTTTCCCTCCGGGTCTGCTGGGAGACGGCCCAGACTCACTTAGGCCCGTCATTTGCCCTGCCTCAAACCTTGACTTTGAGCCCAATATAGGCTGCAGGCTGCTATCTTGAATCTTGATATTTTCTCATTCATTAATTTTAAACTTTTTTTTTGGGAACTAATAAAAAGTCCCCCACAATTTTTTTTTATATTTTTTTATAGAATAACACTTTAACACCTTTACTTATTATTAAGGATGTTCTTTATGTTATAAGGACAAAGAACAAAAAAAAGAACCGCGCTTCAAGAGGGTTTAAAATTAAAAGAAAATGGCCTTAATAATTTAGAAAGTGGCCTTAATAATAAAAAAAAAAAATGTGCAATGATAAAGAAAGTTGTTTAAGAATTTTTGCACAAATGAGCCGCAAAACCGCAAGGATGGCATAAGTAGAGCCACTCTCTGTACCCACCCAACTTGAGTGCATTAACGACATATGAAGGTCTAGCTGCTGGTAGGCCCTGGAGGAAGTGAGAAGGAGAGAACGAGTTGGTGAGGGTGGGAGTGGTGAGTAAGAACCAATGGATTTGAAGCACAAGTTGTTTGGAGATCAGTCTTGCAATCTCCCCAGTGGTAGGAAAATCCATTTCCGTGCTTCATGCATGCACGGCAATTGAAGACCCCATCAGAATATATTGGGGTTGGGAGCAAAGTACGTAGGACACGTTCTTTCTCATCAAACGGATGCGTGATTTGCTGAGGCATTTGTGAACATGAGACGTGAAGCAAGTGCATGGCGTGCAACTGCATATCCATCCGCCAGAGGCATCTAGTTTGCAGGCTGTGTAAGAAGTAATCTGAAAATCAACAAGTTACTAGGATCACAGATAGAACAAATATAACTACAATAAACCAATCAAACAACTAAAGGGAAATAAACTTATCTTTCAAAGCGGAGGAAGAAGAAGCCATGGTTGCTAGGGTTTCAAGGAGGAACTTCTACACTCTAGCAGCCGAAAGTCCTTATGCACAGAAATAGGGTTTTGCACTAGAATAGGATAATACTGTGAGTGCAGGGACCTCCTAATATATAGACGCTCATCCCTTTAATCCGGCCTATTAACTGATTAAAGGGATATTCCAAATCAATTAGAGTCCCACCATGATACGGTATCTTCGTAATAAATCTATCAGATTTCCTCTAGGTTAATTGCAAGGGATAAGACTCCATAATCCTTATTAGGTTAGGATTATCGGATCACTTTGTTTGCTAACCACTTGGTAGACAATGGGCTTACAACAAAATGATCCAATACAACATTCATTGTCATTCACAATCTTACATTCTCCCACTTGAATGTCAATGATTCATCCTAACAAAATAAGAACTCATGGTGATCACTGAGTCTTCATAAGTATGCAATAACCTTTCCTAGCAACCTGTCACTTTGAATTGAATGCAGAACCAAAGAAAACAAAGGACAACTTAGTCTGTCCATTGCACTCCAGGATTACATACACATTCAACTTAAAGTACTTTGTTACTAACGAAGTCATGGTGTCAAGAGCTAATAGTCAAAATATTAGCTCACAATAGTCAAACTGAAAATATGAAAATATATTTCAGTACAAAAGTAGTTCACAAAAGAACTCAACAACGTTGGTAACAACATCCAACTTTTCTGTCAATTTAGAATATATTAAGAGAACAAGTAAAATACGATATACTGTTTTACAAAATCAGGACCTCTTATTAAAACTTATGAACAAAATTTAAACCAAATTTACTCTTAAAGTATCAGCCACTAACACTTCAAATTTTTAACACAAAAGGTAATCTCTTA
Source organism: Cotoneaster glaucophyllus (assembly GCA_036320875.1). Classification (NCBI taxonomy): domain Eukaryota; kingdom Viridiplantae; phylum Streptophyta; class Magnoliopsida; order Rosales; family Rosaceae; genus Cotoneaster; species Cotoneaster glaucophyllus. The sequence continues at coordinate 300,429 of CM070070.1, read as the reverse complement.
CTCCCACTGATTAACAGAGACAAAATTATATAGATAACTTATTATTACTCCCACTGATTAAGAGAGTAAAACAAAACTTTGTAAATGTCTACAAAATGAAATAGATACCTTTGAAATACTCCCATTAGCAAAACATTAGTCATGGGATCTAAAACATAAAACTTGTGAGCTCAACATCTTTATTCTAGATATCTGTCGGGAAGTGACTATTGTGACTGAAAAACTATACAAAATCATTTGGTCAGTTTTGTTCATCTAACATTTGACAGAAATAGAAAACTTTAACTAAATGTTTTCTTATGGCATCAAAAGCATATAATTCCAGAATCATCTTTGGACAGAAACTAATTATATTAGGTTTGCATAGCTAAAACATAAAATACAAGGGCAAACGTATATAGCTTCAACACTTTTGAGCAGATGAAGTATATACAATCTTGTCAATTTCATGCTTCACTATACATTGATTTATAGTTGTACTGAATAAGAAAACACTTTTGAGCAGATTAATTATTCCTCAATAACATATAAATCACAAGTCCAATTTCTTGAACAACAAACAAGAATTAATAAGCAAAACACTTTTGAGCAGAATATACTTATTAACCCTTCTTGAATTTCCTGCAAGATTAGTTGCATACATAACTAATAAAATATAAACAAGTATGATAATGTACATTTTATCTACCAAAACTATGACCATTAAAAGCATGCAAAATTGATGAGTGTGAAGCCCATAATACATTATTTCTCCCACTTGGGCAAACACTCAAAATTGCAAGATTAAACACTAGAGAAAGTGGTTTTCATATAACAAAATATAGGCTAGTTGAATCAATAAAGATAGTGTAAGCTCCACCAAAATTTCAGAATTAATCATAACTTAAATAAAACCAATTTACAATCTTTAATATGCTCAAAACACAAAAAAAAAAAATTCTCAAACAAATTTGTTGAGTCACAAAATAGTTGGTTTGGACATAATAAACCAATTTATATGTATCAAAATTAGGCTTATATAAGGAACAATATCTCAACATCATTAATCGATAAAAGTGACAAGTGATTAGATAAACCAATGGCTACAAAATTTATTTTAGTGTAAGAGAGAAGACACATATGTGTTAAAGATTAGGTCATACATTAAAATGAAACCTAATAAGAGATTCCAAACTCAAAATTTATGTTTTAATTCTAAAACAAAGTCGATTAAAGTAAACACATAGATATCTCAACAACATCGATTTTTCAACAATAATTTTAATCCAATTTAGAACTCACAGAAAATTAAGGCAAAAGATTAGCAAATTTACCTACTCATTCTCGATTCTGCAAGATTCATTATGAAAGTAGACGAATTGTGGAGCATCGAACCAATTGCAAATTGCATGATTGTTACACCTTTGGGCAGAAACTAATCATGCAAAGAAAATACCTGCATAGCTAGCCAAAACATAAAATACACAGAATACATATAGCTTCAACAGCTTTGGCCAGATGAAAATATGTTAGAAGTACTTTATGATCTGCTATAATACTAATTTATAATTGGTGAGTGATTTTCTGAAATTCCCATTGGGACAAAAGTATTCACCATATAAATTAGAATTCTGATTTTTCAAAATAATCCTTTAGAACAGTATTAAATAACCGTTTTGTTGGATATTTAATGATTCTCAAAAGATTCAATCAGACACAAAAGTATGTCGTTGTTGACATTGAACAATAGAGTTCTCGAAAGAGGAAACATGGTTATTCAGTTATTTGATAGGGACCAAAATGATCAATTAGTAAACTGATGTCACTTTCCAATTTTCTCTCAAAAGACAATCATCATCATAATCAAAATTGATGACCAAACAAAACATTGGTTTAAGCAAAACAAACCAATACATCTTTAAATCAAAATTTAATCAGTGTTGTCTATAAAATTCATTAGTATTGAGAATTTGCATAAAATAAGGACATATTGGAACCATAACCTTGTATAATAATCGGTACCAGTAGATGTGCACAAATCAGTGAAACAATATCACATAATAAAACTAGTTTTGAAGTACCAAAATACAGCAGTACTACTTTAGTTTGCAAATTCACTAAAAACTCAATTCTCTTTAGATTGTCATGAAAGTTTTTAGTTATGCACTAGACATATATGGCTACTATTTTGCAAAATTTCATGATTTTTAAAATTTTATAGGCGAGCCAAAAATAAATTTGAAAAGAGAGGTGCTTTAGAAACTGCAGAAAATATTCTGTATAGACCTGAGACTTCAAATTCACCAAATATTCATTGTTCATCCGATATGTATGAAAATTTTCAGACATAAAGTAAACATACAAATCTGTTAATTCTCAAAATTTCATAATTTTTGAATTTTAATAAGTGTACTAAAATCAAATTTGAAATGGAATGTGCTGCAGAAACGGAAAACATTCTGCAGTATATACCCGAGACTAAATAATTCACCAAAACTTCAATTTGTCTCCAATATGCATGAAGGTTTTCAAAAATGAAGTAGACATATAAATTTACTGTCACCCAAAGTTCCATAATTTTTGAAATCTTAAAAGTGGGCTAAAAATAAAATCGAAATGGAATGTGCTGCAGAAGTTGCGTAAATTCTGCAGTGCAGTCTCGAAATTAAAAATTCACCAATAATTCATTTTCAAACCAATGCTCGTGAAAATTTTCATATTTAAAACAAACATCTCAATGTATATCATACTAAAATTTCATGAATTTATGAGTTAAATTGATATATCAAAATAATATCACAAACAGACTATTCTGCAGAAAATTGAATTAATCCCAAATGAAAATACTATGTTTGCTCAGAAACAACAAGATAGTTTTTCAACTTCTCAATTATAATATCACAAAATCAATTCAGTTGAAACCAAAGCTTAATTTCAATTCAACCAAATTGCAAGGTAGGCTAAACTCCATGAACATAGCTAGTCTTGTTTTCATAACTTTACTGAAATCTCAATTTTCTTTTAAAACAACATTTAGCATGTCCATTGTGATATATCAAAATCTCCTTTTAAGATAAGAAAACAATTTAAAAGTGACACCAAAATGACCACGGCATTAATATGTGTATATAGATCAGGCTCCTTACGATCGCAAGATTTGAGAATTGAAAGGGATCTCAAACCTTTCTAATTCCTGCAGAATGAGTTCACACATTCATCTAAGCTATGAATGAACATGTGTGCCTGCATAAAACATGTTAGGGCCATGGTATCCAAATTCAGAATTTTAAATCATGAAAGTTCTATACAATGGCTCACCCACGAAGTCAGTGTCCATAAGGTTAATTCAATCCATCAACTCAAAATTATTTCAAAAGGTTGCTTTAGACAACAACAAAAAATATGAGCAAGCTTACTAATTTTACTTCCGTTGGGTCAAAAGTTATTCTCACCTTTGAAGGGGATATGCTCACTAGGGTTTTGGGCGAGCCCTAGGAAACCCAGTACTAACACTACCAATCAAATTAAAGCAAGATATGCAAATCTCGTAAAGCTCAATCCATAATAAAGCATGGCAAATAATTCATTATGCAAGACTTGGCAGCAAGCTTTTCATAATGGAGTTCAAGCTCGATGCATAAACCCTAGTGCATGGGCAATGAACCATGGCTGCTTCTATCACATGACATCTCCGATGGAGTAAATTGAACATGTTGATCAAACAGTCATTCATAATATAAATTTTGCCGTGAATCTGTGTGATTCATGCTTCAAAACTGTAGTTAGAAAAGCAATTACAAAAATATTCTAAGATTAAGCGGAAGCGTCAGGATCCACAAGTAAAAGACATTTAACCAAAACAACAAATAGATATGCCTTTAATTTGTTAAGAATTTGTTCAAACAGATTACCAATAATCCGAACCCCCAAGCTTTGCAAATTCCCTAGCAGATTTGTATCTGCAGACAAGGATAATACAACTACACGCAGAAGTAATTTCTGCAGATGGGTCAGATTAAAAAATAATAATGGCATGATATTGGAACGTTACCAATATATTCAAAACCAACAATGATCGAAATTCTGAATCCTAGGCAAGTTGAGAGGCTCTGATACCACATGTAAGAAGTAATCTGAAAATCAACAAGTTACTAGGATCACAGATAGAACAAATATAACTACAATAAACCAATCAAACAACTAAAGGGAAATAAACTTATCTTTCAAAGCGGAGGAAGAAGAAGCCATGGTTGCTAGGGTTTCAAGGAGGAACTTCTACACTCTAGCAGCCGAAAGTCCTTGTGCACAGAAATAGGGTTTTGCACTAGAATAGAATAATACTGTGAGTGCAGGGACCTCCTAATATATAGACGCTCATCCCTTTAATCCGGCCTATTAACTGATTAAAGGGATATTCCAAATCAATTAGAGTCCCACCATGATACGGTATCTTCGTAATAAATCTATCAGATTTCCTCTAGGTTAATTGCAAGGGATAAGACTCCATAATCCTTATTAGGTTAGGATTATCGGATCACTTTGTTTGCTAACCACTTGGTAGACAATGGGCTTACAACAAAATGATCCAATACAACATTCATTGTCATTCACAATCTTACAGGCTGCGCATGAGGCCGCTAGTCGTTGCCCGTTTAAGATTTTCTGTTGGGGCTGTGGGTGATGAAGATTAGAAAGGATAAAGGGATGTGGGTGGCTAAAATTTTGAAGCACGGCCTGAGGTTGAGGTTGACCAGCTACCTGCATGATCAGATCTCTCGCTCCTCACTCTCTCACACACTCACAGAGGGAGGAACTTGTGTTTCAGATGATCTCTAGCTAACTTCCTTGTCTCTCAACTGGAGAATTAAATCGATAGGTGCTCTTAATTATGATAATTTCGCCCCCTTCAGCCCTTCCGTGCAATGTATATCGATGGAATTAAGCCTAGTGGACTTAACTATATAATCAGAGATATTACTGGGTCAATACAAAACACACACACACATTATATATGTCACATTGCCATTTTATAAGCAATGTGACTGGTGAAATCGATTCTTTTATTTTATGGGAAATCGATTATTTTATTGAAATTATTTAGTTAATTAATTGTGAACTGGTTGGAAGGAAATTGTAGGGTGACTTTACACACGTTGAAGTCGATGAGCCTACCTCTCCAACAGCAAGCCTTGTTAAAGTAATCGTACCGGTCGTCCGATCATCGATCTCAAGAGTTGTTTCTAATATATCTCCCCCATGGGGCAAAGAATGTAAGACTTAACCCAAATCATGTTAGCATGCTGTCTAGATCACGATCAATATTGAGACAAAGAGACTTACCTGGAGCAGTCATTATCGCAGCAAAAGGAAATCTTCTACCCACTTGAAGCCTTTATGTTCTTATGGTGATAGAATCCTTTTCTTAGAACGTTCCTTCAGTGAGCAGGGTATTCATGCATTTATAGAGGCAAGGCAGCCAACTTCCATCTATCGTGGAAGTGTGGTTATTGACCCGTTGCCCCAAATTCCGGTAGGCGTGGAGTGATGGAATATCAATTGAACAAAGAAGTTATTTCCCAGTATTTAGAATGTGTTTCCACAATAATAGAACATTAACTTTTCCACGTGTATTCAATTGAGAATTTGAGAGACTTTAATGGATTTATAAATCCCTGGATTTTTATGAAGTTTAATTGATTTGTAGAGATTCCATATAAAATTTTGATTCAATTCCCTCGAAATCTCATGGGGAGAGGTGAGATTTGTGGATGCTTAAAATACACTACGAAATCTCTCTAATTCCCTCTAATTCCTCAACTTTCTCAAATCCTTTAAAATTAATTTCTAATTGAATACACCTGGAATGTTATAAACTTCTTTAAAATCCTTATTGAATACACCCGGATTTCTAAGGATTTTAATAAACTATCTTAAAATTCTAATTGAATACACCTTGAATTTCAGATAATCACTTAAAATCCTGATTGAATACCCCATGATTCATTAAAAGAATTAAAATCCCTCAAAATCCCAATTGAATATACCCCAAAACTCTTAAGAATTATATTATCAACACGTTACTTCTCATTTATCACAACTTGTTAAGTCCACTTAGGATTCTTACAAAGAAAAGAATGAAAGAGGCTACAACTACAAAATTATTAAGCATCCTCACTGAAATTATCTTGGATCATATTATCTTGAAATTATTAAGTCAATGAGCCTACCTCTCAAAGTGCTAGCATATATCCTGATAACACCATAAAATATGACCAATGTTTACAGTTTTAGATAGTCCAACGGTTAATTTCACCCTAGCTATAATTTCATTGGCCAGAGGTGAGGATTCTGGGGAATATGAAGGTTTTACAGAAATACATGGTTATATAATATAACCCTATACAAACACATAATTTCACGGTGGTATCTAAGTTGCAAAATATTAACTAAAATTAGCAACTTGGAGGACTTGGGAAAACCTATGGATGCAAATTTCCGCATTATTCTTCTTTGACAAAAATGCTTCTGCAAAATAATAACATCTAAGATAGGGCTATATATAGGGGTGTGACCGGCCCTATTTGGAGAAATAGGGACCGGCCACTTATGGTGGTATTTTGAATATAATTGCAAGATATTATGTCAAATAACATCTTGCAATTAATTTGGTAATTAATCAATTACTTTGGTAATTAATCCCAGTTTGAAAAGAATAATTGGGGTTACCTTGTGGGTGAGGATTTGATGAGGAGTGATGAGAGGGTTTTGAATAAATACCATTTTGATCACATTTGACCTTGATTGAGCCGTTATTGTCTGTTACATGCTCGTGAAAATTCCGGTATGCCTCAAGGGTAATTTTTTATTTTTCATCCAAAAGTACACTCCATAATTTTATTGATTATTTTTTTCCACAAAACCAATCGGCTTAGTTGACATTGTCTTCCTATACATTCTCAACCACTTCATTCTCTACACAAAAGACATACAAGGAATTAAGAAGAAGAGTGGGAAAGGATGCAAAAGTCAAATGGAATCTTGCATTTAATCAACGTCGGTGTGTGTGTGTATATATATATATAGTGATAATTTTTCAAGCATTGTTGCAAGATCCAAGATCTCACATATTTATTTATACATTACGCTAACCGAAATCAATGTTAAGATGCGACGTGTATAAATGAATGAAGAAGACAGCGCAAGGGAAATTCAGTGAGTTGACTACTTCATACTTGATAAATAGAACAGAACAGATTAACGGACTATTATTATTATCCCACCACTTTATATGACCACATTTTAGTTGACCGCACAATGTGAGCATAACTAACTACCTAGCTAGCTAGGTACTACTACAACTTCTTCATCAATAATCATCCAATCCAAGGAGAAATCAATTGAGAGACGAAAGAAAGATCGATCTACGCAATCGCGATGGCGATGGTGAAGCATTTCAGCCACCGCCATGAGTTGTGCTCATTTCGAGTGCAAGAAGAAGATGATGAAATTATCATTTGCTCAGGATGTGACCTGGAGCTGAGGATGAACTCCGGTACTTCAGCTTACAAATGCAGCAAGTCCAAGTGCGAGTTTTACCTCCACGACTTGTGCTTCGAGCTCCCCCGACAAATAAAGCACAAGTCTCACCCCCAGCACCCTCTCATTCTCATCTCCACCCCTCCCTATGAATACGGCGAGTTCAAGTGCGATGCCTGCGCTGGATTCGGCTCTAATTGTTTCGCCTTCCACTGCGTCCACTGCAAATACGATCTCCATCTTCAGTGCGCTGCGTTGCCTGAAACTCTGAGCCTTCAGCATCATCATCAGCACACCCTCACTCTCCTATATTCTTCATTGCCCCCAAACCACGAAAATGATCGAGACAAGCAAAATATTTGCCATCTCTGTCGAGGGTCTTTCCCAGAGGGCTGCTGGGTCTACTGCTGCAAAGATTGCGACTATACTAGTCATCTCGAGTGTTCCATTAATGCCGAAGCTGATGATGACGATCATTCAGTTCATCTTGAATGTCCAGTTTTATTTTCCGCATGCAATTGACGTTACCGATCATTATAATATTATTACTTTGGCGTGTGATTTTCTTCCCTCAATTATCATAATGATCTCTGATTTGCTTTGGCTCTTGTATTGTTGCATCTGAACTGATTATGTAATTTGAAATGGGAAAAATGACCACTGTTGTTACCGTGTGAAGTAGCCTTTGTATAATTGATGCCAGCCCTGTGACCTGCAGCGATTTTCTCTCGAGTATTAGTTTTCTTTTTCGTGAATTCAATCAATTCCGTCCATTTTTTGTGAAAATAGCTGAAGGCCTTCAGATTACTCTCTGCCTAAAGATTCAACTACATCGCCATTACCTTCTAAAACCCCTAAGCTAAAGATCTAAATATTTTATTAAATGATTTTTTTTTTCTATTACAATTTACAAATAAACATTGTCAGGTTTCAAACCTTTAACATTATACATTTACCTGCGTATTTCATTTCAGGTACATATATTCTAATGTTTCCAAGAAAACAAAATTACAAAGAGAGTCATCTATTTGAGCAAGCAACGGTGCTATTTACATTGAGAGATAAATAAGGCCATCCCTTAGGAATCTGGATGCAACTATTCATTATTGTTGGAGGAATGAGGGCCCCTCTTTTGTCCTCCAAGAATACGTGAGATCTGTAAACCTCTGCTGAATGCTTGGTTGAAAAGCATTCGCGTCTGGAATTCGGAAACAAACGGAAACCAAGCCAAGAATGCAACCGGGGTAAAAAGAAGCAACCCAATGATTATTTCATAACCACGAGCAAGTGTTTGAACTGATTCCCAAAACCCTGCTCGTTTAATTACCGGCTTACAAGCTTGCGCAATCTGTAAAAACAAAACCACAAAATATGGAATTACTTAAAGAAAACAGGAAAGAATAAGTTTGCAAAAGAATAGACGGAAACTGATATAAACAATTTACTGACCAAAAGCAATCCCCAACCAGTTGGCATGAAGGCAAGAATGCACACTACGACATCCCGAAGCGTCATATGAGGGAGCACTATTAAGGTAACGAATATAGCCACAAATGTAATAAATATAAATCCCTTAACCAGTCGGAACAAAAGCTGATAATCCGCACTTAATCGTCGCCTTCCAGCAGACACAGCCTGAAAATAAAATCCAAGAGGCAAACATAGTTACTTTTCATTAGCAGTCTGCCCAAACAAGACAGTTGGTAAAAACCGAGCATATTTTTCCTTGCATGCAAATATGCACATTTTAACATAAGTTAACATACACCACCATATTGACTCATAATCCCTATATAAGCATTTGGCTTCTACGAACAGTACGTTAACACCAAGAATCTTTATTTAAACAAGCGTTTGTCTAAATTTTTCATGCATAAAAATCTCTAAGGTACGTGCACTGGTTGGCAGAAGAAATAATTTTCCAGCAAAACTTCATGCTCCAATCCACGAAACTCTGTTAAAAAAAATTCTGTTGTTTAATGCTGTATTTGAAAATACAAAAAAAGAGGTCAGCTGAACTTTTTCTCTGAAAGTACACGAAAGCAAACATATGAACCATATTTCTGGTGGTATGGACAGAAAATATTTCCTTAACTTCTCAAAAGACAGATTTTGAATTTTCAAACCCAAAGCAAATGTAGAAAGCCTCAGTTTCTTTCTTCTCAGTGCAATAAAGAAGAAAGCTTCTCTATATGGTAAGTTCTGCCCCTAAAACAACTCATGATTTACAACATACAATGCTGCAATAAATATAAATCTATAAACAAGGAAATACGGATTCGCTTCAAGATATATATTAGGAGTCCAGAAATTTTACTACATACCTTCATCAGAAACAAAATCAGAATGATAACAAGCCATGAAACACCATATACCTGCATGTGCAGTGAAAAGTAAATTAATACACCCGTGTTATGAATAAAACAGTTATTTAGAATGCATATATAAAGGTAAAGAAATGATATACCAGGAAACTTTTGTTGTTTGTGATGTTAAGGTGATAAACAAGCCCATACTGGTAAATGAAAAAGCGCACTGCTAATAATATCTCAGTAACGATACCACGCACACCAGAGTAAAGAAGATGCTCATGTTCTTTTTCCCACCAGGATTCCCAACTTTTTTCAGGTGATACACCGATCCCTCCATGATTGTTTATCCACTTTTTCCAATCTGTCCAGTCATCGACGATCTTTTGCCACTCAAACCCTGATGGATTGAAGAGGAAAGGAGCAAAAAGCCATGTAAAAACCATGAACCATATCTGTATTGTAATGAGGATATATACAACTCCACTTTTATATGAACGACTAAATAGGTGGTACACAACAAGCAGAATCAGTAACTCAATGCCCTTGACAAAGTGACTTCTAGAGTAAAGTCTATAGTTATCAGCAAATTTGGCATGAAACACTACAAAGCTACGACCCGTTCCTCTGTATTCTGCACCTCCATGAAGCAAAGTCTTTCCATAATAGTGGGTCTTTGTACCAAGAGAAAATGTGAAAAACACCGGGGCCAATTGTAATTGCATCAATACAAAATCGCTAAGTGCAGTGCGGAACCCCTTTTCCAAACCAATTTCCATAACCATAGGCAAGGCCATCAAAAATCCAATTTGCACAACAGACTGAGAAGCAAGAGCTACTTGAAGAGGCTTATTGTCTCGAATACCTCGCTGAGTACTCAGCCTTTTTTCAAGTCCACTGAGAACAAGATAAAGGCGACCGTAGAGAAACACATAGACCGTAAGCACAGTCAACTGTCAAACCAGAAATAAAACATTTGAGATAACGGGAAAGGGAGGTCACATTATTAATTGAAGAAAGAGGTAGACAGGTACGTACTAAAGTGCTGAAATAGAAACCAATTGTGGTGACGTAGCAGGATAACATTCTAAAGAAATCAAATCGATGCCCAAGCCTATAGATGTCACGACTCAGTGTCTGTTCGCCGTTCCCGTTAGCTATTTTTGCCTCAAAAATTGAGATCTGGTTGAGGCCAACATCTCGTCCTTTACCTACCTGTATATATTCATGATGAGTGACACTACCTTCGCGTAATGTAGAATTGAAACCTGCAGATAACAAATATGTTAAATTAGTTCACTATCATTCTTTTGTTTTTTTTTTTTCTGTTGTTGGGGGGGGGGGGGGGGGGGGGGGGGGGGGGGGGGAGAGAGGGAAGTCTTAAACAAAGCAAAAAAGAATGCCTGCAAATATGTCCTCGCTTAAGTTGATGACTTTAGAAGCTTTGCTGACACCACCTCTAGTCAGATGAAACAGTCGATCAAATACATCTGGATGACCATAGTGGAATCTAACTCTGAACGAGCAACAACAATTATGGAGTCAGCAGACTTCAACTAGACAAGAAAACATATGGTAGCTGAAAAGGTGTGAGTTGTGTTTCTGGAAAAACTTCAAGAAAAGCACAACAAAAATAAACAATATCTAACATCATACACTTGTGTAGTTCACAAAATCAATCTCTATATCAATTCCATGTTTCCTTCATGTTTTAATAACTTGGTTGTTCAAGCAAGGTAACTAGTAATGTTACAATTGAACTTTGGTTTACACATTCAGTAATGTGGCCCAGTTTTGTGCGCGTGTGGTGGGAAGGGGATTAGCAGGCCAACTCCTTCTAAGCTGCCCAAGGCTTCTTAGCTTTCCAACACACCCCCTCATGTGTGGAGAAATTTCTAGCCTTACACGTCAAATTTAATTAGGTGAGATGGAGCACATGCGGCAGCTGAGCATCACGAGCGAAAAAAAACTTGGCTTTGATACCAAAAAGGAAGTTGAGGTTCCACCCAAAAACAATTGGCAATGGGTGGAGTATCCCAATTCCTTATAAGCCCATGCAAGGTTTCTTAACTTTCCGATGTGGGACGTTCTTCACATCCTCACATATTTTAACTTGCTGAGAGTGGACTAAATTCAACAAAAACAATAAAGCAGGAATAATCATGAAAAAAAATCCATGTTATACTTTTGGCTGAAAATAAATATAACCATTCTTACTAAGCCAAAAAAGCAAACAAATATCGTCCGCGACCTCATACAAATTAACTAATAAGGATTTGAATGCATGTTGGATGTGAAAAGCATGCAGTCTGCATAAAATCACAGTTGGTATGAGACTTATATCGAACCAACAGGTAGCACATTATGACATCTAAATCTCATTTGGATGCGGAATAAAGTTTACATTTTCAAATAGTATACCAGAAATTTTGAAAACAGAAACTAATCCAAATTCAATACTCTTACCTCAGAGGGTTAGCAAGCAATCTCTGCCCAATAGTTACAAAACAAGTCTCTTGATTTGACATAAACCATGCAAGAGATGAAACACTGCAAAATTAACAGAAGAGATGCTAAGCCACACGCACACGCACCAAAGAACAAACAATCTATGGATTTTTAATTATTGTTGCATTGGAAATCCTGCTCCAGAGCCACAACACAGCATATACCTGCCAGTGAAAATATGCTCCCTAAGTCCAAGTATTGTTGGAAATCTAACACCATCATGCTTCACAAGAAATTCTTGCAGTAAGTTCCTCATTTTGAATGCTTCTTCCAAGTAATTATCCTGTTGGATAGATACAACAATGTCGTTAGGAGACTGAGTTTCCAAGTCCAAGCAGACAGAGTTCGTACCTATACAGCATACGAGGTCAATGCCCTATTTCAGTGTGACTGTCTATCTCGTATCAAACTTTCTTTCCCCAAAAAACCCCAGTGATAAACGTGAGGATTGAAACAGGTAACAGAATCTTGAAACCACTTACAATGTCCAAGTCCCTGCAAAAGCAAAGTTCATCCACCTCTTTTTTTTTTAATTACGTTGGAGGGTTTTGAACCCTGGACCTATCCTAGTACTACCATCACCCTCACCGCTGGGTTAACCCTTGTGGCTCTATTCCATCCACATCTTTCATTCCCCCTTCCTCTCTACGATGACCCCAGTAGGCCATCATTCTTATTCTACTTTATGTTAACAAATAGTATATTCGTTCTATTACGCACACAAAAAGGGGAAGAAGTTTTAGCTTAGTTAAACAAGATTAACTCAATTATAGGAAGGTTGACTAAGATTGATAATATTCTAGAAAAGTCTGATTTGATGTAATGTGTACTTTACATTTTCTGATCCCTTTTACAGCTACCCTCAATATTGGAGAAGTATAGTTTAACTGGGCCCTTCTCATTCTCTATTTTCAACACAAAGCAATGATTTTTGTGTGTGCGTGTGTACCTGGTTCATATCTATTGTTTGCAAGCCTTCCCCACGTGTGAAAATGATGGCGTGGTTTTGATTTTCTGGCTTTCCCCCTCCCAATATTGCAGGTCCAGGAAGCTTTATCCGATAAATATCCTGTAAAAGAAGATTTAGGTAATACGTTATAAAGCATTGTTCATGTACAGAAAATGTGTTGCCATGTTAAGAGTTCCCTATGCTGGATTTGCTTCAAACAAAAATTACTAGAAGGAGACCGCCATGAATCTCTTACAGGTCTATAAGGCTCTGCCACAAAGGTCTCAAATTTCTATAGAAAAGTACTGCCACTATTCAATATTGAATATTATTCAAATTATTACCTGGTCCAACCTTTGAACTGGATCAGAAGAATCAACTGCCTTAGTTGGAGGAGCCGCCTTTACAAGAGCCGAATAGTAGACCTTCCAAACATTCTTTTTGGATTTATCTTCACTAGTTTTCTCTACCTCATCAATGTAAGCTACTCGAAGAGACGGATAACTGCAAGAGGGAAAATTAAGCGATATAAATCATGACTGCTTCTATAAGTAACAAAACTCTATGTGCTTTCGTGACAGAAAAGTGTATTTTAACTTAGAATGTCATAATATTGAAAATTAAAACACAACATTCTCTTTCCTAGCAATTAGGAGGAGCAAAAGTAGGATCTGAGGACGTTATCCATACAGTAACTGCTGAAACTTTAGGGACCATAGTAACCAACAAATTTTATCAAATAACAGGATACAAATACATTCTTTTTTTCTTTTTTTCTATTAATTATGCGTCCACTAACAATTTTACCCTCAAATAATATTTTTCTTGTAAAATAGTTAGGACCTTTTTAATTTGTAAACCACTTAAAGCTTTGACCGGCCTGGCATAATGTAACTACTTCGCACAAAAACTTGATGTTTGCTTAATCTATTAGAATACACTATTAGCAATTCAGTATACATTTCACAGACAAAAAAAACTAATTAACTAGATACTAAAGAACATACGTTGCCATAAGTTTCAAAATGTCCTTGGAACGAGGATCTCCAGATCGCTTGTGAATTCCATATTGTTGGCATGACACAACATATGAGAATTTCATATCAACCACTGCCTGACATTGTGCCAAAAGTGACCCTTCTGCTTTTGAGTGTTCCTCAATAGTTGATTCAGCAGCCTTATAGCCTTCCATTAGCTCTAATAATGAGGAAATTTTGAAATCAGCATTTCAAAACTTAACCATACAAGAGATATGGTAATTGGTAATTACAGATTTACAATACAAACTAAACTTGATTACCTTCATGTTTTGCCATATCAAGGAAGGCCTGAAGTTCCAAAGCTTTCCGGTAATACATCATACCTCGTACTTTAATTGAAAGAATAGGAGAAGACAACTCAAATCGTATAAATGTAAAATAACACATCAATCAAGTTTCAAAGACAGAGGGAGAGAGATCTGCGTTTTTCTTATACCAGTTTTGGTCAATGTTTGGCCTCGATAGGATGCCCATAGACGGAGTTTCTCTTCCAATTCATCGTTTTCTGTGAGTTCTTCTTCATTTTCACACTTGACCCGCTCAAGAAAGTTAGTCCATTCATCTGTAACCAATCATGGATTGATAAATATAAAAAAAAGAAATTCAGACAAAAGGTAAAACAATAAACAGAACAACTAACCTGGAAAGATCTTCTGCAAGTAGAAAAGGATAGAGACACCATCTTCGTTCTGCCATTCCAGATGTTTTTTGGAGAAAAGAACATCTTCTGAATAGTATGGTGTCAAAACCCTACGAAGTAATCAAAACCATGTCAGGCAATATATAGCTACCAAAATAATTTACTCCCCAAAAAGGATAAAGTGATCTGCCATACTATTTTTTACAACTTATCAATATTACGAAGTGGTTGAAAGAAAAGATATCTCCCAAACTTATTAGATTATTGCAATTGAAAGATATCTGCAATTGTGTAAGATGAAAATCGATTGAGCGGTGTTTATTCTGATTAGCTAACAGTATTTTATACACATTAAATGACGCATATCTTAGTGCATACATGGTCATTGGAGAACTTTAGTGTTACTCCACCTTGCAATTTACTTGAAACTAAGTACTGTGAAGATAAGTCAATTGCAGTTCAATTTCGTAATTTCTATTCCTGTCTGAACGAGACACAATGGTGTAGTGAAGATGCTAAATCTATGAGTTGTCTACGCTTCCGCAAACGGTTTAGTTGTTCGGACTGGTTTAGAGCAAAAAGTTATCCACTTCTCATATCCTGTGTCAACACCTGGCTGATAATTACAGCTTCAGCTTGAGAAAATAATCAAGAAAAATTATCCTATGTCAAGGGCATGACAATAATTGACACTACCAGTCACCTGTGAAAGTAAAAATGAAATAATAATGAAACAAAGTCTAAATTGAAGAGAACATACGAAAAGGAAAGCATATTTCGAACTTTGGGTGCAGGAGGCATGTCCATAAACAACGAGTTGGAGAAGAAAGAAATGCGCCTTCTTGCTTCCAAGTTGGATGGGACATCCATAGCAGACTCTTTCTCTGTAAGTAATAGATGTAGCCTTCTGATCTGCAGAAGATGATGGACTCAATTACGAGGAGAGAGAAAAGATATGAAAATAAGAAGATATGAAGTATTCAGACTGAGAAACCAGATAGGAAAGGCCTGCACTAGAAGGGCTCGTCCTATAAACATAAATAGCATGAATATTCTGGGCCACGACAAGATGCCTGCAGCTAATCCTACAAACAGCACTGAAATCAAAATTTTCTCAAGGAACATTACCTTTTCATTCCAAGCTCCTGTTTTTGCGGACACCGGAACTGGGAACCTCAGTGCACCAAAATATGTATCCCGTTGATCAAGGGGTGTCATGCCCTCATCTTTTCCATGTGATCCATGACTCGAATCTAGCAAGCTGCATGAAAAAGAAATATAAAGGAGGATTGAGGGGAATATCAAAATATTTACATATTCGAGATATTGGGATAGAACTCATTTACTTGGGAATTTCATCCTCCATTATGTCTCTTGTCACAACCTCTAACATGTTAAGCAAGACAATTACAACCTGGTCCTTGTCCTCCTTTTTGTTTTCCATCTGTATTCATCAGAAAGATATGGTTGGGACTAGCTACTACCTTGGTTAATCAACAGATATATGAGAGTTTATTGTCAAAGAAGAATACCAGATATTCAATTAACTTGACAAATTGTTCATGGAGACTTGGAAGAGCACTCATATTGAACTCTGTTGTCAGGTTTCCCTTTTCAATATGATCGTCAACTATGACGAAGATATCATTTATAACCCTGGACAAAGGAAACATCAGGAAGATAACAAACTCTGGCAGATGAAGTTACCTTTTCTATTATTTCAGTTCTAATTCAACTAATATTTTACTCACTTCTTTTCACGATCTCCAAGGACCAAAAAGTTAATGATACTTCTAAACGAGAGATAGCATTCGCGAATAGCACAGCGCATATAATTGTCAGTACTCATTCTCTTTTTCAGCTCACGGTCTTTATCTTTGCTGTCTTTTGCCATGTCCAGTGCTATCGGGATCTATAGAATTACTGCAAAGTGAGTACATTTATTGGTCTTGGTAAGATTAGTGGAAAGAATTTCATAATAAGATAGACCTTGCTAGCAAGCAGAAAAGGAGGCCACCGGATGAGGTCTACTAAATCTGGGTCAGCCCTATATGGAACGAGCAACAAGTTCATTTCCCTGCAAAACAAATACAAGTATTCTAACTCCAACTGTTTTATCCAAAGAGTAAAAGATTGGAACTCAACGTTCATTCCAAATTAAAGAACGCAGTTCCTTACGTGGCACATTATTTACCTATCACTAATCAGATCCTCTTCTCTGAAACTGCTAATTATTTCGTTCCACATCTGTGCAAACTTTGCTGCTTCCTTCTCCTTACTAGATGGGGTCTGAAACAGGCAGAAAAGATACAATGACTCAAATGTTCTTTCAGAGATTAACAGAGAAAGGCACCAATTTCTGTATTGAAGATTATTATCAATATTGGTGGCTTCTAATGCAGAACAGTGATCAAACCTTATCAAACTTGCGAGAGAAAGTGGCTTTTAGTATTCCCTTCTTTTTAGTCTGATCATTCCCTTCCACTGGAATCAAAAAATTATTAAAAGCACCTGGCAGTGATTCAAATCGAGACCGCAACATTCCCAGCGTTCGAATCTGAAAGAAAGAGAAACATCTGGTAAGGTGTTCTAAGTCCCAAAAACCTACAATTAGCGCCCAAAAAAATAAAAGCAAGAAGCAGATGACCATATTGTAATTCTTAGTCTAGAGTTTATAGACAAATTCATGCTAAATTCAATTTAGCAAATAAATTATTAAAGAAAAAGAAAGTATTTTGTGCTTTTAACCATGTTCCAGTGAAGGACAGAACGCAAGTTTTCTTTTGGAAAAAATAGTTCCATAATCCAAATCATCTACTTTCGATCTATAAACACAGGATGCATAGGTTTACGCGGGACTACAACAATTAAAGACCCAGTCTTCAATTGAAAAAGAAAAAACTAAAATCTGAAGATTTAGTTTGTCACCACGATAGAAAAAAGAAAAAGAGAAAATAGAACTACAATGTACAAGATATTCTATTGAAAATGCTGGTACTGAAACTAACTGAGGATCATACTCCCTATTTTGCAGAAAGCAAAGTTTTCTTCCTGTCAAATGGCAAGAACCTCAAACAATTAATATATCTCCAACTTATATCCTAAGAAATGATACTGGGAAAAGTTAAAAAGTGTACATAAACCTAGAGTACTTTTAAACAAACCCCCAATCGAGGCATTGAGATTCCATTGGAGATTCACCATGACTCGAAAGCTAGTCATTCTAACTATCCAGGTTCTTTTTCCATTTCAAATGAAATCCCCCAAAGCAATAGATAAAGATGGCTGGGCTATGGAACAGTGGACTTATTGAGTTTCATCAATATGTAATCTAATATAAAGAAGGATTTATATAGAATAAGAATATAATACTCCACCAACCTCTCCAAGACGGCGAAATGCACCATATATACCTCCGAATATTGTGGAAAATATGGCATACCAAATTTGAGTATCCATAAAGTAGACCTACAGAGAAAATTAGAATAAATGAACACAACCAAGGGAATGATAGACACTGATGTGAAAATGCGATAAAGAGTAACATACAAGAACAATGGGAGCCCATAGCGCAATCACCACACCAATGTTATTCTTGGCTGAAAAGGTTCAAATAATGTCATCATAAACCATCTGTATAATACAAGGAAGTTTATATCACTCGTGCATTTACCTTGAGGGAAGAACTCATGCCATTGGTAGGTCGTTACGCGAACCCTCATTATTTCTTTAGTTGGTTTTACAAGAGGCCTAATCTGTAACGAAGAAAAAGAAATGATATTATTCAACCAATTTTTCATCAGGGGAAACAAATTTATTAACAGAAGATAAAATAGAAAAACTCAAAAGGAGTGGACCATGAACCCAAAAAAAAAAATGATCACACGAAAAGACATCTACAAAAAGTTTCATCAAAGAAATTATCCTATAGCTGCCTTCCAATCTAGCAAAATAGTGGAAGAAAATGATCCCTGAATTGTGGACAAACGGTTTCCCAAACTGAAGATAGAAACCTCACCCTCTCCCAAAGCTTTTCCACCCCAACCACCACCCCCTTATAATTGTTAAGATTCCTCATGTTCCTGTCCATCCAAATCGTCCACAGATAGTCATCCTGCATAAACCCCATAAACTCTAGTCTTCTTTCCTCTCTACCCAAAAGGGCACCCATTTGATATTATTACCCAACACACTTCAGCATCCCTGAATAACTACCACAAACAAAGAGCTACTGGACAATGAACAAAAGGATGTTCTCATATGCTACACAAACTATGAGAGAGACAACAATTAGGCCTCCTTTTTAGAAGCAACTCACATGTATTAACCCTAGTGTGAGTAGGGATGGGCAGTGTACCCATCAATATACTCCATCATCACCATCACCACCCCAATTAACACTACTCATCACCACTCATCAACATTAAGACATTAAAACATAACTAACAACTCATGGGTACCCATGTAGACCAAATGGGCATCCCAACCCAAATCCCACAATCCCTACTTGTGAGCTACTAGCCACCCCAAGATTTTCACCTCAGTAGGAACCTTTGCTTCCTAAATCTCCCCAGCTGGACTAAAGGCTGGTAGACGGAAAGTATCAACTAAAAATCTGAACAAAGACATGCAGGAGGAGTCACCTGAGGATTCCAACCACCAGCACCTCAAATCCTCTCTGCCTGCATACAAACGGACAAGGTCTACCTCAACTTCATTCAAATTTCTTCTGAATCCAAAATCCTAACTCCCCGAAGCAAAAGAAATAAATACAAGCCTGGCACTGACTATACTATGAAACCTGGATAACCTTAAAAGCCGCAGGAAAACTGACTTCAAAGGCTGTTCTCCCAACAACAATCCTCCCAGAATCCAACACTTTCGTCTTGCCAACCACCAATATGACACTAGTCTTCATCTTTTACTCAAGACTAAGACAAGAATATTGAAGCATTTTCAAACAGGCTGCTATTATTCAAACGTCATAGATAAAACTCAAATTGGCCAAATGATCACATATAATAAAATCAGCGACGACATGCTAAGTTCATTTCTTACGCGTCTTTCAAGTTCATTGGTATTCTGATATCCAAATAGACTTTTAATCCTTCCTCGAGAAATTATGGGGTATAAAACATGATGGAAAGGCAAAATTTATGGTGGGGAGTTGAGGCAATGATTTATGGTCAAGGGATGAAGAAAAAGTTACTTTTGTGCCCCCGATTGCCCAAATAAACAAATAAGTCATTAATTATTGGAAAGAATCAATGTTATTTCACCAGAGTAAATGTTAAACATACACAGACATACGGTAACATATATCATATACTTCTTTTAAAGTGGCAGTGCGGATGCTTGTAAAAGATGAAGATGGACTAAAGAAATACCTCTACAAAGTAACTGAAGGCTAATTTCGACACAAGCAGGAGAACCCAAAAAAGGGTATACCTATACAAAATAAAAATAAAAAAATAAATAAAAAAAGCAGTCAGTGACGTTGAAAGATAAGCCGTTCCCATAGAAAGAACAGACAAATCAAAATCCGCATGCTTACTTGAAAAGAGAAATTGAGCTTTCATGCATTCCCCTTCCAACGTAAAGCCGGGGCTGCAAGATATCAAATGATGTATTATAAGGGGGCAATATGCGGAGGAAAAATAAGAGAACAAAAACTAAATGGCTGGGAGAGAAATTATTTGAGGTATCATATCCAGAAGCAAGTGGTTACTGCCTCAGTCCCCACAAAGTGATATATAGAAATTTTCTTATAAGGTCGATCCACATACCTGAGACCACCACATCATGAGCATCACAAGCTTTAAGTTTGACCTTTCAAGAAACCGGCGAATGAATGGGAACATAAACAACAATCCACAGAGCATGTTTGGAGATAAGTAGATGACAACAGCCAAAATGAACAAAGAATTTGAACTTGGACCATTGCCAAACCAACTTTTGATGGTCCGTGCAAATCCAGTAGGATCTTTCCAACTAAATGCGTAAGTCACTGGTAAAACAATGACCCACGCTGCAGCTGAAACAGCCTTCAAGACATATCTTAGCTTGACAAAGACTGACATGCTTTGCCTAGCTTTCCAGCTCAAAATTAAATCAAGAACAGCTGTAAAAGAAAATGAAATAACGAAAAAACCGTTAATAAAAAAATTCAGAAGGTCCTTGAAGGAGTATTATGAAACTCCAAAATCAAGTCTTGTATGGTGTTTTATTTGTTTCTTTTCTTCGTTTTTGTGGTTTTTCCTACTCTACTAAGTCACATAGTTTTTCCACGTTGGATTTTGCACGTAAAAGTTAATTGATGTTATTGCTTCAAATTATTTGGATGTATATTGTTTGATAAACTAAACAAAAATAATAAACCAACAATAGCAATAGTAAAGTCACATGATTTTATTTACCTTGTGCAAGCTTCAGTATCGCAGCAGTTATGAAGATGCTCAGCACTTTCTTAAAGACGTCACCCTCAAACATGGAACCTAAGTCGCCCGACCCATTCCAAGCAACAATGATCATTGCCTAAAGAAAATTACATCGTTCACATAAGTCCTATGATTAATCAGACATAAACATAGTTTGGTAACAAAAATAGACATAAACATAGGAGAGAAAGAAGGTGATAGTGAATAAAAATTACCTGTAAACTCAATATATAAAAGCTCCACATCCTATCAAAACTTCTGAAAATGTGCCAAAATGAGCGTATTTCAACAAAGTTTACTTTGCCAATCCATCGGTCCCCAGTATATGGTTTCTTTCTCTGAAATCATAAATTACAAAAAAAAAAAACATTTAAACCAAAGAGTACGATGAGAAAGAAAACAGCTTTAGTAATTTTAAAAGAAAAGTGTTTTGACCTGGTTAATCTGATTCCTACTTGAACATTTATTAAAAGTGGAAGCTTTTGAGTTTTCCTATAGAGACTAATTTCAAAGTATTCTAATAACAAAGAACCTAGGATTAAATTGCTACAGTTCACAACTGAGTTTTTCCTGGTTTCATTAGTGATATACTGAAACCAGGGATGATCAACGAGGAGAGAATGAAAACGAATATTTTGTATCCACAGTTACAGCTTACCTCATCTCTATCACCTTGAATATCGTCGATAGGCTGGCAAAAGAAATCAGCATCCGCACGCATAGGCCAGCCTAGCTTAAAACAATCAACTGACCTACAATTTCAAACCAAAATGTTTTAGTAATGTACAGTCTTTCATTGGTCAAAGCAACATAAACAAAGAAAAGAATGTACCAAAAATATTCATTCAAGTCGTCATAATTTCTCCAATGAGAATGCTTTGATTTTCCTCCTTTGCTCCTTTTAGCCTCCTGTAAAGACCAAACAACAAATTTAGCAAAATATGACGCAGTAATTCTAGTGAACCAAGTAAAGGTAGCAGAAGCAACACCTTTGCTATTGTATCATATATTGGAGTCACTACTTTCGACAAAAAGGCCTCATCTTCACCACCATAGGCTGGCTTTATGTGCTCACCTGTCAATGGACTAACACTCCCAGCTAGCATTCCATACAATTCAAATGCCATCTGCAAGGGGTAAAGTACAACTGCTAAACATAACATAGGCTTTATCCCAATTATTAGGGCTTGGCTCAGGAATAATAATGATTACATGGTAAGAATAATTTAGCTTATGCAATATATATCAATAAATTCAATACAGAACATGATATTATCAAACTTCTCCCATAAATTAACTTTGAACCTGAAAATATATTGTTTGAAACTCATTAGTCTATAGAACATATGGTGCCATTTGGTTTGAGATATCTATAATACCAAACCAGTGAATCTTATGAAACTGTTTAACAGAAAAACCAAGCAGATGATGAAATTGGGGTTCCACCATAAAACCAATTGGCAATATGGGGAGTAGCCCAAGACCATATAAGCACATAGCAAACCTTGTCCCTCACCAATGTGGGACAACTCTCAACAGCAGATAACATAAAATGTAAGAACTTACTAGTTTTCCTCTCTAATTACATATATCATGAAAATAGCATAATTCAATGACCTACATACAGATTACATAGCTTCTAGAGGTTTATCACCGTTCCAATTGAAAAGAATGTTATACTTTGTAAGAATACAATGCTACAAGCCTACAAGACGTTGTAAAGTATAAGATTTTTAAATTGCGTTGCACGAATATGTATGTTATAAAGCAAGGTAACAAAGACATCTTAAAGCGTACATGATGATAGATATAGCAAAGGCATTCTGGCATGAATCTCAAATTTGCAGCTTCTCCCCATATAAGAAGATATAAACCCATGTATAGCAATTTTCGTTGCTGTACTTCCTGCTGAATAGTTGGCAACCTGCCAGTTAAAAACAATGTTTGTATGTTAAAAGAATGGAAACAAAAGGAAGGAAGCACATCCCAGTATTGCATTGGATTACTATTAGCACCAAGTAAAGAAAGCAATTCTAATGCTGGTTGTAAGAAGACTATCACTATTCCACTTAACATTTACTGTTACACATCAGTGTTATACTATATCACTCTGTTTTCAAATAGGATTCCTCACCACAGGCTACTTTTCCGATCCAGGTATTTACACCACTTTTTGTAATTTTTGAAAAGCTTCTTCATCACATCCGTTAAAGCGCGATCATCCAACTATACAGAAAAAGATTTGGCATATAGAGTAAGGTAATAAGGGGACGAAAACTAGTTCAGAAAGTGAAAATATAAGGTAGAACTGAGAAGGATAAAGACCTTGGGTTGTTGATCAGGGTTAGGTAATTGCCGTATGTGCACATTAGCAACCAGCAGAATCAAGTGTTCCCTTTGATTTGCCACATTATCTTTCTGCACATTAATAAGCAGAGCATAGATGCTGATGAAATATGAAAAACTCAGTAATTTATGGCATTCACTTTGGTTAGTCAATAGTCACTCACCTGAAAACCAAACATGGCCTGAAGCCAGTCTAGAACGTCTTCATCTACTTTCTTTTTGTGGCCCTTCGGCCATGGTAGACCCCTGGTGTTACGGAGTGCAGAAACAGTAGCATGAATCTGTCAACAAAAAACAAGAGGCAATGTATCACCTGTAGTCCAATGAATAAAAATAAAAAAATTCCACTAAATGAACAGGTTGAAACCTCGGGATATCTCATGATCGCCTGATTTTGACTATCAGGATCGAGAGGAAGAATATTGTAAGGTACATATATCTGCTGTTTTTCTTCAACATTGATATGAGCTTCCAAAATCTACATTACAAAAATTACAGATATATTCTTACAACAAAAGAAACAAGTGAAAGTGAACATTAGTATTATGCAAAAGTTACAGGTCAAAAAATTATGTATCACCTCCTCAGCTACTTCAACAGCCTCCGTTTGATTGACAGCCTTCAAAACCTCAAATAAAACAGCAGCAGTTTGGTATGCTTTTGTAAGTTGTGCCCTATATAAGGAAAAAGCAGCTTAAGAACCTACAGTAGAACAAGTAACAACTCTTCAATCAAACATAGAACAATTCTTTACTCCTAGAGACAGACCTATCTGCTTTATCAGCAGCATTCTGCAAAGCTTGAATGTATTTTTTGTAGTAATCTCGATAAAAACTCTGCATTTCCCGAGCATCACTCTTTGCCCTTCCTGCCAGTGTTGTTTCATTTTCCTGAAAAGAATGAAATGACAAGAGTAATATCTCTGCTCAATTCCAAATAACCATCCTTGGCAAAAACTAGAAAACAGATATTTACCGAGAACCTAATAACTTCTTTCAGAAGAAAACTACTTATTCCTTAACATGTCCAATGTGGACTTTGAACTTCCAGTCCTCATCTTATGTTTTAAAGTCTTTTTTTTTTTTCCAGTCCTCATCTTATGTTTTAAATTCTTTTTTTACAATAATATGTCATTTATGATTTATTCATCATTTCTTCTACTTTTTTTAACCCTACTTGTTTTTTATGCCCTTGGAAGACCACATCACATGTATGAAAACAGGAAGTTGTTGGAAATACCAAGGGAAATTAAAGCTTACCCTTTCTAGACGCTGAAGAAGTGCAGTTTTAAACTGGCGAACACCACGTCCACTAGATGTGGGATCTAGTCTGTGAGCTTTCTCAAAGGCATAGAACCGACCTAATTCCAACATAGACATTAGTATGGATTGGTTTCCTAAACATATAATAAAGTACATAAATAATCCATTGGGTTTATCAAAACATCGTCATATCATGAAAATTTATGAGGGAAATAGCAAAACAGACTGAGGATTCACCAGTTAGAAAAACAAGAGAAGCATATATAAGATAGTGTCAATTTAGACTACTAATTAGGTGGAACGTGATTTAAATGCGTAGTTAAAATTGACACTTTGGCAACACAGTACATGATACGACAGATATCCAGCAAGAGAACATTACCCTAAACACACACACACACACACACAGAGAATCAATTTCTCTAGCAGGATACAGCATTGCGGCGTGTGAGACAACATTTAGACCACTTGAGTATCACACAATGCTGGATCCTGTTTTGAAAGTTTTTCATCAATAAATAATAATATATGTATATAGTATCCTCGAGCACTGTAAACAATAAGTTAAAGAAAAAAGAGGCGTTTATAAACTCCAAGGGAGAAGGCTTAGTGAACAAGCCAACAGTCCATGTAACTGAGGTATGCCCCCCCCCTCCCCCCCACCCCCCAAAAAAAGGTGGCATACCTAAGGTTTGCCTGGGTTAGGGATTCCTCATCAATCAAAAACAAGGCAGTACATGTATCAACCAAATTCATCATGTATTCCTTTCACGCTGGACAAAACCTAACATTTGAATCGTGTGTAATTATCGACAGTTACTATGGGAATATAGTCCACACTACAACATATCCAACTGGTTTCATGAGCTCTGATTGATCAGAATTAATGACACCTAATGCCAAAACAAGCACGATTGTTAAGACGGATAATAGAATACAACCATACAACTTGAGAAAAAAGGTGCAACTCACATAGATAGGCAACTCTTGGATTCCTGGACTCAACTTCGTTTGCAACACGGAGAATAGGAGCAATGTCAACGAGGGAAGAAGGCACCACCTCACTATCCAGCATGGGCTCTCCAAAACTCCCAGCAGTCTGGGTGCGCAGAATCCGCCTCTGCGGCTGCCCTTCAAACCCTCCTCTTCGATATGCCATCTCTAGACTTTAAGCCCTGAAGACCAATCAAACTAACTTGTGTACCTGACCCTGACTACATGCTGATATCAATGACACAAGCATATATCAGGAGCAGAGGAAAGTCCCATAATTTCCTAATCGCATAACGATCAGTATGACTGAACTGAAATCCCAACTGGGATGCCAAGTAAATATGGGTTCAGGCAAGCAGAGAACAATTTCAAAAATTGCAATCCATGGAAACCATGAAGTTGAGTATTGAACAGTTTAACTCTCTTTTTCTGTAAAGTTTCCAACTTTCCA
The DNA here is from genome assembly GCA_036320875.1 of Cotoneaster glaucophyllus. Classification (NCBI taxonomy): domain Eukaryota; kingdom Viridiplantae; phylum Streptophyta; class Magnoliopsida; order Rosales; family Rosaceae; genus Cotoneaster; species Cotoneaster glaucophyllus. The sequence continues at coordinate 273,979 of CM070070.1, read as the reverse complement.
TAAAAAAAAAACCACCTAACCCTGAATGAAATATCAAACATGTAATCCAAGTTGTGTTTTTACTCTTTAGCAGCAGCAAAACAGAAGGACGTCGAAATACAAAAGATAACAAAAGGAAACGAACCACCTTGCCCTTGCCCTTGCCCTTGCCCTTGCCTTTGCCTTGCGGGAAATAAAGAAAGCGTACTAGACCAAAACAAGAAAACGATATGTATGTGCGTGTATGTTGCGAAATCAAAGATTTGATTTGATTTGATTTAATTTGATTTACCTTTGTTCTTTGTTCCAATTTCTACTTCTACTTAGAAGCAACTGAGATTGTCTGGGCAGCCACAGAAGCAAAAGATCATATGATATGATGAGAGGGTCCTGAGGGATGAGGGAGTGGGTAACTTCTGGGAAGTTTCAGGAGGAAGAGGAAACCATAGCGAACAAGAAGGACGAAGAACGAAGAAAGAAGAGTGCTTTTTTTTTAAGCACGTAAACGCTTTACCAGTTCCTGAAGATCCGTTCAAGTCTCCAAAAAAAACAATAAAATTAAGGGAAACACATGCACCCTTGACAGAGAGACAGAGAGACAGAGAGACAGAGAGACTGAGAGACTGAGAGACAGACCGACACTTCTCTGAGTAGTGGCCTATGGGTGCCAAGCCAAGGAAGCGCTAGCTACAATAATTAATAATACAGAGGCTACAAAGAGAAGGCATCTCTCTCTCCTCTCCAAGTCAAGGCTGGCAGCATTGCATACCCAAAATATCTCTCCCCCCTCCAAGTCAAGGCTGGGTCCCACATCTCACTAGTCAAGGGTGCCACCTCATCACTTTAGTTTCTCTCTGTCATCTCTCTCCTCTCTGCGATCTGATGTGCGGGATGCTATTGGCGGGAATATCCGGGGAACTGGACAATCCGACATGGAAAGTCCAATTAAGTTTGCCAAGGGTGGGTGGGTCACGTGTATGCACTACGTATGAACTATGCATTGCAACTTTGCAGGCACTTGCGATATGTGTGACAGACTTTCCGCGCAATTGCATACATGACCCGAAAGCACACACCAAACACCACGGGCGCGATTTCACACTTGGAAATAGTCCGATTTCGTTTACGGGTTATTTTTATGTATATTAAGAGCATTTTTAGCTGTTAGTAAATAACAAGTTGCTTTTACTATTACTTTAGTCTAAAGAAAGCTTTTCAATTGCACTGTACCAATGAACAGTGTTTTGCACCACATTTCAGTTTATTTACCAGATTGCCACCGCCTCTTCAGTTTCAGTCTTCGAGCATCGTAGAAAGCAAACCCGACTTTGTTCCAGAGATCTCTTCGACGACAAACCCATTTTGCTCCAGAGCTCTTCAACGACAAAGTCGATTCGGCGCCTCACCGTCGCACACCTCGCCTTTCCCTTACCGCTGCACACCTCGCCTTACCTCACCTCACCGCCGCACTCCTTACCAGAACTCGAATCAATGGTAACGTGCCAATTGTATATATTTTTTGTCGATTTTTATTTCGGGGATGGGAGGTCATGCCGCTCTGGGATCGAGATAGAGAGACAGGGAGAGGGAGACAGAGCGAGAGAGAGAGAGGGAGGAGTGGGGATCCTCGATTTAATCAGTGTGAGGGGGTACAGTTAGAGAAAAGCATGGGGGCCGTCGGGATTTGAGGGGTAGGCTGATTTCCAAGGATTTCTCAACCCTCACCATCTTCATCTTCTCCGTAAAACCCAGAGGCTGAGAGACCCCTCGGTTTTGGGCAAGATGGGGGGTGGGTAGGTGCCATTTGCTGTCGTTCGATCAAGGTTTTGGGGATGGAGGGTCTGCGAGAGAGAGAGAGAGAGAGATGGCGATGGAAGGAGAGCGAGGGGGATGGTAGGGGTAGGTCTCGGCACTCTTGCTGCAGATGGCTTTCACAAGTGGGAGAGTCAGTATGGTCAGAGAAGAACCGTAGGGTTTGGGACGGATTGGGATGGGTTAGGTGGAGTGATGCTGCCAAAAAAACATGGGTTGCAGAGAGAGGGAGGGGAATGGAGAGAGAGGAGTGAGGCACTGAAGCTACCAAAAAGGGGTTTAGGGTTGATTCTTCCTCCTCAAATCAAGGCTGCTTAACCCTCCCTACTCAATGCAAGTAATTTCATGCCCAATTTGGAATTTAAATCTATTTATTTTTTTAAATTGATTTGGGGTTACTGAAATCAGCTAGGGAAAATCTGCCACTATCTGAGAAAACTCAAGATTCCAATATTCAAGTTTTGGGTTCTCTTCAGACTTCACAATTTTGAACTGGGCAGCCAGTGCAACTGGTTACAGAGCTTCCTGTGAGTAAAAGTTTTAAAATTTTGTTTAAATTTTTTTAGAGTTTTTATCATTTTCGTTATCTCTGCTGATGTTTTGCATCCAGTTTTGACTGAATGCCGTGTTACAAAATGAGATCTGGAGCTTGCCCTTATCCAGTTTGCCAATGACATAAGCTCTGAAGGTAATCTTTTATGAAAACGTTCGATTGCACAAATGTGTTTCGTATATACATCATATGCATCTTTAACAAATAAATGTCCATTTAACACTTACTTTTGCAAAACTTCATTGTAAGTATATCTGTGAGTACATGCCTATTACGTACTTCTAATAGCAAGAAGCAGTGTACAAATGGACAGTTATTTCACTTCTGCATGAACTTTGTGCACTTTGAAATCTTGATTTTGGCCTCATTCTTATAACGTCTTTAAAAATATTTCAAAACTTGACTCCCTATTTCTTAGTCATGATTGCTATTTTCTTTTTAACCGGGTCATGAGAAAAGTTAGGGTAGGCATGTACGAGTATCAGCTAGAAAGCATGTTTCTTCACCACATGAGGCGGATAATTGTTCAGTTGTATATGGATTTGCTTTTGTTGGACTGTGCTGCTTTAAAGTTCTGGATTGGTGCTATCAGTGAAGATGCCCCCTGTGCTGCATTGGGGACTTTCTTGATTCAAGTATTCACTTGGTTTTCTATTTTCTTACAAGTTTTCATTTGAAAAAAAAAAATGCGTCATTCGTATGCATTCTATGTTGCTACTAAGGTTTACAATTTTTTTACTTTTTGCTTTTTATTTTTCCTCCTCAGGTAATATTTTCCTTTTACTGCATATTGTATCTTCTGTTTGGGAATGCCTCTGTTTTTTTAACTTGCTGAGAATGCCTCTGTCAAAATTTTAAGGGCCTTTCTTTGTTTCATCCTATCATTTTCTTCATTTTCCATGTCCAACTATGAAACATTTTTTTATTTGTATTGATATAAAGACCTTTTCTTTCTCCAATTATGCCTCTGTCAACTCTTTTTCATTTAAATGCACTCATTTAGCACTCACATTTATCTGATAGAGCATATGAAAAAACAGGGAAACATGGATTATATATGCACCTTCCCTTTGTTTTCTTATACGTCCTACTGTTACAAGATTAAATTTAACAGACATCCATACTAACAGCTTCGGTTTTCAAAATTTGTAGAAACCAGCTGTGATCTGTTGCAGGAAAGATTCAAAAAAGAAAACACCTCTACATACCGAAGATTATGTCTAACTTTAGCATACTTGAAGCCGGTATGCTATGCCATCAGCTGCTACTAATTTTGTAAACAGTTAATACTATCTTAAAATTGAAATTATGAATCCTTATAATTGAAATGCCAATGATTTGAAGCTCATGACTGAATTATTATAGTTCTGTAAGATTTATTGAATACTTTTTTTTCAAACTGTCTCTCGCAGCGGAATCACCGCCACCAACAGCTATGGCTGCGCAGTTTGTCGTCGTCCAGTATTCCTCCGAAATTCCACTATCTCTCTATACTCTTTCAGACTTAGTGTGTCTCTATTCTTCCAGGTATACCCATATCTATATCCCAAACGACTCTTTATATGTATCTATTTGTTAGAGAAGGCTTTTGCCTTTTGGGTTCAATTTTATCTGCTGTCTGCATTGGATTTGATGTCTTCTCAGTCCTTATTTTATTTATCCAGCAATGGAGCTTGCATTATCACTTGAGAAATTGGCAAATGAAAGCTTCTTCACTTGCAGTGTAAAACATTCATTGTTATTGTATGATTTCTTCTTAATATAAGATGATTAGGTGTAGGTGGATTATATTTTGTACCAGTAACATCGATTGGTTCGTGTTGTGAATTAACAATTATGTGATCATGAGACAATTGTACGAAGATAAAGTATTGGATTGGTGTTTGGTGTTTGGTGTGGATGCAAGTTGTGCCGGAGAAATTATTTTGCTTAGTGCTTTGGAGCATCATTTTTGAAAAAAAAAATGGTCAAGTCAGAGAAAAATGTTAGTTATGTGCTTATATACTGTAAGTATGCTTGGGCTGGTATATATATTTCCACATGTTGTATTGGTGGCCACAAACATTTGTGTTTTATCCGGCAGTGTGATGCCATTTTTATCCCAACAGGTTCTGGAAGTGATCTCTGTTTCTGTTATCAAATGTGTGTAGTTTCCTTTTTTTTTTTTTAAATAAGGGAAAAGATAAAATTTGAACGACACAGTTGGCGTGTTTACCTGCTATTGATTAATTCTTGGCTACCTTTGCCAGGTTTTGAAAGCTCTGGATGGGCTGAAGAAGAAGACAGATGCTGCAACTAGAGAGGTCCTTTCTATTGAGAAAATCATTCGAGAGACATACTCCATCATTGACAAAGCAGTTAAGGTGGGAACTCTGCGGAGAAAGTCTTGACTGGCTAGAAGAAAGAAGGTTGTTGGATGAGAAAAGCAGTAAGCTTTTTCAATTTTTAGTGTGTTCATATATTTCAAGGAATTAATGTTGGATGCAAAGAACAATGTTACAGTTTCACTATCATATATCCAAATATCGTAAGTTTGGGACTTAACCTAAGGTGTAGTTAGCAAGACCACTTACAAGTTATAAATGTTTTTTTTTTTTTTTGGGAAGCAGTTGAAAAACTTGATATCACCTTTGCATTTGTATGTTATCAATGTAAAGATTATTCTTTTGATCAGTTAGATGTCACAGTTTTTATAATCAATGCTTTGGTTAACTATAAATCCACACACCATTTTCATAAGATTTGTTTTTCTGCCAACATATTAATTTTGCTCAATGATAATACCATAATTGGAATATTTTTTTATAGAAATGATGTAATGGGTTAATCTGAAATTCTGAACTGAACTCTTACATGACTGCAACTGCACATGCTCCTCTTTTTTGGTTGTTGGGTTTTATTTTTATTTAATTTTTTGGTAAATGCAATTGTTGGTTTTCCAAAGAATTGACTTTTATCTTATTTATAGTTCTCTATGCATGTACTTTCACCTTTTTTGATCTCGAGCATCTGGTTGGCTTTATTTATCAGGCCCAGGGTTGTGATTCTGGATGCTGACATGATTAACCACAGGTTGGTGTTCCTTGGGAACTTGGTGCGGAGAAATGCAAGCATGTTGCGGCGTATTATGGGTATGTTACTACTTTTTCCCCCCTTCTGTAAATGATACTAGATTTTTTACCGAGATCAGATTGTATCAAACAAAATCATTGTTTTCCAACTGGTATAAAACAAGATTCTTTTCCACCAAAAAAAGACTAGGTATCCCTACTGTATCGTCATTTTCTTTATAGTATAAACCTGTTGAATCAACCATGCAATTGGTTTTGGAGTTTTCGTTTGATCAGATAGATAGAGTGTTTTTTTGGGTGAAAGTTTTAATCGGTGAGACTTGGAAGAAAATGGAAGAATTTTCCTTTTGTATGCTCTAAGAATCAGACCCTATTCATTCTTATTGTTTAATGCTGAGAGTTTCTATTCTGTTATATTATAATGGAACCAATGCATGTTTACTTCGACTACATGAGGTTCTTCAGAGTTGAATTTGATGAGTTTTTTGGGGAAGGAATAATATCAGAAATTGAAGTTGGATTAGGTCCGTATGGAGAGCTACGATATCCTTCTTATCCTGAATGGTATGGTTTGAAATATCCTGGTATTGGTGAATTCCAGGTACCTTAATAAATGGTGATCCCTCCTTTCATTAGTGGCATGCATAATAGCTAGGGACTGACGGTTATTTCTAAATGTTATGTTAATAGCCCTTCATTCATCTGTGGTTATGACCTTAAGCCTGTAGCTCATTTGATTTTTTACTTCTATGTGAACTTTGAATTAGCATATTTCATTCCCTCAAAATTAATTGTAAGGTTGCACTCAAAATGGGTTAAATGTTGAGCGCTGACTCTCTAATACTTTCACATGAATGAGCTCTAACTCTTTGATGTTTGTTTATAAGTTTTTGGGTTAATTTTACATTCTAATTGTTTTCCCCTAATTTGAATGATTAATTGTTGAACTTTTCTTTCCTCCAAATCCTCATGTTTTCATATCGACAAGCCAAAAGAAATCGAAGATGCAAAACTGGTAATTGTATGCTTTAAGAAGTAAAGATGTTTCTGCAATTGGTGTTGTAGGCTTCTGTTGGGCTGGTGAGTTCATTTTCCTGCTCTCCATAATGTCTATCTATTTCACTCTTTTTCAGACTCTTCTTTTCTCCCAACTCTCCATCTCTCTCAACTTTAGTGCTAACCCTAATTTGTTCTTTCATTCCTCAATTTTTTCCATCCGAGCAATGAAAAATCGAACTGGGTTTTCAGATTATTGATGCTTCACGGACAGAGAATGGAGAGAGTTGATTGAGGGAGTTGGTGAGTATGGGCTTGCACTGAGGGAAGAACGCAGCAAGTATTTCTGTAGCAAGAACAAACAACTTCAGGGTACACGAAACTTATATTCAATCTTGCTTCTTTATCCGCTAATCAAAATTCCTTCCTGCCAACTAATGATGTATTATTTTTTCATCAGATGTAAATGCATGCAAAATTTCCAATGGAAAAGTAATTCACCATTTCCAGGTAAATCCGAATTGTAGATCAGACTTAATTTGCTTTCTTTGTGAAATTTTATTGTAATTTACACTAAAGTCTCTGGCTTTTGAAATTCTATATGAAATTGTGAATGTTGTTTGGAATCGAGTCCGGCCAAGTTCTTTACTAAATAGTGCGAAAATATGCATGATGAAACTAAATTACTTTTGTATCATCTATGTTTACCTGCTATCATAACAGGATTTAAAATATAGAAACATACAGCTTATAGGATATTAAGGTTGAAGTCATTTAGTTTCAAAGATGTCATAACTAATGTATAATTGAGTTAAATGCCAGTTTACATAGATTTTGTGCTTATTTGTTTTAGGTGGATTACCAAAAGGAGCTCATCAGCTCATCAACCTGCTTAGAAACATGTTTTTTTCCCTGCTTTGTTTTCTATCTGGTTCTGCTTCTGGTTGGGTTATTCAACTTTTAGTTAGGAGTGAAAGATTTGTTTTTAAATTATTAAATTGGAACCCAAAAACAGATATTTTGTGCCGCCTTCTTCACTGTCTGATAATACCACTTCCTCTTCATTTCTGTTTTTCTTCCTATTGTGTTGGTCTTTCAGTGTCATAACTTCTCTGCCGAAATCAAACTGTATGCATTTTGCCCCTTTTTTTTTCATTACCCTATTATTTGTTGTTGTCCTCACCCTGTGAATCAAATGTTGAGTTATTTTTATCCTTCTAAATACATTATGCATCTGGTTTTTGTTCATTCACATATGATGCACTGTTAATCATTTCCTAACGAATCTGTTTATATATGTTATTTTCTGTTTGGTTTGATTCACAGGTCATTTTTCTTTCAATCCCAAAGTTCGTATATCAGGAACTTGGATCGTTGGACTGAGCACTTTGCCCTTTGGCTTTTGAGGTATATTTATTTGCGATTGTTATGATGGAATGTGCAATCGTTTTGTCTTAAGTTGAGCCTGGTTCTTTAATAAAAACATCCAAATGTATTGACTTTTGCATGTGTTTCGCATGAGAACACCAAGTTGTGATGTGTTTAACTTTTTTGTATTTGTGCCTCTGTGTGTGTTTATGTGTATATCTGTTTGTGTGTGTGTGTGTGTGTATTTTTCTTCCTGTTGTGTTGGTCTTTCAGTGTGACCTTTCCCTATTATCCCACCTGCAAACTCTGCAATTATTTTGGGTATAATTATTGTGGTAAAGAAATTGAAAACGAATGTAAAGGCCTATTCCTTTTGAACTGGGTTGCCTGCCCCTCATTATCATTTCCTGTTCCACATGGTCTGGTGTTTTGTAAATTAGTTTTGATTTTGGTTTTTTTTTCCCTTAGATTCTATGGTAGAATCAACATTGGCAAGAATGAGCTCTACTACTTTCTGTACATTCTGCTTTTCTATCTTCATAATAAATTGCATTTATATGCATACCATGTTTTCTCAACCAATTCATCAAATTGCTCCAGTAGAAATAGAATGCATGCTTGCTGTAACGACTTGGCATTAAGGCCTCTGATAACTCAAACATGAGTGAAAGATTTTCCACGCGGATGTCCTTGATGAATGTAATAAGAAGCCAACCTGACTAAACCCGGAAAAACAAAAGAGTAATTAATAATCACCAACAACTTTATTAGGTAGCTCAGCTGAGCAATGGCACGCTCGCAGAGCCGCTTGAGGCCCTGAGCAATACTGATTAGCAGCTCTGAGGAGATCCTGAGCAATATCCAAAGTAAAACAAACAACGGACAACATATGTATAGTCGTGATTTATAGTGGCTGCTTATGAGCATGTTAGGAATTCATAGTGGCAGAACTTTTGCATGCTGCACACTATGACCTATAATTCACAGTTTTGTAAATTATATAATCTGTTTAGACATTTAGTTTTCAATGTATCAAGTATTTTACGTTGTTAGTTTTTTGTTAATTTGGTTGCTGCCTGCCTTTTTTTTTCCTATTTTTTTCATTTTTATCCGCTTCTCTTTCACTTTTGTGCAACCCATTGTCCTCAGTTTATAATCTTTCGTAGGATAATTTGATCGCCTAATGTATTCTCAAGCGATATGTTTGGTTTTAAACTGTTCTAACCAGTTTGATCTTTAAACTGTTCAATGTTAACCCCAACATCTTATTTTCATTCTGTATGCATTGGAACCAAACATAATTGGTGCTAAAAACTTATATAGCCTTTAACTATACCATGAATGCAATGTGAACCAATAAATAATTGTAAAAGTAACTTTGTCATGGCTTATAATCATATCCAGCATCGTTCCATGATTGTTACCAACTGTTAAAATCAAATTTAGCATCAATATGTTTTACCTCTCTGTTTCAATCTCAACCACTAGCAGCTACAATTTTGTGACATTCCTGTTTTAAACTTTTCAGTTCCTTTTTTTTTATTTGAATTGGAACAAAATCAATAAACATAATAGACTGATTTACAATCTGTGATTTTCTGAAAAAAAAATTCGTTTTTTCATTGAGCTCTGTTTTAACTTTTTTTGTATTTGTGCCTCTGTGTGTGTTTATGTGTATATCTGCGTGTGTGTATTTTTCTTCCTGTTGTGTTAGTCTTTCAGTGTTATAGCTTCTCTGCAGAATTCAAACTGTATGCATTTTGCCCCTTTTAGTTCATTGCTCTATTATTTGTTTTTGTGCTGGCCCTGTGAATCAAATGCTCAATTATCTATCTCTCTAAAATACATTATGCATTTGGTTTTTGTTCATTCACATAGGGTGGACTGTGAATTGTTTCCTAACAAATGTGTTAAGATATTTTATTTTTGTTAGAAAATTATGGTTGTTGGTGTTAGAAATACATTTAGTTTTTCTGTTTGGTTTGATTATAGCTTATATCTCTGAACAAGCATGCTTTTAAAATTGTTGTAAAGTGATAGAACGAATATGAAAGTTTAGAAATTAGCAAATTGGGAGCTTTAATTTGTGCTGGTAATTGATCTTTGCTCAAGAAGGTTCCATCTTTCATTTCACTCATCTTAGAATCTACAAGATTATGAATTTTGGATCTGAGCAAAGATTATGTGCAACTATATGTATCAATATATACCTAAGTATATGTCTAAATATATGTATTGGCATTTGTATAGCTATACCTATATGTGTGAGCATATATACATGTGTACATGTATGTATATGTCTGTATGCATCTGTGTGTATGTACATGTATGTATTTTGCTTCCTTCTGGTTTTCAAATTTGGGATTTTACTGGGATTTATAATCTGGGTATCCTTTAAATTTTTTGGGTTTTTGAGAAAATTAGTGGGTTTTGTTGATTTAGAGGTTTACTTGGTTATAGTTCTAAATTGGTTCGAATTAGGGTTTTCGAAGTTTATTGCTTGCTTGCTTGGTTGTTTGGAAAATGGAGACACTGACTTTTGCATTATTGCATCTATGGAATACAAGGAAAATTTATGGGTTATGTTCATCAAGGGTCATTTGAATTTTATACTTTCCATTTTTTTGCTTTTTTTGTTTGCTGTTATGTTCTCAACTTTTAAATTGTTTTGTTATCAACGTGCAGCACCCATACTCACAAAGTCCTAAACTAATCTTATTAAATTAAAGAGTTGGCAGACCACTTACAAAATGATGGACTCAAGGAATAAAAAAAACTGGTCCATTTCCCACTGTCCTAACCCGTCCCCCCTGCCATTTTCTGCCCTCCATTAGGTCCTGTAGCAGAATTAAATTTTTGTTTTGAAGTGTATGCCATTTTGGATAATTTGGGATTGATTTTGAGTATGTTGTTAAGATTATTAATCACACTTTTTCATGGTAATTTATATGGGAAAAAAATTCTGAATTTGGGGGCATGGGAGAGTGGGAATGCAGATAGAATTATGGGTTGTGTAGTGATGCTGAATATGGGGGTATGGGGGAGTGGGAATTGCAGAGAGAGAGTGAGGGAGGGATGGGGTTGGTTGGGAATTGCAGAGAGAGAATGAGGGAGGGATGGGGTTGGTTTTGAAAGATTTGCTCCACCTAGGATTGTTCCCGTAAGATTTCTACAGCGTTGTCTCTCTAAAATTTGTACCCTTTTCTGGCGTTTGTAGGGTTTAGGTTTCATCAGATGGCGTTTGTAATGTTTATACTGAACTGTCGACTCTTTTATTCTTTGTAGGTGAAATTGAAGGTCAGTTGATCTCTTAAATTGATGAGGGGGCTACAATTCGTACAAGGAAACTAGCCAGAGATATGCTACTATTTTGGAAGAGAATAGATAAAGAGATGGTATCCTTCTCTTCTCCTCTGGAAATGCATTGAGTACAAGAAGTATATGCATGAAAATATCAAAATGCATGTCTCTTTATCCTATTGATCTTAAATTTAGTCCTCTCTAATGATGTATAGTAGACCTCAAATTCATATCTTGAAATATTCATGTCTAAAGTTCTGTACATCTTCTGTTTTGGGTTTTTTCCTATTTTAGGCCAAATAAAAAAATTATTATGAAGTCTGGATAGTCATTTAGAATTTTGGTGATATTGAGAGTTGATGAAATAGGTGATGAAGGAGGAGGGAAATGGAGAAGGTGAAGGTACTGATGGAGAAGGTTATGAAATTGGTGAATGTAAGTCTGAAGGCACTATCAAATGTTTTCAAAAAAATCTGAAGGCACTATTATTTTGCTAATTTGCACCACTGATATATAATAATTTTCATCAGAAGCAATATGTCGAACTACTGCTGCTTCGTCAGAATTAGCAGTTGAAACGATTGAGTTTATTTAATTATGATTTTCCTTATTAATTTGACCGTGAAAATTGTCAATTATTTTCTAAATATTGGATGCTTTAATTCCTAAGTTGAGCAGTTTGTGATACCCCTGTTAGCCAGTTTCATGCTCATTATTTAATTGCGGACATTACACTAAACGTGTTCAATCGGTTTCATAATTTCTGATAAGTTCATGCCCATTGAACGCATCAACTTATTATATATATGTATATGATATATGTGACTGCTTGAATCAGGACTTATCGAATGAAGGCAGCAGCAAGGGAATTTGAGCCTTGGCCTATAGACATACGATTTTGCAAGGAAGCTAGGTACCTTTCTAAACTTACTGGCTGTGAAGATTTGAATGATCAAATTTGTGATTAATGTAATTGGATTTTATTAAATTTGTCATGATTTTATAGAATTTTTCGTTTAAATTTGTGGGTTTTTTTTCATTTAAATTGTGGGTTTTGGAGAATTCTTAGTCAAATTTATGGGTTCTTTTGATGCAAATTTATGTGAGATTATTCAACTGCAATGTCAAATAGGTGGGCATGTTCTTATGTTTTCGAATGTTGTTATATACTCTCCTGTCAACTCTGAATGTTGAATTACTCAACTATTAATGTCAGATTAATCAAAGTTGGGCATCAGTTCATATGTTTTTCAATGTTTTATAAAAACGACGCAATTTTCACTTGGCATTGAGTATCTGGTTTTTAAGGTAGAATAGTGGGAGATTCATTTGTAAAAAATCCTCAATGATCATTTGAATATAATTCTGAATACTACACTGCCGTTCTGCTTAAAACGCTCTAATACATGCATAATCTTGAATGAATATGTAAAGACTACTTGAGAAACTAACAGTATACAAAATCTGAATGATTTTATTTGTTTCTGTCTTTTTCTGGGTTTGTCTGCTATGGTTATTATGAGTTTCTGGCTTTCTTCATCTTTCAGGCAGTTGCTTCTTTAGGGACTTATGACATAGCATTAGAGATGGGAAAGAAGGTGATATGTATTTTCGTTATCCGTTCAATTTTGATGGTGGTCCTTATCTTAGTTGTGTTTATTTTCTATGTTGTATATATCCATGTACATATGCGTATGTGTGTGTAGATCGATCATCTAAAAAAAAGCATGCTAAACTATATAGAAAATGAAAATTATACGTATTAATGTGTAAAGTTGTCGCCTTTCTATTATTTTGTAGTACACTACTTTTATTGTGCTAGGCACCATTCTCTATCACTCAGAATTAATTTCCACACTACAATTTAGAACGGTTTATGTGTAAATTTCCAAAATCATGGGACTATTGATGGTTTCTCTCTAAGCTGCCAAATTAGGTGTAAAAAAAATCTGAGCTGTGAATTTGTTTCTTGGTGTACTTGATGACATTACTAGGTGTAGGTTCATAGTGTATTGAAGTTGGATGATTTCTTAACTGCAGTCTTGAAGTGCAGGAAGCATTGCGGTGTAACATGTGCAGATATGATTAGGGAGGGTGCAATACCAAGTGAAGAACTACATCTTGAGAAGGTAGACTTTCCTTCATTTAGATTTTCAACCTCTATGTGGTTCTTGGTTTTAAGAACAAAAGTTACTTTTGTTTTGAAATTGCAATTTGAATTGGTGTCTCTGTCTGTGTGTTCTGTGAATTTGTTTTGATAACAAAAGTTACATTGGTTTTGAAATGGCATGCTTGATTCATTCAAAAGTAGGAAAAAATGGGATTTATAGTTGGTTTATATAATCTTTTATACAAAGTCTTAAAATGGCAAGCTTGATTCATTCAAAAGTAGGAAAAAATGGGATTTTTGCAGTGAATTTGTCCTATTTTGGTTCAATGGTTTAGGCAATATGGAGAGTAATTTGGGAATTTGTTACCAAAACATTGATGGATAACATGTATATTATATTTTTTTTACGTAAATGTTGAATGTCGAATGCCTTATTATTTTGGTTTTTAACATGCCATTGTTTATCTATATCCAAAATGAGTCTGAATCTTTTCAAATAAATGTTACTTTCTGATTCTAGAAACTGTAATTCATTTTTTATTGTTCTTTTCCTATATATTTGATTTACAGAGCTCTTGGGTTGTCAATTGTGACTGGAAATTCTACTCCTCACATGGATCATAGGTAAAAAACACTATTTTCTTTCTTATTACTTTTCCTTCAAATGTGTTTTATTCTGATCGTCTCTTTATATATTGTAAATTTCCAGCACGTACGCAAACTTCAGAGCATATAGGAAAGCAAATGTTTTTTATTTTAGGTACAAAGAGCCAAATATGTTATCAACCTCATTCACTCATGTATCCCTTTGTTTGTTCATAATTGTGTTGAATTTATTCAACTTAAATGTGTTTCATTCATCCGATTACACCTGAAACAACAGGTTCCCGCAGCAACGCGCGGGCATATTTTCTCGTTTATTCTGTAAAATACTTGCCTTTGTACAACTCCGTTTGTTTAAATGCGCAAGGACAAAAGGCAAGTACTATTTACAATATTTATTTTGTTTGTTTTATGTTTTGAAAATAAAATGATTGTTTAATTTTAATAAGTTATTTCAAATACAAAGGAAAAACATAGCATTACAACAAATATAATTAATTTAAAAAAAAAAAAACGAAAAACTCCTTTAATAATATAATCAATTACGAAATTGAAACAAATATTAATAGCATTCAACTGAAAGGATAAAATCAGCATGGTTTGGTTTATCTTTTCTTGAAGTGTATGGAACTTCCTCATCTTCCGCAGAAAACCTTCTTCTCATGACGTGATTTTTTTTCACTTCTCCAAAAAACGTTTTGGATTAGGAGCTCATTGTCGAGGTGTTGGGATATGATCTCCCGATCATTTTCCTCTTGTCTTTCTTGCCTATTTAACTTCCCGTCTTTCGCCTTTACTTCATCTCTAGCTATATCTTGCTCATATGTTAAGTTGTCTCGTTCCATATTCAGTGTTGTTGGCGAGTCAATTCGTCAACTAGTTTGAATAATCATTATACGAAGAACTCCCTCATGGATGTTACTCGCATATCTATCATGAGATGAATTTTGTTGTTAGTCAGTTGATCAACCTGATCCTCTCTCATCTTTTAAGTCCGGTCTGTTTTGAGCAAACTTCATCTTTTATAAACAGTTATTATTATCTGGAATCTCTCGACCCCGCGACATTATTTTGTGATTTTGCTTTTGTCGGACTATTAGCCCATTTGTTTAACAAAAAAAAAATAAATAAATCAATTCAATTAATCAATAACCATATTAAAATATATCAATTAAACAGAATTTCATGTTAAATTATTAATTAAGGATTTAAATTTGAAAAATTAGATATTTACTTCAAAATTGACGGTGCAATGGTGGGTTTGGTGGCTGACGACAGCGTGAAGACATGGAGGGTGACGATGCGTGGCTGGGCAGCGTTGGCCTGCTGGCTGCTGTCTGCTGTTTTCAATGGCAGAAGCTTCTGCCTTCTTTTTGTCTGAAGTTTGTCTTTGGACCACGGGACTCCAGTTATGCGTGTAATAGGGAACGAGTAGTCCCTTATTATGCTTTATATATTATATATACATACACACACATCTTCTTCTTCTATTTGTTATAAATATGTAAAAGTTAGGGAGATAACCTTTACTAGTGAGGTGTGCGGAGTAGGTGTAAAATATTACACTAAAACTAGAGCACAAGGCAATGACACAGTAAGAGGAGAGAATGGAAACTGAAGTATTAATCTTTCTATCTGTTTCTTCTTGTATTCTTTCTGTCTTTGCGAATAAATTACAAGCATACGGAGTGCTCTATTTATAGAGCATCTCCGATCATGCATCTTAATTACACATTTGAAATTTACATCACCTCTTTTGAAAAGTAACATCCATTGCTTCCAAAGTCTGCATCAAAAGTTTGGGTATTGAAATCTTTACCAAAGTTTGTCAACATTACTGTGGGCATTCAATAACCCACAGCATTTTCAACACTCCCCCTTGGATGCCCACATATCAACATCAGTTGCCTCGTTAAAACCTTGCTTGGAAAAACCCAGTGGGAAAAAACCATAGCGAAGGAAAAAGAGTACAACTTTACCTGGATTGTTGATATAGTGTGAAGTATGCTTATGTTGCCTCGTTAAAACCTTGATAGGAAAAACCCAGTGGGAAAAATCCTAATCGAAGGAAAAAGAGTACAACATGCATGTATCATGGATACTCCCCCTGATTTGTATCTCCCCCTGATTCCGCATTCTCCAAACTTAGCTGTTTGGTAAGTCGATGTAATCCGATGCTTTGCACTAGCTTCTGAAACGTGCACTTTGGTAGAGACTTGGTGAACAAATCTGCCAGATTTTCATTGGAACGGATTTGTCTGACTTCAATAACTTTAGCCTTCTGAAGCTCATGTGCACTGAAAAACTTTGGAGATATGTGTTTAGTCTTATCGCCCTTGATGAATCCTTCCTTCATTTGGGCAACACAGGCTGCATTATCTTCATGGATGACAGTTGGATAGTCTGTCTTCGAAGTTAGACCACATGAATTCCGGATATGATGGATTATTGATCTTAACCAAGAACATTCGTGACTTGCTTCATGTAAAGCAAGTATTTCTGAATGATTTGAAGATGTAGCAACTAATGTTTGCTTTGTTGAGCGCCATGAGATTGTTGTATCTTCATTCTTGAACACATATCCAGTTTGTGAGCGGGCTTTATGCGGATCAGAGAGAAAACCAGCATCTGCATATCCAATAAGGACTTGGTCATCTGTGGAGTTCTTTGAGTAGAAGAGACCCATGTCTGTCGTTCCACGAAGGTATCGCAATACATCTTTGATTCCCTTCCAATGACGAGTTGTTGGAGCAGAGCTATACCTTGCTAACAAATTGACTGAAAAAGCTATATCTGGTCTAGTACATTGTGCTAAATACAATAAAGCACCTACTGCACTCAAATATGGTACTTCTGGACTAAGGACCAGTTCATCATCTTCTTTTGGACGGAATAGATCCTTCTTAATGTCCAAAGAACGAACGACCATTGGCGTGCTGAGTGGATAAGCCTTGTCCATACCAAATCGCTTCAGGATTTTTTCAATGTAAGCTGATTGGTGGACCAAAATTCCACTAGCACAATGCTCGATCTGCAGGCCGAGACAAAACTTTGTTTTTCCAAGGTCTTTCATTTCAAACTCGTTTTTCAGATATGCAGCAGTTTTATTGAGCTCTTCAGGAGTTCCAACTAGGTTCATATCATCAACATATACTGCCACTATGGCAAATCCAGAATTGGATTTCTTAATGAACACATAAGGGCAAATGACATTGTTGATATAACCTTCTTTGATCAAATACTCACTGAGACGATTATACCACATTCGTCCAGATTGTTTCAGCCCATACAAGGATCGCCTCAATTTGATTGAGAGCATACCTCGTGGTTTGTTAGTTGTTTCAGGCAACTTAAGTCCTTCTGGGACTTTCATATAAATGTCAGTATCTAATTCTCCATATAGATACGCAGTGATGACATTCATAAGTTGCATGTCAAGTTTCTCTAAAACCACTAAACTTATCAAGTAACGGAACGTAATTGCGTCCATTACAGGAGAGTATGTCTCCTCATAATCAATTCCAGGTCTTTGTGAAAAACCTTGTGCAACGAGTCGTGCTTTGTATCTTGCAATCTCGTTTTTCTCATTGCGTTTCCTTGTGAATATCCATTTGTAACCCACGGGGTTTACACCAAGCGGGGTTTGGACTATTGGTCCAAAAACACTTCGCTTTTCCAAGGAATTTAATTCTGCCTGGATTGCATCTTTCCACTTAGGCCAATCCTGTCTCTGTTTGCATTCATCAACAGAGCGGGGCTCAATATCATCACTTAATATAATTTCAGTGGCTACAGCGAATGCGAACATATCGTCAATGATTATCTCATTGCGATCCCACAACGCATTAGTACATGCATAATTTATGGAGATTTCTTTGCTTTCATGTACTTCTGTCTCTTCAGGGACATGTGTCTCATCAAGGACATTTTCTTCTTCTGGAAGTACAGAATCATGAATTAGGGATTTGTCATGCATTGTCTCTTCTTGAATGATTTCATTTGGATTCAGCTGTGCCCTCGTTTTTCTCTTTCGATGGGCTGAATCTTTTGAACCTGGTGGTCTACCACGCTTTAGGCGTGCAGCAGATGAATCATTCGCTGCCACGTTATTTTGTCCAACAGGGACATCAATTCTTGCAGGTGCATTTGCAGCTGGTATATGTGATTTTGTCACTTTCATAGCATCATTAAATGCATCTGGCATTTGATTGGCAATGCCTTGAAGATGAACGATCCTTTGCACTTCATTTTCACATTGAGTGCTACGTGGATCAAAATGAGACAATGTGGGAACAACCCATGTCAGCTCTTTCCGTTCTTCAGGAACGGTCTTTTCTCCCCCTAACGATGGGAAGGCTGTCTCATCAAAGTGACAATCAGCAAAACGAGCTGTAAACATATCACCTGTTAAGGGTTCCAAATATCTAATGATAGATGGTGAATCAAAACCCATATAAATTCCCAGTCTGCGCTGAGGTCCCATTTTAGTTCGCTGTGGTGGTGCAATAGGCACATAAACAGCACAACCAAAAACTCGTAAATGTGAAATGTTTGGCTAATGTCCAAACACGAGTTGTACTGATGAGTATTGGTGGTTGGCTATAGGTCTCAATCGAACCAATGATGCAGCATGTAAAATTGTATGTCCCCATACAGACACTAGCAATTTTGTTTTCATAAACAGAGTGCGAGCTATTAACTGAAGCCGCTTAATCAATGCTTCTGCTAAACCATTTTGAGTATGGACATGAGGAACAGGGTGTTCAACATCAATGCCCAATGTCATGCAGTAATCATCAAAGGTTTGAGACGTAAATTCACCAGCGTTATCAAGTCGGATCGACTTAATGGGATAATCTGGGAACTGTGCTCGTAACTTAATTATCTGAGCAAGAAGTCTCGCAAAAGCTACATTCCGAGTAGACAAGAGACAAACATGTGACCATCGGGTAGATGCATCAACCAAAACCATAAAATATCGAAATGGTCCACAAGATGGTTGAATAGGCCCACAAATATCCCCTTGAATTCTTTGCAGAAATGATGGGGATTATGCATCAACCTTTAGTTGTGATGGTCTAATTACCAACTTCCCTTGAGAACAAGCCTTGCAAGGGTTATCATTCGAGACAGCAATATGTTTGCTCAATAATGGATGTCCATTAGAGTTGGTAATGATTCTACGCATCATGGTAGATCCTGGGTGACCCAGATGATCATGCCAGAGCATGTAGACCTTTGAATCAATGAACTTCTGGTTCATGACAGTATGTGATTCAACTGTCCTTATGTATGTACAATACAATCCACTCGACAAACCACGCAACTTCTCCAATATACGCTTCTGGGTATCATTGGAGGTAATGCATAGATACTCCACATTTTCTGCACTTTTCGTTGCAATGTGGTATCCATTTAAACGTATGTCTTTGAAACTCAACAAATTTCGAGTAGATCGAGTGGCGTACAACGCATTCTGTATGGACAATATTGTTCCATTTGGTAACATAATCTGGGCTTTCCCTGAGCCTTCAATCACATATGAAGGGCCTGATATTGTTGTTACCCCTATTCTTGTGAGCATTAAGCTGGAGAAATACTTTCGATCACGAAGTATTGTATGCGTGGTTGCGCTGTCTGCAATACAAATATCTCCGCCATTGCTCTTGTTTTGAGAATGACCACAATTCTTATCCATGCTTTCTGAGTAAGGGAATCACAGTTAAAAGCATGTTATAACAAGAAATTCAACTGCCATTTTTATTGAATTTTGAAATGCAAGTTTATGAACTACAAGTTCAATACATCAAACATAAACTTATTCAATCGGACCGGTAAAC
The DNA here is from genome assembly GCA_036320875.1 of Cotoneaster glaucophyllus. Taxonomy (NCBI): domain Eukaryota; kingdom Viridiplantae; phylum Streptophyta; class Magnoliopsida; order Rosales; family Rosaceae; genus Cotoneaster; species Cotoneaster glaucophyllus. The sequence continues at coordinate 254,347 of CM070070.1, read as the reverse complement.
TTCATTCCCCCTTTCCATAATGAAGTCCGAGACATCTAGGTGGGTGGTGTCCAACTGCCCTGATAAGTCAGACACTGGATCAGGTATGCCCATTGGTTTAGCCTGGTCGAGAAAATTGGTCTTGACACCCTTCTCCTTGAGGGAGGCTTGATACAGATCCACCAGATGTTTTGGGGTACGACAAGTACGCGCCCAATACCCATTGCCACCACATCTATGGCATGCTCCTTCAAAGTTTCTGGGAGCATTGTTCATGTGAGCCTTGCCTTTGTGGCGATTCACATTCTTGAAGCTTGGGGCTGAATTATGCCTCGGAACCTGGTTATGAAACTGAACACCATGGTTCTTGCCTTTCCTGTTCCACTGACCTCGCTTGTGACCACGTCCTCGTTTATGATTATCACCACCAGAGGATGTGGCGTTCACTTCGAGGGAAGCAACATTCACTTCTGGGAATGGTGCAGATCCAGTGGGTCGGGAATGATGGTTTCTCATCAAGAGCTCATTGTTCTGTTCAGCTACCAAGAGCACAGATATCAGCTAATTGTACTCAGTGAAGCCTCGCGCTTTATACTGCTGCTGCAGGAGCACGTTGGAGGCATGAAATGTGCTGAAAGTCTTTTCCAGCAAATTTTCCTCAGTGATAGTATCCCCACAGAGCTTCGTCTGAGAGGTAATTCTGAACAACGCATAATTGTACTCAGCCACTGATTTGAAATCCTGGATCCTCAGGTGAGTCCATTCATAGCGAGCTCTTGGAAGAATCACCGTTGTCTGGTGATTGTATCTGTTTCTCAAGGCATTCCAGAGAGCTAACGGATCTTCAACCGTTAAGTACTCGCTCTTTAACCCCTCATCAAGATGGCGGCGCATAAAGATCATGGCCTTTGCCCGATCTTGTGAGGATGAGCTGTTCTTTTCCCTGATGGTATCTCCAAGATTCCCTGCTTCCAGATGGATCTTGGTATCCAGTACCCAGGTCAGGTAATTCTTCCCGGTAATGTCCAAGGCAGCATACTCAAGCTTTGCCAAGTTCGCCATTTTCTTTTCTGAAAGAAAATGAGATGTGTAAGAACTTGCAATAATATGTATTCCTGGAGGAATATAGTGTTAGAACTTCTGGTTCTTACAAATTTTTTCATTTTGATCTTCAGGCCAAAATGATAAGCACTAGAAACTTCTGGCTCGAGATTTTCAAGATGAATGAGGAGGGCGATTGTACCGCACCATTCTCATTGAAATAATATAACATAGAATGGGTGATTATTCCGCACCACTCAAGTAGCAGAAAATTTAAATACGCAGAGCAGGATGGGCGATTATACCGCTCCACCTAAAATTGCAATAAAATTAAATCTGCAGTCCAAGATAGGCGATGATACCGCACCATCTTGGATCGCAGTAAGATTAAATTTGCAGTTCAAGATGGGCGATTGTACCGCACCATCTTGGATTGCAGCAAAATAAATAATGGGTTAGTAATCAATATCTAAACCAAACAAGAAATCAAAGATGTATGTACCCGTCAGGTTGAGAACTAGGAGCAGGCATGGAGCAAATAGTTCGTCGCGAGGGTATATCGCGCAGTTGAGGCAGAGGAAGAAGATGAACAGTAAAATCCTCAGAGGAAACATTTTTTTTTTCTTTCTTTCTTTCGTTCGGCGAAGAAGAATGAGAGAATTATTTCTTTTAGTGAAGAGGAAAGAGAAATAGTTATATTTTAGAGACTCGTGCTGATAACGTGTTATAAATATGTAAAAGTTAGGGAGATAACCTTTACTAGTGAGATGTGCGGAGTAGGTGTAAAATATTACACTGAAACTAGAGCACAAGGGAATGACACAGTAAGAGGAGGGAATGGAAACTGAAGTATTAATCTTTCTATCTGTTTCTTCTTGTATTCTTTCTGTCTCTGCGAATAAATTACAAGCATACGGAGTGCTCTATTTATAGAGCATCTCCGATCATACATCTTAATTACACATTTGAAATTTACATCACCTCTTTTGAAAAGTAACATCCATTGCTTCCAAAGTCTGCATCAAAAGTTTGGGTATTGAAATCTTTACCAGAGTTTGTCAACATTACTGTGGGCATTCAATAACCCACAGCATTTTCAACACTATTCTATATATAAAGCGAGAGGCAGTGAACAGTGGAATTTGGTGTAATCGGCTTCGACAAAATTAATGGGACCAAAATGCCCCTCCACCAAAAAAATTCAAAACCAGCCAAAGATAATATATCAAATCATGCAGGGTAATTTGGTAATTTGGTCATCTTAAAATATAATATAAATATAGGTGGGGAAAGAGAAAAGAATAAAAAAATAAAAGGGAAGCGAGAAAAGAATAAACAAATGACAATGTTGATGATGCCCACGTGATGGGGAATAAAAATATAATAAAAAAATCATGAATGTTGTGTTCAAAATATCTTAAGAGGCGTGTAACGCCGGTGATAAAAAAATAAAATAATGAAATAAAAAAATATTGAAGCAATTCACACATAAATGTATTTAAAATGTATAAGTCGCGCGTAGTGAGCTGTGATTCACAAAATGCATTTTGCATCCGATTGTTTATTAAATATTATTTCTCAATTTTTAAGCACTTAAGAGGTGCGTAGTGCTTGTTATAAAAAAAAGTCTTTCGCATGCGCATAATAATGTGACTCCATTAGTTGTCAAATGATCATTTTTTTAACAAACGATGTTATCTACACTAAGGGGAGGGAATGAGTTTAGCCTCACAATAGGCTAGCAATCAGTTGTTTATTAAATATTATTTTTTCTAATCTTAATTTAAATTCAATAAAATGTAGATGAAAATTGAAAGACCTATTTTATTAAATGTATTTATTATTCATTACCATCTATATTAATAAATATATTTAAAACATGGAAATCGCACATAGCACGCCGTAATTCAAAAAATATCTTCTGTACGCATGTGAACACGTTTATGGAGACGAGTTATATTAGAAAACCGAAACATGTCGCTTTAACTTCTTCTTTTTTTAGATAAAAAAATCGTTGTTTTGGCCTGGGTGCAGCACACAACTCAGTAGCAACATTTAGTGCATGTTCAGAGAATCAGAGGGGCGAATTTTTACACTTAGTGTCGATTTCTGACCGGAAGCCCGGCCACACCTCCTTGCGCCTCTATAGCTTCACCAATGAATCTTAGAGCAAGGCATAACGGGTTGAATCGTTATCTGATCAAACCATTAAAAATCGTTAACATAACAAATTTGACACAATACGATCCGCTAATAATTACTTTGACACGACCATGACAAACACACGAGTTTTGCCAGGTCTTCAATAGTAACATGTAACGGAGATGAATAGTGTTCATTAAATATACAGGTGTCATATTAATCTCCAAATGTACATTGTACAAGCTGAAAACAGAAGCAAAAGCGAAAACCGTCCAAGGGAACACACGTGAGGGGTGACGAATCTCTCCCATGGCAGAAGAAGGACAGCCAGATGCCCAACTGTTTCAGCTCCTCTCTGGTCTCCTTCAACAGGTTTTATTTATCTTCTCCTTTCCAAATCCACCATTTATTTCTTCCAATTTCACCTGATTTGATTTGCTTCGCGTTTCTAACTTCTCTTTTACGGTTTTAATTTGTCAAAATTATGAATAGAAACATGGTTCTAATCATCTGTGTGTGGCAGAAAACCGCTTTTTGTCTTGATAAATTTATGATCTGGGTGTTTGAGTTTATGGTGTTCTAAGCTGTTCTTACTTCAAATTTCTTTTTTAGAATGTGTTTTACTAGCTGACTTGGGGCTTTTAGCTTTCGCTTGATTTGGATTCTCTTGACGAACCTCTGATGAATTGATAGATATCATTATTAGCCATTTGTTGTATGTCAATTGATTCTTGAATACTTGAGTAATTGGATTCCAATCCCTGCGAGATACCATTTTGTGTCATACTGAAGGTAAAATTGAAGACAGTCATGCCAATCCAAACTCTTATGCAATGTGATGGCGTAATGCCATGTGGGGGCTTATAGTTCCAGTAGCAGTGAACATTTACCCCCACACTTAAGGCCAGAGTTCGAATTCCCCTTTGACCGGAAGAAAATTACAATGTCTCTTCTGAATGATGTGGTAGACATGTCTCTTGTTTTAGAAAAGGGACTCTTGTCATGAACATATGTAGGATTCATTTCAACATGATGTCGAATTAAAGAGGTGAGTGGTGGAAGAGATTCCGTATGATGTCAAGCGCTTCATGTTTTTCACACATAAGGTATTGCTACTTAACTGATTGCAAAAGAGGTGACTGAAATCCTGAAGAGAAAGTTGCAAAACATAAATAAATAATTATGCATTTGAGATTGAAACTGAGGCACAGTTCCTCTTTCTTTCTGGTAATGATGCAAAATCCTCCTTTTTTCTATTGAATTTGAAAATCTAGTAGGAGAGATTGTCCTAGCTTTATCTTCAAAAGGTGAATATGATCTAATGGGGTAAAATATCAGGGGAGGATGCCAATCATCATATACTTGCTAAGAATGGCTAACACTAGTAGCAATATCGCTGAATGCTTCAATGAATTTCCATCTTTTCTTTTTGGGAAAATTATTGATTCATCCCCTTGCTTAACCTTTGAAACTAGTAAGCCTATTCTTTTGAGTTATTTTATGACAGTTACACCCGTTTTGTTTGCTAGAGGGTGCATATGTCAGAGTAAGACTGCCCAACTTTTGGATGATGGAGTAAGAATGACTGGCAAATATATTCGTGTGGTTTTTTATGACACTTACAAACTTCCTCTGAGGGTCATGGAGACTATATTAAAGTTTTACAGTTAATATAAAATATTAGAAAAGAACTACTTGTGTAGGCAAATTTTGGGGCAGTAGCTGGAAAATTTAGTTAGAGAATGTTTTCAAAGCTCTTTTAGGAGATTGAGTTTGTGTACGTGAATGTCGTAGCATGAAAGCCTTGTATTGATGTGCCGTGTGATTCGTATATACGTTTTTATCTTTGTTCTCGAATACTAAAAGCATTCGCATCCCACCTAATTGAAAATGGTTTTCACAGTTGTTGGAAGAAGAAAGTCAATGTGGGATATATGACAACTATGCTTTTGTCTAGTTCTAAACACACTTTGCCAAATCAGGGTCTGATGTATGTAGTCCTGGTTTTGGAACTACTTTTGTATGTTTGTATGAATGTTTTCCTTTCATTTTCCCCTGAGAAGGAACTTTTCTATAACTTATACTGTGAAGGTGGAAGCATTGACCAATGAAGAAGAAGTTGAATTACGTTCAAAAATCGAAGCCCTTGGATTGGAGGTTACAAAACTTCCGTCGCAGTCAACACAGCATCTGGACGAGGTAGTTTGAAAATAGATTCTCTTTTCCAAGTTTTCCTCATTTCTCCTCAATGTTTTACACATTCAGAAACAAAACAATCATGAATTCTATATATGAAATAAATATTTAAGGTCTTTTCTCTGTTGGTGTATATATCTGCATACCATCTGTTCAGCTGGAAATAGCCAAGGAGTTGGATAAATTATCCGCAAAGTTGGATGATGTAGATGAGATGATTTCTTCAGCAATGGCTACAGATCCCCAGGTGAAGTCACTGTTGAGCGATACTGCTCATGTATGGATGCCGGTTATTACTGCCACTGCTGATGAACGACGCAATTTTACAACTTCAGTGGCAGATGATAACCCAGAAGCAAAAGAGAGAAGTTCCAGTTAGCTGTTGGCACCTTCCAACATTGAGAAGAAAAGTACCACTAGAGATCAATAGCTAGCTGGTGTGCATGTTTGTTTTCTAGTCTAGTCGTTCCTGTTAAATTTCAGATTCTTCAGTTAACAGTGGCAGGATTTTGTTGTGTATTGAGCCCATCCTAATAAGCGTTTAAGTAAACACCACGCTGACGATGAGATGCCAGTTCTACATATTCCTTATATTCAACAAAACCCGTAAAATGGGGATTTATTTTGGTGCTTGTAGCATTACTCTTTTTTGTTGGGTGCTTAAAAACGACAGCAAATTCAGATGATCGTTTTTCGGGTCAAGGCTGAACGAGAAATGAAAATAAATAGGTTATCCTTCCCGAGTTGTTTGTAATATCATTTGAGAGATGTAGATAAAGTGAAATATATATATGTAAGTCTCTTCATTGAGGCTTCTTATGAGCCTTCATTGTGTCGGCTCATTGTACCCCCTTGATGCAAGAAATTCATAGAAGTCAAGACGGCCTCTACAGATAAACTGGTAATGATAAACCCAATCCTCAGCAATACTCAAATTTATTCAATTCCAAATTCCAATCATATGAAAGATCAAAATGTCCTTGCAGCCTTCTCTATTAAACTTATGAAATAGAATATTTATTTAGGAGGAGCCGAGGAGGACTGAAAATACCAATGTACCAGAATACAACTGAACTGATCGAAGAACAAACATGGGAAAAAGGCCGAAAAAATCTCAGAAATCCAGCCAAAATGGTTAGCAGACAAGGTTCTGAATTTATTTACCAGACGAGGACGATGCCCAAGCTATAAAAAAAATAGTGCCAAATAAACCAATGCACCAAGATAGAACTGATGCAAAAATAAACGCGAGAAAATACACGATAAGCCTTAGAGGTCCAGCCAAAATGGTTAGCAGAGAAGGGCCTTGGGCAGCATCATCCTTTTCAACCGTGCCCGATTTATCTTTGATCGAATTTCCATAGTCATACAGAGGAGGGTTTGAGTTTTTTGATGCAGACACAGCATGCCATCTTTCCCTTATTTGCAATCTCAAAACACTCTTCTGGAACCTGATTAGAAGAAAGAAAGAAAGAAAAGAAAAAAAAAAAACTCTTAAAGTTTAAGGATACTTAACATCCATCTATTATTGATCTTGACGTTAACTTGAACCATTCATAATTTACAAAAAAGATTGACATGCATGCAAATACAGTCTACGAAAACAACAATCAAATTTTCGACTTGTTCTTCAGCCAACTAATCAAGCAAACAAGAAGTTCTCAAGTCACAAGACTCAAGAGGTGAAAACAAAACAAAGCCAGAAATTCAGGTACCTGAAATTGACAGGCGCTGCTTTAACGGCACTGAGTTTGACGGCGTGAGTGATCGGAATTTGAGGTTTTGCTGTAGGAAGATGCAATTGGGATGGTCTTGCTCCCGCTTCTGCTGCCACGACGGATGTCATGTTCGTCATGTTTCAATCGTAATGTGAAAAAGACTCAAACCAACGTAAGGTGGCTCTTGGTTGAAATAAAATATACGAGTGGGGAGAAACAATTAATAAATAAATAAAAATTAACAGAAAATCAGTGTGTAGGGTTTACTTGGGGATAAAGCCAAGTTTCTCCAATTACCACTGTTCTAAAAATCCCCGCCTAGCGCCGCCTAGGCCCCGCCTAGGCGCTAGGCGGTTGGTCACCGCCCCGATTAATGCCTAGGCGTTTGAAAATTAAGAAAGGGCGCCTAGACCTGCTGAGGCGCCGCCTAGACCGCCTAGGCACCCGCCTAGCCCGCCCAGACCCGCCTAGGTTGCAACTCACTTAGATAGAAAATAGATAACTTTCATTTTGCATTTTATTTTTTTCAATAAATTGTAAGAGACTTGTTGAATACTTAAATGAATACACATTATATGCATGTTATCCATGTTTTCATTATGTTCCAATACCTTCTAATATATATGTTATTCTATTTTGTAGTTTATAATGACATTATATATATTTTAAGTATAAATAGACACTTATTTACACGAAATATAATAGATTTACTTAAATCCGCCTAATCCGCCTAGGCGCCCGCCTAGGCGCTAGGCCCTAGCTCGCCGCCCGACTAGCGCCTAGCGTCTTTTAGAACCTTGCCAATTACATAAAACTATCTGTATTTTATTTAACAAACAACACTTCTCTTTTTTAAATTCAAAGAAGGTAAAATTTTAAGTTTATCCTTATTTTGATAAGAAGTCTATAATTACTTTTAAAATAGTGAACATTATATTGAATATGGAACCAAATATTTAAGTTGAGAGTTTAATCTACGTATTTCCTCTTCTTATTTTTTTTTTGTTTTATCAATTAGTATTTTGTTCTGTGTAACTAAAATTATTTAAGTTGAGAGTTTAATCTACTCTAAGATTAATCTGAGAGTTCATATAAAAAAAGTACTTCATAAGTCCTCGAGGACCTTTGGGAGCAGCTCTCATGATTTCAATTAGATTATGAATCTAATAGGAAAGGGAATTCTATTTGGAATAGGGTTCCGTATTGAATTAGGTTTCCTAATTTTGTTGAATAGAAGCAATAGGAAATCAATATCCTATTATGACTAGGACTGTGATGGAAAATTGTTTCCATATCCAAAGTAGATTCTTAAAGTTATAAATCCTATTTAAAAGAGAATTTTTATTGACATTCTAAAATTCTCATTTTACCCTTTAAATTTTATATATTTAGAAAGAAAAATACACTTATGAGAAGTGTAGAAAGAGATTTTTGGAGTGCTAATAACATTTCTCATTTAAATTATCATTTCCTAGTCGAATTAAAAACTTTAATTGTTGTAATTTCTCTTTGAGTAGTGGGTGCTAAGATGGAGAACAAGTTGGACTTGGATCCTAACCTTACAAATTTCGGCATACCCTCGGGATACTAGGGCCGAAATATGTGGTACAATTGAATGTATAATTAGAATGAGAATTTGTTTTTTTTATTTATTTAAATTTATTGCTGAATATAAATGTAAGAATGATTATGGATTAGATTATATAATTGAGCTATGTGGTTGGCCGCTATAATACGAGAGTATGGTTTGGCCTTGTATGTTTTGTTCTTAATTTTGAATTTTCCTTCGGATTTAATTAAATGGGGCTTGCATGCCTCCTCCCTTTTGTGGTCTTCTTCCTTATCAAACTCCCCTAATCCTTCGGGATTAAGTTTTTACTTAAACATATGACGTATGGATTTAGATGGTTAGCTTGGAAGGAAGATTTGAAGATGATCCTGAGAAGAATTAAGAGAAAAAGGCACGGCCCCAAGGCTAGCTTTGAATGAATAATGATTATATTTTTTACTTGTTTGTTTAATTTTATTTGAGGAAGTGACGTTAGAATTAACAACAAATCACCCGCCTAGACCATAACCAGCTCCTTTGACCCACACGATGCGATGTCATTAGATCCTATGTTTTAAATTTCGTTTGAGACAAATATGTATGAAACCTGTAACAAAACCCTCACCAATTATTATTGAATTTGAAAATTATTCTATTCCTGGCCTTCCACCGAAGCGCGTAGTCACTATAGAGGACCGCTCTAAATGCTTGCCATGGTGGGAGATTTAGGGACTCCAAATGATTGGCTAATGCATACTAATGTCGAGGTTAGACTACCGTGGTTGCTTGAGGTTTATTTAAGGTTCAAATTCCAACACGGCACTATTTGTTGAGTAACAATTCAACTAATGTTAAATTAGGATTAGTTGTACAAGCAATTTAAATTAGACATTAGAGGCCAAACATAATTGGAGCATGCATAAGATGCATAGGAGTAGCATACACTCTCCTGAATGGGCGTGATAGAATGAATAGTTGTTCATGCGGTTTTTAGTCTGCCATTGCAAATTTCCAATCCCATCTATGAAAATGGTCCATGCCTAGTGGGAGCAACTCCCGATTTCGTAAAGGCTTAATTCGAAATCGAATAAATTAGAGGGGACAAGAATTAAAATAAAGACCCATTTTAATCGGAATATGAATTTCGCTAATTATAATTTTGTTTTGTTTTCTATAGACAAGAATCTTCGTAATAGCTCAGCAAAAACCCAAACCTTTCTCCTTATTCCCATCTTCTAGCCACCAACTACCATTGTTGAGAAAGTCAAGGATCATCCTCAAGGTACTTGCCAATGTTATGAGTCAATCAACAATATTGAGGATTAATATTTTCCTTTCTTGTATTATGAGCTGTCAATTAATAGCTAGTTAGTAGGAATTGATTGTAAATATGTGGCTACATATAGTAGTTTTGTACAAAGATTTTTTCAATGAGAATTGGGGGAATAATAACCTTCCAAATTTACATGGTACCAGAGCCCTCCCTGGGTTCTTGTTTTTTCGGGTTATGGTAGAGGATTCAACGTCTGGCATTGAAACAAAATTAGCAATGGCCAAACTTGAACCTTCCAGTGATCCTGCTAGTCCTTTTTACGTTCATCACTCCGATCACCCTGGAATGATGCTCGTTTCAACCAAACTTACCAGTGAAAATTATGGCACTTGGTGTCGTTCCATGTCTATTGCACTCAGTGCGAAGAACAAATTAGGGTTCGTTGATGGAAGTGTTGAACAACCATCTGCGAATACAAAGCCCACAGAATCTTCTCTTTGGCAACGGTGCAACGACATGATTCTCATGTGGATTCTTAATACACTTTCCGGCGACCTTGCCACCAGTGTGGTGTACATGACGACAGCCAAAGATGTTTGGGATGATCTTCGAGAACGTTTTTCTCAACAAAACGTGTCTTGACTCTTTGAAATCCAGCGTGACCTTGCACGTCTTACACAAAATCAGCGACCCATCAATGTGTATTTTACCAAACTTAAAGGTTTGTGGGATGAGATGGATTCCTACCAAACTTTAAAGCCATGTTCTTGCGGGGCTGTTCAATCTAACCACGAACAGGTGGAGAGAACCAAGGTTTTTCAGATTTTAATGGGGTTGGACGACTCATATTCTGCAATTCGTGGACAGATTTTGCTTCTCCAACCATTGCCGACGATTCGATCTGTCTATTCCATGTTGACACAAGAAGAAAAGCAACGAGACATGGCTGCTGGGCCTACCCTTGTTGAACCTGCAGCCATGGCTGTTCAAACCAGCCGTGGGAATGGTAGTCACAATGGAAAAGGACGATCCACCGACAGGAAGCCGTTGCATTGTTCGTACTGTGATAAAGATCATCATGTTGTTGAAACATGTTGAAAGCTCCATGGATATCCTCCGGGGCACCGTCTTCATGGTAAGTCAAATGGTTTGCAGAGTTCCAGTGGACGTGACAATAAATCAAGCAGCAGACCCGCTGCTAACAATGTAGTCTCTACCGTTGCCTTTACGTTTTTGGGAAGAATGTATCCTCACCGCAGTGTACCTCATCAATCGCATACCTACACCACTCTTAAAGGGTCTCACACCCTATGAAAAACTTTTTGGTCATTCTCCTAAATATACTCACCTCCGTAGTTTTGGGTGTTTAGTTTATGCTACCAATTTAAACCCTAAACATAAATTTGATGTTCGAGCTCGTAAATGTGTTTTTATTGGGTATCCTTTTGGGCAAAAAGCATATAAGTTGTATGATCTTAATTCCAAACAATTTTTTACCAGTCGGGATGTTGTGTTTCATGAAACAATTTTTCCATATCAAACCTCTATTTCACCACCTATGGACACCTCACATACTATCCTTCCACCACCAGATACCAACCTTAAGCCATCCCATCCATCACCCCCTTTGTCCCATTCACCAGATAATTTTTCCCACTCACCCGACAATATTTCCCACTCACCGACCTCCTCAAACCCCATAATCCCCATTCCACCACCTGAATCCACCCATCATGACCAGCCGCATGCTCCCACTGAGCCCACTGTCATTTCCGAGGCCCTTACAGAAGTTCCAGCAAATGAGGTCCCTCATTCCGTGCGTCATTCCACACGGACACGCACCAAACCTGCCAAGCTTCATGATTACATTTGTTCTCAGGTTACGTTGTCTCCAACCAGTCCCTCGTCTGCCAGTCCTGGTACAAGGTATCCTATTTCCCATTATTTGTCTTATCACGACCTATCTCCCAAGTATCCTTTTTTTCTTGCCAATATTACTTCCATGTTGGAACCTAATAGTTATGCAGAGGCTTGTCAACATTCTCACTGGCGTCAGGCCATGGCCGAAGAGATTCAGGCCCTTGAGGCTAATCACACTTGGAGTCTTACAGCCTTACCTCGTGGTAAAGAACCTATTGGTTGTTGTTGGGTTTACAAAATCAAGACTAAGGCTGATGGCAGTATTGAAAGCTATAAGGCTCGCTTGGTAGCTAAGGGCTACACACAATTGGCAGGCATTGATTATCATGACACATTCTCGCCCACTGCCAAACTTGTCACTTTCCGCTGCATTTTAGCTCTTGCTGCCGCTTCTTCCTGGCATCTCCATCAACTAGATGTCCATAATGCTTTCCTTCATGGTGATCTTGCGGAGGAAATCTACATGGATCCTCTACCCGGTCTTCAGCGACAGGGGGAGAATTTAGTGTGTCGCCTACACAAATCTCTTTATGGGATGAAGCAAGCTTCTCGACAATGGTTCTTTAAGTTTTCTCAAGCTCTTCATGCCGCAGGATATGTTCAATCCAAAGCCGATTATTCCTTGTTTACCAAACAAAAAGGAAAGTCATTTACAGTCCTTCTCATTTACGTTGACGACATTTTGATTACAGGAAATGATTCACATGCCATTGATTGTCTTAAAAGTTTTTTGAATGCCAAGTTTCTTATCAAGGATCTTGGTAATTTAAAATATTTTTTAGGCATAGAAGTGGCGCGCTCCAAGAAAGGTATTTTCCTTTCACAATGAAAATATTTATTGGATATCCTTGATGATGTTGGACTTTTAAGATCTCGGCCGACAAATTTTCCAATGGAGCAAAATCTCAAATTGCTTCCTGATGAGGGAGAGGTTCTTAAAGATCCTGCAAAATATCGAAGATTGATTGGTCGTCTCATTTATCTCACTATTACAAGGCCGGATATTACATATTCAGTTCACCTATTGAGTAGGTTTATGCAGACTCCTCGCATTCCGCATTATGATGCTGCCTTGCGTATTTTGAAATACCTCAAGGGTACCCCCGGCCAAGGTATAATGTTTCCCTCTCAGAATTCATTGAAGTTAAAGGCATATTGTGATTCCGATTGGGCAGGATGTCCTACTACTCGACGTTCAACCACTGGCTATTGCGTTTTCCTTGGAAATAGTCTTATTTCATGGAAAAGCAAGTGACAGAAAACTATATCTTTGTCTTCTGCTGAAGTCGAATATAGATCCATGGCAGCAGCATGTTGTGAGCTTGCATGGCTTCAAAGCCTTTTTCGAGATCTCCAAATTCAAGACCAAGGGCCGGCTACTTGTTATGCGACAATCAAGCCGCTCTTCAGATTGCGGCAAATCCGGTGTTTCATGAGCGAACAAGGCACATTGAGATTGATTGTCACTTTGTTCGAGATAAGATTATGGAAGGAAAAATTATGACGGGATTTGTTCCTTCCATATCGCAACTTGCTGATTTGTTCACTAAAGCGCTTGGGAAGGAAAGATTTCATTCTTTGCTAGGCAAGTTGGGAGTTCACAACATTCACTCACCAACTTGAGGGGGAGTGTTGAGAAAGTCAAGGATCATCCTCAAGATACTTGCCAATGTTATGAGTCAATCAACAATATTGAGGATTAATATTTTCCTTTCTTGTATTATGAGCTATCAATTAATAGCTAGTTAGTAGGAATTGATTGTAAATATGTGGCTACATATAGTAGTTTTGTACAGAGATTTTTTCAATGAGAATTGGGGGAATAATAACCTTCCAAATTTACAACCATAGTTACAGATTTTCCAGCAGCTGCATGCATTTATAAAACTCTTTCTCCCAGTTGCTTAAATTTTCGCCAACGACCTGAGTAGACGCAATAATTTCATCGGGTATAGAATTTTAAATCTACTTCTTAATTATCCTCTCATTTTTTCCACAAAGGATAGAAGTACTCATTACGTAAACCTAAATTAGGTAGTTCAAGTTCAGCTACTAGCTCTATGAAGAATCATATCACATATGCTAGAACTTCATATATGTAACTACCACTTTAGTATAAGTCAATGCTGTTAGGCAGGTTATACTAATATCTGTATTGTTGTGGTTGTGGATCATTATGAATGAGGAAAAGAAGTACCTGTATTAGTTAGAAACTAACAGACGTGAGGACAGGTTTATTTAATATATACTTGGAGTAACTAGACGACAAGGAATTGTTCATCAAATTCATCTCGCTGGAAGACGTGTTCTTTCTGTTAATTAATTTGTTTGGTCCCGTCCCGTACGTTTACTTTTCCAGTTGATTAACTTACGCACGTAACATATATATATATTGATAATCCTTTTCAGTTAATGAGTTTCGACTGAAACGGCACGCTTAACTTTGGATGAAATTGCATTTTCAATCGGACACTCGCACTCCGTCACTCCCCCGCCAAAAAGGTATCTTTCCTCCTAAGTACTCATAATCTTACAAATTGCCCTTATTTCGTCTTTTTCGTTTTGTTTGGTACCAACAAACAGTGACCTCACTTCACACATTCTCTTCGCTTGATCACTTTATACTTACCTATATATATATATACACCTCAAATATATCATATATATCATCAGCTAGCTCTCTCCAAAATCGGCTCCTTTTCAGAACAATGATCACTTTTGATCCCACTCGCGCGGGGCGGTATTGGCTAAATTGTATCTTTTCAAGCTACCAGCTCTGAGGTAAGAAACTTTAATCTTTTCTTCCATATAGATAAATCAAACAAGTGATGAATCCGCTGTGTTTGATTTCTTACATTTAATTGGGACTAAAATTTTCTATTCAGTGTGATAAATTAGTTTTAAGACATCATTCTACTTTAGTCATCTTCATTTGTCGCATATATGATCATATACTGATATAGCATGCACCACGTAACCAACTCGCTCTTGGTTTTATATTAATATATATATGTATGTATATATATAGAAAGAAGCTTAATATAAGTCCTCTCTTTTTCCTCAAAAAGCATAATATCAAATTGATGACCATTTTATCTTTCAAACAATAAATATTGATGAACTAAGTTTTCATTTCCACAGGTGGGTAGATTGCCCTATTAGTTAGGGCTTGATAATTTTTTTAGTGGGTAGATTGCCCTATTAGTTAGGGCTTGATAAATTTTTTAGCATACCATCAATGTTACTGTTATTGTTTTAATTTAACTAAGTGTTGAATTTCATCACAAAATAACTCAGTTATATGAGAAACACCTATATATAAATTGTATATTTTTTGTATTTCTTTGATGTGGGACTCTATGAAAAATTGGGTGCCTCAAGTTCCATTCTATATATTATTATGTTTTCTTTTTATAAGTTTGTAATTTAGTGCTAATAAATGGCCTTCATTTTCAAATCACTATGTCTCGAGTTCAAACTCTCCCTCCTTAGTATAGTTTGTAATTTAGTATAGTAATATCGCTTGATTAAAAGAAATTATTTTCAAAACCTTTTGAGATGAGTTGCCAAAAGGTCTTCTCGTGCGAAAATAGCACAATACTCTATATGCAATGGAGTTAATATGCAGGAGTTTCCCTTTATTAGGAAAAGAATCACATCATTGTGAAAAACCATATGCTAGCTTGATGAAATTAGGACATACCTACCGAAATATATCTCAAGTTTAACTGTCGCGCGTCGAGATCAAGAACCATCAATAATAGGAACGCACGAAATTAGTGCCCTAGGTGTATACACCAAGGACGTAGGGTAGGGAGAGTTGGTCATATGTAGAGTTTCCTCCAAGAGTTTCCCCATAGCTAGGTATCTGCCTGTACAATGATGAACCAAACATAGAGGGAGCGATTCGTGAGAATGCTATGAGGAAGAAAATCTCCTAGGCATTTCGGCTAGAATGGGATGGTCTAACCCGCACGGGCCGCACCTCCTGACCTTTATTTATAGTGGTCGTGTTAGAGTGTAGATGCGTTAAGTTGGAGCCCATGTCCTCATTTAATCAGCATGATTTATGAAAATGAAGGCCGTATGTCTACCAGAGCAATCTATCATATGAAAGAAAAAACAAAATAATATATAGAATGAAACTTGAGGTAAGCAATTTTTCATATTAATGGTTAATGGGTAATGTTTTCCCTCCAAATTGATTATTAGACATATAATTGCATATCTATATATAAGTAGGAATTAATTTAATTTCATATTTAAAAAAAAAATGTCATATGAACTTAACACTATAATCAATTTGTCATATGAATTAAAAATTTAAGCAATTTGTCATATTAACTTTTTGAAATTATTAATTTGTCATATACCGTTAACTCCGTTAGGTTTTCTATCTAAAATAAATCGTATGCCTTGTACAAGACTTGTGTTTGGGTACATTTAGGACATTTTAACTATCCTAAAAATTTGTTTTCGACGAAACAAGAATATAGGGTTTCGACAAACTAAAAAATGAATATGATTATATAATAGAATAATATTTTTTATTCTAAATAAAAATGAAACTTAATATAATGACATGATATAATTTTGATCAAGTTTCTCTCCAATAGTATGGTCCTCAAAACACATATCACATGTTCTTGAAATATAGTTGTCCTTTATAACAATGGTAAATATCAAACTTACATTATTTTTACAAAGTTATTGCTCATCGCAAACAATGAACTGAAAATGAGGTCACATGTCCAAAATAACCCTAAACACAAGTCATGTGCAAGTATTTTGGATGAAAAACTTAAGGCTTAAATGTTAAAATGGTCCCTTTGTTTTAGTCGTTGAGTCAATTTAGTCCCTGTGTTTTCAATTTGGCCAATTTGATCCTTGTGTTTATCTCCGTTAGCCATTAAGGATATTTCCATCTAATTTTTGTAAATATTTTTTTATAAATTATTATAAACTCATTTGTAAAATTATAATTGATTTGATTTAAAATATTTAAAATGAAATAAAATTAAAAATTAAAAGAAAAATTATTCTCTTAAGTTTTATTTCTTATATGTGTTATTTCTCATTGATTTGCATTTTTTGTAAAGAGAAAGGGTAATTATTTCTCATATGATTTTTCTTATGAATTTTTTAAAAGAGATTGAATGAAATGTTCTTAATTGCCTAATAGAGACAAACACGAGAACTAAATTAGCCAAATCAAAAGCACGAGGACTAAATTGGCCATATGACTATAACACAGAGACTATTTTGACATTTAAGCCAAAACTTAATGGTGTTAGAATGAGATGAAAAATTAATGATTTAAGAAAGTTGATATGACAAAACGCTTAAAATTTTAGTTCATATGAAAATTTGAAAAAATGTGTATAAATTCATGACATTTCAAGAATTTTCCCTTTAATCAATGTTGGTGACTCATGTCACTTTATAAAGATAATATTTACTAGGCTATATTGGCAAACAAATAAAAACTTACGGTTTTATTTGGGTCCGGTTTCTCTCCAAATATTCACTTCTTAATTAATCTGCCTAAATTTTCAACTACCTAAGGGCTCACAAAAAATTTGAGTTTATTCAAGACGTGATTTACAAAATGTCATGGTTCACCCGAACCAAACGGTTTAATAGTCTTTAACATGTGACGAAATCTCTGTAAGACACATAAGAGAATCCTCATTCCTCACTTGTACGTCATTAAACCTGACAATATAGGTATTAATAATACTATATTTGTATAAGAGATGAGAATATTTCAGACACTACGCATTTCTTATAAATTATATAAGGTATATAAATCACACTGATTGGATCCGAGGTGATGCCATATATAGAGAGACAAGAGAAAGAAGAGGTGAATCTAATTAAATGCACAAGTAAGCGAGGGTCTTCCATTCCGGAATGGAATATTGATGAATTATATTGGTCAAAAGCTGGGTAACAACACTTTTTGGTAAATCTCGGGGATATCTGATAAAGCTCGGGCGCACATACCTACCTGCGACCAAATCTTATGCTCATCTTCCGTATATCCTGCACTGTATAATAATATTATACTGAGCTAAATACTATATATCAACTCTCTCTCTCTTTCTCTCCCTCTCTCCCCCCCTCTCTCCATACGTACCAGTCTACCAGAGAGGAAAAACATACACAAATTAATATAAAAAACTGGGTAATCTCGACAACCGATGATTCCTTTTCCTTTCCGCGAAAAGTTAAGTTTTTTTTTCTTCTTTTTTTCAAATAAATAATTTTTTTTATATTTTTATAGATATATAGCAACAGGCATGCTAGGCCTGCATTACAATATATCTTTAATCTATTATAAATTGCCAATTATATTAATATAGGGATCGAACAAATTTATGAAGATGAAAGCAAAGTTGTCTTTTTCGGGTTTTTTGTGGCGCAGGCCGGCAGAAAGACAAAGATATTGGGTTTCCTGAGACAACTAGCTATTATGATATGTTATTTTAATTTTGAAAAGAAGAGAAGTGTCTTGTTCTGTTTCTAGTTTTGTTCGTGTATTTAATGTACTTTGGTATTAATGTACTAATTTGTTGGTATTGGCAGCGCACAACTAAGGAGTAGAATTAGAAGAAAAAAAAAGAGAGTAGTAGTAAATACCAATGGAAGCCAAAGCTGCATCATCAGGAGGTGAAGTAAGGCGACTTCACATTATCTACTTCCTCAGTCGTCGAATGGGTCGCGTTGATCATCCCCATCTCATTCGGGTCAACCATTTTACTCGCAACGGCGTCTATCTGCGAGGTAGATAGCCTTCCTTCCTTAAGATCTCTGTATCGTATTTAAACGCCTGTTGATTAGTTAATCAACTAATGATGATGGTTCCTATTATTTGATTTAAAAGATGTTAAGAGGTGGCTTGCGGATTTACGTGGAAAGGACATGCCGGAGGGCTTCGCTTGGTCTTACAAGAGGTATGATTGATCGATTGATCTTAATAGAGTACTGGAGACGTTTTCCAATATCATTCTAATGAATTAGGCCAATAGCTAGCAAGTTGGCATGTACGATTTCGATTTCATTTTCATTTTCATGTGGATGGAACGACATGCGCGCATGCAGGAGGTACAAGACGGGTTATGTTTGGCAAGACTTGCTGGACGAAAACCTCATCACACCAATATCCGACAATGAATACGTCCTCAAAGGATCCGAGATCACCTCTTCCCCTTTTGGTATATATCATCATTTATTTTACACACAACGTCAAATCTTTATTTTATATATATATATATATATATAACCAATTTGATTGATTATTTGAATGTGCTTATCTATATAAATAGATGGTTAATGTCAATTCATATATATATTTATGCTTGGAGTCCTTTCTGGCCAACTTAATTATATGTTAAGTCCCTTGGTTAATTTCAATTAATTTCTCATATTAATATTTGGAATCCCTTCTGGCCACCTTAATTTTGTTGACCATTGTATTTTGTATGCAACAGATTCTCCTCCGAAATCATATGCCGAAAAGAGAAGTTGCCTGTTTAAAGATGAGGTTGAGCCACCCAATTCAAAACAAGAGGCCTCCTTTCAATTGCACCAACAAATTTATCCAAAGAATAATATAGATATCCAAACAAAAGTATCCTCTGAAATGAGCCAAGAGTCAGAGAGGTCTACTTTGACCGATGGATTCGATGGTGCGAATGCCATCAAACTGAAACCCCAAGGAGAACGACAAGAACACAACCACTCAGCAGCTGGCAGGGACAAGTTAGAAAGCTCTTCTTTTTATTCCAACTTTTTATTGAAGAGGAAGAAGACGATTATTAACAAGGACAAAGACGCCAAAGAATTGGCTTCTTCTACAACTCCGTCTTCTTTTTCTTCCTCTGCTTCTTCTTCTTCTTCTTCTTCTTTGTCTTCACATTCACCGTCTCAGCAGACGCCATCGGCAAATGTTACTACTAAGAGACATTCAAGTGCATCTTCCAATATGTTCCGCAATTTGATTACTTGTGGTGCTGTCGACACAAATGACGCTGTTGTGGTCATGTTGAATCGAGCCAATAAAACTTCCAACAAGTCTACCAGCGGCCAAGACATTATCAAGGCTGATCATCGTATTTCAAAAGGAGATCACAAGTCGGAAGGTAGGTCAACCGGAGTTTTTGGGACTTGCCGGAATCCACAGGAGCTGCCGCAGCAACCCCACACTGCTAGTAGGTAAGTATGAATCAATATAATGATTAAATTCAATTCATGAGAAAAAGTCTTTATTAAAACTGACAAAAGAAAGACTATACTAATACATATATGTATTTGGCTTTGGCTTTGCTTGTGTTTGGATTTGATGCTGCAGGAAAAGCTATGATGGACAGAAAGATGCGACCAAGCAGCAAAAAGAGGGCGAGTTCAGCGGCCAAAAAGCGGCTTCTGCTGCTTACAGGCCCATCAGTCGCCCGCATTGCTCGTAAGTGACTATCCCTACTCCCTCCCTTCCTCCCCTGGTTGCATTGCAGACATTGATAATTTGATGGGCAAGGCTTATGTATTATTTGATTAATGACAACTCTTACTTCCTCTACCCTGCCAAATCCAACTGAAGTCCAGTTTTGAATTAGGTTAGGTAATGGCTTACCGGCTCGTATTACACTAAATAACAATCAAACCACATCAATTTCAGTAGCACAAGGCCTGCAGTGTTTTTCTTCCAATCAAGTACCATTTAACTGGTAATCTCTCAGGTCAAATTAAGATTCAGTCTCATTGGCTTATATCAAACCAACCAACACTACTGCACTTGAAAATAAAGGGTTTGCAGTAAATTTCAAAAGGTTTTTTTAGTCAAAATAGTCTCTAAGATTTGCAACTTCTCACTTTGGTCCCTAAGATTTGAAATCAAGACAAGTGGTCTCTGAGATTGTCCACCATAAATCATTTTGGTCATTCCGTGAATAGTTATGTTAAATAAGGATTAAAATGACTAAACAACTCTCATTTTGATAAACAATAGGCCAAAATGATTTAAAAAAATGTGAGGATATTTTTGTCATTTTATCCTTATTTAGTGGAGATTTTTCACGGAATGACCAAAATGATCGATAGTGGACAAACTCAGGACCACGGACCAAAATGAGGAGTTATGCAAATCTCAGGGACCATTTTGGCTAAAAAACCATTTCAGAATTATCTACAATTTCACACTCTCAAATACAATTTCAATGTTTTATTCTTAGATATTTATAAGAATAAAACAAGGAAATAAATCAAAACAATCATTAACCCACAATTACAAAGGAAAACCTATTTGATTAAAAAAAAAAAAAAAAAACAAAGGAAAACCTATCTTAATATAATAATATAAAATCTACCTCAAAATAAATTCCCTAATTAAAACAAATTTCTAAAATACTTACCATTTAAGTTTCCACACGTGAGACCACGCATTAAGTGAGCCACATTTGCAGTTTTTTGATATGCTGAAACTAACGGTAATCCTTTTGAAAGCTCAACAATTCATAATCCATCAAAATTAACGTCTCTTTTTGGAAGCCCCAATCAACAAATCTCTTTATCATATATATATATATATATATATATATATATATATATATACAGATTGCTTAAGGAGAGGGATTCCCATTTTTTTCAAAAAATGGGAATTAGGTGTGGGGCCCACTTTACATCGAATTTCAACGATCCGAACCATCTATTTTTCAAGTTACATCTCATAGATCATCCTCGCAAAAATTCAATTCAATCTGAAACCATTTGCCTATTTAATTATCAAGATAAAATTTAATTGTTTCTTATATAACAAAGTATTCGTTAATATTTTTGAACCCAATTAGATGTCTTAAATATTTCAGATTTGGCTAATATTTTGCAAGGATGATCTATGAGGTGTAACTTGAAAAATAGACGGTTCGGATCGTTGAAATTCGATGTGGAGTGGGCCCCACACCTAATCCCCATTTTTTGAAAAAAAATGGGGATCCTTTTCCTTAAGCAATTATACAGGTCCCTTACCAAGAGGGGGACACCCTCTTGACCGTTGGATTAGCTTTAATGAAATTGTGTGGTTGAGATTAAAACACAGGCCACACAATCTCAACCACACAATTTCATTAAAGTCAAATCCAACGTTAAAAGGGTGTCCCCATTTTTTTAGAAAAATGGGATCCCTGTGAAAGGATTCCTATATATATATATATATATATATATATATATATATTTTTTTTTTTTTTTTCCCTCCTTTTTATTCATGGCAGCGTAAACATTTTCTCTCTTTCATTCAATCTTCTTTCATCTTCTTCTTACAATTGTAGGCAATCATTACCCTCAGGTTCACGGCCAATAGGTGAACGAAAAAAATTAGCTTTGTTCACCCACATGGAAGCGTTAACAGTGAATTCAACCAAGGATGGAACTTTGTTCTAATAACAAGTTGAAAGTAAAGGGTTTGCACAAAGACAAAAAAACCTAATGTTAATATAATAATATAAAATCCCTAATCAAATATACCTCAAAAAATTCCCTAATTAAGTGTTTGTTGATAATTAAGAATTATGCCCTCAAGTTACCCTCAATATACCAAATCATATTAGTACAAGCATGTGGCCATAAGTTTACAAACTCTCCCAAAACAGGGAATGTGGTCAATGTTGGCATTCACAAAACTTGGTGACCAAGAGAACATTTATGTGGAAAATCTAAACAAGCGACTAAAATTCGAAAGACTTGATGTTAATGCAGGCAGTGCAGGAAGCTGTTTAAGCCAGAAAAATTGCACTCACACATGAAATCGTGCAGAGGAGTTAAAGCTGAAACGAAGATACCTGAAATGGGATCAAGAACTTCAAACTCAGAGGAATCAGCTTCAGCTTTCTTGACCTGACCAGCTGAATATGCCCAGTAATGACTGATCATCAAATATACTCTTGTCTGCACTCTGTAGCCAGGATGAAAGGCAGGAGCCAATTTTCGTTTCTTTCTTTCTTTACCCTTATGTAAATATAAAAGGCATAGCGCATTGCATTGACTGACTTATAAAAAAGAAATATTCTAGTTGCATTACATTGTTCTATTTCCAACTTAGTTGACAATTCGTCCATTTTTAGAAAACAAATGAGAAATCTACTGTATTTTACGTACACCATTACAGGACACAGGGATAGACTGACCCAAAACATGCATGCATGAGCATGTTTTAGTAACTACTACGGCTATGGTGAACTTACTCCCTAACGGACTAAGAAATTTAAAAGGATTATTTTTCATCCCTTTATACAGCGCAACGACTCCACAGCAAGCCACATCGAGAAAGCATGAAATTAATTGAACAAAACTGTAGTATAATCTGATACCATATTCCCAGTGTACTATATAGATTTCAATTACACACTTGAACAACAGAAGGAATGCCCAATTGCAGTCTGATACGTAGTGACTGTCAGCATCCTTGAATTAGTACAAGACTAAGAGGTAAAGATGAGATTGTCAAAAAGGAAACAGAGAAACACAATGCGTAACGGTAAAAGAGAAGGTACTTGGAGATGAAGGTGACAGTTCTGTTCCTGCTAGTGGCATATATCTAGTTACTTGATACAACGGAGTCAATATGTTCAAGTACAAACTCATAGAGCTTCTTCTGCAGGCTCTTTATTCTCTTATCTACGTAAATCCTTCCCTTGATTAAGTCATCCAACCATAAATTCACCCTTTTAAGTTGCCCTAGCAAACGTGCAATCTCAGGGATTCCTTCCTCTTTGTTCAATCTGAACCCCACATTTAGTGAATCCTCCAAGTACTTTAGAAACCACTCACAACAAACAAAAAGTAGCTTTTCTGCCAACCTTGCTGTCTCTTTTAATCTGTTTTCTTTGGGGTACTGGTCCCTTTCAGTGCTCATTTTCTTCAAAGCTGGAACAAGTCGTGGACGATTTTGTTTGGTTTGGGGTGTACTATTATCTAGATTAGATTCCGCTGGAGCATTCTCTACTACAACATAATGATACTTCTCACCATTTGGAATTCCACCATTTCCTTGTGCTCTGAACAAACTGAATTTCGAAATATTAGCTCCTAAGGCGGCTTCCACCCATGAAGTGGCATTCGTACTAGTGGAAGTTTTATACACATGTGACACCCAAGCCTGTCGGCCCTTTAAACTGCTTGATTTAACATCAGGGTGGCTTGTGTTGAACAAGGAATCAACAGCCATGGCTGCTTCCTCCATGTTCTGGTGGAGGTTCAAAAATTTCTCCATCAGTGGTCCTGCAGAAACTTTGTGAGAGGACTCTCTGAGTTCTGCAAACATGCTGGAAAACAGAAACTTAGTCATCGTTTCTTTGCATGATAGATAAAGAAATAAAATAAAAAAGAATTTAGAATATGCTAAGGAAGCCAACTATAATCTAGATGAACTTCTCTGTTCCATTATACAGTTGTTAACTTAAGACATACAGAGGGGGAAAAATAACATTAAGCTCAACATTTTTTCTGAAGACAATTGTACAGCAGCAGAAATCTCAATAACTGCATGTGAAGGTGGAGTTTTTTGTTGTACTTGTAAACCACTGCAGCAGCATCGTAACTGTCTCACTCAAAACTGTCTACATTCTAAACCAACAAAATAGGTCTAACCCAACCCAAATTATATGTAGTTTATTTAATAATGCAATCATCTTCCAAGAATAAGGTCCAAATATGTGATCGGTTCCATCCTGCATGTCTATATTTCTATTGAACAGAATAATTTGCAATACGCTTACCCCCATTCTAATCCTTGTAAAAGTACTGGGGAAAAAGACAATTCCGTTGCAAGAGCAAAAGCACTACGTTCGCTAATATACTTAACATAAATACTTACACCAACAAAAATAAAAATTACACAGAAAGCATAGGTCCGTAAAACACAAAGTACATACCACATGCAATGAATGACACCCTCAGAAGCTGATGCTTCTTCTAGCGCACGTACAGCATCAAGAAATGCAGCATCCCTATGAAAAATAGCTCCCTGTAATGGTGAAGAAGAACAATAATACAGAAAATAATGAAAGAACAGAATCAGATGGTGGAAGCCAATAAAGGATATATAAACTTCAACTTGATTGCGAACCTTTCCAAGATCACTAATGATAGATGGGAGCACACTCCATGAAATCTTTTGACCCGACCAAGTTTTGCAAGTTCGGGGAAACTTGACAAAGTGGTTTGGAAGAGTCTCCTCGGATGAGAACTTAAATTCTTTCTTGGAAGACTTGTTCTTTGAATTTGGTGAAAGGGTCTCGGTTTTGTTTTTCAGTGGTGGTGAAGGGTTCGAAGTTGGATGCTTATGAGGTGCTTTAATCTTAGTAAAAAGCTTCTTATCAGAAACCTGCAACACAGCTCCTGGTCATCAGCTTCATAAAAACAAGAAACTGAAATAAAAAAGACCTAGGAGCTATGTATGTCAATGAAACAATCAAATTCTAGTAATTAAGTTTTTAAAAACTGATATCAGGGCAGAGAAAGGTTTCATTTTCCCTCTCATGTTAGCCAAATTGTTTAAGGCTGCCTTTTAACTATTCCGTTTTATCTGATTGCATGCTCAAAAAGTGACTTGAAACGAAAACTCTTTATTTGATTGATTTGAAATAACACAATTTTCTTAAGAATTTAGACATTCTATTTCAATAATTAAAGTCACATCAGGATTTCATCAAAACACAAAAATTGTTATTGTAAAATCTCATTAGACAACTTACACTAAAAATCCAAACCCAAGTAATCTTCTTAAATCACCAATCAAAATACAGCATAGATCTTCCAGATGTGTGATAAAGGATTTCGACCTCAACTCTTTTCATACTCCTGCTTTACTTGCTTCAGAAGACTTCAATGTTTTTACTGATTAGAATGAATCTTTGTACACAAACATAGAGAAAGCCTCCATTCAATTATCAAATTCCAAGATAAAGCCTAGTGAGAAGAGTCACTAAAATGCAGAAGAATATAAACTGTTTGTACCCTTTTTTTAATGTTGAAAATAAACTATTTGTACCACACTTCACCAATCCTGAAACTACTGAGTACCAATCAACTTTATACCTTTAGGAACCCACTAAAGGATTCGTGTTGAGACACCCTTGCCAGAGCACAAGAGTTTATCTCCATCCATGAGGCCAACGCAACACATGACAACATCATAATAAAACTCCTAGAGTCCCACATCGACGGCGAACGAAAGCCAGAGACTCTCCTCAACTATAAAGGAGATAATTCTCTTACAATTAATCTCTAATGCCATTATTGTACTTAAATCATTATTAGAGCTGACTAATGATGATTATGCTTAAACATTGTATTATGTAAACTCTATTAATAATGAGAACTCATCTACCAGATGTAGCCCAACTTAGGGTCAACCACGTATATCTTGTGTTTACTTCTCTATATCTATCTCTATAAATATCTACCTACACTTAGTGACCGGAGCAACCATGTGTCACAAACTTAACACTTTTTGTTGTTTCAAAGTCCACCCGATTTTGTGCATCAACATAAACATCTACGAAATTGGCGCATAACGAAAATGTGCTTTTGATGAAAACTGAAAAGACAAACTAAAAAGAGCATGCATATTACTCGGGGAGGAGAAAATACAAAGTCAGAAACGAAGGAAGAATTCACATATATAGGCACGGAGGGAAGTTAGAGAGAGAGAACAAACAGCGGGACAAGGTGGTGAAGAAAACTGCTTAGTTCTAGATTTGAAATGATGCGAATGCGAGGCAGTAGTAGTCTTAGTCCCTGCATCCCAAGCCCGCCTCGCGGAATCCAAACTCAGTTTCCTTGTAGTTGTTGATGAATCAACCACCACCGCTACCTTAGTCTTATTCTTAGTCCGTGGGCTGAGTGTGGACGACTTGGACGACCTGGTCTTAGCCTGGGGCTTGGGCAAATGGAGGATGGGATCAGGATTGCCAACGCAGACGAGGGGAGCTGAGGAGGGGCGCTCTTGCTCTTGCACTGGGGCACCGCTACCACCTTCAACCCCCGAAGCACCGGAACAGGGGACGCCGATTCCAGCCGACTCACGTACACCAACTTCCCCAACTGAACCTTGTCGCTGTATATTAAATCCAGGTCGTCCTCCTCTGCGATGGACACGTACGCCGAATGCACTGAGTCCGACAGCTTCAACAAGAACCCTCTCGGTCTACTATTCCAGTTCCAGGGATCGTTTTCGTCGTCGTCCCCTCCTCCCGGACACGGCACGATCTCGATCACCTGCAACACCGCCGACCTGTGCTCTCCGGTCACCTTCACGTTCTTGTTCCCCGCATTCTCCAGGAGCTTCGGTAGCACGCCAGGCGTAAGGGATGCCATTGGTCGTCTGTGCACTCTCACTGTAGTTCTCCTCCTCCTTCTCGTTCAAACAGTCTTTCCAGAGTCAAGACTGCAACGGTACACTCGTGACGCCTCCCTGACGGAGATGGGAGAGAGAAGAACAGAGAGAGATATGGTTCGTCCTATGCGTAGGCCCGTAGGGTGATTGATACTAGAGGAATGCTAAGGGCACACTCGATCTCTGTCAACTCATAGTTTATAATAGAGTAGAGTAGTCGATAGGTCCTTGTCCGTCGAATCTCAATGCAGCTATTGGGGAGGCTGCTCTGCTCTAAACACCTTTTTCTTCGTTTTCTGCAACTTGACTGAGACGGGATTAAACGCACATCTATTTTGCTTGAGATTTGCACTCTCTCACGCAGCTTTCTAGGTTTATCCCGCACCACCACCACTGCACCACGCTTGTAAAGTACGAGTGAGACAACATATATATTCGAACAAAAAAAATAAAAAATATGGTGTTTTTATCACAATTTTTTATACTATCCGTATTTTTCATTTCTAGGATCATCGAAAGTGTAGGCAAATGATATTTGTTGCACTATATAGACGAACTTTTATTTAGTTATGTCTGGGTTATAGTTTGTTTTTTATTTTTTGTAAATAACCGATATTATTCATACTAAGAGGTGGAAGAGTGAATTTAAGTCTCATAATTAGTTAGTTATAATAAAAACAATACTTACCTACTTAAATGATGAGTAAGAGTTCCTACTCAAAATTGTTCATTATTGATTTATAGATTTTCGTGTTTATGACCAGAATTTATCATATTACAAATCACTCTATAAAGCTCACATATGCAAAAACATCAATTAAAACTAAGAGGGTGCGTTTGTTGCACCGGACTGTCTCGGACTGGACTAGCTGCAGGGACTAAGCTGGACTGGCTTAGACTAGACTAAGCTGGACTAACTTAGTGACGCGTTTGGTGCAATGTCGGACTAAGAAGCAGGATAATAAAAACAGTACTGTTCACCAGATTTGTGTTTGCTTAGACTAGGACTACAAATTTTTGCCATTGTGTAATAGAGTAATGCTACAAATCTCATGATATGGGTTAATTGGAGCATATTTTTGCCATGTATATTATGAATCTTAAAAAAAGAGGACAATTGTTTTGTTTCTATTACCTGCTAATAGAATTGGGACATACTATAGTTGGGACATACTATTTATAAATAGTTGAGTTTAATTTGCAAATGTAGCTTGGTTTAAACTCTATCACCCAAAAGAAGAAAAAGAATAGTGCCCAATACATGCAACTTCAACAAATACAAGTACATAAGAAGATACTTAGTGAAGCGTTTGGTGCAGTGTCGGACTAAATAATAGAATAATTAACAAATCTTAATATTATATCAGTTAATATATATATATATATATAAATATTATATTATTTAATTTATATTAATAAGTATATTTATTTATTTATATTATATATATAATATTAATATTATATTATTTAATTTATATATATATTAATATTATATTATTTAATTTATATTAATAAATATATATATATATATATATATATTTATTAATAGTATACTTCATTATCTCGGACTGGATTAGCTTCGGGGATGGGTGAATCTAAGGCCTCGTGATTATAGGTTCAGGGCGAGGGGGAGAGAGTGGTGACCGTCGGTAGTGTAAGAGGGAGAGCGGGAACAATGTGGTTGTCGTTTCGTGAAACAGAGAGCAAATAGGGGTCTTAGCTAGTCCCATGGTTTCTGGGGACTCTCGCTAAGAACCTCTAGTGATGTTCTTAGTCTAGGCTAATCCCAGCTAGTCTCATTAACATTAGTCCCGTGCAACAACAAACACAGGACTTGACTAATAGTTAGTCCAGTCCAGTCCAGTCCCACTTAGTGAGGGCAAACAAACGCCCCCAGATTGTTTAGTCATCTAATTGTATAAAAACAAATGAACGAAATTGGTAAAAGCATTACAAACTGTCTATATATTTGCTACAATAGATTGATTAAACGATCTTACTTTTAATTTATTTTTTTAAAGATGATCTTTACAAAGAGATTTATAATATGAATGGTTATGACCATAAGCACGTAGCTCAGTGATTCAAACTAGAAGAGTTTTGAATAGAAGTTCCTACTCATCATTGAGTAACCAAACATTATTTTGTTTCCATAATAATATGGTTCAAATTCGCATTTGATGAGAATCGAACCAAGAACCAAAACCTCTCATGTACAAGTGAAAATAAATACCACTAAAAACCGTAGTACTAAGTGACCTAGACCGTAGTACTAAGTGACCTAGACCGTAATACTAAGTGTCGATTAACATGCTTATTTTTTATTGGTGATACATCAATTGATTTACAAATTTAGTTTAAAATTTTGGTCTATCTAGCATTATCCTTTTTAAGTGTGAAGGAATTAAGGTTAAGTTAGCATGAATAGATCATAAAGTTTAGATAAGAAGGACTAAAAGAACTCTTCATAACTATTAAAATTTTATAAAGAGGTATTCGCCGATTCCACTCAAAACATATAAGGAACTGCTAATTTTCCACTTGAACTTTAATTTTAGCCGATTATTCTCCAGAACTTTTATAATTGGCCAATTTTCTCCTTGAACTTTAATTTTAACCGAACATTTATGATTGGCTAGTTTCTAGTCACGAATTTGTTGAGATGAGTAATTACGTTCTTATTTGAACTTGGATCTTGAGTTGAAATAGGTAAACCGAGACGGTCATGTAAATTAAATCACAAGGAAGGCTCATGAAATGGCATCACAATCCCATCGTGTTGCTTAAAAAGCAAGATCATGGAGAAGATTCATAGTTGTCCACATTAGCAATAAAATTCAAATAAAAAGTGTACGGATGAAATAACTTCCTACATTATCCAAAGTGTTGGTTAGCATTAATTGCCAGTTATTCTTCGTATCCACAAGCGCTCAACCTTTAGGTTCTAGAGGGACGCAAAACAAAAAAGTGAGTGGGACAAAAAAAATAAAGTTTTGTAAAACCGTTGTTTTCAGTAAAAATAGTAACCATTCGCTGTAAAACATGTATAGTTTTCAAAACTCATACTACTCAAATGTAAGAAAGCAAAGTATCCATTATAACAGTAATAATCTCAAGGATGGGGGTATAACAACAATATTGATATTTGCATCAAAAGTATGTAAACACACAAGTCATGTAGACAGTAGTTACATGAACAGCCTGGGTGTATAAATTATGTTCTAGTACTATATGTGCAGCTCGTCATGGTTCGGACAATACAAATAAAGGAAACATCGTGCAA
Organism: Cotoneaster glaucophyllus; assembly: GCA_036320875.1. Taxonomy (NCBI): domain Eukaryota; kingdom Viridiplantae; phylum Streptophyta; class Magnoliopsida; order Rosales; family Rosaceae; genus Cotoneaster; species Cotoneaster glaucophyllus. The sequence continues at coordinate 223,858 of CM070070.1, read as the reverse complement.
ACATTTATGATGAGAACATATAGTATAAGTATGCTCATGCCACAGTTGTAATCGCAAATAATAGTAAAATAATAAACTGTAAGCATTTATTTTCTTCTAAGTCAAAACATGACATGTCATACAATCATAACACATATATGGAAACTAATATAATCATATTTGAAAGCAAAAACTCACTTAAAAATTACATCGCGGGGTCGTAGTTCCCTTGCCTTATTTGCCCAAGAAGATCATCCGGATAATTTTTCCTATATATAGAAACCACTATCCTAATCAATAAACTAATAAATACTAATGTAAAGAACCTAATTTTTCTTTGTTTGCTCAAATTGGGAGATAAAAAGTGATTGAAAATTGACTCGCACCAACATGCACCGGTCGAAGCCGTTACGCGCCTACTTTTTGCTGTATGAGAAACCACTATACTAATCACTACACTAATAAATACTAATATAAAGAACCTAATTTTTCTTTGTTTGCCCAAATCGAGAGTTAAAAGTGATTGAAAATTGACTAGTGCCACCACGCGCCTGACACGCCCGACCTCGATATCCTCTAAATACCCGAGGTAGGCATATGCTGGCCGACACCCGAAGGTGATGAAGTCATACTAACATGCATGTGAAGTAACGTACATAAATAAAACTTATAAATTTAAATACAATGCTTATGCAATTAAGGAACGTGTTCAGAGCATACAACTAATTCGAGACACTAAAACAAGAATAATATAAAAGTGAATGAACAAAGAGATGAGTCCTACAGCGAGAGGACTCGAAGATGCCAATGCGGAAGGGCCTTGACGTCAGGATTGTACGCCTCGATTCTAAGTCTTGAGGGGGCGCAAAACAAAACATGAGTGGACCAAGTTGATATATAAGTAGTAATAAAACAGTTAATCTTTAACGTACTAACCCCCAAAGTTTATGAAAACTCGTTTAACATAATAAGTAGTGGGTTTTCCGAAAACCCTAGCACGTCATAAAACCTTTGATAAAACATATATCATATATAGTGTGTTTAGTAGTGGTATATATATAAGGCATATACATATATATATAATATTTCATTTGCCCGAAGGCATATAGAACACTTCTTCATTCATCCGAAGGTTCTACATCACGCGTCCATAGGCAGATCATTCGCCTGTAGGCTGTATCATTCACCAGTAGGCACTACATCTCCAAGTTGAAGCCAATATAAGTATCTTTTAACCCGCATGCCCCTACAACACCCGACTGAAGCCAATATAAATATCAATTGCCCGTAGGCACCAACCAAAGGCCCGGTAGTAGCCAATATAAATATCTTTTGCTCGTAGGCACCAACCAACGCCCGGCCATAGCCAATATAAATATCTCCCACCCATAGGCACCAACCAACTTTCGGCTTTAGCCAATATATCTCCCGCCCTAGGCTCCTACCAATGCTCGGCCGTAGCCAATATAAATATCTCACACCCGTAGGCACCAACTAACGCCTGGCCGTAGCCAATATAAATATCTCCCGCTCGTAGGCTCCTACAACACCCACCCGAAGGCATATATAGAATTATCATTCACTCGTAGGAAGTATCATACGCCCATAGGCAGAACCGTTCGAATAGCCATTAAGTAAGTACATAAGTATATATCTATCTTAATTGGAGTTCAGTAACTAAAACGTCATATCGTAAAACCTATTCGTAGTATATAGTCATCAATCATATATACTACAAAGAACGTAAATCGATAAAGTGTGGTATTCCAAAAGATTCTTAGTAAAGCATGATATCTCATAAAAAGTAAAATCTAATTTACTCATAAAACGTAACTATTAAATCATGTTTTTCATGTATGCATTTCTAATAGTAAAATATGCATTTTAGAAGGGATCCACTCACGAGTACTCATTTATCGGAGAGCCGTTCGAACTAGGATGGACTGGGTCACCTTCACCCGATGCACCTATACACAAATAGATAGTATTTTTAATAAAACCCTATCAAAACGTTGGAATTTGAGAAAACGGAGTGCAGATTTGGAATCAGGACGTCGAAACTAGTCTAGGAAGGGTCTCCTCCAAAACTTGAAAAGTCAATCCGAAGTCAACGGTCAATGATCTCTGGGTCTGGTCGGGTCAAAGGTTATTGGGTTGGGCTGATCTATTTGGGTCAAATGGGTCGACCCAATATTGATTTGGGCTTGGGTTAGGTTTAGGTGGGTTGGGCCTAAGCTAATGGGCTACTAGGCCTAAAAGTTTGAACCTAGGCTTAGGGGTTTGGGCTAGTTGGATTTGCTCCTTGGCCCAGGTTTGGGCCGAGTTATACGGCCCGAGAGTTTGGGCTGGCTTTAGGGTTGTGGATTTGGGCTCGACCCAGTTTCCTTCGTAGGTCGTCGAAGTCCAACGGAATGGAAGGCTGGGTTTTTGGCCGGGAACTTTCCTCGGCTCAATTTGAGGCCAAACCTTTACCAAAAACTAACATTCAAAAGCCAAAATGAAGATTTGAAGATAAGGAACAAGAATATACCAAGATGGGGTTGAGTCGACGTCGAGATCGGTTAGAAAATGGCCTGTAATCTATGGTTTTCTCGTTGGAAAACTAGAAGTATAATCTCCGATTCAAACCACCCCCAAAATGTCTCAAAAACACCTCAATCTACTATTAAACATAATCTATAGAGGTCTAGGGTGCTTACCTTAGTCAGAAAATTTAAGATCTCGTCGGAGTCACAAACACTATGACTGCACAGTGTCAAGATATATCGAAAGGAAATGAGAGACAAAAAGAAGAAGGTTTTGATGATAGGGATGCTAGTGAGGTCATTGGGGTTGCTAAGTGTATGTAAGTATGGGTGTGTGTGTGACCTCGTCGGATAGGAGAGCATTGAGAGAGAGAGGTAAGGAAGAGTGAGAGAGAGAGTTCACACGGGATGAGGAAGATAAAGAGAGGAGAGGCTTGGGCCTGGGGGACAAAACCACAACAAGTGGACCCCACGGGCACACACATTAAGACCCAAAAACAATTTTCAAAATAAATACCCCAAACTTAGCGAAATTACAAAATACTCTTTTGTTCCGAAAATTTCGGGATGGGTTGTACAACGCCGGCCAGAGTAATCACGTGTCAGCCGAATTCGCCATGCGCATGCATGCTCTGGTCACGCACTAGTGGAATATTCTGTTAAATTTAACGGAAAGGTGAAGGGATACCTAACGCTGTTGGAATATTCTGCCAAAGTTGATAGAATATTCGATCTTCTTCTTCAGTGTGCCTGGTCACCAATGCGGCCGTGTGTTGTAATTTGCCGATCAGAGTTTCGCCTTAAATTGGGAAAATTGCCGAAATTCAACCCAGAGTTAAAACATAGCCGTTTCACAACCAAAATTCACGTATAATATGTCAAATTGAAGCTAGAAATGGAAGAGTTCGAATATACCTAATTCAAGGCCCACAGTTGGCCAGAAGTGATCGAAAAACAGCTCGAAAGTCTTGGCCCTTTTTGGATCATTTGAGTCCATGAAATATTCAAGCATGCAAGGCTCAAATCTTAGACTATAGACTTTGAAATGATTAGTGGCACTAACCTCGTCCAAATTGATGAAGTTTGACCAAAGATTGGTTTGGGAAAACTTGCAACTCATGGAAAAACATGAAACTGTGACTGCTCTATTTGGGTAACGTAAATGTGAAGCTAATCTTCACATGCAAAGATGAAAATGAACTTAGAACAACAAAAGGAAAAGATTAAGTGTGTTTTCAAGATAAACCTTGGTCGGAGATGTTGAGAATCTTGTCGGAGAACTCTGAAATGAAGTTTTTCATTCCTTTAATTGAAGTTTGAGTTCAAGGATTTAGTTGGAGTGGTGAGTCGAGTTAAAAGGTAGTGGTAGTGGTGGTTTAGAGGTGATTTGGGCTTACCGGAGTGTCGAGTGATCATGGTGGCTCTTGGTTTCTTTGTGCAATGTGCAGAGAGAGGGAAAGGGAAATCAGAGGAGAAAGAGAGATTGTAGGGAGAGATAGGCTGAGTGGATTGTGTGTGTGTGTGTGTGTGTGTGTTTGTGTGTTTGGGTTAGTTCCGAATAAGGGAACAATACCTTTAATAGGTATAATGGACCGAAATCTCTTGATTCTCGAAAGACGGTTGCATTTTCTTCAAAACACTACCATAATCTAGAATAACTTCACATATTAGAATAGAATAAAAAAACGAGAGGACTAGGCTTCAGTTGTGCTATATTTCTCATATTTTAAGGGTTCAAATCCTTTTAACCGACTGGTCTGCCTTCCTTTTGAGTAGGGTAGCTAATTGGCTAAGCACCAATGTATGAGCATGCCTTGGTCGACCCTCGTGAAATATGGGTACGGGCAGCACATTGCTCTGATGCTCTCTTGGCACACCAATCTTTGGAGGCACTATTTGCAGCAGGTATACGTGACTTCGTCACTATTGCCAAATTAATAAAGGTGTCTAACATACTTTGATCTACGCTATAAAGATCTAGAGTCGCACTTTAGTTTTACATTGTGCGATAATGGGATCAAAATGGACCAGCCACTCTAATTCACATCGTTCATCATGATCATTGACGTTCTTTTCTCCCCCTAATGGCAGAATGACCGTTTCATCAAAGTTAGAATATGCAAATCTAGCGGTAAAGAGATCGCATGTCAAGGTTTCAAAGTAGCGAATAATCGAAGGTGAATCATAATCGACATAAATTCCTAACCTTCCTTGCAGATCCATTTTAGTTCATTGTGGTGGCAATTAGGCACATAAGCGACACACCCAAACACACACAAGTGTGAAATAGTTGGCTCTTGTTTAGTGACCAACTAAAACTGTCACATCCCGGCCCAGGCTCCCACCACATCCCGAGCTCGACTCCGTTGTAGCACGATATTGTACGTTTTAGGCCCTGGCCACGCCCTCACGACTTTGTTTCTAGGAACTCACGCGAGTAGAACTTTCCAGTACCCATCCTGGGAATGCTCTGGCCCCGTACTCGCTTAACTTCGGAGTTCCTACGGAACCCAAAGCAGTAAGCTCCCAAAAGGCCTCGTGCTAGGTAGAGATGAGAATATACATATAAGGCTTACAGGATCCACACCCCTGGGCGATGTGGGATCTTACAAAAAACGCAGAGTAGGGTTAGCTGGCAATGGGTCACAGGCGGACAAGCAATGCTTCATGTAAAATTACACAGCCACACACAAAATCGGAGGCTTGGTGCAAATGACCAAGTTCCTAGTGATCAATTGAAGGTGCTTTACTAACGCTTCTGCAAGACTATTCTCGGTGTGAACATGAAAAACAAGATGTCCAAATTGAATACCCTGAGAGATGCAATAGTTGCCAAACGTCTTTGATGTAAACTCTTCGGCTTTATCCAGTCGAATTGACTTAATCCGATAATTGGAGTGGTGAACCCTCAACTTAATAATTTACACCAAGAGTTTTACAAAGGCACTATTGTTTGTGGACAATAGGCAAAAATGTGACCTATGTGTCGATGCAATAACCAACACTATAAAGCATTTAAATGGTTTGCGTGGTAGCTGAATAGGTCCACAAATATTCCCTTGGATTCTTTGAAGGAAAGTAAGAGGGCCTTTAACTATCTTTGAGGGAAATAGTCTGATGATTAACTTTCCTAAGGTGAAAGTTTGGCATGGTACGTTTGATTGTACAATCTTACAATGAGTAAAAGGATGCCTGTGAGTGGAGTACTGATATGACACATCATATCTCGACTAGGATGTCCCAAATGGTAGTGCCAAAGTTGACAACTGCAAGATTTTCACCCTATAGCCAACCATATTATAAGCCTTGGTGAATGGTTGTTAGGTATAACTCATTCGAGAGTTGCTCCATCTTTTCTATAAACGTTTAGTATCGAATTCATAGGAAGTAGTGTAAAGATAATCCACTCCTCTTTCTTTAGCGTTTTCAATATGAAATCTATTTTTTTGGATATCTTTGAAGCTCATCAACGTTTTACCAAAACGCAAAGAATACAAGGCTTCTTGAATGGTAAATATCGTACCATTGAACATTGAACGGGGTTTGTCATGCCCATCGATCAGGTTGGATGGGTTTGGGAGAGTTATCAAATACAAGGTTTTAGGTATGAAGTTAGTGAAGTACTTACGGTTATGCAAGATGATATGCGTCGTAGCACTATCAACTAACTTTCCCACGAGTCATATCTAAATAAACTTTATTGAATCAGCCACATGTATATAGTAAATTTGAATTTAGTTAATCATTCAAGAAAATCCATAACAATATCCAATTTGAAATAATAAATTGAAATACAAGCACCAAACTTACAAATTCGAGAACAAAAATTGTATACAAAGTTAGACCACTAGCAAACTTTGGCCGACATAGGGCCTTATGTTTTAAAATCTAATTTGTCATTGATGCATTAGCTTCCTGAAAATCAGAAATCTCTAACATCGTATCTTCAGAATTCTCGACTTGGACGAAATTAGCCTCCCTAGCCGGCCTTTTGGAGTGGTACTCCTTCATGACATGTGACTAGGCTACAAACTTTGAACCAATGTTAAGAGAAGCCACAGTGGTTGCACATATCAAGGCCAGTGAAATACTCTTGTTTTTGCCCTTAGTCTTGAAATCTTGAGCCTTAGAAGCTAAAGAGTCGCACTTAAAGCTGCGTTCACACTCTTTGCTTCACTATGAGTTTGTCTCCCCCTGTCTGAAGCACCCATTCTACGCCCTATGTGCCTCATTTGGCATTTTGGGCCTTGTTGCATGCTCGCATTTGCTTTTCGCAAAGGAACAACGTTTGAAGCATTTAGGCCAAACTTTTCCATCAGGAGCTGGTTATTCTTCTCATCTACTAGTAAGCCAGATATCAAATCCAAGAACTTTTGAAAGTCATGTGCTCGATATTCTTTTTGCAAGATAATATTCTCTGCATGGAAGGTAGAAAAGGTTTTTCTAAGAGATACTTACCAGTCAACACCTCATTAAAAAAATTGAGTATGGATTGAATTCGTCAAACTTCATAATTGTATTCGTCTACAGTCTTAAAGTCCTGAAATTGAAGATTAAGCCAATCGTGCCTCGTCTGTGGAAGTTGTATAAACTCTTGGTGGGTGAAATAATTGATCAAGGCTTACCAGACAACATGAGGTCTTTTTCCATGAGGTATTCTGTTTGTAGGGCATCATGCATATGCTTCCTAATAAAGATTATGTGAGTGCTTTGTCAGCTACATTGGCTACACTCTCAGCTTCAGTTGTATCCATCAGATTCTTGGCAGTTAGGTGAAGCTTCACTTCTTGCACCCACTTAGGGTAATTCAAATCAGATACATCCAACGAATTAATCATGGAGATCCTATGACCTCTAACATGAGTAGCTCGTATTTGGGAGATAAATCTCTACGACATGCTCTAGAACTTCTTGTTCGAGCTTTGGTTATACCTCTAGTTCACCACATGCTCAAATACAAACACATACATATGCAAATTGAAAAGATAAACAATTTATCATATCATACACGATCCAAATTAATTTAGTTAGTTAATGTCAATGTGTGGGGAGTCCATGAGACTCATTATATACCTCTACAAGGTCTGGGACGAAATCTGCCCAATAAATGATCTAGAAAAATTGGTTAGGCTATTTCCCTTTGCGCTGTTAGTGGGATTAGCTGTCAGCCCAGCAGCATCAGATCAGAAGCCTAGAGGATATCTAAAAGTAGATATTGCACCCTCTTAGGAGTTGTGATTACTTGCGGCACATACCAATCCCTAGATTGTAGGAACTCCAAGACTTAAAGGATTTGATTATATCCATATCCGGATCAAATCGCTTGTCTTGCGGAACAAGCATGGTCATCGAGCAGAGTCGTAAAGACTCCGCCTATTGCCCCGAAACAAGTTGATGGTGGCACCGCTGTTCCGTCTGATACAACACTGCCCGGAGTTGGTGAGTGCATGCCCGTCCTTTTGAGGTAATTGTATTCGGATTAGTCTTACTCTGACCCTAAAAATTCATGGTCCAACATTAGACATAATGATGCAGTACATGAATGAAAATTAATACAACCACGTAAAGTTATGATAGCTGGTGCGGCTTCTCGTTCCTCAAGGAATATGATTAAGGCTCTCTTAATTAGGTTGCATTATAATTACAAGATGTTTTCTTTAGTTTTAATCATTTCTTATATCAATGAGTTTGTATCTCCCTATTTAAAGGGCTCCAAATGTATCTTTAAAGTAGAAAATGAGTGAATTAAAGTTAATCAAAGAAGAAAGAGTTTTTTCCTCCTTAAAATCAAGTGTGAGACTTGGTCGTGTCGAGTGAATCCACGATTAGCGACGTGAGTGAATCCGTTGTCCTTGGTTGAGTAATTCCCAGATATCTATCATCGTTCTTTCTATTTACAAGTGGTTCGACCCGCGTCACGTGGTATGAAGCAGGTTCTCCGTTGTGCATCCATAAAGAACAGCCTCTGTTCTTTCTCTACATTGAATTTCCTAACTTTTGCTTTACCCGACAAGCTACATGTCACTGAGAAGGTCGAGCCTATTGTCTAATAGAAAAAAGCGGCGCTCACTCCAAGTTTTGCAGAAATATATCAGTAAGGAAAATACTTGGGTACTGTCTATTCAGTACCCAGTTTACTGCCTCTTCTATATGGTCCAATAAAATGCTTACACCTGTCATCTTAAACTCTCACCCAAATCATATCATCTTTCTATCCAAACAGCAGCTAGCTCACTTTAAACCCATATCCAAACATCCATCTTCTTCCTTCCATTGCCTTTGCCATGGAAATTCTGGGCAACCCCTCTCCTTCTCTAAACTCTCCTCTGCCTACCCCAACAATTATCTCAGAAAATCCCACCCTTTTCACGTTCTAGTCAGACAAACTCACAAGACTTGGAGCAAGAAATTGAGAGGTCGAGAGCAGAGAGAGATCAGTGGAGATCATTTCATCGGATTAACAATGCTCAGTTCGGTAATCATTAATGAGTATCTAAGAATTATTCCATTTCGACAAACCTCTCTCCGCGACAAATCCCACACTCTCCTGGGTATTTTCTAGACTGATTCTCTATTCAGTGCCCAATTTTAGTTTGAAAATCATGTTTAATCAAAGGTCAGGTGATGGTTTGGTGGGTTCGGACTTTCAGAGGAAGGGCGACGAGGGAGAAGATAGGTTGGAGGGGACGAGGGTGGGTTCAAACAGAGAAGGAAGGTTGCAGTGGCGAAGCCAGAAATTTGCGGCAGGAGGGGCGAAATTTAAAAGCGTAAAAGGTTCACAAAAAATATAGACAATCAAATCTTTGTACATAATATACAATATTAATATTGTTCATAACTACTTGGAATACTCGAAGGAGGATTTGGAATAACCGAAATATTCGAAGAAAGACTATACGGAAATATTCGAAGAAGGACTATCCGTTGTACCCGGAATATTTGAAGGAGGATTTAAACAATGTTTCTTATAGTATTGTTACCCACATTACATAATTGTACAATAGAAACAAAATAGATAAAAAGCATATTACGCTAATTCTATATCAATTAAACAACTAATGCAAAACACCACTTACCAATTGTAGGTATTATAGTAGTCAAACAATGTAAATATCAAGATCACTAATCCCTTACAATTGAGAAAAGTCACTTCTTAAACGCATTGAATGAATATAAATATCAAGTTAGTCTTAAAATGTATGGGTATGTGAAGGCTGAAAAAGAGATCGCAGAAGAGATGGTGGCCTTCGGTTGGGTGGGGTGGGAATATTAGTGAACGGGGGATTGGGACTAGGAAGTTAATTTGGTTGGGGTAGAATTGTTTGAAAGTCAGACACTTTTTGCTTTAATAAAAAATGGTGAGGCTCGGGTTCCAAAAAAAAAATAAAAATGGTGAGGCTCTCAGCCTTCCACATGACCTAGGATTGTGAGAACATCAATACTCACCGTTTTACTCAAGTAAATAGTCTTCTTCTTCTCTTCTGGCTTGGCAGAAGGCCATAATATTTGTGCAGCCGCTGCTCTTCCCCTCCACCACTGCCCATACTTGGGGTGGTCCTTGGAAGTCCTCACAGCCAATTATCTGAGATTCCGGTGGTTCCGGGACCACCCAGGTCCCTTAATAGATCTGCCCTTGACGCTCTTGGCCTTATTTTTCGACGAGTGGAGGGACGGACCCAGAAATCCAGTCCTGTTTTCCGGCGAAGGGAGTGGCGACCGCCACTCCTCGCCCTCACGTGGCTTCGCCACTGGAAGGTTGGAGGAGGAGGTGGGGATGGGATCGGAGGAAGGACTTCATATATGCAGATTTGCCATGGCCAGGGTAAAGGTAGGAGAAGGTGGTGTTTGGTTATCAATATAGCAAAGAGTTTGAGTAAATATTAAATAGACAGGTGTTACAATTTGATTGGACCATATAATATAGTGAGTAAATTGGGTACTGATTGGTCAGTGCCCAATTATTATCCTATCAGTAATATATTGAAGGTACACGTTTTGCACCAAGAAAAAAACAAAACTATATTTCAAATGGAAAAAATGCATGAATGTTTTGTTGCCGAGAATGATAATCAGGTTATTGAAGTTAATTCTAAGCAGCTACTTTTGGAACAAGATTTATTTTCTTTCCAACGAGTTGATTGGAGTTTTCCTTCAATATATGATGATTATTCTGAAGATGGATATTTGATGATTCCTACCAAAGAGGTATTTCCAATTAGGAAACAAAACAGAAAATACGATTTATTGATAACAATATTTAGGAAATTACAAACTACTAATAATAATAATCAGCAACAAAAAAGGAACAAAAATCTTTAGTTTATTGTAAAAAAGCACTTTCTCTCCTCGGTGAGAGTTCTTTCTCTTTGACTTGAGAGTGTTTTCTCACTATTTGTGAGTCTTTTGATTTTGGGCTTTTCCGGTGGCACCGGCCCTGGCTTCGGCCGGGGTTGGTTGCCGTGCTTTTTCTTTTCTCTTCTCCTTCTCCTCTCCCTGCCTCTACTGCTATCGCCCCCCAATTTTCTCTCTGGCCTTCCCCGATTCTTTACTCCTGCAAGTAACCCTCTTCTCTGTTCACCCTTGATCCGCTCGCCATCCAAGTTTATTTGGGAGATTGTGTGTGGAGCTCTAGTGTCTTCACCGGCTCGGGTGGTTCCACCACCACCACTTTCTCCGCTTTGTCTGGCGGTTCCGACAGTGTTGTTCGTGGGCTTTCACGAACTTCCTTCTGTTAATCGGCTCCGCTCACTTGGTTGCCGATTATTCCTACAAAACCTATGTGGCTGTGCTCTGGTGGTGGGTTGGAGGTGGCATCTGTGGAGGAGTTACTGGATGGCGATTGGGCATCGGCTGAAGGCCTGTTTCCGAAGGGGACGATGGCTGTGGAAGCTTCTGGCGAAAGCTGTCGGTTTCTGGGCCTTGCTGGGCCTTTTTTCTGTTTTGGTTTTGTTTTAGGACCGTTTTTTGTTGTTTCTTTGTTTTGTGTTGGGCCTTTGTTGTAGTTGTGTTTGGTTGGAATATAGTTCTCCTTTGACCAAAAAAAAAAAAAAACTACTAATAATATTAATAAGGACAAGGCAAATGAAAATGAAAGAAAATATATTGAATGAGCAAGAATTTACTAACAGATGGATGATATAGGCTTGCAAGGTTTCAATGTCCTTATATACAGAAATTTGGCCTCTACACTTGTGCAGTAGTTCTTGTAGGTTTCTGTCACCAGGATTCAACTATCACAATCAAATTCCTTGCACTAGGAATTATTCTATCGAACGTACTGAGTGTTGCTCTCCAAAATATTAATATTATATGAAAATTAGGTTGTGGAAAAAATTGATTTTCTGAATGGAATGGGTTGGTGATTTTATAGACTTGTTCACGCCTTTTGGACGAGAATGAACAACTGCCTTTTGCAGTTTTGTCGTTTGATATAACTGATCATTTCAGTTACAAAGTTTGTTTTGAATTCAAACTTCATAGTTATTTAAATATCTATATATATATATATACAAGGATTAGATTAATTATGAGATCGCCAAGGCCCCAAGCCCTTATCTTAATTGCTCTGATTATGGGATGTATCCCAATTCATATCAAACTCTTTTAGTCTATACTTAATTCAATATGCTAAGTGTGGAGCCAAAAATAAGCACAAGGCGACACGTGGACTTTTGGATTAAGAAGACAAGAATGCCCTTGAGGAGCATAACAATCCTACGCGCGAGCAGCCGGTAATTATCATCGGTTAAGTCAAAAGCGCCCATAAAAGGTAAACAAATCCGAATTATTTCATCCATCCACATTTAAGACAATTATCTCATAAATCCACCAATTATCCCACATAAATGGAGATAATTGGCAAATTAATGAGGATATTCCTCATTAATTGGCCAATTAACTTAGCCTTAAAAGCCAAAAACACCTTAAATGGCCGGTCCTCCCTTCTCCAAAGGGGGCCGGTCACTTCCCCTTTTATTGCCCACATTCCTTTCTTTTTTTCCTCCTTTTTTAGCCAACAATTCAATTACTCCTTATTATCTTTTTTCATGAATATAAATCCTTTCCCTATTTGATTAATTAGCCAATAAATGGGCTAATTAAACCTAGATCTTACACAAAAAACCCTAACTAGGCCGGCCACCCCATCTCCTATAAATACAACCCCTATTTCTTACAAAACCTAATTCCAATCCTTCGGCAAAAACACTCTAAACACTTTTTCTCTCAAATTCTAACTTTGGCATCGGAGGTTCTTCGGCCAAAGCCCCCCCCATTCATCGTGGGCGTATGAGGCTTTTGCCCTTAACCTAAGGTGTTTATTATTTCGTAGGTGCAAAATCGTCCAAGACCGAAGAGGAGAAAATTTGCATCCACAAATTGGTGCTTTCATTGAGAGAAGAAATATATGCTCGAAGAAGACTCTCGCACACAAAGGTTTTTCTTCAATTTCTAGTCCATTTGTATTCTTTCGTACGTTTTTATTATTAGAATTTTTTACTTGTAAAAAGTTCTTTGGTAAAGCGTATAAAAAAAAAAGAAAAATACATAATGGTTAGAAATCTAGAAAATTCGACGAGTAACAATTCAAACATTCAAGACGTGGGACTGCGGCGATCTACGAGATTGAATGTGGCTCTAGGGGAGATAGCGCCACTACCACGAGGCTCCACCATGGGAACCACCGCGGTTACCACCTGCGGCGAGGTCCATGGTACCACCGCTGCAGTCCAAGCCTCGCATTCGCTCGCACCTCATGTTGAGCAGCCTGCTTCTACCCTCGCAGCCCAACCTGCTCCTGCAGCGCAGCCTGCCCACGCAGCCAAGCCTGCCCACGCAGCCCAGCCTGCCCCTACAGCGCAGCCTGCCCACGCAGCCAAGCCTGCCCACGCAGCCAAGCCTGCCCACGCAGCCAAGCCTGCCCACGCAGCCAAGCCTGCCCACGCAGCCAAGCCTGCCCACGCAGCCAAGCCTGCCCACTCAGCCCATCCTGCCCCTGCAGCCAAGCCTGCCCACGCAGCCAAGCCTGCTCCTGCAACCTAGCCTGCCCCTACAGCCTAGCCTGCCTCCGCAGCCCGACCTGCCTCAGTGGTGTCCCAAGCAGTCAATCAACCAAGTCGAGCAGTCGGGCGGTGTGTAATCTCGACTCGGCCCCCGAGATAGCGTGGACTCCCGTCTTAGCGCGAGGAGGAGCGTGCATTCTCGGTTAGGCCCACGAGCGAGCATACAATCAAGGCTGGGGCCACATTTTGAAGAACCACATGATCAGCCTTCCAGGCAGAGCATTCATTCACGCTTAGGCCCTCAATGAGCATTTTCCATGTCGCTTCGGAGAATGCAGCACGAACGCACGAAGGGAAGCAGCCACTCGGTCCGCTTCAAGTTCAACGGGCAGCCCACGAAGAGATCCTTCGCCAGCTAAGAAGACGAGGACTCCACCGCCCCAGCGAAGACAAATTCGTGTCAAGCCTAGTCCTCAAGTTCGCGATCTCTTGGCGAGTGGTCTCAAGTTGCAGAGAAGTAGGAGCAGAGATGTTAGACCCCTTTCAAAACAGCAAGTTCGGACTCCAAACTTTTAACTTTCTCGACCAAGGAGTAAGCTTCAGCAGCCATAGACCTCGCCACCCCCTGGGCAGCCATGGTATTCTCTTGATCAAAACCATGGACTCGGTAGCCAAAATCGCCGTTTTTGCAGCATGGTCAGCGGAGCAGCCCTCCTGTACTCAGGCATATGCTTCACGAAGGGGGCCTGGACCAATAATCCCTTTGACGCCGTCAACAAACTCAGCGCACGCGCCCATATCCTCAAGAAGAAGGCAACCTGGCCCCAGCAGCGAAAGGGATAAGTTTTGGCGTCGCTTTAACAGACGAGGATGTCTTGCCATTCTTCATGGTAGCAAGCTTTTCCGAAGGAGAACCCTAAGTGGAGTGGCAACACCACCACCATAAGTTTCCACCGCGGCAAGGTCCGTGGCGCCATCACCACGGCCCGAGCCGTGCCATCCAAGGTCCCGGCCCAAGCCGTGTTATTCCAAACCCAACGCGAGCCCAATACGTTGCCTAGCCGAGCCCAAGCCTCGCACACACGTGTGCCACACGCTAAGCAGTCCACTCCCGTGGCCCAGCCTGCTCCCGTCGAGCAGCCCACTCTCGTGGTCCAGCCTGCTCCCGCTAAGCAGCCCACTCTCGTGGCCTAGCCTGCTCTCGTGGCCTGACATGCCCTCGTGATCTTTCAAGCAACGCAAGCCTGCTACACCATGAGAACCACCACGGTGACCACCCACGGCGAGGTCCATAACACCGCTACTACGGCCCAAGTCGGCCCAAGACCATCTCAGCCTTCCTAACTCAAATCTCGCGCCCGAAGTCTACCACATTTCCACTACTCAAGGAGGCACATTCCTTACAAGCTCTTCCAATCCAAATGGCGAACAACACTCGTCTCGACAAGTCATAGAGTTGACAAGCGCCCTAACATAACGGACGACCTTGGTGAACCAGCTCTTGCAGCGCACCACGATGCAACGTGTCCTAAACGACGTGTCTCAAAGAATGACAAGGGCAAATGAAGAACCTCTCCAGCAGCGTCCCGACAAGCAGCCACCCGACCAGCCTCTAACCAAGCGTTTGGGTAGAGCACACTCCCAATTGGGTCCTCGAGATAGCGTATACTCCCGTCTTAGCACGCGGAGGAGCGTGCACTCTCGACTAGGCCCACGGACGAGTATACACTCACGGTTGGGGTCACACTCCGATAATCAACATGAGCAATCTTCCAAGCGAAGTGTTCATTCGCAGCTAAGTCTGCAAGGAGCATCCTCCACATAGCATCAAAGTAGGCACATGACGGACGGAGAGAAGCAGTTACTCAATTCGGCTTAAGTTTAACCAGCAGCTTGCGAAATCCCTCGCTTGCTAGGAATCCACCACATGCACCGCTACCGCGGCATAGACAAGCCGAGCACATAGAAAAGCAGCCTAGACCAACAGGTCAAAACTAAGGGCAGCCGAAAGCTCCATTACCTCAACTAAGGAAGAAGTAGAGAGAATCTTGACCAAGCGATTGAGCAAATTCCAACTCAGCGAGGTCACCGACGAGGCACTACGGCGGGAGATGACCAACACAAGCCGATCACCCATTCACAGATAAGATCGAGCAGACAGAGCGTCCACATAAGTTTAGCATGCCACGTTCCACATCCTTCAAAAGAGATGGAGACCCGGAGAGACACTTAAAGCACTACCGAAGCACGATGATCCTCTATCGAAATAATGACGATCTCATGTGCAAGATATTCGCGACTACTCTACAAGACGAGACGCAAGATTGGTTCTACACCCTGCCGCCATAATCCATCTGGAGCTTTGACGATCTTTCCTCGGTCTTCACCAAAGAATACTCATCTTACCGCTCGATCAAGAAAAATCCGATCACCTGTTCAAAAACCTGAAGAAATCACTCCGCGACTACGAAGATCGTTGGATGCGACGACTCAATAGCCAGTGCAGCTTTTCAAAAGGGCATCCCCGCAGATCACCCCTATTTGGAGAAATGATCATGAAAGAAGACTTGACTCTAGCAGATTCCTTCACCCTAGCAGAGAAACATGCACTTTGGGACGAAGCCCGACGAGCAAAAATGGTGCCCGAGCAACCTAAAAAAGAATCGGTGGTGGCTCAAAGAAAGGAAGATGGAAAGCGGCCCAGCAAGAGCAGACAGGAGGTCAAGCGGAGGGACAAGCCCATGACCAACGAAGGCTCCACGACCAGGAATTACTTGAAGTTTTCAATTCCGACCCATCAAATTCTCCGCGACGTGAAGAATGAGTCGTGGTTCAAGCTACCAAATATTGCGCATTTCACCAAGAACCAAGTCACGCCACCTAAAGCTGCTGCACTTGAAGGAATTATCTGGAAAAGCTCGTGAAGGAAGGCAAAGTCGACAAGTGTTCGGACAAGCCGGCAGCGCAGCTAAGAATGAATGCTGAAAAGGAAGTTCCAGCAGGCCCCATTGATCCTTCAAGTCCAGGCAGCCGACGCACTACCAGGGCCCATCATCGGCTTCACACAAGAGGTAACTTTGCTCTGATACCATGATCGAGAAGATGGCACTCAAGCAGATCCGAGAAATTCTGGAAATGAAGTCTCCCACAACCTTGAAAGAGATCCAAAGCTTGACTGGAAGAGCAGCCGCCCTCAACCGTTTCCTCTAGCGGTCTACTGATAGATGCAAGCCTTTCTTCAAAGCCATCAAGAGGGCGCAACGTGATGAGTGGGATGAAGAATGCGAAGAAGCCTTCCAAGACCTGAAGAAGTATCTCACATCACCTCCATTACTATCCAAACCAGAAGCAACGGAGGACATATTCGCATGTTTGACAATATCTGAGGCAGCAATAAGCTCTACCATCATACGAGAAGAGCTGGGGGCCCGACTACCTGTATTCCACAGTTTAAAAGCTCTCCTCGATGCTACCAGAAATTCAAAAAAACGAACTTTGGCGATAGTTGTTACAACCTAGAAGCTCAAATCAGACGCACGCAGTCATCTTCATGACGCGCTATTCCGCCCAATCTAGACGCGTGACGATAAAGGCGCAGACACTGGCGATGCAAAATTTCCTGACGAGCATAACAACTCAGCCCAAAAGGTGTGCCAAAGGCAGACGAACACTAGAAGGACGCACTCGGAAGCAAGCTTTGTCGTCTTCGCCCCAAAAGATTCTACATAGGAGCATCATGCACCAGCAGTTGAGCACTACGTCCTGCTATGTGTCACACGGTCCCAGTCGACCTTTGTTCCATAATTCAACTCTAGAGTGGCCCAATACCGGCAGTTGAGCACTTCCTGCTACGTGTAACATGGCACCAGCCTTACAGCTCCCTACCGCGCCTTCATGCCTAGCCTAGGCAGCGCAACAGAGCAGTTCAACGACGCCCCGGAAGCAGCCGAGCACACCTTAGCCGCACCTGCTCCCTCAATGGAGATTTTCAGCATTTGCATGTTGACGACACATCCAACTACAAAGGTTCGGGAGCAGACATGGTCCTTGCCACCCTAGACAGTTCAATGCTCAAGCAGACGATCACTCTAGGCTTCAAGGCATCTAACGATGAAGCAGTGTACGAGGCCCTACTGGCAGGCCTCCGCATTGCGAAAGACTTAGCGGTGAAGAAGCTAGCGATTCATTCTGATTCTCAGCTGATTACTAGCCAAACCGCAAGGGAATACATGGCGAAGCATCCAAGGATGGCGCAATATCTAAAGAAGGTACGCAAGCAGCTGGAGACATTTCAAACTTACACGCTCACTCGAGTTCCACGGACGGAAAATGCCCATGCAGATGCGCTAGCCGGCTGGGCTTTGCCCTCGATCACCAGCTCAAGCGTTCAATTCCGGTGGAGTACCTAGATAAGCCGAGCATAGAGTCCGAGCCAGTAGCCGAGGTGACACAGGTTAATGGAACTCCGAATTGGCAAAGCCCTATCATAGATTACTTCGTCAATGGCACGCTCCCCACAGAAAGGTTGGAGTCAAGGAAACTTCAAACCCGAGCAGCGCACTACTACATGTGGAAGGACATTTTAGTTCAAAGACCCTACGCCGGACCGCACCTCCGATGTTTGGCACCTCCAGATGATTTGAAGGTCCTAAGTTCAATCCATGAAGGCGTTTATAGGAACCGTTCCGGAGGACGATCTCTGGCGCAAAAGGCTCTCAACGCAGGCTACTGGCCAACTACGCATCAAGATGTCCGGGAGTTAGTGCAAAAGTGCGACCGCTGCCAACGTTACAAGCATGTACCAGCCCTGCCCGCCAGCGAGCTACACCCACGAACAAGTCCCTGGATGATTCATGCAGTGGGCAATCGACCTAGTAGGACCTATGCCGCCTACTACTGGGGGCAGAGGCATGATGATCGTGGCAACCGACTACTTCACCAAATGGGTAGAAGCATAGCCCACGACAACCACGACTCAGACGGACATAAAATGCTTCGTATGGAGGAACATCATTTGCTGATTGTCATCCCTCAGTTCATCGTCACCAACGACGGCCCGCAGTTCGCGGACGAAGATTTGACGAAGTTCTTCCAAAAGTAAACATTAAGCAGCACATGTCCATGCCAAGACATCCTCAAAGCAACGGGCAGGTCGAAGCATCCAACAAGACGACCCTCGACTGCCTTAAGAAATCCCTCACCAACAAGAAGGGAAAACAGCCAGATGAATGATGTGAATTATAGTTAAGCACACAAATTAAACCCTCTTGGTGTGAATTGTAGTATAGATGCAAGTAGGGATCGTTTTAGGCTGGGGATTAGGAGGGATTGCTAATCGACTCTAAATTGATTTAAAAACACAAAAACAAAGTTAAAAACGTTTGTATAGACTCAAGGGACTCAAAACAAGTTAAAAACACTTAAAACGGCTTAAAAACACTTTGTGGATAGATTCTAGACACTAGGGATGGTTTTGGACGAAAATTGGTTTTAGTTTGACTCAAAACACTTGAAAACACAAAGAAAACAGATTTTAGACACTTTAAAACAAGAAAGTAAAAGGGGGGTTTTGGTTTGGGCGAATTTGAAAATAAAACAAAGACTTTGTAAAGTAAACAAGTTTGAAAACGAATTTGAAAACTTGGATGGGTGATGGGCTAGCTAGAGGGTCCTTCTCCACACATGACACATATGCAACACAAATCAACTTCCAGTTATTATCTTTTTAAATTATGAATGACAACACCCCAGATTAACCGTGAATTGCACTAATTAACCTTCAGATTTTCCTAAGTTCATTGAATTAGATAGAATACGTATCCAACCAAATTATCCTTATTGATGATAGCATACTCAAAGGTCATTAAGTTTGTTGAAAACCATAAGCATTGACGAGGAAAATATGACAACATATATGTTTTCCAAGAATTTAACTTAACACGATTGTGACTAGCAACCTTTACTACTTATGAATACAAGTTCATTATATGCAATTCCCTTATATTCTAGCATCAAATTCATGCATGCAAACTAAGTTGGCCACCTTAACCCACATACAAGAATAAGTTTTGAATCAAACAGTTAAGCAAATTACATTCATAACTTATGAAATAATAACTGGATAATCAATTCATGTCACATATATAATCATGGCTTTGAAATCACCCCTAGCTAAAACGAGTTTAGCCTCTCATATTCACAATTACACACAAGCAAATTGAATTAAACATTGAAGTATAAGGATAGAAAACACCTAGTATAGAGCTCCACTAGGCACGGCAAGGTCCTTCTTCTTCTTGGTATTTGCGGCACAAGAGGCTTTGTGAATGAATGAGTGTGGATGAATGGCTGAATGTAGAGTGAAATATGAGAGAGGTGGTGAATGAATGAGCTGCAGCACCTATGTATTTATAGGGCTGAAAAGGCACGGTTTGAAGGTAGTTTTGGAGAGGGATTTAGGACTCCAAATCCACAAAGAGCAAGGTTAAATTCGAGCACAATCCAAGGGGGAAAAGGATGGTTCCTTGCAGCAGGTATTTGGGCTTCTAGAAGATGATATGTGTGGCACCTTTGTAGGAATAGGATAAGGATTCTAGAAATCTGATTTCTAGGTGTTTAAATGTAATTAGGAGTCCTCTTTGTAGCTGGTTTTAAGGTAGAATAGGATTAGGATAAGGTTAGGATAAGATAAGGTAGTTTGGATAAGATAAGATAAGGTTTTGGATAATGTTTGAGATAATGTTCCATATTTCTTGCTCTTCTCTTATCTTCTAGAACTTGAACTTGTTTCTTCCTTCTTCCTAGCTGATTCTTTGTCTTTAAATCTCCAAATTCGTCCATCCTTCTTGCTTGACTCATAAGCTATCCATCCTTGGTCCAAAATAGCTCCAAAACACTCCAAATTGGCTCTTTTTGCACACTTTGTTATTAAGCCCTGAAATTGCACGAAAATGACTTTAAACACTATAATTAACAATATTAAGCTAAGTAAATGCAAGAAAACAAGCTAACTAAGTCGCATAAATATGCTCCTATCAATGAACTCCCCGGATGTCTATGAGCATATCGTACCACCAAGAGGCGAGCAACCGGAGAAACCCCTTTCTCTTTGGCGTTTGGCTCGGAAACAATCATTCCTCCCAACATCATGACGCCAAACATCACCACCCTACTGTTAGATATCGAGCAGAACAGTGAAGAGACGGCCGCGAACCTAGACCTAGCGGAGGAAAGGCGCAAGCAGACCATAGCCCGCATCCCATCCTGCTAGCAGCAGCTCTTCTCTAGTTACAACAAAAGGCCCAAAATTCGGCAGTTTCAACCTGGAGATCTAGTTCTGAGGAAGGCTTTCATCACTGCTCAAAGGGAGGGAACGAAAAAGATGGACCCTATTTGAAAAAAAAAAAAAAAAAAAAAAAAAAAAAAAAAAAACCTTACAAGATCAGCAGAGTAGGCGACAAGGGGAGCTACACCCCCGCCACCATGAATGACGAGGAGATCGAAAAGCAGTGGAACGCCTACAACTCGAGGAAGTACCACGTATGATCTCCACCGACGACCGAAGGCACAAGCAGCTCAGACGGGCACAATCCTCGCAAGCCGAGGACTACCAGTTGTTCCGCAATCTTTACAATTAAGTTATTTGTTCACTTGTTTTTCAACAAGGAACGCTTCAACTTGATTCCATTGCGGCAACTGACAACTCCTGCGCTTCGAAAGAAGCTCGCGCCCTTCTTAGGGACTCACTGCAGGAATAGCGCCCCCTGAGGGACCAATCTGTTCTCCAACGTGGGAGGATAAACTCTTCACTTCGAATATCCAGACGTGGATGAGCCTGGCTGCCCTAGTGTAACTAGCTGCACGATGGCTTACGCCGGAATTCCTAGAAGTAGCCACAATGGTCTTTTTCAAGGCTTAGCTAACTGAAGGATTTTGGGTCTCTTGGCCTAATCCGCGGAAACCGGGCCCTAGAGACCGGGGGGGGGGGGGGCACACTATCCCTGGAAACCCTAAAGCTGCTACCGAACATGCTAAGGTAGCCTACGGATCCCAGAAGACTGCCTACGGCTTGCCCCTTAAGCAGTAAAGCCACACTAGACTTATACAACCGCACATTCTTGTGAAAGGTTAAAACAAGCTAGTAGGCATATGTGAAGTTTTATCCACTACCGACATGCTACGTAGTCGATAAGCTTCACCTGTACCAAGTCCTAAAGTGTTGTGACACTAGCTGCGCAACCTACGGAATTGGGAAGAACCAAGGTTGAAAGCCCAGTGGTTACGCGGATTAGCCTGCTTCTGTAAGTAAGGCGTCCGGCTGCCAACCCTACGGCTGACAACTTCGCAAGGCAACAGCCTAAGGATCGCCCGGATGCGGCTGCTGCAAATAAGTAAGGCGTCCGGCCGTCGATCCCGCAGCTAACAACTTTGCGACAACTTGCGCCAAGTCCTAAAGTGTTGTGACAATTGCTGCGCAACCTACGGAATTGGAGAAAGCCAAGGTTAATGGCCTAGTGGTTACGCGGATCCGTCTGCTTCTGTAAGTAAGGCGTCCGGCTGCCAACCCTATGGCTAGCAACTTTGCAAGGAAAAGTTCTACACCAACACCTACGACTATGTAGGCTACACGGCCTGTCTGCTTATAAAAAAGTGGTGCGCCTGCTACTGGCCTATAAAGTCTAAAGGTTAAGGCATGAACAAAGGAAGCGAAGATGGAGAAAAGCGAAGGAGACAAGTTTATTAAATTTTCTAGCAAAATTGATAAGCAACTAACAAAGACTGGAGGAGTCCAAGCACAGCAAAAGCAACAAGGAAAAATAAATCCTAAAGGCTACCTAGAAGACTACTCTTCAGCAGCTTGGCCACCCGACGACTGCTCCATTGTCACACCTTCGGCAGCCACGACAACCCTAGCAGTGGTACCATTCGGCCCTTCACTCCCGGCTGCCCCGTCGTGGACACTCCCATCTTCAACTACCTCACCGATGGAAGACTTGAAAGTAAAGGCGAGGAAATCTTCTGGAGAAATAAAGAAGGTCTGGTCTTGAGAGCACACAGATCTTATCAGCCTCCCTAGAAGCAGGCTTAGTGGAACTCTCGCAGCTGCCCACGCAAGCAGTCTCTTCCATCCCAGCAAATTTCGGCATTGGGGGCATATCTAACAGCCTCATTTCTTTTCCCATTGGAAGAATTCATGCCAATCACAGACCTCTTGGTAGCATGCGGACCCTCACAAGTAGTGGACAAAGTCTTCAATTTTTCCCAACCGGCATCTCTTGAGCAGCCTACCTTTCTCCCGACAAAGAAGACTAGGCAGCTAACGCCATTCATGGTACCCGGCAGAGAAGCTCAACCCAACATTCTAGCAAGCATGATGCCTACATGCCCAGCACTCGAGCAGCCCATGAAGCCCGCAACCTTCTCATTTCTCTCGATCGCCAGCTTGGCCCGCGTCAGGTTCTAAAGGATGTGAGCCGCGCGACTACCCTAGCACTGCGCCCCAGCGCCTCAGTTCGCTGTCCCAGCCGCTCAAGCTGCCCTGGGCTCTAGGCAAGCCGAGCTGCCCAAGCAGTGGTCCTTGCCACGACATCTCCTCGGCCCCTGTCGAGCCAACTCCTGGCCCCTGCCAGCCGACATGCCGCACCACCCCAACGGCTGCCCCGTAATAGCACTATCTAAGAAGAAGGCAAGAAAAATTAAATTTTTCTTACATCAGTGCGGCACGGAGAATACGAAGAAATCAACGAAAGACGGTCCTTTTCACGGGCAAGATGTAGAAGATTGCTAGAGGAGGGGGAACAAATATCCTCTAGCTTTCTCTCTCTTGTAGGGTAGAATAAATTGCTCTCCAAAGTTGATTTAATAACCCACTTAAGGTGGACTTAAATAGGCTTTGAGAGAAGTTTATTTCCCTCTCCTAGAAGGATCTAATTTCCAATTAAAGAGAGGATCAACATCAAGATAGGAAGCAATCCTATGGTTCCTGAAGCAAGAAGATCTCTACACCCGCTGCCCTTTCCTGCGAGCAGCCCAACAGGTGTGGGGGCATTTGTGGAGCCAAAATAATCACAAGGCGACACGTGGACTTTCAGATTAAGAAGACAAGAATGCCCTTGAGGAGCATAACAATCCTACGCGCGAGCAGCCGGTAATTATCATCGGTCAAGTCAAAAGCGCCCATAAAAGGTAAACAAATCCGAATTATTTCATCCATCCACATTTAAGACAATTATCTCATAAATCCACCAATTATCCCACATAAATGGAGATAATTGGCAAATTAATGAGGATATTCCTCATTAATTGGCCAATTAACTTAGCCTTAAAAGCCAAAAACACCTTAAATGGCCGGTCCTCCCTTCTCCAAAGGGGGCCGGTCACTTCCCCTTTTATTGCCCACATTCCTTTCTTTTTTTCCTCCTTTTTTAGCCAACAATTCAATTACTCCTTATTATCTTTTTTCATAAATATAAATCCTTTCCCTATTTGATTAATTAGCCAATAAATGGGCTAATTAAACCTAGATCTTACACAAAAAACCCTAACTAGGCCGGCCACCCCATCTCCTATAAATACAACCCCTATTTCTTACAAAACCTAATTCCAATCCTTCGGCAAAAACACTCTAAACACTTTTTCTCTCTAATTCTAACTTTGGCATCGGAGGTTCTTCGGCCAAAGCCCCCCCATTCATCATGGGCGCGTGAGGCTTTTGGCCTTAACCTAAGGTGTTTATTATTTCGTAGGTGCAAAATCGTCCAAGACCGAAGAGGAGAAAATTTGCATCCACACTAAGTCTAATAGTGTAAGACTTATAATTTGAATTTGCAAAAACCAATCCACCACTGCGGATTAAAATAAACTCATGGTCATTTTTCCATTCAAAACTCCAACAATACCCCACATTTTGAATTGAAAAATGAATGCAAATTTGTCTAAAAATATAGATATATATATATATAACGATAGCGGAGTGAGTTCGTCCAAACGATATGCATCAGGATATGTGTCTTTTGGACCTGAACCTTCCTTAGTGAAAACTTACCGAGCTTACATAGTGACGCAGTGAATATTACATCTTGAACTATTCACCATTTTTAGTAAACTAAAACAATAAGCTTCACACATATCAATTCTTAACACTTGTTCAGTTCTTACGGTTTTGTTCATTTTGGTCTTGAACAAATCCCAGATTCATGGGAGCTTTAGAGAAATTAAGCCATCTCATTCTCATAAATGCGGCCCCACATTTACTCCCATATAGGTAATACTAATTAAGAGTACTTTGCCTATACTCCTCTTGTAAATAAGATATTAGTATTATTAAATATGACTATCCTAACACTCCAGCAAACAATACACAAAATCACCTTAGGAATGAAGTACGGTGTATTCATTAGTTTGAATTATATCCAACTAGTTTGCCTATTGAACCTAGTCCATGGTATTTCCAATTATCTAGGTTAGGTTTCCGTCAGACGAATTCATTCAATTGGCTTTAGCCTCATTCCCCTCGATGAATATTTTACTTGCTCTCTTGGCACACCTTTGGTAAACGGATCCGCTATATTTTCTTTCGATTTAACATAATCAATGGAAATGATCCATCTGAGAGCAATTTCTTAACACTATTGTGCCTGCGTCTTATATGTCACGACTTTCCATTATACACTTTATTCTTAGCTTTTGCAATGGCAGCCATGCAGTCACAATGAATGCATATAGCCGTTACGGGTTTAGGCCATATGGGTATATCCTCTAAAAAAATTCAAAGCCATTTTGCTTCTTCAGCAGCTATCTCTAATGCAATGAATTCTGATTCCATAGTGGAACGCGCAATTAATGTTTGTTTAGAGGATTTCCAAGATACTGCTCCTCCTCCCATTGTGAAGACATATCCTCCGGTTGATTTGGATTCTGTACTAGCAGAAATCCAATTTGAATCAGTATAGCCTTCTAACACGGGTGGGTATTTTACATAATGTAAACCAAAATTAATAGTACCCTTTAAATAACGTAGCACTCTCACTAGTGCATCCCAATGCATTAGTCCAGGATTACTTGTGTATCGACTAAGCCTGCTTACAGCGTATGCTATATCAGGTCTTGTATTATTCATCACATACATTAAACTCCCGATTACTCGAGAGTATTCTAATTGTGACACACACTCTCCATCATTCCTTTTTAAATTACAATTGGCGTCAAATGGAGTAGCTACTGGACTATTCTCAAATTGTCCAAATCTTTTAAGAACTTTCTCTATATAGTGGGATTGAGAAAGTGCATAACCATCAGCATTTCTAATAATTTTAATTCCAAGTATGATATCTGCAATGCCCAGGTCTTTCATGTCGAAGCATGAATGTAACATTTTCTTAGTTGATTGATTACATTTTTATTTGATCCAACTATAAGCATATCGTCCACGTACAGACACACAATGACACATGAATTTGTATTTCCTTTGTAGTAAACACATTTATCACATTCATTTATTTTAAATCCGTGCGTCAACATTGTATGATCGAATTTTTCATGCCATTGCTTAGGTGCTTGTTTAAGTCTGTATAGAGACTTAACCAGTCTACAAACTTTGGTTTCTTGACCCTTTATAACAAACCCTTCAGGTTGTTCCATGTATATTTCTTCGTCTAATTCACCGTTTAAAAATGCAGTTTTGACATCCATTTGATGGATTTCCATATCGTGCACCGCTGCTATTGCGATCAACATCCGTATAGATGTGATTCTTGACACTGGTGAATATGTATCAAAATAGTCCAAGCCTTGTTTCTGTCGGTACCCTTTGGCAACTAACTGTGCTTTGTATTTGTCAACGGTACCGTCAGGTTTTAGTTTCTTTTTAAATATCCATTTATAACCAATCGGTTTACTTCCAAGAGGTAAGTCTACCAATTCCCATGTGTTATTTTCTAAAATGGATTCAACGTCACTTTTAATTGCTTCTTTCCAGCAAAAAGCCTCTTGACTAGCCATGGCTTCTTTATATGTTTGAGGTTCATCCTCAGTTAGTAAGGTCATGAAATCAGGACCAAAAACTTTTGGTATTTTCGTTCTTTTGCTTCTTTTTGGTTCTAGTGTTTCCGCTGGAATACTTGATGAAGAAGTCTCTCCATGGTCAATTGTTCTCTTCTTATTGGAACTTGAAACTTTGTCTTTATAAGGAAAGATGCCCTCAAAAAACTCAACATCAACAGATTCCAATATTGTGTTATTATGAATATCAGAGATTTCAGAATTATAAACTAAAAAACGAAAAGCTGCACTATTTGAAGCTAATCCTATAAAAACGCTATCTATGGTTTTAGGTCCAAGTTTAATCCATTTCGGCAAAGGAACTTGCACTTTGGCAAGGCAACCCCACACTTTTAGTGTTTTATATGTTGGCAACCTTCCTTTCCAAATTTCATACGGAGACTTATAAGTTTTTTTATGTGGGATTCGATTTAAAATTATATTCGCAGTAAGCAATGCTTCACCCCACAAATTATGGGGAAGTCCAGAACTATTCAACATAGAATTTATCATGTCCTTGAACGTTTGATTTTTCCGTTCCGCAACACCATTTTGTTGTGGTGTATATGGTGCAGTGGTTTGATGTATAATCTCATTCTTTGCACAAAATTCTACAAAAGCCGAAGATTCATATTCTCCCCCTCTATCGAAACAGAGAATTTAATCTTCTTGTTAAGTTGATTTTCAACTTCTGCCTTATATATTTTAAACATATCTAAGGCTTCATCTTTACTGCGAATTAGATATACATAACAAAACTTACTGCAATCATCGATGAATGTTATGTAATAGCATTTCCCACCTCTAGTTGGCATTGATCTAAAATCACATAGATCAGTGTGAATAAGTCCTAGTAATTCGTTGGACTTTTCTGGAACACTTTTGAAAGTTTGTCTTGCAAACTTTGATTCCACACACACTTCACACTTATAATTTTTTTATTGAATCAAATTTTGGTATGAGACCTAAATTAGCCATTCTATGCAGTGAAAGATAATTAATATGTCCTAATCTAGCATGCCAAATATCGGAAGAGCCAACAATATAAACGGAAACATTATTATTATTCATATTATTAGTAGCATCAATTACATTGAGTTTGAACATCCCATTAGCAAGATATCTCTTTCCCACAAACATTCCCCCCTTAGTAAGAACAAATTTGTCAGACTCGAATACAAGCTTAAATTCTTTGTTGCTTAACAGAGGTCCTGACACCAAGTTTTTGCGAATATCTGGAACGTGCAGTACATCCAGGAGGGTCAATTCTTTGCCCGAGGTAAATTTCAAAATCACGTTTCCTTTTCCTGCGATCACAGAGGCTGAGGCATTTCCCATGAACAAATTTCCTCCATTGTTGAGTTGTTGATATGTGGTGAAAAGGTTTATGTCTCCACAAACATGTTTGGTGGCTCCAGTATCAATCCACCACTCTTCTACATCAGCCACCAAATTAATCTCAGACACAACAGCAGCAAGATTTTCCTCTGCCATGTTTGCTTAATTGTTGTTGTCGTTCAAGTTTGCAGCAACATGTTGATCATTCTTATGACGGCACACTTCTGCTTTATGACCAGGTTTACCACAGACCCAACAAAATCCTTTGATACGTTGATTCTTGAAGCTTTTGCCTTTTGAACCAAGAAAGATGCCATTCTTTGTGATTCCTCCCGTGTTCTTTTTCTTAGGATGAGAGAACTTTTTCTTTGAAGTTTATGTTTCAATAACATGAGCCTTGACTTCCACAGATGAAGCCCCACCAATCTTCTCACTTTTTATGTTATCTTCCTCAATACGAAGCCTCACAACCAATTCTTCCATGGTCATATCTTTACGCTTGTGTTTCAGATAGCTTTTGAAGTCCTTCCATCCATGTGGCAATTTTTCTATAACAGCAGCCACTTGGAAATTATCACTTATATCCATGCCTTCAGAGTGAATGTCATGAATTATGATTTGAAGGTCTTCAACTTATTTGACCATTGGTTTGGAATAAGTCATTTTGAAATCCAGAAATTTTCCAACAACGAACTTCTTGGATCCCGCATCCTCCGTTTTGTATTTCTTTTCCAATGACAACCATAAGTCTTTGCCTATCTTGCAGGATACATACACATCATAAAGTGTCATCCAGTCCGTTGAGAATGTAATTTCTACAGAGAAATTCACTATGATTCCAAGCATCAATGGCATTCATAGTGTCTTTGTCGACTGGGAATTCTTTTGGCTGAGGAGCCTCTTCCTTTACAACGTGTACAAGATTCAATGTTGTTAAATAAAACAACATCTTTTGTTGCCAACGTTTGAAGTCTCCTCCTTTAAATTTTCCTGGTTTCTCAGCGTGAGGGTTCTTGGTGCCACTCATATTGACTGATTGCTCCATAACAACCAAATTTTCTGTCTATAAGATTGTAGGAAACAAAACAGAAAATACGATTTATTGATAACAGTATTTAGGAAATTACAAACTACTAATAATAATAATAAGGACAAGGCAAATGAAAATGAAAGAAAATATATTGAATGAGCAAGAATTTACTAACAGATGGATGATATAGGCTTGCAAGATTGCAATGTCCTTATAGACAGAAATTTGGCCTCTACACTTGTGCAGTAGTTCTTGTAGGCTTCTGTCACCAAGATTCAACTATCACAATCAAATTCCTTGCACTAGGAATTTGATTCTATCGAACGTACTGAGTGTTTCTCTCCAAAATATTAATATTATATGAAAATTAGGTTGTGGGAAAAAATTGATTTTCTGATTGGAATGGGTTGGTGATTTTATAGACTTGTTCACGCCTTTTGGAAGAGAATGAACAACTGCCTTTTGCAGTTGTGTCGTTTGATATAACTGATCATTTCAGTTACAAAGTTTGTTTTGAATTCAAACTTCATATTTATCTAAATATCTATATAAATATATATACATATATATATATATATATATATATATATATACAATGATTAGATTAATTCTGAGATCACCAAGGCCCCGAGCCCTTATCTTAATTGCTTTGATTATGGGCTGTATCTCAATTCATATCAAACTCTTTTAGTCTATACTTAATTCAATATGCTAAGTCTAATAGTGTAAGACTTATAATTTGAATTTGCAAAAACCAATCCACCACTGCGGATTAAAATAAACTCGTGGTCATTTTTCCATTCAAAACTCCAACATTAAGTTCATTCAAGAAGTTACATCATCAACGACACAAGAAAGTCTTGAGCCTATAGTTTTTCAACTTCTTCCAATAAAGGAAGGAAATTCCTGGTTGGAAGATGATTTCAAACGTGGCTTTGATGTTGCCGATTTTACTATTTTGCAAATCTGGTTCGGTGCTTTATGTGATGACTTTTTGTTTGCTATTTTGAAGATATTATTAGCCCAAGTAGTTGATACTCAATTATTTGGAAAGCTCCACCAGTTAACATCTTAGACAGGTCAAAAACCTAAACTCAAACAAAGATAAAAAAGGATTCGAACTCGAGGACAAGTTCTTTTTGAGAAGAGGAGATTGATGCAGTACATGAATGATAAATTAATACAGCCACATAAAGTTATGATAGCTGGTGTGGCTTCTCGTTCCTCAAAGAATATTATTAAGGCTCTCTTAATTAGGTTGCATTGTAACTACAAGATGTTTTCTTTAGTTTTAATCATCTCTTGTATCAATGAGTTTGTATCTCCCTATTTAAAGGGCTCCAAATGTATCTTTAAAGTAGTCATTTAGTAAATTAAAAGTAATCTAAGAAGAGAGTTTTCTCATTCCTTAGAGCAGTTCCACTGTGGTGTATTACCCGGTGGACTGGGGATGGAACAGAACACGGTGGACTGGGGATGGAACAGGACACGGTGGACTGGGGATGGAACAGGGCCGAATAGGCCGGGGGATAAGGTCCAGCGTATGCCAGCCCGAGGGATAAGCGAGGCCCGAGCAACAGGCCCGGTAGGGATTGCCAGCCTGAGGGCTGTGTGACGTATAGTCGATGTGCGGCATTGGTGCATGCGCCGAGCTTGACATCTCCTCGTCCTCCTTCCCCTTATTTGACCTGGATCTACACACCCAAACCCTCAATTTGAACGAAAAACATCAACTATGCAGAATCAATTTCAGAAAATTAAATTAAACTAAAATTTCCAATAAAACTGCAGTTCTAACACCAATGGATTGGGTGAGGAAAAAATATTAATATTTTATTACCAATTGCCAGGGCTATTCAATGTAGGGGTGAAGATGCAAAAGGCAGTTACTGTTCATTAAGGGTAATTACTGTTCACTAGGTGGATTGAATAGTGAATAGCCTGAGGGGAGGGCTACCACGCTGGAGTTGCTCTTAAATCAAGTGTGAGGCTTGGTCGTGTGAGTGAATCCACGATTAGCAACATGAGTGATTTTCGTTGCCCCTGATTGAGTAATTCCCAAGTATCTATCCCTTGTTCTTTCTATTTCCCTCGGCCATTTTGGTTATTTTTGTTCACATAAGTATAAATCAAACACCAAAAAAACACATGTTTAAGTAGAAAAGTCGATCAATCAGCTTCTCCTTTTTTTTTTTTTTTTTCTTTTTAGAGCTTCGTGCATCCTTCCTCTCTCCCAAAAATCCTACTTCTAAAAGATTCTTGGCCGTCAGCCCCTGGTTCCGGCTTAGGGTCGGTATCACATCCCAACCCGGGCCCCCACCATATCCCGAGCTCGACTCTGCCGTAGCACGATATTGTCCGCTTTGGGCCCTGACCACGCCCTCACGGTTTCGTTTCTGGGAACTCACACGAGAACTTCCCAGTGGGTCACCCATCATAGGAATGCTCTTGCGCAAACTCGCTTAACTTCGGAGCTCCTACGAAACCCAAAGCCAATAAGCTCCCAAAAGGCCTCATGCTAGGTAGAGATGGGAATATACATATAAGGCTTACAGGATCCACACCCCTGGGCGATGTGGGATCTTACAATCCACCCCCTTAGGGGCCCCAAGTCCTCGTCGGCACACTTTCGGCCAAGGATTGGCTCTGATACCAAATTGTGACAACCCGTCCCTAATTTTACGTTTTTATTAATTTTAAAAGCATGAATTTACGAAAATGCCCTATAGGCAAGGACTTTGACTTCCGTTGACCATTGGTTAGAAAGACGTAGGACTCATTCTTTTAGCGTATCCTCGTAGTACTCGTCGCTACGAACGTGTGAGCGCATGTTAGACTTGAATCAGATCTGTAATGAGAAAGTACGCTCCATTAAAGTACGTTAGTTACGGGTATTTTGTACACGCGCGTACAAATTTATCAGTGCTTGGAACACTGTAAAGAGACAGGTTTTGTACATTGAAAATTGTACAAAATTTGAAAATCCAATCCCATTCCTTTAAAAGGGGATCTGTGTCTCCCTACACCCAACCAATCAAATTTCATCTTTTCCTCAAATCCCTCTCATCCATTCACCACCAATCACAACTTTTCCCTCAACCTTGCACCCAATAAGAAACACTGTCCCTCAGTGTTGTTCTCCAATCAGAACACTCAACCTCTCTCTCTCCCCGAAAGCTCTATCTTCTTCTCTGCAACATACACACATACAAACAAGCACATCTAACCACCATCACCGTGTGGTTCATTCTCCGGTGGCCTCACCACCCTCGAGAGCCCTCATTCTCGAAACCAGACCTGGCAGAGGTCCCTCCTCATTTCTCCTTCCCTGCACCTTGGAACCACCATGGTTCCTGAGTTATTCCGATGAGTTCTCGCCGTTCACAGCTTAGGTAAGCCTCAGGAAATCCTAAAAACCTTCATTTCATTCCTATGGGTTGATATTGATCTCGTGTACATGTTTTGAACAAACGTTTTAGCACAGAAAGCTCGAGGATGCGAGATTGCTCAGTTTTCTAGCCAAGGATCCGTGGCCATTTGGCCACTTTCAGACCAGATTTTCGATCAACACCGTCAACGTTTAGACTTCTAGTAGGTATGGATCTATTCCCTACATTTCTAGCTTCAAATGGGTTTTTGTATCATCGATTTTGGTGGTGATGCAAGCTAGTTATTAGCTTTGAAAGTTAGGATGAAGCTTTCCAGATTTCTGAGAACTAGGAACCGTGGTCATTTGGCCACTTTCAGGCCATTTTTCCGACCACCACAGACCTTATCTCAGCTCTATTTTGATGTGGTTTTGTTCCTTACATTCCTACCTTCAAAATGACTTTCAAATCATAGATTTTGGTTGAGAATTGAGCTTGTGAGGAGCTCTGGAAGTTGGGCCTTCAACTTGAAAAATGCAGGAACTCGCGAGGAAGGCGAGTACGTATGTACTCACAGACGCGTGGGCTCACGTGGGTCATCGGCGCGTGCAGCCACTTGTGGTGGCGTGTGTGTGTTTGTGACGTCGAGTAAATTAATTTTGTGTATTCAAACCTTATGTTTGAGCAATCTACGGAGGTTTTATTTAAGTTTCCGTATATGTGTTATTAAACTAATTAAATTAGTAACTTCACATTTAGGAGAAACGTATTATGAGGACGTACGGGGTCAAGCAATGCTCGGAGGCTTCTTTTGGCTGCGTATTTGTGAGTGGACAGTTTATTATATATATATATATATATATATATATATATATATATATGGCTTATAGTTTTCACAAAATGCATTTAAATGATTTACACCTATTATGCCAATTTTAGTTTAATTTGGTAAATGTGCTTTGATGGAATTACAAAATGGTTATGGTATGTTCATACGTATATTTACATGCTTATAATTATAGTATTGTGGTAGAATACTAAAATGATTATACAAGACGCGCAGGTAAATTCAGATGAGTTTAGTATATTGATTTGAATTGTGTAGCATAAATATATTCATATAGTTAGCTTACCATTACTACACCTAGGTGTTAGTGCTCCCGCCCGGGGCCAGGGCCAGCCTTCACATGTATGTTCACCTCCCGCACCATATGCTCGTCTTGGATTCAAGTTAGGTGCTAGCTTGTCGTACATGTCACATTAGGTGACTTCGACTTGTAGGTGACTGCGCTTAGCGCAAGCTTCACGTGATCGTAGCACTAGAGCGTAATTATTACACCTAGCTTGTCGTACATGTCACATTAGGTGACTCTGACTCGTGTGTTAGTATAGACAAATGTTAGTATATAGTTGCGTGTCAGTATATTCATCAAGCACATGCCTATATTTCTATTGTTGTGAATTATTCATGTTGTGGCATATTTCTGATATATATATATATATATATATATATATTGTTGGCATATTTTAAATCTTCATACTTATACGTAGTATGATTTTAAGGAAATTATATTGTTTTACTGCGAGGGGTTACTATATTCGAAAATAAAGGTTTTCTTACAAGTGTTGTTTTGCTGACCCACTCAACTTTGTTTTTCGCCCCTCCAGGTTTAGTAGCTGTGCTTATGTGTAAACGAGGGTTCTGAAAAATCTCAGGAGATGGTTATCTTTAGTGGTATAACCCTCACCATAATTACTGTACTGTTCTTATACTCTACCATCACATGTGAAATGGGTGCAATCCCGCTCGCCTGAGCACTCTTTTGTTTAGGCACTTTTAGGTTTAAATTTATTCACATTCTTTTTCCACTACACTACACCTTATGTCTTCGTCACCCTCCAGGTGTCGGCCAACACAACTCGGTTCGGAGTCCAAGTGGACTTTCCGGGTCGAGGTGTGTCAGTCGGCAACTAGTGCCCCTTCCACCCTCTCGAGACTCCTAGCTCTCATCTCTTTATGCATCATCCCTCTCCTCTCATCTTCCTCGTGCCTTCCAACCCTTTATTCCTCTGTTTCTTTGCTTCCTTCTTTTCCCTTTGACTCATTTCTCCCTTTTCGCCTGCTTTTCTTAACTTTGATATAATCTCTAATTTCTAGTTTCCTTGAGCTTGGTCTCAACCTCGATGAGTTTGTCTTAAATTTGACCTTTTATGTCCCTTTTTTCCTTTGATGTTTCTCCCTGTCGTCAGTCCTCCATCGCCGACCACTGCTACTCGGCCCATGATGTGTCTCTCCTTGGCGTCACATTTTGGTGTTGGTTGGATGGTTGTTACTATTTGGTAGAACTATGAGAGTGCCTTTTGCGGGGATGGCTCGCTCAACCCCATTTTCCGTTCATCCAGTTTGTTTGTGAATCCTTCCTCTTGGTAGTGGCAGATATGCAATGGCGGCATAGCTGGTGTGGTGGAGTCTGCATTCTAGCAGATCTAAGGTTTTTGTTGTTGTGTTACTCTTTTTGAGCTTTTATGTTGTATTTACTTTTGGAATAGGGAGTTTTCTTGAAAAGGACTTGAGCTAAGTTTATTTTAACAAAAAACCATGCTATAACTTTATTTAATGAAAAATAATTAAATATTAATGAAAAACCCTTAAATTTTAATAAAAAGGACACAAGAACTTAAATTTTAATGAAAATGACACAATTTTAATAATAATAATAATAAAAAAAAAAACTAACGCAGGTCTATCACAAACACTGTTTATGAAACTAATCACTATTTATGAAATTGAACACTATTTATGAAACTAAACACTATTTATGAAAATGAAACACTATTTATGAAACTGAACGGTACTACACTATTTATTGGTCCAGTTTTATAAATAGTGTCTAGTTCTTATGCCTAGTTCTTGGTCATGTTTCATAAATAGTGCCTAGTTATTGGGTCTAATTTCATAAATAGTGTATAGTACTTGGTACAATTTCATAAATACTCTTTCTTGGTCCGATATCATAAATAGTGTCAGTTATTAGTCTACTTTCATAAATAGTGTCTAGTTCTTGATCATGTTTCATAAATAATGTCTAATTCTTGGTCTAGTTTCATAAGATTTGAAACTTATACCCTTTTTGGTCCTGTAAAAACACGCATTGTGCCGAAAACGAAGAACTCAAAATAATTCTTTAGAATCAAAACCTTGAGAAAATTATGTCATTAGTAATTATATTTAGAAAACTATTTTCAATTACCAAATTAAAATTCCCTCACTTTTTTTACATACCAACAATAATTAAATGTGGCTTTCCATCCAATTTCTTTAGCTTGGGTGTCATATGGAAGAAATTTTTCCTTATGCCCGTAATACAAGTGGTGCACCACGTGTTATTATGTAAGTGGTGAAAAACTTTATTTTTTAATACAAGAATCTCATCAATTGTGTAGAGACACATGATATACCATCCCGTGTTCCGGGCATCTTGAAAAATATCTCATCATCTTGACTACTACTGGAAAACAACACCACAAAAATAAACTGGGAAATGTAATTCAATTTGAAGTCTTTCTCTTATTCTAAGAAAAAAAAAATGTCTCTTATTTATAGCTGACAACAGGGAGGAAAAAGAGTAGAAAGGGGAAGTCTTTCTCTTATTCTAAGCATAATTAAAAAAAAAATTCTCTTATTGATAGCTGACAATGGGAAGGAAAAAGAGTAGAAAGGGGAAGGGGAAAGGGGAATGTGGGAGTGGGGGGGACGCGCGCAAAGCGTATGTGGTGTTTTTTTTATTCTTTTGTCTTTATTATTAAATAAGGTTAGTAGATGATTTTTTATTAAAATATAAAAATTTGAAGTTTTTTTTATTAATTTTTCCTTTGGAATATGCTTGTATTGGATTGCCTTCGGGTTTTCTATTTCTTGCATTAGTTTTTTATTTAATGAAAGCAAATTTAGTTTGACAAAAAAAAAGGGTAGAAAAAGGAAACCAATCCCCGTACAGTGAAGTTTTTTTTATTAATTTTTCCTTTGAAATATGCTTGTATTGGATTGCCTTCGGGTTTTCTATTTCTTGCATTAGTTTTTTATTTAATGAAAGTAAATTTAGTTTGACAAAAAAAAAAAAGGTAGAAAAAGGAAACCAATCCCCGTACAGTGCGAGTTCTTCTCAATGAATTAATGGATGATATCGCTTCCAACTGAAAACATGAAAGTCACCTACCCTGAGTCTGAGAGAAAAAGGTGACCAAGCAGAAATTCAAAAGAGAAAGTGACTGATCCAATCAAGAAAAGGTATGGCGAGGCCACAACCACTGTTGATGTGAGCATGTAAGAAAATAAACATATAAACCAATAAATAAATAATGCATATATGGTGCGACCTCCCATCACCTTTTGAATTTCTCGGCAGAAATATACTTACGATGATGTGTTTGTTTAAAATGGAATTAAGTTTTATTCGACCGGCACTGCAGAGTGCGGAGACATTTCACCTTTTCTTTTCAGATCCTTTGGAACTACTCTCTCACCAATTGCTCAATCGCTAAGCAATCCGGCCTTCCTCCTACTAAAAATTATTAAAGTAGAAGCTACAACCACAATATTTTTCTTACAATTGTTTTATCATGTCATATATTCCTTGCACTCGCAGAGAAGATCATGAGATCATACCCAAAAAAAATAAAATAAAGAAAGATAGAACATGTGCTGATATGCACTCGATCGGCATAATTCAGCAAAACAATGGGAAAGGGGAACGAGTGCAGTATCAACAAACGCTGTTTTGATATTACAATGTCAAGGAGGACTAGAAAGTCGTCATTTAATCATAACGTCCAAGGAGGAATTAGCATCCCTACTCCTGCTCCCGCCCCCGCTCCCGCTCCCGCTCTTGCTCTTAAAAGTTTTCGGGATGGAAATGGAGATGGAGAAGATCAGAGTTCGCCTTTGCCCTCGCCCTCCAAAGAGAATGGTTCTGACCGTAAAATCTTGAAGCAATTGATCAATGGGGATGAAAAAGCAAAGCTGTTCATCAAGTCAGGTAAGGAAGGGAGCACTGGAAGAAGTTCACTTGGCCAACACTTCACTGAAGAAGGAAAAGGGAAACACCTTCAACTGGTCAAGAAGCAGCAAAAGGCAGAAGAGAGTTTGCAAGGAGGAGTGAAGCTGAAAAAACTGGTGAGTCGTTGTGCCAAAGTTTTAGGACATTTGGTTAACGTCAGGAGCGACCCAACCCTTGGAGAACCCAGGAAGCTTAAGGCCGCCGTTCCTCGGATAACTATGTAATATTGTAAGCAATAAGTTTCTTGCTTATTTGTTTCTACATATCAAACTAAAACACTTCATTTGCTTTGCCTTCACATCATGTATACAGCATATGTGTTCTGTGTATAAACATATATTCGAATTCGAGTGGTTTAATGCGATACTTACCAAGATATGTTTAGTCTCAGTTGTTTACTAATATATATATAATTGACAAGTCGAAATTCACATGCCCAGCTAATTCGATTATTAGATCTATTGTTTGAAATCCTCTCTCATGTACTGTCTTCTATAGCAACTCCTCAAGAGCTCATCTCTTGAGATTTTAGAAAACGATACTACCTATTAATTACCTACACAAAACAAAATTAATGTGCAAGGAAATCAAAATTTGTTTTTCTAAGTCAATTGGGGAGGGGGAGGATCAAACTCTCAACTTGTGACTTGTCCCAAATATAAGAGAATTACCACTGAGTCATGAGGTTAGGTCATAACATATACTCACTATTTTTCTTTTTAATTAACGGGGGAGAGGGTAATGTTAGCTAGTAAAATTTCACTGAGTTCTCATTTCAGGTTTACATTAGCTAGAATTTGAACCCAAAGAGTAATATGATTTATTGATTAAAAACAAATGAACCCTTGGGTTCTGTTTGAACAAAGTTATCAGAACGTGAAACTAATTTCTTCGTTGATATTATACAACCTGGTCACTCAAACAACTGAATATTTAGTAAATTATTATACACATATGAACAACGTCCTGCAATCATGCCATCAACTTGCTTCAATAAAAGAATTAAAAGGGCAAACAAGTAACGAATTGAATGGCCTTGTTGACATGACCAATTGCTGAAAAAAATTCAGCTTCTCCTAAAGCAGAATTAGGTCCGCCCAGTTAGTTTCTTTCTCTTGTAATAGAAACTAACAAAAATATACAGAACTACAAGTCGAAGTTGGTTTCAAGTGGATGCTATACCAATAGAGGCTCCATCATGTAGAAAAGGAGAGAGCAGCAGAGAGAGCAGCGGAAAGAAAATGAGTGCAGGAAGTAATGAGTCTGTAATTTGGAGAATAGCTTGATTGATTATCTGCTATATCAATTGGTACATATATAAGTATATACATCATTGACTTTTGTATAACAATTACAGGTAAGTAATTATACAATTAATGTAATACAATCAGCAAGTTTAATATGATGAAGAAGATCTTGGCTGAGTGCAGACAATTAAGGGATTGTTTGGTTGACTTGTGCAACATTCCTCTGCAGATTTGATGGAGTTATTTGTGGCTGTGATAATTCTCTTGTCATCCCCCCTCAAGCGAAACGGAACGAAGTGAAGATTGAGCTTGGAAGTAAAAAAAGAGAACCATTCGCGGGAAAGGCCTTTGGTGAAAACGTCGGCAATCTGATTGTGAGAGGAGATGTGACGAGTTTGAAGAACGCCTTGAGCAAGTAATTCACGAACAAAGTGGTAGTCAATTTCGATGTGACGAGTACGAGCATGGAAGACGGGATTGGCAGCCATATGTAGGGCTGAAATATTATCAACAAGAATGCAAGGTGGAGTGCATATGGGAATGCCCAGCTAACGAAAAAGATAACAATACCATCGTATTTCAACCGCAGTAGTTTGCTTCTTAATGTTCCAAGTAAGAAGATTGGGACCCAGAAAAATGCAAGCACCGCTGATGGACTTACGATCATCAACAAAACCGGCCCAATCGGCGTTGGGAAACCCTCGAAGAGAGTAGTCTTTAAAGAAGCGAAAGAGTATGCCTTACTCAATAGTGCCCTTGATATAACGGTAGATGCGCTTAACCGCTTGAAGATGAGTGGACTTAGGATTATGCATGAATAAACATACTTGATTGACCGCATAAGCGATGTCAAGAAGAGACAAAGTTAAATACTGAAGGCCACCTACCATACTTCGATAAGACATGGGATCAGAAACGGGATCGCCATCATATGCGGACAAGGGGGTGGAGGAAAGAAACGGAGTAGGACTTGGCTTGCACATGTCCATCTTGAACTTCTTGAGCAAGTCAGAAGCATAACGAGTTTGAGATAGAGAAAGATCACTTGTTGTGCGTGTGACTTCCATGCCAAGAAAAAAATGAAGATCCCCTAACTTGCGGCTGGCAAAAGTGGCGCACAACAAATCAATGAACAAGTGAATAGCAGCTGAATTAGATCTTGTGATAATCAAGTCATCAACATAAATGAGAACATACAACTAATATGTAGATGGGTGATTAATAAATAAAGACGCATCAGATTTGCTGTGAGAAAATCCTTGTTCGCATAGGAAAGCATTAAGTTGTTGGAACCAAGCTCGGGGGGCTTGTTTTAAGCCATAAAGAGCTTTACGAAGCCGACAAATATGCTTAGAGTGTTGGGAATCAACAAACCTAGGTGGTTGCTTCATATAAACTTTCTCGTGTAGAATCTCAATAAGGAAAGCATTACGCACATCAAGTTGTTGGAAGAACCAATTGTTGGAAACAACAAGGGCAAGTATGGTCCGAATAGTACCCGGTTTGACCATGGGACTGCAGGTCTCGTGGTAGTCGAGGCCTTCTTGTTAATTGTAACCATTGGCGACGAGGTGAGCTTTGTGTCTGTCAATAGAGCCATCCACTTTTCGTTTAACTTGAAAGACCCATTTACACCCTACAATGTTCATATTTGGTGTGGCGGGAAAAAGAGGCTAAGTATGATTCTGTATGAGGGCTTCATATTCTTTGTAAGATCCCACATTGCCCAGGGGTGTGGATGTCGTAAGCCTTATATGTATATTCCCATCTCTACCTAGCACAAGGCCTTTTGGGAGCTACTGGCATCGAATTCCATCGAAACTCCGAAGTTAAGTGAGTTCGCGCGGGAGCAATCCCATGATGGGTGACCCACTAGGAAGTTCTCGTGTGAGTTCCCAGAAACAAAACCGTGAGGGCGTGGTTGGGGCCCACAGTGGACAATATCATGCTACGGTGGAGTCGAGCCCGGGTTGTAGTGGGGGCCCGGGCCAGGATGTGACATTCTTCCTTCATTGCTTGCTCTGCCAATAAGGGTGTTTTGAAGCTTGGGTGTAGCTAGTTGGCTCATAGGAAAAATGATCATGGAGAGCTGTTGTTAAACTGTGTGGTAGTGGGTGTCTATCTGTGCCATAAGTCAAAACATTGATACTTTTGAACTTCTAATGAGCAGGAGAGGAGTCTGGAGAAGCAGCAACTTGGATAGAGGTGGAATTGTGCATGGCATCAGATTGGTTTAATGCATGGTCTGACGTGACTGGAGAAGAAGCTGGGGTCACGAGTTCTTGTGCTTCTGAAGAAGCTACATACTCATTTGGAGAAGTAGCAGATGGGTGAGTGTCACTATTGGTGGCACACGCTGGGCTGGCGACAAGGGGAGAGACAGACGGGGCTTGCTCATTGAGGCTATGATCAATAAAGTGAATAGGAGCAGCAGTGCGAGTCTGTGTCATGGGCAAAGACTCCAAAAAGACTAGGGATGAAATCGATGCTTCACCGGGCTGAGAATGAGACCTGAGTTCTTGGTACGGAAAGGTTAATTCATCAAAAAAATATTACGAGAGAAGTAAACCTTACCGGAAGCCATATCAAGACAACGATACCCTTTGTAATTGTTGTCATAACCAATGAAGACTCATTTCATTGATTTGGGCATCAACTTGTGTTTGTTATAGGGAACTAATAAGTGCAAAAAGCACGTGAACCGAATGTTCGAAAAAAAGGATAATTCGGAATCATGGCAAATAATTTCTCATAAGGAGAGACATTCCCAAGGTTATGTAGAGGCAACTGATTAATGAGAAATGCGGTGGTTGTGAAAGCTTCCACCCAAAAACTCTGGTAGATAAGATTGAGCCAATAGACATAGGCCCATTTCAACAATGTGGCGATGCTTTCTTTCAACAATGCCGTTTTGTTGTGGCGTGTGAGGACAAGAGAGTTGTTGAACTATCCCATGTTCACTAAGGAAACTTCGGAAAACTAAACTAGTGAATTCACCACCACCATCAGTTTGTAACATTTTAATTGTGCAATTTAACCAATTCTCAATCATGCGTTTGAAAGTGACAAAGGTAGTCGAGACATCAGATTTGCTAACAAAGGGAAATAGCCAGACGAATCATGAAAAATCATTGACAATAGATAAATAATACTTGTAGCCAAAATAATCACAAGAAGTCAACTCTCCAACACTCCCCCTCAAGTTGGTGCATAAATGTCGTTCATGCCCAACTTGACAAGAGAGTTGTAGAACGCTTGGCTTGCAACAGCTTTAGTTAAGATATCCGCCAATTGATCTTCTGACTTTACGAACGGGAATTGAATAATATTCCCATCCAACTTCTCCTTAATGAAGTGTCTGTCAACTTCCACATGTTTTGTGCGATCATGTTGAATTGGGTTGTGTGAGATATCTATGGCTGCTTTATTATCACAAAATAAATTCGAGGCCGAATTCGACGGATACCCGAGTTCACCGAGCAGCCTCTAAAGCCATAATAGT
The DNA here is from genome assembly GCA_036320875.1 of Cotoneaster glaucophyllus. NCBI lineage: Eukaryota > Viridiplantae > Streptophyta > Magnoliopsida > Rosales > Rosaceae > Cotoneaster > Cotoneaster glaucophyllus. The sequence goes on along the minus strand of CM070070.1, from coordinate 181,774 downwards.
TCGCATACTCCTTTTGCCATACCCTTGTACTCAGCCTCGGCACTTGACAAAGCAACCACTTTCTGTTTCTTACTCCGCCAAGTGACTAAGTTTCCTCCCACAAATGTGAAGTAACCAGATGTGGACCGACGATCAGTAACGTTGCCTGCCCAATCTGCATCGGTGTAACCCTCTATTCGGCAATGATCATTTTTAGAAAACATAATGCCTCGACCTGGTGAGGACTTCAAGTATCGTAGGATGCGTTCGATTGCACCCATATGTGTCTCACTCGGAGAATGCATAAATTGACTAACAACACTTACCGCGTATGCAATATCAGGTATGGTGGTTGATAAATAAATTAGTCTCCCAACTAACCTTTGATAACGATCTCTATTAGTGGGAACTTGATCAGGGTGCACGGCAAGATGGTGATTTTGGACTATGGGAGTGTTGGCCGGTTTACAGTCAAGCATTTCAGTTTCAGCTAATAAGTCTAGAACATATTTTCTTTGAGACAGAAATATACCCTGTTTAGATCAAGCTACTTCTATCCCCAAGAAATATTTCAAACCACCGAGATCTTTCATCTCGAACTCGGTTGCTAGGTAATCTTTGAGCCTTGAGATTTCCTCTTTGTCATCACCTGTAACAATCATATCGTCCACATAGATGATAAGTGCTGTCAATTTCCCCATTCGGAGTTTCAAGAAGAGTGTATGATTGGAATTGCTATGCCTGAACCCATATTTCCTCATAGCCGTCCGGAACCTACCAAACCATGCTCGAGGTGATTGTTTTAACCCATACAACGCTTTATTCAGCTTGCAGACTACTCCAGGTTGTAAAGCCGAGGCATAACCAGGTGGAATATCCATATACACTTCTTCGTCGAGATTACCATGTAAGAAAGCATTCTTCACATCAAATTGCTGTAATGGCCAATCTAAGTTGGCTGCCAATGAAAGCAATACTCTTACCGTATTAATCTTTGCTACCGGGGCAAATGTCTCTGTGTAATCAACGCCATATGTTTGAGTGTATCCCTTGGCCACTAACCGTGCTTTGTATCGTTTGACGGACCCATCAGCTTTGTACGTGATGGTGTACACCCATCGACACCCAACTCTCTTCTTTCCTCGGGGAAGTGGGACTAAATCCCACGTTTGATTTTTCTGGAGTGCAGCCATTTCTTCCTCCATTGCTTTGGTCAATCGATCGTCAGATAGTGCCTCTTTCAATGAACTTGGTGTGCTGTCATTGGATATTTGTTATACAAAGGCTTTGCCGGGTTCTGATAACTTTTGTGATGACACATAATTGGCAATGGGGTATTTAGAGCCTTTCGTTGTGTTTGGTGAATATCGATTAGGTGGCTTTCCTCGATTGTGCCTGAAAGGTAATTGATAATTCGGAACAATGGTATCATCAACAGGGATAGTCGAGCTTACCTCAGGAATATTCTCAGGAGTATGGTCTGGTGGTACTATATTTGGAGACGAGGTGGGAGTAGGCTCGACAAAGGCAGGTTCGGCAAGGACAGCTGGCCGAGTCTCGACGAGGGTAGCTTGCCGAATTTCGGCAGAGGTAACGGGCCGATTCTCGGCGAGGGTAGCTGGCCGAATCTCGGCAGAGGTTGATGGCCGAGTCTCGACGAGGGTAGATGGCCGAAGCTCTGCAGAGGTAACTGGCCGAATCTCGGCAGAGGCACTTGGAATTTCCTCGACGGTAGGTGGCCGAATCTAGGCTGGCCGAGTCTCGGCAATGGTGCAATCCTTCTCGTCATACCGTGTCTCCCCCTGAGGAGGAGGATTGGAAGAAGCCGAAGGGTAATACATCTCAGACTCGGAAAAAGTGACATCCATAGTAACATACAGCCGGCGGGAAGGAGGGTGGTAGCAACGGTACCCTTTCTGATGGAGGTCGTACCCCATAAAAATACACCGAAGAGCACACGGATCAAGTTTCGTCCGTTGATTTTTATGAAGATAAACAAAGGCAACACATCCAAAAATACGAGGTGGGAGGACTAAGACCGACGGGAGATGCACGAAGGTAGCAAGGACTTGTAAGGGAGTACGAAAATCCGCACTTTGGACGGCAGACGGTTGATAAGATAAGTGGCGGTCTGGAGAGCAATATCCCAAGAAGAGCGGGGAACAGACGCCCCAATCAAGAGTGACCGAGCCGTTTCTAAGAGATGACGATTTTTGCGCTCGGCCACCCCGTTCTGTTGAGGAGTATGAGGACATGTAGTTTCGTGAAGAATTCCAGAATTCGTTAAGTAATGGGAAAAATCACGACTAACATATTCACCACCATTATCAGAACGCAAAATTCGTATGTCAGTAGAAAATTGTGTCTGAACCATGGTGTGGAAGGTCTTAAAAACTGAAAACACATCACTTTTATGCTTAAGAAGGTATAACCATGTCATCCGGGTACAATCATCTATGAACGTGACAAACCATCGAAGACCAGATGAAGTAGTAATCGGAGATAGTCCCCAAACATCCGAATGAACAAGACCAAAAGGAACAATACTTTTATTAGAATTCAATGGATAAGACACACGGTGACTCTTGGCGAGTATGCAAGTGTCACATTTAAAGTCTGAAACTGAACAACCAACAAATAAATCCGGAAACATATGTTGCAAATAACTGAAAGATGGATGACCCAAACGGTGATGCCATAACCATATCTGACGCCTCTTGTGATCAACAGCTCCTTGGGCGAGATTGACTCGGCCTGTATTGACATCATCCACAAAATAGAGATCCCCCCTCTTAGTACCACGACCAATTATCTCCTTCGTGAGAATATCCTGTATAAGACAAAACTTTGGATACATTAGCACACAACAGTTCAATTGTTCAGTAGCTTGGCCGGGAGACATCAATCTATGCTTTAGTGAAGGTACAAGTAATGTATGAGGCAAAGAGAGTGTGGACGTGAGGCGCACGGTGCAAGCGCCGGTTACCGGTGAGGTGACTCCATTAGCATTAGTAATATTGCGTCGAAGTGGAACAGTATCACAAGCTAAATCAGTGGGATCATAAGTCATATGGTCTGTGGCACTGGAGTCAATGATCCATCCGGATGGAGCAGCATCATTATTCATATTAAAAACATAACCACAGTTACCTGAGGACTCCGGAGACATGTCGGAAGAACTCGGAACCAGAGAAGGATCATCTTGAGATATCAAAGATAATTGGGACATGGAGGTGGCGAGATTGGCTTGCCCAAGCTTGGCTTGCTCGTCTCGTTCTTGTTGTTTCTGAAGCTTCAATGGTTCCCACCAGTCAGGATAGCCATGCAATTGGAAGCAATTATCACGGCTATGCTTCTCACTACCGCAGTAAGTACAACCACCAACTGGGACATGTGGTTTAGGTCGAGGAGGACGGGGACCCGTGGTGGGCCGTGAGACTGTCTTAGCAGCAAAGAGCGAGCCCTGTGCTGAGCTCGGCGCAGTAGCCTGGGGTTGCAGTCCTGGGCTCGGTGTAGGTAACTTATCAGGGGCCCGGGGACGAGATGAAGCTACGGCTCGTGTGGCATGCCGAGTTGTCATGGCAGGTCGAGCCACCATGGCCGCCCCACTCAGCAGCTGTCCTCCGGTACTCATCACCGCTTGTCGTATTCCCTCTCGGCGAACATAGGCAAAAGTTTGCTCGACGGAAGGAAGGGGCTCAGTTCGTAGAATATCACTACGAATTTTATCAAACATCTCATCCAATCCTGCAAGCAAAGTGTACACAAGATCCGTTTGAACAATTTTATTAAAAATTTCAATATCAGTACCGCACTTCATTGGATTAGGTCAACGATAATCAATCTCCTGCCACAAAGATTGAAGATCACTATAGTATGTCTCCACCAGTCGTCCATCTTGCCTCATGCGAGAGGCCTTGCAGGTAAGATCATAAACTTGAGATATATCAGAGCCATCATAATACGTGCGAGCAACTGCATCCCATACTTCCTTTGCCGTTGGTAGTCGAAGAAAGTACCCAATCAAATTGGGTTCCATAGAGTTGATGAGCCAACCCTTTACAATAGCGTTCTCCGTACGCCATTTGGTGAAGGCCGGATCGTCGATAGGTGGTTGGGGGTTACTTCCAAACAAGTAGCCCAACTTGTCTTTTCCAGCCACGAACATCTCAACTATCTGAGACCAAACTCCATAGTTGGCACCATTGAGTTTGATGCCAATTGAAGCAGTAGACGAATCATGATGGACAATCTGTGTAACAACTTGCGGAATAGGTTGGATAGGATTCATGGTAGGGTCGGTTAGGGTAGTAGTGTTTAGGGTTGTAGTGTTTAGTATAGGAGTAGAATCGGTTAGGATGGGGTTGTGTTCACCGTGGAGTGGTGGTAGGTTCTCCATGGGAGGGCCGAGTTTGCTTGAGGGAACGGGCAGAGCAGAAACCCTAGGATCTCTGCTCTGATACCATGTCAATTTGGGGTTTAATTTTCTGATATGATTCTTCTCACCAAGGAGGAAAATATATAATGTACAAGAGGATTTACAAGGAAAGAAATATTAATTACAATCTGATTACAAGGACCTAGAAAAGGTAACTAAATAATCACAAGAAGTCAACTCTCCAACACCCCATACATCAAGGTGTAAAAGTTCTAGAGGGTGAGAAGTCATGGTCATTTGAGCAATGAATGGTAGTCAACACGCTTTGCCAAACGGACAAATGTGATCATTCTTATTAGAAGAAACACCACCGCTAATGGGGATGTGATATTTATTTGCCAAAACATGAAAGATAGCATCAGAAGGATGACCCAATCGAGCATGTCACACATCTCGGGTTGTTCGTTCGCCATAGAACACAAACTTGGGAGTGATGTGAGAAGTAGCCCGAATATAGTAGAGATCATCATAGTTATGCCCAATAAGAAGTATTTGTCCTGTCCTCTTGTCCTTCACATGAAAACATATATCATCCATCTCAAAATAGCAATTATTATTACGACAGAATCGGCGATGGGTAGTTTCGGAATCGACGACCCAAGGAATGGAGGAGGGAGAAGCGGCAGTGGTGGCTGAAAGGTATGCAAAATTTCCATGCGAACATGTCTTGCCTTTATGACCAGGTTTGTCACAAAGTTCACATGGCTTACCATACTCAAAGTTTGACTGAGGCAAGGGCAATGCCGGTGTGGGAAGCAGAAGAGGTCGAGAATTACTGGAGAAGCCATGATGGGACTGATGAGAAGACCAATGTCGGTGACAGTTGGAATTGGGAGGATGCCAACCACCACCACCACGGCCGTGACCAGGACCTGTACCATGTTTATAAGAAACAACACCATGCTGAGAGTCTTGGAAATTACCCGTGGCCCGTTTTACATTGAAGGCACCGCCATTGAACAAGGAAATAGACGATATCTTTTAAATGAGATGCTCTTCTTGAAGCAGCAGATCATAATGTTGAGAGTTGTCCCACATTGGTGACTCTATGTCACCCAGTTGTTGTCCACGTGTAGGCCTAAAAAATCCGCCACACGTGCGGGGGCGTGTTGAGAGTTATCCCACATTGGTGAGGGACAAGGTTTGCTATGTGCTTATATGGTCTTGGGCTACTCTCTATATTGCCAATTGGTTTTATGGTGGAACCTCAATTTCATCACATAACAGTCATCAAAGGAAAGAGAATGACGAAGATGAACTGATGTCTTAAACTCCTTATATTCTTGACCAAGCCCGTCAAGAATATATTCGATAAGCTCATCGTCAGTGATGCTAGAACTAGCATAGTGTATAGAATCAGAAAGGCTTTGAGCATGCAATAAGTACTCACTCATAGGTTGCTCGGGAGTTTTCTTCAAGTTACGGAGTTGGTCCCGAATAGTGCGAAGGTGAGTCTTAGAGAGGGGAGAGAGACGCTTCTCCAAGAGTGACCAGGCGACATAGGCAGTGGTGCAAGAAAGTAAGGTGGGCTTGATGGAGGAGGAACAAGTGGCTTTAATCCAACTGAGGACCAATTTGTCTTGTGAGTATGAGGGATTGACGAAGCTGTCGTCGAGCTTTTTGGAGGGTTGAGAGTTGCAAACCACGGTGTCTTCGAGACCATGAATCTCAAGAACATCTTGGAATTGAGATCGCCAACTAAGATAATTGTTACGATCCATAGGAGTGGTGATTATGTGAGAGATATTGAAGGTAGTGGGAAGGGTTGGGGTGATGGTTGTCCTGATGGAAGAAGAGTCGGATAAGAAAGCAGCAGAAGAGGAGGTGGTTGGGGGGGCTGTAGGAGAGGCCATAGAAGATCGAAATGTAGTAGCTTTAGCTGGTGGTTAAGGCTGATACCATGTAGAAAATGAGAGACCAGCAGAGAGAGCAGCGGAAAGAAAATGGGTGCAGGAAGTAATAAGTCTGTAATTTGGAGAATAGCTTGATTGATTATCTGCTATATCAATTGGTACATATATAATTATATACAACACTGACTTTTGTATAACAATTACAGGTAAGTAACTATACAATTAATGTAATACAATCAGCAAGTTTAATATGATGAAGAAGATCTTGGCTAAATGGAGACAATTGAGGGATTGTTGTCTGGTTGACTTGTGCAACATTTCTCTGCATATTTGATGGAGTTTTTTGTGGTTGTGATAATTCTCTTGTCAAAGGTTTAGAGCGAGCAGGTTAGAGTTTGATGTTGTATATAACTACCACAAAAACAAATGCACAAAATGCCAGAACATGACCCAATCCGAATCTGGTGACTGAGATGATTTGATTGGTTTTGTCGTATGATTTTGTTACCTGCATGGTAAAAGCTTTAAGGAGAAATTAGGTTCTCATCCTTCTTTTTGCTACTCCATTGATTAAAATCATATTCTTTTTCAATTTTTGATCAATGTCCTTGGGTATTAATAACAGTATTAATTATTTCAATAATAAAATATTTTTTTATTTCTAAATATATTCATTTAATGTTAAAAATGTTACAATTAGATATTTATATTTATGACTAAATTTTTTTATCATATATTTTTAGTTTTAGTTTGTACCCATTTTTAATTTGTAATTCTTTTTTAATTTGTACCAATTTTCTTTTCATTTTTAATTTATACCCTTTTTTTTTTTTTGTGCCCATATTTTTTAAAGTTTATTTGTATTTGTACCCATATATTTTTTTTATTTGTACTTTTTATTTTGCTAAATGTACCAATACTAATTATATGTACCCATTCATGTAAAACTTTTTAATCTTAAAATGTACTCATTTTTAAATATACCAATTTGTTATATGTAAAATGTACCCTTTTTTTATATATAATCTATTCAATTTTTTTCTAATCCATTTTTAAACTTATATGGGTACATTCTTTTTTCTTTTATTTTAAAATGTATCCATGTCAAGTTTAATCGAATAAATTTACTAATGTTATTAAGCCAAATATCTTCTTCTTTTTTTGTGATTTTGAAGAATGTACCCATGTTTTGATAAAATAATTTTTTTGGTTAATTTTGATGAATGTACCCATGCTTATATACACACACACACACAATAGTATATTTATATTTTAATATTTTTAATCCCACAAATTATGTTTTTTTTATTTAAAATCTCATTTATATAAACAACTAAATTTCTAATTTTTAATTTAAAAAAATATAGTAACGTACATAGAAATAAATTATCACATTAATTTCAAGGACTTCGATCAAAAATTAAAAACCAACAAGGTTTCAATCAAAGAATGTTCATAATTAAGGACCGCATCCAAAGTCTCCCAAGTTTTAAATTGAGAGAAGCCACCACCCAAAACTTTTTAAGCCAGACGAACTATGAAACACATAACCAACTTTATGAATCCAATTTAATGACAAAAAAAACACATAACCATACATGTATTGGCGTAAGTCTATATTTTAGGAGAAAATGAATGTAAATATTTTGTAATTATTAGAGCCAAGTTTGGCGTAACCCTAGAAACTGTAAAACAATATTTTCTTTTGCTGTTATGTTCGGTCGACTTATTCTTGTGCTGCTTGTTGCAGAAATCGGTCAAGCCGTGTATATTGGATTTGTAGCAGTGTGATCTTGCTGCTGCCGTGTGTGGTGATGTGCTTCTGCAATTGTGCAGTGTGTATAATTTCTACTGGTAGTGCCGTGAATTGGTCTTTGTCATGCAGTGGGTATTGTTGGTCCTGTTGGATTGCAACATATGGGTGGTCTGTTTTTTTGCATATGAGATTTGCTTTTGGGCTACTAATTGCTACTGCACTATCTTTTGGTGGAGTTAGTTTTGATGTGTCGTGTGTATTACCTGCCATTGATGCTGCTGATTATCGCAAAAGTTGACTGCCATTGCTGTTCTACAAGTGTCGTGGATTGTTGTCCGTATCTGTTAGTTGTCGCTGCTGCGGTCATATAAAAAAAAAAGAAAAGGAAAAGGGTGCTGCTTGTTTGTTCTTGCAGCTTGTGGTTCCGTAATTGGTGGGGTGTTGTGATTGCCGTGTACCTGTGATTGTCCTTTTTGCTTTTTATTACAATGACCAATACCGGTTGGATTTTAGATTCTGGTGCAACAGATCATATGACGTATGATAGAACTTTGTTTCAGTCCATGAAAAATCCTTATAGAAAATGTGTGGCAACTATCAATGGTACTACTGCTGTTGTTGTTGGAGCAGGAACAGTGTCTCTTACACCCTCTCTTCCCTTAAATAATTGTTTATTGGTTCCGTCATTGTCCCATCACTTATTGTATGTACCTCAAGTCACTGAACAATTGGATTGGTGGTTTGTTACTTTCATGGATGATTGCACTCGTATGACGTGGTTGTATGTGTTGAAAAATAAAAGTGAGGTTTTGTGATGTGTTTCGTCTGTTGCAACAGATGATTCAAACTCAGTATTCCCCTGATATTAAAGTTTTGTGTTTTGACAATGGTAGAGAGTACATAAATTATGAGCTATCCCGGTTTCTACAAGATCGTGGAATTATTCATCAAACTACATGTCTGCATACTCCGCAACAAAATGGGGTTGCTGAGAGAAAGAATCATCATATCTTGGAAACTGTTCATGCCTTGCTTATTGGTGCGTCCGTGCCTAAACAGTTTTTGCCCGAAGCCGTTACTTATGTCGTGTATGTGATTTTTGTACACCTATCACAGGTTGTTGACTTTTGTACACCTATCCAAGTGTTGACATAATTTGTTCTTGTAGTGTCCACTAATACTCTCACTTCTCGTGTGTTTGGATGTGTAGCCTATGTTCATATTCATAAGATTCATCATAGTAAATTAGATCCAAGTGCTCTCCGGTGTGTCTTTCTTGGGTTTGCTCCCCAACAGAAAGGGTATAAGTGCTACCACCCTGAAACTCGCCACATGTATATGATCATGGATGTTACTTTCTTGTATTTTTATGCTTCGATTCCATCACCTTCTGATCACCAGAGGGAGAATACTAGTGGTGATCTTGGGTGGTTGGAGATATCAGACAATGTAATATGTAGCTTAAGGGGAACGTGTGTTGAAAACGAAAATTGTGAAGGTTCTCGGCAAGACACTGCCGAGAATGAAGACAGTGAAGACAATGAGGGCTCTCGGCAACCGCCTGCCGAAAATTGGACTACTATTCAGCTGTTGGCAAGGAACAAAATGCCGATAATATCGTCGATATTATCGGTTTTTCGGGGGTTCGATATTTTTTTAAGTATCCAAAGGGTTTTCGTGATAATATCGCGATATTTCCGAAATTATCGCGATATTTTTTTAACTGGGCTACTCGGAGAAGAACGCCGGAGCTTCTACAGCTCCGGCCGACTGTAAAACAGGACCCTAGACTCCGATCTAAGTATGAAAATGAAATAGAAGACGAGATGAACGTTTTTATATATTCTGTTTGCCGTGAAACGGTCGGAGGTGTTCGGAAAGTTCGTCGACACCCACGGCCTCGCCAGAGATGGGTGTGCGGAGCCGATTTCGTCCCAAAAACCTTGCAAAAACACCATTTCGCCGAGTTGCAGAGACGAGAAGGAGAGGGAGAAAGACGAGGTTGCTGATGATGATGGGTGTGCGTGTGTGTATGTGGGTCTCGGACCCTAGGTGCAGAGAGAAAGAAGAGAGACGGCGCCGATAAGAGAGGAATAGAAGGCGATGTGGGTCTCTGTGCATGTGTGTGGGAGAAGGATCGAGAGACCTTGGGTCTCTGTGCGTGTGTGTAAGAGATGTGTGTGTGTGGGAGAATGGAGAAGGGGGAGAAGGGAGCTCAGAGAAGAGTCTCAGAAGTCAGGAGGAAGAGAGAAGGTTCGAGAGAGAGAGACTGTATGCGTGTGAGGTGAGGTCTGTGTGCGTGTGTGGTGGGCCGGTGGCATGTCTGTGTGTGTGTGTGGTTGGGTCATGTCATCTGACTCACCTGACTGATTTTACAATCATTTTTGTACAATTTCAGACCATGGACAACAAATAATAGTGCTTTCATAATGAAACCGTGTGCCACTGTGAGTCTGTGATATTCTTTCACATGCAAAATCGTGTGCCACTATCTGTTATATTCTTTCACCTTATCAGAGGTGGAGTATTAGAGGCATTTAGAGCATTTTCGTTTCTTCTTCTTCCCTTACCATTTTCAAAACCATTCCAGATCCATTCCAAAGCTTGAACACAAAGGGTTCCATATTTAAGGTAAGTTTACAAACTTATATTTATATTATTGTAATTTATACAACAACAAATAAATTTGTGTGGACTCGTATGTTAATTTTTTTAAGTAATTAATACTTGCATGTTAATTTTTGTAAGTAATTAAGTAATGTTAACAATTACATGTTAATTTTTTTAAGTAATTAAGTAATGTTGTATAATTATTCCCTAGGATAATTTTAATATGTTTAATGTTATTTATTATTTTATTAATATTAGGTTTTATTATCAAATTGGATTATTATTCATTAAATTGGATTATTCATTAAATTGGATTATTATCAAATTGGATTATTCATTAAATTGGATTATTATTCATTAAATTGGATTATTATCAAATTGGATTATTATTCATTAAATTGGATTATTCATTAAATTGGATTATTATCAAATTGGATTATTCATTAAATTGGATTATTATTAAATTGGATTATTATCAAATTGGATTATTATTCATCACTATGTTTTATATTAGGATTGTTTTTTTATCAAATTGGATTATTATTCATTAATATTAGGTTTTATTATTCCATATTATTTTTATAATTACTTAAATTTTTACAATCATTTTCTTTACTTCGTATTTAATTCTTCTGTAGAATAACTTTATTATTTAGGTTCTCTTATATAACCGTCATCACTACTATATTTTTTGGCCAAAAAATAATTGTCTAATTTTCATGAAAAATAAATATAGGTACGTTTAAGATGTCCAGTGGAGTTACTAAACGTGATCCAGCTTGGCAACATGGAGACCCAATAGACGGAAACAAACATGGCACAATTTGCAAATATTGTGGTCGGGTAATGAAGAGTGGCGGAGTGACATGACTTAAGTACCATCTTAGTGGATTAGATCCAGCAAAAAATGTCCAACGATGCGATAATGTCCCCCTAGAAGTGAAGGCATTCATCAGCACATTATTAAAAAATAAAAAACAGCAGAAGGAAAAAGATAACACATGGAATGGAAAATATTCGAGCTGGGCTACGAGGATAAGTCATTGGCCAAGCGGTTGACAGTGATGATGATGACGATGAGGACGAATGTGATGATGGCATGGGACCTGAAGAACGACGCAGTTTGAAACAAGCATTACGTGCCTCCAAACAGTCAGCATGGGAAAGAGAACACCTTCATAAAATTCGTAATAGAGCACAAGGTTCCGGGACAAGTGGTGGTGCACAAATGAGACGGGGAGGCAGTCTTAAAGAATCACAACCAACACCACCAATAGCCCCAAGTTTATATAAGTCATCCAAAGCACGTCAAAAGAGTGTTTGGAGTTATTTCACTGGAGGTAATGTGAAGGAGGGAATGAGGCGTCTAATTAGCAAGTTCTTTATCTATGAAAATGTCCCTGCTGAGAAAGCATCATCACATCATTTCAAAAATATGGTAGTGGGATGTCAACAGGCCGGTGTTGGAGTACAACCTCCCACTCCCTATGAGATAAGAAACAAATTTTTGGATATGGAGTATAAAGACATTGGCGAGTATGTTAACAAGTTGAGGTCAAAGTGGGAAACTAATGGTTGCACAATCATGTGTGACGGATGGACTGGCCCGACCAGATTGTCTATCATAAACTTCATGGTATACTCCAAGGGAAAGACAATTTTTTTTAAGTTTGTTGATGCTTCAGACCATTTAAAGAACTACAAGTATATTTACAAATTATTGAGGGATGTAATCATGGAGGTGGGAGAGCATAATGTTGTCCAAGTCGTGACCGACAATGGTTCTGCATTTGTCAAAGCTGGAAAAAAGTTAATGAAGCATCATAATGTGTTTTGGACATCATGTGCAGCACATTGTATTGATCTCATGTTTGAGGCAATGGGGAAGAGAGAGAATGTTGCTACTATGGTAAAAAGAGCTAGAACGATCACAAATTATATTTACAATCACGGTTGGTTGTTGGCAAAGATGCGTGAATTTTGCAAAGGAGAAATTATTCGTCCAGCTACCACTCGATTCGCCACCAACTATATTGCATTAGACAGCCTACTTAAGAAGAAAGCAGGGTTGAAGCAACTATTCACTAGTGACGATTGGGCCAGCCACAATTTGAGCCGCTCAAATGCAGGTCGTATGGTGGAAAGTATAGTGCTTGATCATGCTTTTTAGACTCAATCAGAACATGTGTGCCAAGTGTTTGAACCTCTTTACAAAGTTTTACGGATTGTTGACACAGAAGTGTATCCTACTATGGGGGCAGTATATGAGTTGATGCGTGTAGTGAAGGATGAATTGGAAAGAAAACATGGTGCAAGGTGGGTCATAAAGATAATTGAAGACCGATGGTATAAAACATTATACCACGATTTGCATGCAGCATGTATAAATTATGTCATAATTTGCAATTCATTTCTTTAGTTGCATAAGTATTATTTCTCTTATTAGAGTATGTGTTTCTTTGAACAGCATATTATTTGAATCCTCGATACCAATACAGACCCGGTGTTGGAGATGATGGTACCTTTATACGTGCTGTACATAATGTATTCTCTAAATTAGACCCTGCATCACCAGCAGTTGGCCAATTTGGAAATGAGGTACACAATTACTTAAATTATAATAATTACTTTGTTGGATTAAACTAACACGATTTATTGCATTCAGCTAACATGGTTTAAAGATGCAAGAAGAACTTTTGGAGAACCAACATCAGTTGCTGCTCGAACAACAATGTCTCCTAGTGAGTGTAAACATATTTCACTATAAGTTTATAATATAATTTGTTGGAGTTATTAGGCTTATCAACATTGTTTTTCATTGTAGCTTAATGATGGATCATGTATGGGACCGATGCACCAACTGTGAGAAAGTTAGCAATCAAAGTATTATCACAAACAGCTTCCTCATCTGCTTGTGAAAGAAATTGGAGCACATTTGCACTCATACACACAAAGCAAAGAAATAGGTTGGCTCATAGTAGGTTGGAAAAATTAGTTTATTGCTACTACAACATGAAGCTTCAAATTCGAGATAAGGAAGCAGAAATAGATCATGTCGACCGTGGTGACCCACTAGATGTGTTTGATATTGTTGCTGAAGATGATGATACAGAGGGTAACCAACTTTATCAGTGGATTAGACCTCTTCATTTAGATGATGATGAAGGCAACCCAGCTCCCAGAGTTGCTGAAGAAGCACGTAATGAAGGGATAAATGTAGAAAGAGTATTAGAGGAGGAGGTGGGATCTAGCAGCGCTGACTCTTTGGAAGAACTTTTGCGCCCAAGACCAAGAAACACTAGAATTCCACCTTCTTCCAATCCTACACAACCACAACATCGTGCTGATACTAATGATAACTCTAGTACAAGATCAGGAGACTCACCTACCACCGGAGGTGGGAATGATGAAGGATATAGTGGAGCTGGAGGTAGTGGTGGTGGATATGGAAACTATACTCGTAGAGAAAGAGGCAAGGGGATTTTGTCAAGTCAAGAAGATGACTCGTTATCTAGAACTTCGGACTTTGTTGGAGTGGGAAGTAGTAACTATGGTCATAACCAACCATTTCCCTACCCTTCATATCCCATTCCTGTTGGGATGGAATCGAGCGACTCATGGAAAGAATCCGAGACTCAATCTTCAAATGATTTTGCTTATGGACAACGTCAACCAATCTCGGATCCATATGGGTGGCATGTTAACAATTACAAGCAAAACTATTTTGGGGATTTATCATTTGATAACTACTATTCATAATACACTCACTCTACACATAGAGATGATGAAGATAGTGAAAAATTTGAACCTCATAGGAACTCTATGTGGTACTAAGTCACTCATGTATCTTACCATGCAATGTATAAAGTGTAAAATATTGTACTAATTCATTATACATAAATGATTATGGTGTGTTTAAACTTATTTCATTAATTACTACATATTTTCTACACTCACAATGTTTGTCAGCTCGCTATATAATCAACTTGATAATGTTAAATCCATCATGCAATGCATTTCCTTCCAATTTTTTGTGATAAACTAATAGATAATTGACTAAATAAACATCCTGCAAAGTTTCAATAAAAATTTCCAAGTTTTTCTTACAATTTCCGTGGTTTCCATATAATTTTTATCGATATCGATATTATCCCGATATTTCCATCGATATTTCCGTGTTTTCGGATTACCGATATTTCCGATATTACCGATATTTAATACCTTGGCTGTTGGGCACCGAAACAGTTGATGCTTCTCGACAACAGTCTGCCGAGTATGATGCAGAGTATTGATAGGAGTCTGCCGAACCATCAACTACCGAACTCGTACCCCATCTCTCTTGAGCTCAATAGTGCCACCCAATGTGTCTTCTCTGAATATTCCTGAGGTAAGTACAACTGATGCTCATGTAACTAATTCGGATAAGTACGTATAAGTTGCCGCCAAGATTAAATCGTGGTGTTCCTCCTAACATGTTTTCTCCTGAAGGAAAAGTGAAGTATCTAATAGCTAATTGTGTGTCATGCTCAAACCTTGCACCGAAACGTCAAACCTGGGTAAATAATGTGGAAGCAATCCAAGCATCAACCCGAGTTGAGGAGGCCTTGAAGGATCCTAAATGGGCTGCTGCAATAGATGAAGAAATGATGGCACTGCATATGAATGATACGTGGGAGGTAACAGAGCTACCAAAAAGAAAAAAACCGGTTGGGTGTAGATAGGTCTTTACAATCAAATACAAGGCAGACGGATCAATGGACTGGTATAAAGCAAGGTTAGTAGCAAAGGGTTATACACAAACTTATGGTGTTGATTATCAGGAAACTTTTTCTCCAGTAGTGAAGATGAATACAGTACAAATTCTTATTTCTTTAGCTGCAAATTTGAATTGGCCACTGAACCAGTTTGATGTTAAAAATGTTTTTCTTCATGGGCACCTGAAAGAAGAAATATATATGGATTTTCCTCCAGGGTATAATGCCGGAGGGAAAACCAGAGTATGTAGGTTGCGAAAGTCACTTTACGGGCTTCAGCAATCACCTCATGCATGGTTTGGTAGATTCACTCAAGTTATGAGGATGATTGGGTATTATCAAAGTCACTCTGATCACACGTTATTTGTGAAATGGATAAGTGGTAAAGTGACGGCCTTAATTATTTATGTGGATGACATGATAATAACGGGTGATGATTCAGATGAGATGATGAAATTAGAACAAAGTCTTGCCGCTGGATTTGAGATGAAGAATTTGGGAGATTTGAAATATTTCCTTGGAATGGAGCAATTATTGTTTGAAATTGTTTTAGACTAAATTATATAAAACTACTTCAATTAAAGGACGAATCATAATCCCCTACCTCATGTTTAAAAGATTACAATGTCATATCTCACCTTACGAAATTGTTGCAATGTTAAACTTCCGTTCAAAAATCTATTAACTTGTTTGTTAATTGCTGATGTGGCAAGCAGATGACCCCTACTCTTGCCCAATTAAATTTAAAAAGTAATTAATTTTTTTTTTAAATATTAAAAAAATTTAAAAAATAATTAAAATTTTCTTCCAATTTTCTCTCTCTTCCTCCCAATCTGTGCTATTCTCCGGAGCCACCGAGTGGAACTCGACAAGCTCCGAGCCTGGGACCAAGTCAGGCACGTGCGGCTCTTGCATTTGCGGTTACAGATTGCAGACAGAAAGTGGTCAGGCATGCGCGAGTTTGCGACGGGTCGAGCAGCGACAAGCGGATCATGGTGGTTTGGGATTTGCTGGTTTCTGGCGATGGTGCAGGTTTTGGGTGGCACAGATCAGGTGCGGTGGTGGTGGCTCATGCAGGTGATGGGGGAATGCAAGTGGTTTGGCAGTGAACAAGTGCGACGGTTGCAGTGGCGGGTCAGCAGGTTCTGGGTCTCGGGTTGCGTGGTGTAAGTACTGGGTTGATTAGAGCAGTGGCAAACAGGTCTCAGTTCGGGCGAGAGGCAAACAGATTTCAGTTCAGGCTTGCCTGACTCGGTCCCAGGCTCAGAGCTGGTCGATTTCCACTCGGTGGCTCCAGGAAATAGCACAGATTGGGAGGGAGAGTGAGAGAGAGAATTGGAAGGAATTAATTAATTTTTCAATTTTTCAATATTTAATCAATTTTTTAATTCAATTGGACAAGAGAGTGGGTCCTCTGCCTACCACGTCAGCAGTTAACAGACAAATTAACATATTTTTTTAACGAATGTCTAACATTGCGAAGGAACATCAGCTCTAACAATTCCGTCTACATCTATCAAAACAACCGAAAATGTTAACAAATTCGTAAGATGATGTATGACATTGTAATTTTTCAAACATAAGGTACGAAATTATAGTTCAACCCATAATTAAGATAGTTTTGTGTAATTTACCCTTGTTTTTATGATCAGTGTATCCATTATTGTCCCACGAATAAATAGAAAAGTTCACTTATTTTATTTTTGCCCAAGTTTTTTTTCTTTCAGATATTGAGAAAGATAGCATCTCTTTTCTTCAAAATAAGGAAAATTACAATTGTGATGGCAAACTTAAATTTTTGTAGCTGCTGATTTGGTTGTGACTTGTTAGTTGGTTTAATTTTCAGTTTGGAATGCAATTTTCTTGGTCTTATTAGTTTATGATGATTTTATTGGGTGAACAACGAAAAAGGAGTAAAATATTTGGGATCTCTTTTGCTGGTTAGGGAAATGGGAGCAAAGATAGATGGGGTGTAAAAAAAAAAGAGTTGATTGAATAGTAAAGAGAATAATAAGTGGACAATAAACAGGGGCTGCAAAAAAAAAATGTAATTACCAAAAAAAAAAAATGAGACAAGGGTTTCCATGTAACTTTAGCAAAAAGAGCTAAACCATCTTAGAGTTGGTTATGTTTGGCTAATGACGATTTGGTTCATTTTGAAAAGGCACTAGATTCCAGAGTCGAATCAACGGCTAGCCTACTATTAATAACATTAACATTGTTGTTGAAAACATTGGTATTAAGTATTGAAAACATTTGCAATGTTGAAAATGTTGGCATATTAATGAATGCCCACGTAAGTTTTTCAATGCCCATGCAAAGTGAAATTGAATTTGGAAATGCAAGGAGATTGTATTGTCAAAAGAGGTGCTGTAAATTTCAATATGCAGTTAATGCATTAGTTTGGAGTTGCTCTATAAATAGAGCGCTCCGTATGCTTTCAAGAGATAACATAACGGAATAGAAAGAAAGAATACAAAGAAGAGAAGAGAAAAGATTAATACTTCAGTATCCACCCCCTCTTAAATTGTCATCTATTTACGTTTTGGTTACAGTGTGATATTTTACAGCTGCTCCGCACACCTCACTAGTAAAAGGTTATCCCTCTAACTTTTAAATATTTATAACACGTTATCAGCACGAGTCTCTAAAATATAACTATGTCTCTTTCTTCTTCACCTAAAAGATATAATTCTCTCATTCTTCTTCGCTGAACGAAAGAAAGAAAAGAAAAAAAAAAATGTTTCCTCTGAGGATTTTACTGTTCATCTTCTTCATCTGCCTCAACTGCGCGATATACCCTCGCGACGAACTATTTGCTCCATGCCTGCTCATAGTTCTCAACCTGACGGTTACATACATCTTTGATTTCTTGTTTGGTTTAGATATTGATTACTAACCCAGTATTTATTTTTGTTAATTTTACTGCAATCCAAGATGGTGCGGTACAATCGCCCATCTTGAACTGCAAATTTAATCTTACTGCGATCCAAGATGGTGCGGTATCATCGCCTATATTGGACTGCAGATTTAATTTTACTGCAAATTTTAGGTGGAGCGGTATAATCGCCCACCCTACCCTGCATATTTAAATTTGCTTGCTATTTAATTTTACTGCAATTTTAGGTGGAGCGGTATAATCGCCCATCTTGCTCTGCGTATTTAAATTTTCTGCTACTTGAGTGGTGCGGAATAATCGCCCATTCTATGTTATATTATTTCAATGAGAATGGTGCGGTACAATCGCCCTTCTCATTCAGCTTGAAAATTTCGAGCCAGAAGTTTCGAGTGCTTGTCATTTTGGCCTGAAGATCAAAATGAAAAATTTGTAAGAACCAGAAGTTCTAACACTATATTCCTCTAGGAATAAATATTATTGCAAGTTCTTACACATCTCATTTTCTTTCAGAAAAGAAAATGGCGAACTTGGCAAAGCTTGAGTATGCTGCCCTGGACATTACCGGGAAGAATTACCTGACTTGGGTACTGGATACCAAGATCCATCTGGAAGCAGGGAATCTTGGAGATACCATCAGAGAGGAGAACAGCTCATCCTCTCAAGATCGGGCAAAGGCAATGATTTTTATTCGCCGCCATCTTGATGAGGGGCTAAAGAGCGAGTACTTAACGGTTGAAGATCCGTTAGCTCTCTGGAATGCCTTGAGAAACAGATACAATCACCAGACAACGGTGATTCTTCCAAGAGCTCGATATGAATGGTCTCACCTAAGAATCCAGGATTTCAAATCCGTGGCTGAGTACAATTCTGCGTTGTTCAGAATCACCTCTCAGATGAAGCTCTGTGGGGATACTATCACTGAGGAAAATTTGCTGGAAAAGACTTTCAGCACATTTCATGCCTCTAACATGCTCCTGCAGCAGCAGTATAGAGCGCGAGGCTTCACTGAGTACAATCAGCTGATATCTGCGCTCTTGGTAGCTGAACAGAATAATGAGCTACTGATGAGAAATCATAATTCCCGACCCACTGGCTCTGCACCATTCCCTGAAGTGAATGCTGCTTCCCTCGAAGTGAACGCCACATCCTCTGGTGGTGATTCTCATAGACGAGGACGTGGCCAGAAACGAGGTCGGTGGAACAAGAAAGGCAAGAACCATGGTGGTCAGTTTCACAACCAGGTTCCGAGGCATAATTCAGGCCCAAGCTTTAAAAATGTGAATCGCCACAGAGGCAAGGCTCATATGAGCAATGCTCCCAGAAACTCTGAAGGAGCATGCCATAGATGTGGTGGCAATGGGCATTGGGCGCATACCTGTCGTACCCCAAAACATCTAGTGGATCTGTATCAAGTCTCCCTCAAGGAGAAGGGTGTCGAGACTAATTTTCTCGACCAGGCTAAACCAATGGACATACCTGATCCAGTGTCCGACTTATCAGGGCAGTTGGACACCACCCACCTAGATGTATCGGACTTCATTATGGAAAGGGGGAATGAAGTTTACCGGTCCGATTGAATAGTTTATGTTTGATGTATTGAACTTGTAGTTCAAAAACTTGCATTTCAAAATTCAGTAAAAGTGGCAGTTGAATTTCTTGTTATAACATGCTTTTAACTATGATTCCCTTACTCAGAAAGCATGGATAAGAATTGTGGTCATTCTCAAAACAAGAGCAATGGCGGAGATATTTGTATTGCAGACAGCGCAACCACGCATACAATACTTCGTGATCGAAAGTATTTCTCCAGCTTAATGCTCACAAGAATAGGGGTAACAACAATATCTGGCCCTTCAGATGTGATTGAAGGCTCAGGGAAAGCCCAGATTATGTTACCAAATGGAACAATACTGTCCATACAGAATGCATTGTACGCCACTCGATCCACTCGAAATTTGTTGAGTTTCAAAGACATACGTTTAAATGGATACCACATTGCAACAAAAAGTGCAGAAAATGTGGAGTATCTATGCATTACCTCCAATGATACCCAGAAGCGTATATTGGAGAAGTTGCGTGGTTTGTCGAGTGGATTGTATTGTACATACATAAGGACAGTTGAATCACATACTGTCATGAACCAGAAGTTCATTGATTCAAAGGTCTACATGCTCTGGCATGATCGTCTGGGTCACCCAGGATCTACCATGATGCGTAGAATCATTACCAACTCTAATGGACATCCATTATTGAGCAGACATATTGTTGTCTCGAATGATAACCCTTGCAAGGCTTGTTCTCAAGGGAAGTTGGTAATTAGACCATCACAACTAAAGGTTGATGCAGAATCCCCATCATTTCTGCAAAGAATTCAAGGGGATATTTGTGGCCCTATTCAACCATCTTGTGGACCATTTCGATATTTTATGGTTTTGGTTGATGCATCTACCCGATGGTCACATGTTTGTCTCTTGTCTACTCGGAATGTAGCTTTTGCGAGACTTCTTGCTCAGATAATTAAATTACGAGCACAGTTCCCAGATTATCCCATTAAGTCAATCAGACTTGATAACGCTGGTGAATTTACGTCTCAAACCTTTGATGATTACTGCATGACATTGGGCATTGATGTTCCTCATGCCCATACTCAAAATGGTTTAGCAGAAGCATTGATTAAGCTGCTTCAGTTAATAGCTCGCACTCTGCTTATGAAAACAAAATTGCCAGTGTCTGTATGGGGACATGCAATTTTACATGCTGCATCATTGGTTCGATTGAGACCTATAGCCAACCATCAATACTCCTCAGTACAACTCGTGTTTGGACATCAGCCAAACATTTCACATTTACAAGTTTTTGGTTATGCTGTTTATGTGCCTATTGCACCACCACAGCGAACTAAAATGGGACCTCAGCGCAGACTGGGAATTTATGTGGGTTTTGATTCACCATCTATCATTAGATATTTGGAACCCTTAACAGGTGATATGTTTACAGCTCGTTTTGCTGATTGTCACTTTGATGATACAGCCTTCCCATCGTTAGGGGGAGAAAAGACCGTTCCTGAAGAACGGAAAGAGCTGACATGGGTTGTTCCCACCTTGTCTCATTTTGATCCACGTAGCACTCAATGTGAAATTGAAGTGAAAAGGATCGTCCATCTTCAAGGCATTGCCAATCAAATGCCAGATGCATTTAATGATGCTATGAAAGTGACAAAATCACATATACCAGCTGCAAATGCACCTGCAAGAATTGATGTCCCTGTTAGACAAAATAAGGTGGCAGCGAATGATTCATCTGGTGCACGCCTGAAGCGTGGTAGACCACCAGGTTCAAAAGATTCAGCCCCTCGAAAGAGAAAAACGAGGGCACATCTGAATCCAAATGAAATCATTCAAGAAGAGAGAATGCATGACAAATCCCCAATTCATGATTCTGTACTTCCAGAAGAAGAAAATGTCCTTGATGAGACACATGTCCCTGAAGAGACAGAAGTACATGAGAGCAAAGAAATCTCTATAAATTATGCATGTACTAATGAGTTGTGGGATCGCAATGAGATAATCATTGACGATATATTCGCATTCGCTGTAGCCACTGAAATCATATTAAGTGATGATATTGAGCCCCGCTCTGTTGATGAATGCAAACAGAGACAGGATTGGCCTAAGTGGAAAGATGCAATCCAGGCAGAATTAAATTCCTTGGAAAGGCGAAGTGTTTTTGGACCAGTAGTCCAAACCCCGCCTGGTGTAAACCCTGTGGGTTACAAATGGGTATTCACAAGGAAACGCAACGAGAAAAATGAGATTGCAAGATATAAAGCACGACTCGTTGCACAAGGTTTTTCACAAAGACCTGGAATTGATTATGAGGAGACATACTCTCCTGTAATGGACGCAATTACGTTCCATTACTTGATAAGTTTAGTGGTTTCAGAGAAACTTGATATGCGACTTATGGATGTCATCACTGCGTATCTATATGGAGAATTAGATACTGACATATACATGAAAGTCCCAGAAGGACTTAAGTTGCCTGAAACAACTAACAAACCACGAGGTATGCTCTCAATCAAATTGAGGCGATCCTTGTATGGGTTGAAACAATCTGGACGAATGTGGTATAATCGTCTCAGTGAGTATTTGATCAAAGAAGGTTATATCAACAATGTCATTTGCCCTTGTGTGTTCATTAAGAAATCCAATTCTGGATTTGCTATAGTGGCAGTATATGTTGATGATATGAACCTAGTTGGAACTCCTGAAGAGCTCAATAAAACTGCTGCATATCTGAAAAGCGAGTTTGAAATGAAAGACCTTGGAAAAACAAAGTTTGTCTCGGCGTGCAGATCGAGCATTGTGTTAGTGGAATTTTGGTCCACCAATCAGCTTACATTGAAAAAATCCTGAAGCGATTTGGTATGGACAAGGCTTATCCACTCAGCACACCAATGGTCGTTCGTTCTTTGGACATTAAGAAAGATCCATTTCGTCCAAAAGAAGATGATGAACTGGTCCTTGGTCCAGAAGTACCATATTTGAGTGCAGTAGGTGCTTTATTGTATTTAGCACAATGCACTAGACCAGATATAGCTTTTTCAGTCAATTTGTTAGCAAGGTATAGCTCTGCTCCAACAACTCGTCATTGGAAGGGAGTCAAAGATGTATTGCGATACCTTCATGGAACAACAGACATGGGTCTCTTCTACTCAAAGAACTCCACAGATGACCAGGTCCTTGTTGGATATGCAGATGCTGGTTTTCTCTCTGATCCGCATAAAGCCCGCTCACAAACTGGATATGTGTTCAAGAATGGAGATACAGCAATCTCATGGCGCTCAACAAAGCAAACATTAGTTGCTACATCTTCAAATCATTCAGAAATACTTGCTTTACATGAAGCAAGTCGTGAATGTTCATGGTTAAGATCAATGATCCATCATATCCGGAATTCATGTGGTCTAACTTCGAAGACAGACAGTCCAACTGTCATCCATGAAGATAATGCAGCCTATGTTGCCCAAATGAAGGAAGGATTCATCAAGGGCGATAAGACTAAACACATATCTCCAAAGTTTTTCAGTGCACATGAGCTTCAGAAGGCTAAAGTTATTGAAGTTAGACAAATCCGTTCCAATGAAAATCTGGCAGACTTGTTCACCAAGTCTCTACCAAAGTGCACGTTTCAGAAGCTAGTGCAAAGCATCGGATTACGTCGACTTACCAAACAACTAAGTTTGGAGAATGCGGAATCAGGGGGAGATACAAATCAAGGGGAGCATCCATGATACATGCATGTTGTACTCTTTTTCCTTCGATTAGGATTTTTCCCACTGGGTTTTTCCTATCAAGGTTTTAACGAGGCAACATAAGCATACTTCACACTATATCAACAATCCAGGTAAAGTTGTACTCTTTTTCCTTCGCTATGGTTTTTTCCCACTGGGTTTTTCCAAGCAAGGTTTTAACGAGGCAACTAATGTTGATATGTGGGCATCCAAGGGGGAGTGTTGAAAACATTGGTAGTAAGTATTGAAAACATTTGCAATGTTGAAAATGTTGGCATATTAATGAATGCCCACGTAAGTTTTTCAATGCCCATGCAAAGTGAAATTGAATTTGGAAATGCAAGGAGATTGTATTGTCAAAAGAGGTGCTGTAAATTTCAATATGCAGTTAATGCATTAGTTTGGAGTTGCTCTATAAATAGAGCGCTCCGTATGCTTTCAAGAGATAACATAACGAAATAGAAAGAAAGAATACAGAGAAGAGAAGAGAAAAGATTAATACTTCAGTATCCACCCCCCTCTTAAATTGTCATCTATTTACGTTTTGGTTACAGTGTGATATTTTACAGCTGCTCCGCACACCTCACTAGTAAAAGGTTATCCCTCTAACTTTTAAATATTTATAACAATTGTCTCAATTTAAACACAACTCAACAGATGTTGAATTTTATTAATAGGCCTCTATGCAATTAGGAGTAGAACCACAAGTTTCCGTTATGGGTTGCATTTTTTAACAGATCATGGTCATGAAAACAAAGATTAGTATAATTATAGGGGATGGTTATGGTCTCATAAATCGGTGCTCTTTATAACTTGTTTTAACTCATACTGAAAAAGGTTATTTGATCTAACGTAGTTGATTAAAATCAAAATCAAGTGCAAAATACAATTATTTTCATTTTTTCTATGTTAGTCAATCTGTACGTGATGCAACGTCTGAACATATGAATTTAAAAGGAATAAAAAATTCTTCTAAATTGCTTCTGATCCAAAAGATAGAGACAATAGTTATTATATATTTATCATTGAACCTCAAGATAATACATTATAATGAAAATCACGAGTCATAAACTCTAGGCAAGGCCCTTTCTCAAGATCTGAGTTTGTAATAAGAGTTTAATCCGTCTCAAGCATCTAGGTGAACAAGTAGAAAACCATTAAGACGAAGCACCAAGACGAATCTGTAACCATAACCATTTCGTTCCACTGCAACAGACCGACGATATTCTGTCGACCAGCCCCACTGCTAGAACTTGACCCCACACTTTTGGCACTCGTCGGCCCATCCACTGTAATATATAAAAAATTAATAAACCCAAAACTGTTATAGCTAATTTTTAGGCTTAAAAAAATTTGGTCATGTTTAAACTCTACAAAAATATTATTTTTACCATTTATTTTATATTATTTTTCTAATAAAAATAAAATCCACTTATATTTATGCAAGGGCCTTATGCAAAGGGATCCCCATTTTTAGAAAAAAATAGGGATTAGGTGTGGGGCCCACTCCACATCGAATTTCAACGATCCGAACC
Organism: Cotoneaster glaucophyllus; assembly: GCA_036320875.1. NCBI lineage: Eukaryota > Viridiplantae > Streptophyta > Magnoliopsida > Rosales > Rosaceae > Cotoneaster > Cotoneaster glaucophyllus. The sequence continues at coordinate 156,657 of CM070070.1, read as the reverse complement.
GTTTATTTTTCAAGTTCCACCTCATAGATCATCCTTGCAAAATATTAGGCAAATCGGAAATGTTTAAGGCATCTAATTGGGTTCAAAGAAATTAACGAATACTTTGTTATATAAGAAACAATGAAATTTTATCGTGATAATTAAATAGGCAAATGGTTTCGGATTGAATTGAATTTTTGCAAGGATGATCTATGAGGTGGAACTTGAAAAATAGACGGTTCGGATCGTTGAAATTCGATGTGGAGTGGGCCCCACACCTAATCCCTATTTTTTTCTAAAAATGGGAATCCCTTTGCATAAGGTCCCTGTATATTTATGAGCCTTTAAAAATAATACAAATAAATAATAAATGTGACACTACTCTAAAATTTATTTTGATCACATGTTTTTATTAAGTTAATTTGGTTATTGTGGTGTTCAAAATTAACAATTCTGGTCACTAAATTAAAAAAAATTAAAACATTTATTAAATCATTAAAATGAATAAAATAACAATTTAAAATTATTAGAACGAATAAAATAACAATTTAAAAACTTTAAAATTCATTTAAAAATAATAAAGATTGAAAAAGAAGACGAGATTGGGGGCATCGGGGAAAAACCAGCCCAACACCGTCACCACCTCTCTCTCTCTCTCCCCTGCCAAGATCAACCCCTCCCCCAACCATACGCACTCCACTTACTGGATCCGCAACGCTTGATGTGGAGGGGGGTGGTTGTTGATTTGTGTTTCAAATCTCAAGCAATCATATAGAACCAAGACTTCCCCGAGGCCCCCCAATATTTTCATTCCTCTTTTGTGCTTTTAATTAGTTTCATTCATTTAATGAATATTTTAATATAATTTTTTTTTACTTCAAATTGACCGAAGTGACAAAAATTGTTATACTTTGAACAATACAATGACCAAATTGATTAAATTAAATACACAATGACCAAAGTAATTTTGACCCAGCCATATCAGAGTGACCAAAAAGATTTTTAAACCTAATTTTTATTCAGCTAGAAAAAAACAAAAAAAGTAATTAATTCCAATTCTTCTATATTGCTAATAGTAGTAATATATTAGTTATCACTTACCGCTAGGACTTGGAGCAAGACTGCTGGCAGTTTTAGTAGAGTTGCCTTCCAGTTGATAGAAAACTTGAGCTTCTGGTGATTTAGGATCCAAATGCAGAAGTTCTGCGCGCATCCAGCAATTCCATGCCAACCAGCAAATCAAACAGAAAAAGTAGCGTGTCAAAGTTAGAATACTGCTGCAGAATGTATGTATGTATATAACTAGAAATACGAATGTACGCATGTACCGGGACACTTGGAGACATTGGCAGGGGCCTTGCAAACGGAAGGCAGGCCCAAAGCAAGCGTTACATTCATCTGCAGACCAAGTTCAGGATCATTGCGATCTTTAATGATTACACAAAGGCACTTCTTATTGTTGTTGAGCACTTGTTTGAGACCACTGCAACAGTCTGGTGTTGGAGCCTTGGCTTGACCTCCAACGTAAGGCAGACACGTGGCCATCCCTACTAACTGCTGCGTACATTCCTCTCTGTCTTTTGCTGTATCTGCCGTTGCGAAGCTCGCTGTATAACTTGATATCATAACTAACAAGACTAGGACCAAGTAGCCAAACCCTAATGCCATTTTCTGAACTGAAATTATATTATCAGATCAGTAAAGAATAATATTTCAGATGTAAGCTAGAAGAGAGAGAGAGAGAGAGAGAGAGAGAGAGAGAGAGAGAGAAGCGCTTTGTTAATTTATAAGACAAATTAAGGTGGTAGCTAGAATTTAGTGGCGGACTGGTGGTGGTGTGGCGTTTGGGTTCATCCGTTCATATGTATACATATATTCTGCGGTCTGAATCTGCACTTGAAGGGATATATAGTTGCTTCCAGAATAGAGAGTTAATGGACAAAATCATTGAGTTTGAGTGGTAAAGATCGTGCGGCCGGCAAAAGGCAAAACCATATATATATATATATATATATATATATATATATATATATATATATATATATATATATATATATAGTAGAAGGTGATGATGTGTAAATAACAGCTTCCGGGTGTTGTGAGTTTAAACTAGAATGCTAAATCAAGTATACATCAAATATTAGTGGGGGATCAGTTAAGTGCGTCACTTCACCAACCCCACTAAGGCCACAAGATAACATTAATTCATGTTATTTCTCTTTCAGATGGCTGCTTCCATATATTTCTTAGTTTTCTTTCAAGGCTATTTTTCAGAATTGATGCCATCATGACATCGATCAACCATATTATTGACATAATGCCGAACACATCTTATTTAAAAAAGAAAGAAAAAAGTTAACAGGGTTGTTGTGCTAAGAAAAATGCAAATGATAAACACACTCTGAAACCCCATCCCCAAAATTTTTATGTAAATTCACATTTATATATGAGATTAAAAATATATGAGATTACATTTTCACCCTCACTATCATACCCAATCCGGATCTACTATCCAAAATTTCCTCCTCTCTCTATCTGCCACATGGCACCACCCCTACCTCCTCTTTCTTTCTCTCCTTCTTCTCTCTTCTTCCTCGGGAGTCAACTCTCACACTATCTCTCTTGGTGAACTCACACACACAAGTACACACCTACTCACCAACCATCTCGCCATCATCACCTGGACCTCTTCTCTCTCCCTCACCTCTCCGATTGCATTCTCTTTTATCGGCACTGTGCACATTCACTGTGCATGCGAGTTTTCCGACGAGGTAAGTTGAACTTGATGAAATTGGGGTTCCACCATAAAACCAATTGGCAATATAGGGAGTAGCCCAAGACCATATAAGCACATAGCAAATCTTGTCCCTCACTGATGTGGGACAACTCTCAACACGCCCCCGCACGTGTGGCAGATTTTCAAGCCTACACGTGGACAACAACTGGGTGACGTGGAGCGCGTGTGGCCGTTGGACTTCACACGTGGACAACCTTGCTCTGATACCATGATGAAATTGGGGTTCCACCATAAAACCAATTGGCAATATGGGGAGTAGTCCAAGATCATATAAGCATATAGCAAACCTTGTCCCTCACCAATGTGGGACAACTCTCAACACGCACCCGCACGTGTGGCGGATTTTCAAGCCTACACGTGGACAACAACTGGGTGACGTGGAGCGCGTGTGGCCGTTGGGCTTCACACGTAGACAACCTTGCTCTGATACCATGATGAAATTGGGGTTCCACCATAAAACCAATTGGCAATATAGGTAGCCCAAGACCATATAAGCACATAGCAAATCTTGTCCCTCACCGATGTGGGACAACTCTCAACAGAACTCACCTCTAAATCTCCCTAAATCGAGTTGAGAAAAGTGATTAGATAGTTTTGAAACCTATTGGGGTGTTTTATTGGACGCATGAATACCCGGGGAACACTCTTCCTAGTTCCTGTGGCTTGCTAGCCATTTTCCGGTCGTCTCCGACGTTAACTCCACCCCATCCTGGTACGACTCGAACCCCTACTATTTTATCTTCAATTTGGCTTTAGAATGACGAATTTTGGTTGAGTTTTAACCCCTCAACGAAGTCGGGGGAATTGTCCGGCCGGATTCCGGCCTTCTCTTTCGTTGGGTCCAGTGACCCACCAATTGAGTTGGGCCAGCCCAACCTACTTAACCCCTTCAAACCAAGGTCCTTCAGGTCGTGACCAACATTGGGCCTTTGACCCGCTAAAACCTTAAACCCAACCCAATTACCCCGATGTCCAAAACCCTTTAACCCTAGGCCGGACCTCCAACCCAGGCCCGGTTGTACAAAACCCAAGGCCCTCGCCCCACTAAACTCTTAAGCCCAAAACCCAAAACCCTATTTCCTTGGGCCGGGCCTTAAACCCAAAACCCTTAATCCAGTAACCCTAAACCTTATTCCCTTGGGCTGGGCTCTAAGCCCAAAACACTAAACCCGGATCCAACCCACTAAACCGCTTAACCCGACCCGTTGATCTGACCCGGTTGACCAGATTCGTTGACTTTGACCCGACATGTTGACTTTGACCAATCAACAGTCAATGTTGACTTTTTGTTGATTTTTCGGGTTTCGGTCGGACTCCTCTTATGCTAATTTCGACATCCTGGATCTATTTTTTACGTCCATTTTTCCAAATTCAATCGTTTGAATATAGTTTTGTTAATTGTACCCTTTATGTACTTAGGTGCAATTATTAGCGGTGGTTTCGTCATTCCTATTTCGTACAGCTCTATGACGACGAAGTATCTATGAGTTGACCCCTTCTAAAATGCATGTTTTAATAGTAGAAATGCATACATGAAAAACATGATTTAATGGTTCGTTTGAATAGAGTTTTGTTAATTGTACCCTTTATGTACTTAGGTGCAATTATTAGCGGTGGTTTCGTCATTCCTATTTCGTACGGCTCTACGACGAAGGAGTATCTGTGAGTTGACCCATTCTAAAATGCATGTTTTAATAGTAGAAATGCATACATGTTACGTTTTATGAGTAAATTAGATCTACACTTATGATATATCATGCTTTACTGCGAAAATTTTGGAATACCATATTTTATCAAAATTATGTTCTTCGTAGTATATATGATGGATGACTATATACTGCTTATGAACATGTTTTTACACTTCTTTAAAGTATATATGATGGATGACTATATGCTATGAAGATGCTTTTAAGATATATGTACCTATGTTTGGAAAGAGTATATTCAATGGTTTTGTGCGTATCTAGTGGTTATTGTTCTGCCTTTGGGCGATGATACTTATATTGACCTTCAGGTTGGGTGCTGCAGGAGCCTTCGGGCGATGCTACTTATATTGACCTTCGGGTTAGGTGTTGTAGGAGCCTAGAGCGATTGATACTTGTGAAGGAAGTGTTTTGAAGGAAGAGTTATATATGCCTTCGGGCGATACTGATACCACTAGTTAGCACTAGGGGTGGGTTCGGTACGGTTACCGTACCAAAACCCTTATACCAATTACCGTACCAAACTTTCGGCTTGGTAAAATCTATTACCATTACCGTACCAAACTTTCGGTATACCGAAATTCGGTATTGCCAAAAGTTCGGTTGGCATGGTATGGCAATGGTAATTGCCATTTTGTTTTGGGACAAAATTTGTTTTTGTTTTTTTACCCAATTCAAGGGCAAAACTTTTTTTTGTCCCTCTATCTCATACATTGTAGCTTAAATTCATCTATTATTCATCGTTCACAATTCACACACACAATAATTCAAATAATGCATCAAGATTCATGATGAAAATTAAGCTTGTAATCCAAATAGAAGTTAACAATCCAAATAGAAATTAAAGTTTCAAACCAAATGAAAATTGGAACTAAACTTCAAAAGTAGAATTCATTGATCAATTATTCAGGCTTGAGATGTCAAAGCTTTTGAAGGAAGCATTGAACTTGTAAAAGATTGAGCTTGTGTCAAGCATACATTACAAACAAATAAAACATATTAATTAGTAGCAAAAAGAATTAAAGTTGAAAACCATTTAATAACAAATTTACTAAAAAAAATTAAAGCATATCTTTCTTGTTTCCTCTTTTTCCATTTCCTTGTAAATTGAAGCATATCTTCTGTTGGTTCCTTGTAGAAGTTTACTTCATCTGCCCTAAGCCAACCACTAGTACACACTAGTGCCTCTACTATTTTAGAAATCAAGGATGCCCTAAAAAGGTCAACAACCCTCCTTCCTAGGCAAAATGCATTTTCACTAGCAACGATAGAAGTCGGGGTTACAAAGATATCTTGGCCATTTGTGAAAGAATTAAGAACTCTTTTGTATTTGATTTCCACCATTTCAAGATATCAAAGTCACCAACAACAATGCTAATATAAGTAGGGTTTTATTTTCAAATTATCGGAATATTATAAATATGTGTTATATAATTATCTAATATATAATTTATAAATTATATATTTTATTTTATTTTCAGTACGGTACGGTAATACCATGGTAATGGTATCCTTTACCAATACCGTACCATGAAATTTCGGTACGGTACATTACCGTACCATTACCGATTGGCGCAAAAAATTTGGCACAAAATCGGTATGGCACGGTTGGCAATTCGGTTGGCATAACAATTTGGCAAAAAAATCCACCCTTAGTTAGCACACTATATATGACATATGTTTTATGAAAGGTTTTATGGCATGCTAGGGTTTTCGGAAAAACTTATCACATATTATGCTATTAGTTTTCATAAAACTTTGGGCGTTAGTATGTTGATAACTGTTTCAATATTATATATATATATATATATATATCAACTTGGTCCATTCATGTTTTTTGTGCTCCCTCAGGACATAGGAGCGAGGATTATGACCCGCGCTACGAGGCTTTCCCCTACCAGTGATATTGTGCCATCATCTCTGCTTTGACTTCTATTGTATCAGTGCCTCTCTATTTTATAACTATCATGCATTATAACTACCTTTATCATTGTTGGCAGTTGAATATTAGTACATTATCTTGTAGCTCGAACAAAATTTATACGCATGTTTTACATGTTCTCAGCATATGTATTCATTAAATGGCTTTCGTCACCCACATGTGTCACCCAACACGTGACCATCCCGATGTTCCTCGGACATCAGGATCGGGGCGTGTCACACAAACTAATTTTTTAGACACCGATGAGCAATATCGTTTTTTTCTGTTTGATTTATTTCATATGATGACCAAAATAAAAAATAAAAAAAAATAAAAAAAATGTGAGAGAGGCTAAAAAGGGTACGAGAAAATCAGCTTCTTAAGTAAAACTCTCTCTCAAAGTGAAATGATTAGTTAGGGATAGTTTCATAGTTTCTTGTTTTAATATTTTTGTGCTAAGATATGAGAAAAGTAAGTAGGGAAAAAGATGGTGAAGAAGGGTGGTGAGAGGGAGGAGAAGAAACAAAGAAGGAAAAATAAAAACTAAGAATCAAATGGCTATCAAACGAGTCTTTAGGTGGCAAGGGTTAACCGTGAAACAACCCGTCCCGAATTTTTACTGTATAAAAAGAGTATTTATGTATTTTTCACTAAGTTTGGGTTACCTCTCCTTTTTTAAAATTTGTTTTTGGGTGTTAAATGGTGTGCCCAAAGGGCCCACCTGTGATTTCTGTCCCCCAAGTCTCTCACTCATTTCTCTCTCTCTCTTTTCTGTCTGTCTCAACCTCTCTCTCCCGAGCTCTCACTCCTCTCGCTCTCACTTTCTCTCGCCATGGTTACACACACACATCCACGCCACCTGCACGAGGGCATCATCATCATCATCATCAAAACCTTGTTCTTTCTCTTTATCTTCCGTCGCAACGAGGTTGACGAACCCAAGAAACCTTTCCGGCGAGGAACACCGCTCCTTTCGAGACAATTTCCGGCCAAACCACGGCGAGTTGGCCGGCGTGCAAGGTATCAATCTCTTCGTCTCGCTGAGTACTACAACTTTCCTTTTTGTTTCACCCAATTTCGTTGAGTATTGAAGAAGTTATACTCATTTGAATCTTACCCAGTTTCCGGCGACCTCCGAGGCTTTCGAGGCGTTTTCCGGCCAAACCACGGCGAGTTAGACGTCGTGCGAGGTACCATTCTCTTCGTCACTTCGAGAACTACAACTTTCGTTTTTACCTCACTTGATTTCGTTGAGTAGTGACAAAGTTATAAGCATTTAAAGTTGGGTGGTTTTCCGGCCGATTTCCGGCCTTCTTGTTCCTAGGGTCCGGTGACCCACAAACCTTTGAACCCAAAAGGCCTTAGGGCCGTAGCTCCCAGCCCAAAAAAACCCTAAAACCCAGCCCGCACAGTTTTTAGTTTTAGTTATTTTATTTTAAGACCCCAAGGGCCTTGGGCCGGTTCTATTTAAAAGGGCCTAAGCCCAGCCCTTTTGGCCATTAGGCCTGCGGGCCGTGCGCATGGTTGTGTGTGTGAGTGTGTTGTGTGGGCTGCATGTGTATGTGTGTTTGTATGCTGGGCTTTGTGTGTGTGTGTGTGTGTATGTTTGGGTTGTGTGTGTGGTGTAGTGTGTGTGTGGTGTGTGCATGCCGTGCATGTATCTGGTGTATGTGTGTATGCATGTGCACGTGAGCATGTGTGTTGCATGTGCATGTGTGATGCTTGCATGTGTGTGTATGTTTGTGTGGATTTGGGCTTAGCCCAAACCACCCTTTTTCACCCTAAACCCAAAATCCAATAGATCCTAACCTTTTTTAACCTAAGCCTAAATCCTAATCCTTTTCAAGCCTAAAACCCGTTTGACCGTGGACCCCCGATCAACGTTGACTTTTAGGGTTGACTTTTTGGGATTTCGTCAGGGACCTCTCCTAAGCTAATTTCGACGTCCCGAACCCGTTTCCGACGTCCGTTTTCCCAAATTAAATCATTTGAGTAGAGGTTGACCAAATGTATCCTTTATGTGCTTAGGGGCAAAGATTGTGGCGTTCCTTCTTTGCTAGTCTGCGCAGCTCTCGACGGCAAAGTACTGTGAGTGGATCACCTTCAAAAATAGCATGTTTTAATTAAAGAATTGCATATGTTTCTAGCATGCCTTGATTTGATGAATACTTTACAGGAAGCATGATGATTTGGATATGATCAATTATATATACGTTTTGAACTAGTTTCATTATATCGTATTTTCTATATAACCCTCATTCTGGTAGACTATCTGATCGATGACGATAGGATTCTAAGAATGTGTTTCAAATGCTTTTAGACACCTCTTCGTAGTATGGGGGATCGATGAACTTATGCTACGAAGTTGTATTTTAGAAAGCTGTTTTGTGCGTACCTAGTGAACACCATGCCGCCAGGGGCGAGGACTTGTAGTTGGCAGAGGCCTGGAGAAATAATCCCTAGCGGAAGGCTGAGGGACCACGGAGTCTGGCATCGGGCCGGGAGGGAGTTATCTCATGGTGAAGGCCATAGAGATTTAGGTGCAGGCATTGGGCCGGAAGTATTATTATTATTCGGTGATACTCATTAGCAGCACAACTTATATTATGTTTCCTGTTATGATTTCTGAGATTGAATGACAGATAGATACGAATGGTTTTATGGCATGCTAGAGGGTTTGAAAAACCTATCACTTATTATGCTAGTAGTTTTCATTATTAACTGTGGGGGTTAGTATGTTCATAACTGTTTTCGTATTACATATATAAACTTGGTCCACTCACCCTTGTTTTGCGCCCCCATTCAGGACTTAGAATCGAGGCATACAATCCCGGCGTTGAGGCACTTCCGCATCGGCATCTTTGAGTCCTCTCGGTGTAGGACCCACTTCTTTATTCATTTAATATTATCTTAATTCGTTGTAGTGATTAGGTTTAGTTGTATGCTCTGAACACGTTCCTAAATTGTTATTCCATTGTATTTGAATTCATAACCCTTATTTATTTCTTATTCTTAGCTTTTGTATCAATTAATGGCTTTCGTCACCCTCGGGTGTCGGCCAGCACGTGCCTATCTTGGTATTCGGGGAATATCAGGGTCGGGGTGTGTCAAACCGAATCGCTGGCAAATGATTTTGTTGTGTCTCTCATCATCCTTTTTGCCTAGGTAAGTTTTTCCTTCCTCTGGTTTATTATTTATCTCAAATTCTAACCATCTTTGTTCGCTCAAAACTTCTCCCACTTTTGACTGGTGACGTAATTTAGAAATTTTTGAGCTAGATGGTGGTCTTCAATTTGATGTGTTTTGCAGTTTCTCTAGAGAAGTTTTTTTAGTGAGCTTTCTCGTCATTCACTTTTTTGGGCTTGCTCTTTCAAGCTTTGGAATTTGTTGTGGATGCAAATTTTCTCCTCTTCGATCTTGGACGGTTTTGCACCTACAAAATAATAAACACCTTAGGTTAAGGCCAAAAGCCTCACGCGCCCACGATGAATGGGGGGGGGGGGCTTTGGCCGAAGAACCTCCGATGCCAAAGTTAGAATTAGAGAAAAAGTGTTTAGAGTGTTTTTGCCCAAGGATTGGAATCGGGTTTTGTGAGAAAATGGGGTAGTATTTATAGGAAAATGTGCTAGGGTTTTTGGTGTGAGATCTAGGTTTAATTAGCCTATTTATTGGCTAATTAATCAAATAGGGAAAAGATTTATATTTATGAAGAAAGATAATAAAGAGTAATTGAATTGGTGGCTAAAAAGGGAGGAAAAAAAGAAAGGAATGTGGGTAATAAAAAAGGGGAAGTGGCCGGCCCCCTTTGGAGAAGGGAGGACCGGCCATTTAGGGTATTTTTTGGATTTTAGGGCTAAGTTAATTGGCCAATTAATGAGGAATATCCTCATTAATTTGCCAATTATCTCCATTTATGTGGGATAATTGTCTTAAATGTGGATGAATGAAATAATTCGGATTTGTTTACCTTTTATGGGCGCTTTTGACTTGACCGATGATAATTACCGGCTGCTCGCGCGTAGGATTTCTGGTGCTCCTCAAGGGCATTCTTGTCTTCTTAATCCGAACGTCCACGTGTCGCCTTGTGATTATTTTTGGCTCCACATTTGTCATGTCCCTTGGCGCTTTGGATATGGTTGTGTTGTATGATGTTTTGAACCATAATTTTTTTTTATTTTACCTAAACTATTTATTTTCTAATTCATCCTTTAAATCTCAAAATTAGACTTGTAAATTGGGCCGAGCCTAAGAGTTCAAGGCTCAAGCACTACCCCGCCTTAAATTTTCCGGCCTCGAAAATAAATGGGTTAAGGCGGCCCTAAGTCAAATATGTAAGGCATTGGCCCAACTCATGGGCTTAAAATTTGTGGCCCTATGTGCAAACCATCCAGCTGGCCCAATTTTTGGCCCTTTAATCATTTTCATTTAATTATAAAAAAATGTAATATAGTTGAGATTTATTTATTTTTTCCCATTAATATAGTTAAGATTGAACCTATGACCTTTTACTTTCATCAATTGTCAATTACCTTTAAACTAAGAAAAACTAATGAAACTAGCCTACCAAAACTAATTTTTGACAAAAAATACTTAACCAACTTTTCTTAGTAATAAGGACAAAACCCAATATTTTAATAACTGCAAGATTAACTATACAAAAAATATTTGATCCCATTTCATAGCACAAGTTGGTGTGTAGCTCTGTTGGTGAGTGTCTTATGTTAGATTTTCTCTATTCCCAAAACCTATTTAAAGCTTTTTTTTTTCTTCTTCTGTCTAGGCGTGGCCTCATGAGTGGGTTGTGCGTCTGCTTGTCTTGGTGCATTGTATATCTGGGCTTTGTTTTGTTTGTGGGCCTATTTTGTCGTTTTTGTCTTTATGGTTAATAAATGTATGCTTTAGATTAAAATTTTGTTTTGTGATGACATTTTAGTATAGTTTCCCTTGAACTAAGGTATCTGTTGAGTTAATATTGACAATTAAATAAATAAATAAATATTACAAATTAATTATTTTAAAAAAAGTTCCAAAGTATTTAAATTATATTACGCCATATCTGATCAAGCCCAATAAAGGGTCAGAACTAAACTTGGCCTATGAGTCAGCCCAGGACCTAAAATGCAAGGTCTAGCCCTGCCCATTTAAAATGAGGCCGAATAAAGACCATATCTAAGACTGGCCAGGCCTGTTACTTAGTACTACGGTTTAGTGGTATTCTTCTTCACTTGTAAGTGAGAGGTCGTAGGTTCAATTATCGCTAAAGGCGAATTTGAACTACATTATTGCTAACCCATTGTGAGGCTAAGCCTAACCCCCTAACCCCCCCCCCCCCCCCTAGACCATATCCAACTAATGGGATACAACTTAAAATATACGCTTTAAAACCCCCTAGACCATCTCCAACCCTAGGGGCTAAAATAAGCCCTGGGGAGGAAGTATATCTCTGGGCTACATTCCCCCCACGATTTAAGCTTGGCTGAAATTATTCTGGACCCACCAAACTGTCATATTTCAAAACATTCTTTTATTTTTTACTTATAATCTAATGGCTATGATCAAATGAGATCAAATCTAATGGTAAAAAGAAGATTTGACGGCCCAAAATTAAATCTAACGTCTAAAATAATTTAAATCAAATTTAACTTAAAACTTTATAAATACCTATGTATTTGTATGATTTTTTTATTACTTATCGAAATTTAGATATTTTTAGATTGAAATGTCATAAAAATAAATTAAGATAATCTCCATAAATTTTATTTACAAAAAAGTTACCAAAAAAACAAAAGTTAGGCTAAAATCATTATTTAATAATCTCGGGCTAACATTTTAAGTCATAAGGGTTGGAGGAGAAAATCAGTTTCGTTGTTATGGTTTAAAAATTTATGTTTTTAAGCTTTATTCCCAAGAGTTGAAAATGATCTTAGTATAGAAATATCGTTTGTTAAAAAAAAAAAAAAATTGGGCAGGTTAGATCCCAACCAAGCCAGCCCACAATCCAAAAAATAGGGTTGGGCTACGGTCTTTTTATAACTCTACTTATTATTATTGAAGAAGTTTAAAGTTTGAAATTTGTATCTATTCATTAGTTAAATCTTGAAATTTAAACTCATTTAACAATGATAAATATAGTGATGAATGTTATTAAAAATTAGAAATTAAAAACCCTACGCGACATGTCGCTGTATAGAAACTGAAAAAGCGATCTCATCGAATCGTTTTGAGCCGTTAAGATCGATGCAGACAATCTCATGCTAGGCTAGGGTTTCTGATAATTGCAATTGCTTTGGCACAAAGAAGCAGCAGCAGCAGAAGAATATGGCATCCACCTCTGTCGCACTCTCAGCTCTCTCAATCTCACCCTTTTCGACCTCTCAAGCCCACAGAAACCCATGCGCCTTCTCTTCTCCCTCCCTTCCCTGCCACCTTCCCCACTACAACCTGACAACATTTCTCGGCGCAAGGCTTTCTATTCGAATTCCGAATGTAAAGCACATGGCTTCCAAGCATCGGACGGCCGTCGCCACCGTCCTCAGCCTCCCAACAGCGTAAGTCTTCTTCTTCTTTTTCCAAGTGATGGTATTTTAATTGTACCTAGATTAAAGCCCGGCCCATCTGAGTTGTATTGTACTGATTTGATTGTTTTGCAGGAAGCCCGACAGGATTTCTACTGGGAAAAGCCCCAAGTGAGTTATATTTACTTCATTTTGATTGCATTTTTGTGCGTGCTGTGTCCATGTGAATTTGAATGTGAGATATTCATTGAATTTTGGTGTTTAGATGGTCCGCCAGAGCGATAAAGTCGTTTGCTATGGCTGAATTGGAAGCAAGGAAGCTTAAATATCCCAATACAGGGACCGAAGCACTTCTCATGGGGATTTTGGTTGAGGGTTAGTCAGCTTCTTGCGAGCTAAATTTCATCTGTATTTGTGCTTTTGTGTTATTTTTTTGGGTTAATTTCATTTTACTACCCTAAAATTTTGTAGTTTTCAACATTTGGTACATGTTTTTTTCATCTCAGTGTCATACTAAGTCTTAATTTTCGGATAGTATAATACATAAGTTGGCTACCTAAAATTTCGTAGTTTTCAACATTTGGTACATGAATTTTTTTTATTTTATTTCAGAGTCATACAAGACTTAATTTTCAGACAGTCTAATACATCTGTTAAGTTAAGTTGACTGTTAAGTCAACCGTTAACTAGTGATGTGACATCTATGTGGACAATGACTGTGTGCCAACTAAAATTTAAAAAAAATTAGAAGTTAACCTAAAATTTTAAAAATTAAAAATCTAAGGAACTGTTATTAGCATTCCAAAAATCTTATTATACACTTCTCACATGTTTATTATTTCTTTCAAATTATAGAAAGTTTGGAGTGCAAAATGAGATTTTTGGAGTGTTAAATGAGATTTTTGGAGTACCAATAACAATTCCCAAAACTAAACCTAAACCTAAATTTTAACCATCCCCCATCGCTCAAACCCCTTCTTCCTCCTTTGTCTTCATCAACTCGGTTTGCCTCCTCCGTCCCTCTCCCCACTCACACTCGTCCTTCCCTCACTACCACTTCCCAAGCCAACCCATGCCTACCCTAATCCCTCCATAACTGACCTGGATTCCCGATTTGGACTATCCACCAGCATGAAAACATGGAATTCGCAGGTGCGGCGTGATTAGGTTTTGTCTCGGAGGCGTCACGAGGGCGGCCTGATCTTCGGCCTAATCCTCCGCCGCTTGATTTCTCCTCCGTAATCTCCAACCTTGCTCTCAAATCTGCCGACTCACTTCCACTCGAGCTCCGACGAATCGGTCACCGCAGCCCCTAACGGCAATAGTAATCCCTCCTGCGGTGGCTCTCGGCCCTCTGATTATATCCAGGTACACCGCTGTTCAGGTGGATTCCGTTGTAGCGAAGGGGATTGGGAGTGGGGGGGGGGGGGGGTGAGGTAGGAGAGGAGGGTTGGGTGGGATGCAAAGGAGAGGAGGGAGTTGGGGAGTGAAGGAGGGGCGGATCGAACTCTTCCTCTGTGAGTTGGTTTCGAAGGAAGTCGGGAATTGGGTTTTTTTGGGTGTTTTTTTTTTTTTAGTGGAGGGGGAGATCTTGAAGAAGGGAGGAGAGGAGGAGACGGCTTTCACCTTTGTCCCCAAATTTTTGGCCGCATCTCTCCGTGATTTCTCTGTCTACATTGTAGAGACATACTTTTCGAAAGGGCAATGAATTCGTCCATCCACGGTTTAGCACCGTTCTGTACAACCCAATTTGATGAGCTAATTTGTATTTGGTTGAAAGCCTTGAAGTAGTTGAAGAGTTGAGACTAGGAAGCGTAAGGTTTGATTTTATTTTATTTTTTAGTTTTTTAAATTTAAAATTTTTTAAATTTTAAATTTTTTAAATTTTCACGTGGGCCTTAATGACACATGACACCCAATCATTGTCCATATGGACGCCACGTCACCAATTAGCGACTGATTTAACAGCCAACTTAACGGATGTATGAGATTATCTGAAAATTAAGACTTGAGATATGACTCTAGGATGAAAAAAACTTCATGTACCAAATGTTGAAAACCATAGTAAACTGAGATTAATCTTTTTTTTTTTTTAATGAAATGTTAAAACGCTAGTAATTGCCCAGAGCCGGTAGGCCCAATCCACTTATCATTTCTCAGAACAGCGGCCTACCGCTGACTGACTTTATTTCCATAGGAGATCTGGTTGCTTTCCAATACGAGTGGCAAATGCGTGCACCTCTTTCAGAGCCTCTTTGAAAGCCTTGCTTGGGCCTTCCCTGATGGCCAGAGTCTTATCTCTGATGGTCTCATTGAGGATGTCATTCTCTTGTAGAGTAACAACACCTCTTCTCTGCACTTTAGCATTTCGGGAAGTATGAATGGCTTTGAACTTGTCATGATGATTTTTTGATTTGATGATGCTGCATCTTGGGTTTATGGAAAAACTATAGAGGAAACAATACATTTTTTTCTGTCAATGGAGTTGATTTTCCCACACCCCTTTTAGCCTTCCACACACCCCTCTTTGTTTCTAATCATCATATTGAATAAATTACACTGAAGCAACAAAAATGATTAAACAGATTGTGTATGAGGAGATAAAGGGTGTATATTTTATCATTTCTCTTTTTGAAAAGTGGTATTTTTGAAGTCTTTATTATGGTTCTTGTTATCTTTATCGAAACCAAGAACGGAATGCTTGCTCATTTTTATATAAAAAACTAAGGGCTTATTCGGTATCCTATTTGAAATTTTTTATCATTTCTCAAAACATTTCTTAAGAACATTTCTTGAAAACAATTTTCTTTAAGACTCAAAAACTTGATTGGTTTGCGATTTAAAAATTTTAGATTTTACGACTTAAACTAGACAAAGAGATCTAAAAAGAGCAGGTTGCAGGAGAGGGAGAAAGAGGAGATAAGAGGAAAGAAAGTAAGAGATGATTGAAGGAAAGAGAAAGAAGGGAGAGGATCGAACAAGATAGAGAGGAAGATGAGTTAGAGAATGAAGAGAGCGGATTGGAGGAGAGACGAAAAAGATAAAAAAAAAAAAAAAGGAGAAAGAAGAAAAGAGAGATAGATTTGGAGTGAGAGGGGAGGAGGGAGAGAAAAGAAAGGAGTGAGTTTTAAGTTTAAAAACTCACTTTTTATGTTTACTATATTTTTGAGTTAGTCTTGAGTTCAGTTTTTGAAAATAGTCCTACCAAACAAGTTTTTAAGGCCTAAAACTTGAAAATTGTTTTTGAGTTTAAAAAGTTGGATTCAAGTAGAGTATCAAACAGGCCCTAAGAGTTTGTCTTTTCATAGCATTCTTAGTCTTATTTCTACTCTGATCTTGTAACAAATAAAATTATCTGGATGAGCTTTGGTTCACTGAATCATAAGTTGCTTACTTCAAGAATCTTACCATGCTTAAGACAAACGTGGCAGCTCCTTCAGTGGCTTCCATGTGCCTTTGCTTCTATGTCAATGTTTGTTTGGTGTTTTTGTTTTTCGTGTTCATGTTATTCAGATATATTACTTTTTGACTTCAGGAACAAGCTTAGCTGCAAAGTTTCTTAGAGCCAATGGAATCACACTCTTCAAGGTTCGAGATGAAACTGTAAATTTACTTGGAAAATCAGACATGTACTATTTCAGCCCTGAGCATCCTCCATTAACTGAACCAGCCCAGGGAACCCTTGATTGGGCTTTTGATCAAAAACTAAAATCAGGTTTGTAAATTTAGGTTCAGAAAATCTAATGATGGTGATTTTGTAGTTGTTCGAAATCTAGGATTGTCATCAGTTTCCACCTTTCCCACCTAGGCATGTATGCTCTACATGCATAATTGTTTGGGTGGCTAGTGCATTTTCATCCTCACTGTTTATTGAGATTGTCTTCTCTGATGCAGGAGAAAATGGGGAAATAACAGTAACTCATTTGCTTCTTGGGATTTGGTCTGAAAAAGAGTCAGCAGGTTACGAGATCTTGGCGTCCCTAGGTTTTGATGATGATAAAGCTACAGAGCTTTCCAAATCTGTAAGTTTTAAGCTGGATTTTCTTCTTGAGTAGTTTTTGTTTAAAGACTACTAATATGGCTACTGTTTCATACAGATGGATAAGGATTATGAGCACCTTTAAATAAGGAGGCAAAAACGCATTTTTTTTCTTTTTCAAACAATCGCTTGCTGTCAAACGTCCTCCTACACAGCCTCCAAAAGATATTGCTTCCTGGTGCTTTTATTGAGGAAGATCCTCTGCATATGGTGTGTTTCAGGATTCACAAATGATTGTTCTTTGATATAAATTTTGTATTCGTTGTTTACGGAATTCATGGAATTCAAAAATTCCGTGCAGCAATAACATGTCGCCTAGTTGACTCTTACTACCGCAGGGGTTGCAAGAAAGAAAAGAAAATTGATTCACTTGTTTCTCTTTCATTACTTTTTACCTTGCCTGCTAAGCATTCAGCCACTTTCCAACATCCTATCTGCTTGTTTTCACACTTCCATTGTATTATGAGATCAAGAAACATTCATTGAACTTGTACAATGATTTTCGAGGTATGGATGTTTATACTTCAATCACTTAGATCAAGAAACGTTCATCGAACTTGTACAATGATTTTCGAGGTATGGATATTTATACTTTAATTACTTTGTGGCGCCGTTTATCCTTGTATTATGTGGTTTGAGATGTGTGGCAGGTGCCGAGTCGGTTGAAGAAACAGCTCATTCAAAGTGCATAAGCTCAAGAGGTTCGGATATTTTAAATTTAACTAGCTTTGTTTAAAAATATAAGTCAAGATTTAACGGTTTCAGCATCCATACTATTCAGTACTCCAGAGCATCTAAAAATTGCCAAAGGGCAAGGCGTTGCGTTGTGTCATCATCCATGAGTCCATCCAGTGCAACCTTAAGTTGAGACGAAATCTTATTTACTCTAGTCTAAAACATGACAATGAAATTGTCTGCCTGTGGAATTCCTCGGAAAATATCCGGCCTACCATTTGGCATGGACTATTTTTAAGTTGTGATGGACTGTGCGGAGTGGGGTTTACTATCTCTGTCACCGGGATAACTTTTACATTGTATCAATTTTGAAAAGCTAGTTTGTAGAATTAACTAATGACTCACTTTGAATATGTGATTGCAGGGAATTTATAGCAGAAGTCCTTGAGGAATGTTGAGTGTCTTGATAAAACTGAGGTGTAAATCTGCAGAGGATTGTTCCTTAGTGATCTGTATACCTTTTCCGCCTTCAGTTTTCAGGTAATAAATGGAAGGATTGTCCGCCTCTTAGGTTTTATGATGCATGAAATCAAAGTTGATTTAAAGCAGTGGACTGGAGTTTGTTAGGTGCCTGCGGTGGATCTGGAGCAGTTTATCCAACCAGGAATGCACCTTCGTTTTAGCAATACAAAATAACAGATTTTGTGCCAGTTCATGGGAACACATTATACATATATGTTGAAGGGAGCAAAACCGTTAAATGGAATCGTCAATTATGAATGTCAAGGCGTGAAAGAGAGAAATTGCTTTTGCTAAAGACCAAGTTGTGGTGTGTGTTTGTGTAAATTGTGAGTTCTGACTAATTTTATGGGGTGAACCACAAAAGTAATTACTCGAGAGAACAAATTTTCACCAGCTTTTTAGGTTTTTGTTTTTGGCTATCAAATTAAATAAATTATGAAAGTTTCCTTAGCATGAGTGAAGGCATGGATTAGCTACTAGCCTACTACGTCTCTTGTTGTGTCATAGAGAGGCGTAAATTATATTATGCACGCGCTCTTGCTTTCTTGCAGTACCAAAGTCAGACATAATGGATGTGCATGCAAACGATTCATTCAAGCACTTATATATTTTTTTTATTCACACGACACACCTGAATTAGGATTAGGATTAGGATTAGGATTAGGATTAGGATTAGTTGGGTGACGTGGATGATGATGAGTGCCTGCCCTGGTCTTCATGCAGTGATGGCTTAGCAGTTGGGTTCCGGGAAAAGGAAAGCGGGTAATTAATTGACCGTGGACATAAGAAGCTAAGACAACCTCCTAGCTGGTTTACTTTTCAACCTGTAATAAATGGTCAACATAATAAACACGTAAGGTAAGCACAAGTTCTAGATTGTGACGGCAAGTCAGAGAGGTTGGCTTGCTTGCCTTCCAATCCCATTCCAATGATCCCATGCCATGTCCTCCGTGTTCCATTGCCCCCTCCGTCCCTCCTTCCCTCCCGCCCTCCATAATCCCATCTATATATACATATATGAATCCTTGTTTGGATACTATAGTTTTGAATCCAATTCATTCATTCATTCCACTCGTCCACTTCCACCCAATTAAAGTTTAGTTTAATTTAGAGAAATATGGTGCTGATGATGATGGAAAGCAGCTTCGCAGATGTGCTGGTGAAGCTTGGCTTGTTCTTCGTGGTTCAGGCCTTGGTATATCTCATCCTTTCCAACTCATCCAACATCTTCTCCAAAACCACCAAGAGGTCCCACAGCTTCAAACCAGCTCGCTCTGTCAGTATTCGCCGGATGCTCGCTGCTCTTTCTGACTTACCCGCTGGCGGCGAGCTCTCTCCTTCAACAAACTCAACGGACACGAACACAATGATGATGCAGTCCCCTAACAGCAAAAGTAGTAGCCAAGAATACTCAACTACTCGATTCTTCTAATTAAATTAAGCACATATTCGTATGTGACATATACAGCATTAATATATGTATGTGTATGCTCGCTCGAGTTTGAGAGATTATTATTCATTTGTTCTTGATTTAATGTCTTGTAATATGTAACATTGGGTATATATTGGCATTAGAATTTTGTTACATTATTTCTGTCTGGCCCATGAGTTTGAGTTTGAAATATTAATTTGTATGAAATTGGATGTCTCTGTGTGAGTGAAATCGTACATACCAGTACTTGAATCTAATTTTAAATCTTATTACAAGCTATGCAAAAGAAAAGGAGAAAGAAAATTGTCCTGATCGTTAATATTTGGTATAAATTAGGTTTGGCATATTGCTCAGTGAGTTTTTATCCCCAAATTGTTAAGATTGATGAAGCCACATTACTCATTAACTCCTAGTTATAGTGAGCTGCAGCTGCGCATGCCGCACAAAGATGATTCACATAAACTTTCTCAGAGTACGACATGAAAGCCAAACTCCGCATAATCCACGTATTTGCACTAGAAATCTTAACGAAAAAAAGGGTTACACCTAGATAGGGGGGGGACATAAACCTTACCCCTAAAAAAACAGAGACAATAAAAAGGAATACACGAAAAAGAAGGGGGGACATAGACCTTACCATTCTAGAAACAAAAAACGAGAATGAAACAAAGAAAAGAGAGGGGGACATGAAACCTAACCCCTCTAGAACCAAACCTAAAGGTCTAAACCTGCAAAACAAGTCAAACAACACCATAAAGTTAGGAGAAAAAAAGAAAGTGAGACAAACCTGGATGCCGACATGCACATTAATTTGAGAAGCGTTAACCAGGTGAGCTAACATAGTCAGAAAACAGAGCAGCACGAGCCGCCATCGGAGGAGAATCATGCCATGTTAAAGATGGAGTAGACAAGCCCATGTTAGCAAAATTGTCCGCAACAAGATTTCCTTCGCGATATATGTGAGATGCGTAGAGAGTCATTTTCCGAATGCGATCCAAACAAATAGACCATTGCGTATAAAGAGGCCAAGGAGGATCAAAATCAGACGATTGAAGAGCAGCAATAACACTAGAACTATCACATTCCAACCAAAGATAATGCCAACCTCGCTGATATGCAAACTCAATACCAATAATAATTGCTGATAACTCTGCAAAAAAAGAGTTGCGACGACCAATCCGTTGACAGAAACCTCCAAGAAAACGACCATGGCAATTCCTGAAAACTCCTCTACATGCAGCAGGACCAGGATTTTCTTTAGACAAACCATCTGTATTAAGCTTAACCCGAGGAAACCAAGGAGGAGACCAAAAGACTGGAAGAATAGTGGGTGCCTTGCGAGGGATAGGTTGGATCCCCATAGAAGAAATGATCCAAGTGTCAAGACCCTGAGAATAACCAGGAATAAACTTCCCACGATGAACAATCGCCGAATTGATAGACATGCAAAGACCATGAAAATAGATTGGATGACCCTAAAAAATAAATTTATTTCGAGCCTTCCAAATAACTGAAATAGTAGAAAGACCTGCAAAAATCCATAGATTGTGCAACTGTTTAGAAAAGGGCTTTCGGACATAGACATCCCAAAAAACAGCCAAAGAATCTGAAAGAGGCAAGGATGTACCAAATATACATGCTAACCACCTCCAAAGTTTCCTAGATATCCGACATCCAAAGAAAAGATGAGCAGTAGATTCTTCAGAATTATGACATAAACAACAAATGGATGCCAAAGAAATACCACGTCATTGTAGCGCATCCTCTGTAGGAAGTTTATTATGAAAGAGCCTCGAAGCCAAAATAGATAGGCGTGGCGGAATAAAATGTTGCCAGATAACCTTAGCCCAAGCGCAATCACTATGTCTCCTTCGAATAAGGTGATAACCAGAAGAAAAAGAAAACTTCCCAGTAGGTGAGGGCTCCTAAATCAATTTGTCATCCTCAACATTTAAAGGCAAAGGCAGACGTAAAATCTGTTGCACAATTGAAGGGAATAAATTTGTAAAATAACCTAACAAAGACCAACTTTATTTTCGGTTATTTCTCCTAAGGTTCTTCGCTGGAAAACCTGCACCGCCGCCGGAATCAATAAGTATTGCTGGTAAGAAAAAAACAATAAGGAGGAGCATGTTAATCTATGGTGTTTATATAGTTAAACACGCTAGAGTACTAACCTCAAACACTGAGTTTTTTTAAAACATCTTCTTGTTGAATCCTTCCACGTGTTGACTTATTACTTTAGTCTAAAGTATGGGGGGAGGACGGCCACTGTACAATTTTTTGTTGATTTCACTCTATTTACAACGATGCCAACAAATTTAGGCTGGGTTGGAAGGGTAATTCTCAAAAGTTCAGAAGGTGATTTTGTCCATATGGTTTAGCACGGAGCCACTCGATTTCATGCTATTTACAACAATACCAGCCAAATGGGGTTGGATTGGGAGGGTAATTTTGTCCGTTTGGTTTGGCACGAATTGCTGGGTTACACGCGTGCGCTCTCCTCTCATCTCTTTCTCTTTCTCTTCCTCTTTCTCTACTATGCGAGCGTTCTCTCATCTCTCACTTTTCCTGTTTTTGTCCTTCTCAAACCCTACCAGCCACAACACCATCTCTGGAATAGCATAGACTCCTGCTTCCTAAAACCAAAACCACACAAACTGGCCTCCATTTCTGTAACTTGAGAGCTTCAGTGAGATGAAGGAGAGAAGCAGGGAGATGGGCTCGAGTCCGCCAACGGCGAAAGAGATCTTCGTGGATTACAGTGCTCGGAGAACCGACGTCGTCCACTCTTTAACTAACGGTACTCTGATCTCTCTCTTTCTTCTCCATTTCTCTCTTAATTTCCTTTTTGTTTTGTTTGAATTTCTTTTTTGTGATTTTGGATTTACAAATGAATTTTGTGTTCAAATTTCCTTTTTGTGATTTTGGGGATTTTGTTTGTGGTCGCCATTGTCACCCCATCACTGCCGTCGCGACCACTGCGGCCACATCACCGCCGTCGAAAACACTACCATACCTGCAAAAAATTGGGTAATTTCTAAGTTAGGGTTTTTTTTTAAATTTCTTTTAATTTTATATTTTATTATGTGAATTTCTACCTCGATATGTTCATAAGGTTGAAGGAGGTCTTCCTTTATAGATTTAGTTCATCCTCTATGTTATTTATTTGAATCACTAACAAATGGGTTTATGTTGTCTGTGAACAGGGAGAGAAAATATAACCATACATGTGTGGTTGCTCTTCAAATTGGTGCATTATCAATGAATGGATCACGTCAGGTTGTGTTTTCAGTTTATAACCATAAATATTATCCATGTAATTTAAGCTTTATTGTCAGATGGAAATTGATGTTTAATAGCTGTAGTAAAAGAAATATTACTTTTGGTATTTGATTGGGTAAATTACAAAAAATTACTTCAACTATTGGGTCATTAACAGTTTCATACCTCGTCTTTAAAAAGTTTCAATGTCATACCTTATTTATGAATTTGTTGCAATGTTCTACCTCCGTTACATTATCTGTCAAATCCTCCGTTATACGCTGACGTGGATTACGCTGGGTCCCATCCTCTCCACATATGAACTTGCACGTTGGTTTCTGATACACGTGGATCGTCTAATAGCATGACACGTGTAGATTAAAAAATTTAAAATTTTTTTTTTTTTTAAAATAACAAATTTTTTTTTTAAAAAAAAAAATTTCCCTCGTGAATTGTGCCATTTGAGTTGAAGCCTAAAGCCCCAAGCGTGCAATTCAATTCCATTTCATCGTTCCAGTTCCCAAATCGAAGAACCTTAACCCTAATTTCATATCACCAGCCCCAAATCGCCGACCAAATTGCGATCATTAGTTTATTCAGCGAAATCCCTTTATTTAGGGCTTGTCGTCGCCTACCTTCCTTTTGTTCGTTTTTGTTGAAAACCCTAAGTTCTTCTAGTTTTCGAAGGATCTGACAGTATTTCGAAGGAATCGAAATGGGGTGGAATGTGCGCGATGATCCCGAGCAAACGACGCCTACCTACTGTAAGTACAAATTTCAGTTCGTTTTGTGCTTCGTTGGTTCCATTTTTTTATTCCCATTATTCTGGGTTTGTTGATTCCAAAATCTTTGTTGGCGATCTATGGGTTTCATTGACTGTTTATTGGAAATGCTTACTGATATGTTGTAGAATGGGGGTCCTATGGGTGCTTTGTTTATTCTTGTCGAGAAAAAGGTTGTTTGGGTGTTGGTGGTCCAGGGGTCCGGTGGGTGCTTTGTATTTTGTTGTCTGGGAAAAGGTGGGTGCTGGTGGTCCTAGGGGTCCTTTGTTTATTCTGCCAAGTGGAATAATGGAGGGTCCTTTTGGTGTTTTGTTTGTTGGAGATGGGTGGGATTTTCAAATTCAAATTTATTCAAAATGATTACTTATTTGTTGGATAATGGGGTCCTTTTGGGTCCTCTTGTGGTTTAGGGGGGGGGGTGTGGTCCTAAGGTTTTTTGAATATGTTGAATTGCAATTGCTTGCGTTTAGGGTGGGTGTGGTCCTAAGGTTTATTGGCTGCACTAACTAGGGTCCTTTTGGTGTTTTTTTGTTGGTAAAGAAGATGTAGTGTTTTCTTTGGGCTTAGGGCTTATGGTATAGGGCTTAGGGCTTATGGCATAGGGCTTAGGGCTTAGGGGTTAAGGTTTAGGATGGCTTAGGAGGTTAGGAGGGCTTAGGGGTTGGGGCTTAGGGTTTATGAGGGCTTAGGGGTTTGGGCATAGGAGGGCTTAGGGTTAAGGCTTAGGAGGGCTTAGGGGTTAAGGCTTAGGAGCGCTTAGGGGTTAGGGCTTTAGGGTTTAGGGATTAGGGGTTTGAGCTTTAGTCTTTAGGGCTTAGGGGTTAGGGGTTAGAGGTTAGGGTTTAGGGTTTAGGGCTTAAGGGTTAGGGGTTAGGGCTTTAGGGTTTAGGGGTTGGGGCTTAGGGGTTAGGGCTTTAGGGTTTAAGGTTTAGGGTTTAGGGTTTAGGGTTTAGGGGTTAGGGCTTAAGGGTTAGGGCTTAGGGCTTAGGGCTTAGGGCTTAGGGCTTAGGGCTTAGGGTTTAGGGGTTAGAATTTAGGGTTTAAGGTTTTTCTCTGTGATGTGCATTGGACTTTGCTTTGTTTACATTTAGGGTGGGCTGTGGTCTTAGGGTTTTAACTCGTTTTTTGTTGTTGTGAGTTTCAAGATATCTAGAACTATTTTCAATTCGTTTGCATCATGGTGGGGAGCTTGGTCATGAATACTACCATGGGGGGAAAGTTGATTATATAGATTATTGCGACAAAGACTAAATGTCACTCCTTGTGATAGATGATATGGTGGAAGGTCTAGGATATAGTGACATGTTCATGAACTACTACTACAAGATTCCCAACATGGACATTAGTAATGGTTTGAAGCCCATTCAGAGTGATGCCGATGTACAGAAGATGTGCAACTTTGTTCCAAAGGCTCGACTATTAGACATGTACATTGAAGAATTGTCTGCAGAAGAAGCCCTTACCAAGGAACAACATTTTATGGAGTCTATGGAGTGCAATGGTCCAAGCACAGTGGTTATTGAGGAATTAAGTAATGAGGAAAGGGATGTTATGGCAAGGACTTGTAAACCAAGAAAAAGAAAGGGGTTGGTAGCTAATGAAAGACCCTCCGATAATAAGGGGGTGTCTGCTGAAGAAGAGGTGACAGTTATTTGCTCGGATGATGGTTTTCACCAAGAAGAGGTGGCAGGTACAAGTGTGGTTGAGATTGAAGATGTACAAGTTGGTGAAAAAGTTGGTGAATAAGGTGTACAAGTTGGTGAACAAGTTGAAGGACAAGGTGTACAAGTTGATGAACAAGTTGGTGATGAAGATGTACAAGTTGAGGATAAAGATGTACAAGTTGGTGAACAAGGTGAAGGGGAACACGGTGATACCTTCTTTGATGTACCTCTCGATTTTGAAGGAGACCAAGAAGGAAGTGATGAAGAAGATCCTGAAGAAGACAGTGACTTTGTAGAGAGTGATTATGGGAGTGATGAACATAACCCAAATTTTGCTAAGTATGATGTGATTCAGGAAGCACATGAGGTGCAATATGAGCAAAGAACACGAAGGCAATCTCAGAAAAGGAAAAAAAAGGCAAACTGAGGACAACAATGAATGAGAAGAAGAGCAAGTCAATGAAGGAGAAGAGGAGAGACAAGAAGAAGAAGGACATTAAGAGGTTGAAGAAGCTGGAGACGGGGAGGTGAATCTGGTTCATGATCCAGATTATAATTCCGATGATCTGGAAAGTGTACATTCTGAAGATGAGGAATGAGGCAAAAAAAGATAGCATTATCCAGAGTTTAATGAGAAAACGGACGTGAAGAATCCAAAATTTACTTTAGGGCTTATTTTCAGAGACAATGTGCAATTCAAGAGAGCTGTGATGATGTATTCCTTAGTGAATGGATATGGAGAAATTCATTTTCATCGGAATGAGAAGTTAAAGATTATTGCCAAGTGTGCAAAGGACTGCCCTTGGATGTGTTCTGCTGGCAAGATGTATGGATCAAACAACAGCCAAATCAAGACAGTCCTTGATGACCACACCCGTGGGAGGACTTGGGCAAATAAGAATATGACTGCTTCTTTACTCACAGATTTGTACTTGGATCGAATAAAGCTCAATCCCACATGGCATGTAGAATCCTTTTTATCCACTGGAATCTGAATGGAATCATGGTTGTATAAAGATGAAGGCTTATAGGGCATTGAATAAAGCTTTCAAGCTTATTGAAGGGAAACATGTAGAGCAATATAGCAAACTGTGGGATTTTGCTGATGAAGTAAGGACTAACCTTGGAAGCACTATGAAGTTGAAGTTGGATGGGGAAGGTTTCAGAGGATATATGTTTGCTTGGGGGCATGCAAAGAAGGCTTTAAGGCAGGATGTAGACCTTTGATAGGTTTAGATGGGTGCCACTTAAAGGTTTTACATGGAGGGTAGTTACTATGTGATATTGGCATTGATCCAAATGATGAGACATGAGTTATTACTTATGCAGTGGTGGAAATGGAAAATAAGGCAACTTGGATTTTGTTTTTACAACTGTTAGCTGATGATGTGGGTATAGAAAACCAAAATGGGGGAGGGGGCATTTATTAGTGACAAGAAAAAAGGGCCAATTCTAGCATTTCAAAAGGTTCTCCCCAGATGCCAGCACAGATTTTGTGTGAGGCATTTGTTCAAGGGGAAGACTTTGAAGGATGCTCTATGGGCAGTTGCCAAAACAACAATGGTTCCACTTCAAAAAGGCAATGAAAGAGGTTAAGAAGCTAGATGAGGAGGCCTACAAATGGCTAGTGAAGAATCCTGCAACTCAATGGAGCAAGTCCCACTTTGATACCTATCCAAAATGTGACATGTTGTTGAATAATTTGTGTGAATCATTCAATGTAGTCATACTAGTGCCAACGCAAAAGCCTATTATAACTATGCTGCAAATGATTCACACTATGTTGATGAAGAGAATTCAAATGAGGTGAGGTATAATGATGAAGCAACTAGGAGATCTCTGCCCTAAGATTAAGAAGAAGTTAGAGGAAGCCAAACTCTTAAGTGGCAGGTGCATTGCACAATGGTCAGGAGGGACCAAATTTCAAGTGGATGCTGGAGGTGGGGAACAATATGTGATGGACTTGGTTGACAAGACATGCTCTTGTAGGAAGTATGACTTGACGAGAATACCTTGCAACCATGCAATATCTACCATCCATTTCAAGAGAGAAAAACCTGAGGATTATGGGGATGCTTACTATTCAAAGGCACGGTACTTCGAAGTTTATTCTCACTTAATAATGCCGATGAATGGTATGTCATTGTTTGAAGATACTGAAAACCCACTGATCTTGCCTCCATTATATACAAGGCAACCTGGAAGACCAAGGAAGAAGAGATACAAAGAAGCTACTAAATTGGAGAAAGATGGTGAACAAACTGCCACCAACCCACCAAATAATCCTGAAGGTCCTCCTAAGCCACTTAAGCTAGGCAGGAAAGGGCAAGGTCATTTGAAGTGTACTATATGCAAGCAAGAAGGACATAATTCAAGGACCCATCATCGACATCTTCCTCCAAGGGACAAACAGGTAACATTTTGTACTTTCTTTAATCCTTTAATCCTTAATAGTTTAATCCATGTGCTCGAATGATTTTATACTTTGTTATAGGTATCCACATTAGCACAAGGAAGATCATCATCATCAGCCGAAGCTGCACCTAGAAAGAGGATAAGGAAATCTAAGGTAAAAACCAAATCCTTTCCTTTGTTTACAACAACAAGTTTAGTTTAGAACCTTACTTTGCATCTGACCTTTTGTAAAGAACAAAATTAGGCATCACAAACAGGGGGCCAGAGAAAGAGAAGGCAAACCAAGACCTAAAGATGCCAGAAATTGTAACAAATTACTGTTTTTTAGTTCATGTTTTATGTGCAAATAGGAACTGAAATTATGACATGGGTTCTGGAATTAGACATCACAAACATTGAATTTCTTTTGGTTTTTTGAACTGATTTGGAACCTTGAAAATGCACTATTTTGCTAGATGGATTTGACAGTAGGTTTTTTGAATCAGTGCATTGTGCATTTTGGGATATTTAAGTATGTCAAATGGATATCTTTGTAAATATTGGATGGATTAACAATGTCATATGAATTACAGTTCATCTTTTGATCTTTGCAAATGTTTTGTTTGAAGTGGACTTTGTGTTCATCTATTGGTTATATCATGTGTTTATGTAGGATTTCCATTTGATTTTTTAGGTTGTATTATCTTCCAAAATTGGACCCTTTAAAAATTTAATTTTTTAAAATATTATTTTTTTTGGCTGGAAAAATTACAGTTGAAAAAAAAAACATAAAGTCAATTTTTTTCTTCCAAAAATGACGTGGAAATTAATTTTGGCGGGAAAGCTACGTGGCAGACCACGTGGAAGTTCATATGTGGAGAGGATGGGACCCAACTTAATCCACGTCAGCATATAACGGAGGATTTGACAGATAATGTAACAGAGGTAGAACATTGTAACAAATTCGTAAATAAGGTATGACATTGAAACTTTTTAAAGACGAGGTATGAAACTGTTAATGACCTAATAGTTGAGGTAGTTCTGTGTAATTTACCCAATTTTGTACCATTACATTATCGTTTCATTGTTCAAAACAGATCCTCTTTTCATGCTTAAAACCTGACCGTGAAAAACTGATTCTGACATAATTCACTTAGAAAGTCACCAAAAATATTCCAAACTTCATGGCACTTGAAAACTTTGTAGACTCCCATAGGCATGTCATATTTCATCATTCAATAACCGGTCCCAAATTGGACCATAACAGAATTTTCGTCTATACCGGCATCATAATATCAAATTGTAAGGGAAGATAAGAATTACAGCAAGACGCCACTTATTTAGTTAACGAGATGGAAGAATGTAATGGGTTCTAAAATTCCAAGTCATTACAAGGTTGTTACATAGGTAATCCACTTGCCACAATTTATATGATCAAAAGTGTTAAGAAAATTTCAGTGTCGCTGACCCAACTTGTAACATCCTTAATAAATCCAGTTCTTAACCTTTTCCAGTCAAACCAGTGCCTATAGAAATCTTAGGATGTTTACTATATCTTATAATTTTCCTGGAATTAGAGTCAAAGTAATATGCCATCAAAATGGGTAAAGAATAACACTCGAATTTGGCAGCACACTTCAGACTTTGTACTCTGTCTTTTGCCTTTCCAAACAATCTTTTGCCTCTTCCATCACATCTTTCATGCAATCATTAAGAAGACTTCCATAAATGAATCTTTGTTGACAATCTTCCGTATTCCCTTGTTTTCTTGTCCAAAACTTTGCCAATCCAAATAAAATTTCAAAAGTCTGTCCTAGAATTTTATAGGGCCAACGATGAACTAATGATGAAATTCCAAAACTTTTCCATGATTTTCCCAACACTTCTTTAATCTTTCTCTTAATCCACCTCTTAGTCACTTAACTTCGTCATAAATCCTTAGGATAATACATTTTCTTTCTTTCCGCCCCCAGGACCGTCCCTGAGATTTTGGGTGCCCTGTGCGAAATTCATAAAAGGGCCCCTCCTTAAAGTAGTTTTTTTTTTAAAAAAAAAAAGGTAGAACAATATATTGACACTAGAAAACAATCACTTAAATCAAAACAAAGTTTAGCACACACTGATCGCAAGTTTAAAAATATCATTAATAATAAGTAAATAGAACTACAAACATAACATTCACTAAATAATAAAAAACAGTTCAATCTTAAACAACCAAAGATAAAAAAAATAAAAAATAAAACTTCAAAACTCTTACTTTAAAGTTTCACTTGAATATATAACATTATTATAAATAAAATTGAAAAAAATATTGTTTTTAAGGTGTTATTATTAGGAAAAATTGCACTTAGAGTATAATTTCAATATTTAATTATATATTGAGACAACACTTTTTAAACATTTCAAGAAATGACATTTTTTAAACTCGCGTAAGATGACGTCATGTCCAGTTTTTCCTTTAGAAACAGAGTTATGTATTCTGTTAAATAGCGATCGGCGGTGATTCGAATCATTCAAATTATATTTTCGTTTCTCTACTGTTTTTCTTTCTCTCTGAAGTTTATCTGTTCTGATTTATATTTCGTCATCTCCCTCAATTATCTCTTGCCATAATTTCTATTGGAATCATTCAAGTTTTCTTCGAAGGTAAGTGTTTCTCTCTCTGAATTTTATGTGTTCCGATTTAGATTTTTGAAAGAGTCTCTGATTTTTTCAGTTTTGCATTGAGCTTGTTTTTGGATTGTTCTTGTTTTTTGCAGTCACGGTGTTTTGAAGATTTTGATTCGATTTGACCTTATTTGATCGAATGTTTGGCGAAGGCGATTTTTCATTGTTCTGGTTTTGTTTTTCATTGAAGGTCCTTTTGTTTTTTGCAGTATAGTTATCATATATATATTTGTTAGAATTGGAATGTATTATGAGTTAGTTTAGTGTTTGGTGAAGGTTATTAATATTTATGCAGCATCAGTTCATAGAATCGTGCATAATCAATTGACATAAGTTTTTGAAGGGGGTGGGAGGGTTGGGGGACCCCCCATAAATATTTAATAATTTTTAACGTAATACTTGCGCAACATCAGTGTGCAACATCAGTTTTATATAAACAATAATGTTCAACGTAATACTTGTGCAACATCAGCTCATAGAATGTTGTAAAATCAGTTGGCATAGGTTTTGGGATGAGGGAGTTGGGGGTCCCTCCCCCCCCAATAAGCAATTAATAATTTTCAACGTAATACTTGTGCAGCATCAGTTTTATATAAATATTTGTTTAAAGGATTATTTAATCATTTTTTGTGTTTTGTGTTGCATCTGTGTTACAGATATTTATGCAGCATCAGTTTTTATTGATTATTATATTTACATTTTAAAATGCATATATATACACACACACATAATTATTTCTATGCAGCATCAGTTTTAACTTTATGTTTTTTTTTTTTGGATGTAGATCATGTCCGTTGTTAAAGTGTTGAAGTTTGTATATGAAAATTGTGTAGTAGTTGTGCCGCTTTATCCACATACTAGTTATGAGGATTTATGTGGGCAATTAACTTCGAGGTTTCCAAGTTTGTCATCAATAAGTTTTTAGTTGAAATACTCATTATGCGGAGGTGAACTTAATTGTTTATTAGAGTGCAATGAAGATATCCAGACCCTTCTACTGGTGAATAACTTGATTTCAAATCCAATTGTCAATGTTTATGTTCAAGCTAAGAAGGAGATGTCTATTGTTTCTACTAGTAGTGTGTTGTCTTGCCTAAGTGACGCTACTAGTATTGGAGATGAGAACCAATTTTTGGGTCAGTATGGCTCTTATGGACCTTACCATTATGCAACAAATAAGTGGCAGAGTTATATTTCTTATGAGGGTCAAAGTTATGAAGATGGTGCAGTTGAGTTTCGTAGAAAACTTACACAATACTCTATTGAGGTTGGTTTTGTTTTCAAGTTTACTAGGAATGATTGGAAGCGTGTTACTGTTGTTTGCTCAAAGAAACTGTCGGAGGGGTGTCAATGGCGTGTTCATGCTATTGTGCAACAGCCTAGTGGTTGTTTTATCATAAAAAAATTAAATAATATTCATACTTGCATTGGACGTATTCGTCAAAAGGAGAATAAAATGTTTGGCCCTTCTATTATGTCCTCTTTGTTGGCTGCCAAGGTTCATTTGAATACGTCTAAGGAACGTTAGCATGCATATCTCCCCCTAACGACGGGAAGACTGTCTCATCAAAGTGACAATCCGTAAAACGTGCGGTAAAAAGATCTCTTGTCAAGGGTTATAAATAACGAACAATTGATGGCGAATCATAACTGACATAAATTCCCATTTTTCTCTGATGACCCATTTTGGTACGTAGTGGTGGCACTATTGGCACATAAACTATGCACCTAAACACACGTAAATGCAAGATGTCAAGCTTGTATCCAGTAATCAACTGTAACGGTGAATGAGGTTGGGAAACGACGGGCCTTAGGCGGACTAGCATAGTTGCGTGCAATATTGCATATCCCCAAGCAGATACCGGCAGTTTGGTTCGCATAACCAAAATTCGAGGTATCAATTGAAGGCGCTTTATGTCTTCTGCCAGGCCATTTTAGGCGTGAACATGGGGTACAAGATGTTCCACATCAATCCCTACTAACATGCAATAATCGTTAAAAGTTTGTGACGTAAACTCTCTAGCGTTATCCTGTCGAATTGACTTGATCGAATAATTAGGGTGGTGAGCCCTTAGCTTAACAATTTGTGCTAGGAGTTTAGCAAATGCAGCGTTGTGTGTGGACAACAGCCAATCATGTGACCATCGTGTCGATGCATCAACCAATACCATGAAATATCTAAATGATCCACATGTTAGTTGGATAGGTCCACAAATATCCTCTTAAATCCTCTGAAGAAACTTAGTGGGGTCGTGAATGATCTTTGTAATCGAGGGTTAAGTATTCAACTTCCCTAAAGACCACGCTTTGCATTGCGGGAATCCAATGTAGGGAGGTAACCAATGCCCATGTGATGATTTGAGGATATGGCGCATCATGTCACGTCTAGGATGTCCCAAATGGTCATGCCAAAGTAGTAAAACGCCTTGGAGATCAGGCATAGGGCCGGCCACAATGTGAGCTTCTATGCCACGAATGGTTGTGATATACAACCCAATCAGGAGACGTTCTAACTTCTCATGAATATGCTTCTGGCCATATTCGTACGAAATGATACAAAGAAATTCAGAACCATTATCTTCAGTGGTTTCAATATGATATTGATTATCTCGAATATCTCTAAAACTTAGCAACGTTCTTCCGGAACGTGGAGAATAGAGGGCATCTTTAATGGTTAATATTGTACCATTGGACAACATGATATGGACCTTTCCGTATCCTTCAATCAAGTTGGGTAGGCCTGAGAGAGTTGTCAGAGGTACTTTCTTGGGTATTAAGTTTGTAAAATAGTGTCGCTCACGCAAGATGGTGTGCGTGGTAGCACTATCTGCCAAACAACTAACTTCCCCACTAAACATACCTAGAAAGAAATTGATTGAATTGGTCACATGTATAAATATAATTCCATTCATTCAATTAAGCAATTCGAGAAATAATATCCATCAAATAATAATCCATAATTCAAAACAAACCAAAACCAAACAAATTATACCAGGACTTAGAAAAATTGTTCAAAATTAAACCATAAACCTAGAAAAATAGGGGAGAAGGGCCAGCCACTAGGGGTAAAACGCCCAAAAACATGTCTAAAATTCATTCATCCATAGGAGCTAACGCTTCCGGAAAATCCGATATCTTCATTGATGTAGTAGCATTTTCTGGATGTTCCACATGTGCAAAGTTAGACTCACGACAAGAATAATACTTGGCAATAGCCTCGGGGGTAGCTCGACATACGTGTGACCAATGATCATGTGATCCACAGCGGTAACACATATCTATTTCGGTGGAAGCCGATTGAACGGGAGTTTTTCCCTTATTCTTGAAGTTTAGGGCCTTTGGGGCAAGTGGTGGACGCTGCTGGGTCACATTTCTTCTTTTGGAGCCGGTACTCTGTTGACCTTAGGCCCATGGTTGGGCTTGCCACCCATTTCCACCTCCAAGATGATTTTTTCGTCGTTTGTGGCTGCTAGAATTGGTCGCATATGCTTCAGGCGTAGCTTTCGAGCCAGTGGGTTGAGCTTGATGATTCTTCATCAAAAGCTGGTTCTGTTTTTCAGCGAGAAGTAAAACAGAGATCAAATTCAAAAATTTGATGAACTTATGTGCTTTATATTGTTGTTGCAGGACAATATTGGTGGCATGGAAGGTCGAATAGGTCTTCTCCAGGAGATTTGATTCTGTTAGGTCCACTTCATAAAATTTCAATAGTGAACAGATTCTATAAACTTCAGAGTTGTATTCATTCATAGATTTAAAGTTTTAGAAGCGAAGATGCTGCTAGTCGTCTCTTGCTTCAGGCAAGTAAATGTCTTTTTGGTGATCGAAACGGTCGGCTAGAGCAAGCCAGAGGGTGCGTGGTCCTCCTCAGCGAGGTATTCGGTCTGCAGTGCATCATGGATGTGTCTGTGAATGAAGATCATTGCATTAGCCTACTGAGCTTCATCGATGGGTTTGTCG
Source organism: Cotoneaster glaucophyllus (assembly GCA_036320875.1). Taxonomy (NCBI): domain Eukaryota; kingdom Viridiplantae; phylum Streptophyta; class Magnoliopsida; order Rosales; family Rosaceae; genus Cotoneaster; species Cotoneaster glaucophyllus. Next base: position 122,343 of record CM070070.1, on the reverse strand, counting down.
TCAGCGGGTGCCTCGATGGTGGCTCTAATACCCTTTGCAGTAAGATGGAGCTTCACTTCTTGAACCCACTTCAGGTAGTTTCTTCCAGAGATTTCCAGAGCGCTGAAATTGAGCTTGTTCAAGTTCGACATGTCCCTAAAACAAAAGGTACAACAAAAACGTGATTAGTCATACGGTGATCCATATGCATATATCGTAGAACATTTGGGTTCTATAGACATGTATTGGTTAATTTATGCATGAAAACTATAAGTTTCATGTGGCAAGTTTTGAATGAAAACTTCGGGTTTCCAATACACTAAATATGAAACTACAGGTTCAATTTAGTTTTTGTGAACGATTAGTTCATAAATGAGAGGTTCCTGCAAGAAACACAGAATGCAATTTGCTGATTGAAGTGTAGTATATTTGAGTTTCTTCAGGAACTCAAGTGTGAGTGCTTCAGGACTACGAAAGGATGTCAACGGTTCAAAGTATACAAATAAATTATTGAATCGTTAATGTCCAAAAGTGAACTTTCAAGTCAATAATTTTGGATTCATTATCAGATTAATGGACTGCAGGTCACTTTTAATTAATTCCATTGATCAGAACCAAACAGGGTCGATCGTAGAAGCAAAAATAATAATAACATTCGGGGTGAAAATTATTTAAAATGCCAAAAATTAGCATTGGATTGAAAAAACATAGCCAAAAAGAAAAATTGGGCTTGGGTTCGGCTGCAATAGGCAGCCCACGGGTGGCTGCAGGCCAAGGGGCCGAGGGAACTGGGTATGCCTAATAGCCAAGGTTGCTGTCATTGGGCCAAAGGGGCGCGCGTGGACAAGCCCAGCGGAACCTGGCTTGTGGGTTAGCACACAGAAGGCCGAACCGAAGTTGGAGCCTGGACTTTGGGTTGGGGGGAAGAAACCCAACCTAATAGGCTGGCTGTTTGGTTGTGGGCCGGGGCAAGATCAGAGCCCAGCAAGCGCAAAGGCTTGCTGACAAGTCAGGCCAAGCTGTTAGTGGGCTCGAGGCTTCAGGCCCGTTGAAACTGATCCCAGACCAAAGCTTGATTGTTACGTGCAAAAGTAGTAAGCCCAAAGGGCTGCTGTGGTGGTCCATGCACCTGGGCTTCAGGCCAGCGACGATGCATGGTGGTGACGACGGTGGTGCTGCACCATGCCCAATTTTCTTTCCCTTTTTTTTTTTTTCGAAATTTCTAGGGTTTTAAAAACCCTAACATGCTTCTAATTTATTTATATTCTTTGATTCACAAATTCCACATAGCAATATAATTACGTAATGCATGAAATATATATATATATATATATATATATATATATATATATATATATATATATACAGGACCCTTACCAAGAGGGATCCCCATTTTTCTAAAAAAATGGGGACACCCTCTTGACCGTTGGATTGGCTTTAATGAAATTATGTGGTTGAGATTAAAACACAGGCCACACAATCTCAACCACACAATTTCATTAAAGTCAAATCCAACGGTCAAGAGGGTGTCCCCATTTTTTTAGAAAAATGGGGATCCCTCTTGTGAAAGGTTTCCTATATATATATATATATATATATATATATATATATATATATATATTGGAAGAAAAATATAAACATAGAGGGGTTCATGCATCATGAGGAATGTTTTCATGCTTCGTGGACGTTTCAAATATCTTTATTTATTTTAAGCATACTTGATTAGCAGAAAACAAATAAAAGCATTTGAATTTTGTAGAAGATAGCCTCCTCCTACGATCCGTCAATTCCTCAACTTCTGGCAAGAACGTGCTGATAACGTGTTGTAGGCCCATTTAATTGAACTAATCTTAGGGATTCGAGAGAGGGGGCCGATGATGGTAAGAGAGAAGAGAGAGTGATTTAATTGTGATGTGTGTTTGTATCATCCCATTGTGCCTTTATTTATGGTAGTAGGATATGAATAATCCTTACCATTTTAGAATTACAACTCCTAATAGGTAATAAACTACTAATAGGAATATAAGAGATATTCCTAGATTCACTAGGATTTACACAATCACATTCATATTCTAAATATGATTGCAACATAAATAATTATTTTTTTATTCTTTAAATATCCAACCATCTTCTCCCTACACCACAACTTAGTATTTATTTTTCCTACAAACTCCAATACTTGTTTTTAACTTTTCAAATCCATTTGTAACAAGAAAACAAAAATTTAAATGATTTCTGACCGTACGATGTATGATGAACGAACACGATGCACGGATCTCCGGGATCCTCACAAAGAGGATCCGGATTCTTTTCTTTTTTTTTAATACCAAAATGTATCACGTGGCACAACGGTACCTTTTCATTTTTTTAATTTTTAGAAATCCAACGATTTAGATCATCAAGCTGTTGAAAATCCAACGGTTTATATCATCAAGCTGTTGGAAATCCAACGACTCTCATCTCACCACGTCATAGAGCAGGGCCGGCCCAGGCCTAGTGCAGGCAGGGCGACCGTCCGGGGCCCAAAAATAATTGGGGGCACCAAAATTATTAAGGTGATATATTTATATATGTTTTTATAAGAGTATAAATTTATAAAATTTGGTTCAATGACAAAGAAATTTAACTAGAACTAATGGTTTTGTTGTTTAAAATTAATGAGGAGGTCTTGGGTTCAATACACCATGTGTGCTTATTTACTTTCAATTTTTACAATTTTTATAATTTTTTGTTTGGTTGTTAATTTATTTTTAATTAGTAGCTAGTAGCTATGTGGGTTGTTATTTTAAAACATTTGTTCCAATTTAAGTCTAATATTCAACAAAGGTTAATGCGTTGACCAAATTGTTAGACCAAATTTACAAATCATATGACATGTCATCAAAAAGTTTAATTTAGTACCCATTTATTACTTATACATATCAACTAAAGACTCAAAAACATCATTATTTTTTTAGTCCCATATTGACAAGGTTAGTAAATAAGAAAAAATACCTCACGATAAAAACACTTTAAAAGTTCATATGGAAAACAAAACTCATATCTATCTACTTATAAACTCAAGAGTTTTTTATGTTTCATTCTCACGATACAAAATAAATTAGTTTTTCCGTGTTTATAAATTATTAAGTTTGAAATGTTTTTCTAAGTATAATTTTATCGATGTCTTACATGTGAAAACAAATAATTTTCTTATATAAAATGAGGGCACATTTTGTGGCATTGTCCCGGGCCTCAAAAAACTTTGGACCGGCCCTGCATAGAGTGAGGCCAAAGAGATTTAATGCCTAATAAATATTATTAAAAAATTAAATGCGTAATAAATAATAAGATTGTCCAAGACATTCATGTATGCCTTGTAATCATCGTCACTCTTGTGGTGCATACTTGGATTAATTTAATAAGATTAAAAGAAATTCAAAGTTGCGCTAATCATGCATGTAAATTGGATTATATATGCTTACATCACCTTATCACGCTTATATGTACTAAAATAGTCCACAACCCAACAGTTAGGTGTAGGGATGAACAACGGTTATGGGGGGCGGGTAACCGCGATTATTTATTCATAATCGTTTATTCTCATACCCGCATAACCGTTTACCTGTTGGGTTGCCTAAACGGTTATATCCATACCCATAACCGTTTATAAACGGTTAACCATACTCATAACCGCGTACCCATTTAATCGTAACCGTTCCCGTTTACCCATTTATCATTTTTTAACCCGTTTATCCTTTTTTTTTTTTTTTTACCATTTACTCATTTTTCACCCGTCTACGTGTTTTTTTAACAACTTGAAAATTAAAAAAGAAAAATTTGTCATAATTTTCTTTTTCTATCAATTAAACACCGTTATAGGTACATTCATCATACATTTCTGCATTTTAATTTTTTAAGTCCTTATACCATTCCAATAATTGAAATAATAGTTTACGGACAATATTTTTAACTTTTAACAATGAAGGTAATATAAAATTGGTTAGGTATTCTTGGGTTAAGAAAACTGTTAAAAGACAATATTCTTTGGTTATTTAACTCGGAATGTAAAGTATTAACATAATATATATAATGGACCATGAAATCATGCACTATAGTCAATAATATTGATCTAAGTTTTGTCTGATAGGGAATATGGTTTGTGTTAATTTTACATATATAAAATAAATGGGTAAACAGTTACCCGTTTATAACCGTGGTTAATACCCATAACCGTCCATTTAAATTTCGGTTACCCATAACCGTAACCGTTTAATTTAAACGGATGGATAACCGCGGTTACCCATAATCAATAGGTATTTGCCCATGTCTAATTCGGTGGGTCAATTCGCCAATTGGTTCGAGTCTAAGTCAGCCCATTTTATACTCATATCTACTAATTTTGGACCAAACACGATTTTTTTCTATATTTATTATTTTAAAAAAAAATTCTCAAATGAAAAAGTAAATGCACTCTTAAATAATATATCTGCAATTCTATGTATTTCGTTATGCAAAATAACTTTTAGAAAATTGTTATGAAAAATGTTACTAGACACTGTGACATGCCTTACTCAAATTAGATTTTGTACTGAATTTGAGCATTCATCTATATCTACATGGAAAATGTAAAAAGGGTGAAGCTTTCGTAGTACTCAAATTATCTTTCTATCATTATGATTTAAAAAAATCGTAAAAAAACAACAAAATGTGATAGTAAGTGTTATGTTCCAATCTTGCTCTCCTAAGGTTCTTATTTTGAGGACATGTGAGGACCAAATGCATATTAGCCACAAGATTATATTAGTTTAGATTTAAAGGCTTAAAATAACCATTAGAAACTCATTTTCTTGTTTTGTTTTATTAAGTGGTCAAATATTTTAAACTTTTGGACCTAGACTAATATAATCTTGCAACTAACATGCATTTGTTCCTCACAGATCCTCAGAATGAGGACCTTAGGAGAGCAAGACTAGTTATTATTTTTTTAAATATATTTTGTTAAGCCACTTAGTACTACGGTTTAGTAGCATTCATCTTCACTTGTAAGCGAGAGGTCTTAGGTTCAATTCTCGCTAAAACTGAATTTGAACCACGTTATTGCTAGCCCATTGTGAGACTTCACTCACTTCCCTATCCTCTTAGTATTATTAATATCGTTTGTTTAGAAAAAAAAATATTTTGATTAATAAAACAAGGAAACATTAGTATCCGATCCTTAGTTTTTAATGTTCATTGATTAAGACCTTATTAGTTTTTAGATTTTGATCAAAGTCCCTATCATTAATATATTAATGAATCACATGTAAGTTACATAATTTTTATAATAAAAATTAGTAATTGATGTAGAATTTTAATACTCACACCCTTATTAAACTCCTAATTAATTTTTAATTCAAACATTTCCAAAATATAAAAAATAAAATTTGAATAATTTTGTACCCATTAAATTTTTATAAAAAATTGATTTGTACCCATTCTTAAATATACCAATTTGTTAATATATGAAAAATATACCCATTTTTTAAATATAAAATGTACCCTTTTTTTTTATATAAAATCCATTCAATCTTTTCTCTAATCCATTTTAAAACTTATATGGGTACATTTTGAGAATGTATCTATGTCAAGTTTAATAGAAGAAATTTAATAATGTTATTAAGTCTAATATCTTTTTCTTTTTTTTTGAAAAATGTACCCATGTTTTGGTACAATAATTTTTGGTTAGTTTTTTTTATGAACGTACCCATGTATATATATATATATATACACACACAAAAAATATATTGAAGAGTATAATTTATCTTTGATATTTTTAATTCCATAAATTATGGGTTTTATTTTAAATCTCATTAATATAAATAACTACAAATTTCATTTTTAAATTAAAAATATAATAATCTACATAGAAATACATTATTACATTAATGTTAGGGATTTCAATCAAAAACTAAAAACCACAAAAGTTTCAATTAAAGAACATTAATAGTTAGTTATAAAACAATAAAAAAAAGAGCAAAAGGTGGCTGATGGGCTTGAACGGTCTCAAATTGACAGCAGAAGGCATCAGATGCCCAACCGGTGGAGTGGTGAAGTCGAAGCTAGCTAAGCACTCGAAAATGAAAACTAATATGCGCTGGCGGCCCTCCCACGTGTCCACAAGTAAAATGCTCCACCTCTTTTCTATTAGTTCTCTTAAATATTGGAATTTTTTAATACAATGATATATCAATATTAGGTCAAGCATATTTACGTTAACTCACGTAATGAACATTAATATAATTTAATGTAACATTTGTCAACTACAGTAGTGGTCCAATGGTAAAGGTGCAGATTCTGGCTCTTAAATTACAAAAAATGGGGAGGTTTTGGTTCGAGGCTCCAAGCTTGTGAGTCTGCTTGACTGTGACCAATGAAGGCTAAAATACTTTTATGAGTCTTTTCGGCCCTCCTAAGGGGTGAATAATCGTGGTTTGCCACTAATTGTCTCCCTTTAAAAAAAAAAAATTAATGTAACATTTATCATTTACAGCAATCGAACATAAAACATGCAATTTATAAATAGAGAAAAATACTACTAAAGTACGTTAAAAAGTGAATTGAAGGGAATCAAATTAGCATAAGGTGCAAATGTATGTTTGTTTATTGCTACTAGAGTAGAGTCCAATGTTTTTTTTTTTTTTTGGTTTTTGTGTTTTTTTAATAGGTTAAATGTTAGATTAGCCGTCGATAGGATTCGAACTCATACCGTCATGTAAGAGCTAAAACCACTTGCAAGTTCGATGTTAAAATAACTGAAATATACATATACAAAAAATAAAAACATAATAAAATAAGAGGTGTTTAAAAGGTAAACGAGTGACCGGGGCTTGGCCTTTTGTACTAGGTCTGATTTGCTGGTTGGTCTCAAATTACGTTTGTCACTACAGTACTAGTTGACGGCCTATTTCTCCGACTTTTGAGAGTTTTGACTCCTCCGTCCGTATGTACCTTCCTTTTTCTGCCATTTTTAATTTTTAATCGGAACTCCAATATTAAATTGTAATTCTCTCTTCAGTTCTTCATTCTCTCTCTGGGGTTGGGTTGGGTTGGGCTGGTCTTTAAATATCCTTTGTTTGTATTTTTCGGTCATTGACATTTAAAACGTAATTGAGTTGGTTCGGTGCAGAGTGCAGCGAGAGAGAGAGAGAGGTGATCAATCGCTGCAGTCATCGATGGTATTCTTCAGGAGCGTCACCGTGCTTTCCAAGCTCCGTTCTCGTCTCGTGAGTTCCTTTTCCTTTTACCTGTTTCAGACTGAAATTGGCTTTATATTATTCTGATATTCATTGTAATTTGTATTTTTTCCTTTTTTGGAACCAAATGTGTTTGTGATTGTGATGGTTGCAGGGGCAACGGTCGAGTCTCAGGGATTCCGTCAGATGGATTCAAACGCAGACCTCCACAGATCTCGTGAGTTCTTCTTCTTCCTTGTACAAAACGAGTCGATATTCTGCATACAAATCAATTAGTATTTTTTGAATCCATTTAATTTTATTTACCACATGCACGTTGGAGCCTCTAAATTATCATTCTGATATTATCGTTTTTATTTTATGTCAATTAATTTACTAGTATGTGCAAAGTAGTGAATCACAAATGCTGCAAGTAATCAATCTCAGTTTTGTCATGACATTCATTGTGTCTGTGTTGTCAATGCCGTGCAGGACCTTCGTTCTCAGTTGGCGGAATTGATTCCAGAACAACAGGTTTGTTACACTAGTCTAGTCCTAGTCCTGACTGACAGCATTCGCTTTTCCAATAGTTGTGTTTTCTTGTTTTTGGTTTACTTGTTCTCTAAGATCACTCGATTGTATTCTTGATGTCGAGTGTTGAGTTGCTGCATTCTTTGTTTATTTAGATGACTGGTGTGGGTGAGAATCAGTTCTTTACATCTGGAGCTAGCTAAAGCTCTTCCTTCTTTTCATTTTTCCTTAGGCATTAGATTGGTGGAAGGTTGAGGTCTTATGTCATGTACAGTTTTTCATACTTTGAGCAATTCTGAGATTTTACTTATATTTGAATATTAGATATGTTAGTAAGTGTATTTTGTATATTATCACAGCTGCATGTTTCTTTCTTGGTTACAGGAACGTCTGAAAAAACTGAAGGCAGATTATGGAAAAGTTCAACTGGGTAATATCACGGTTGATATGGTAAAGTATCTTTCTTCCTTTTCTTTCATATAGAAACTGTAAAATGTTTCCCTTTGTTATTAGTCGTAGAACTTAATGCTTGTACTATTAAAAGTCAAGTAGTGAGCCTTCATCTGATCTTTGTAATTTTTCTTTTTAAATAAGAGTAAACTTTTAATTTTGAACTTACATATGATCATAGTTTGTAACTGTGTTTGGATTCGATTTAAAACTGCGTAGGTGATTGGTGGAATGAGAGGAATGACAGGGTTGCTGTGGGAAACCTCCTTACTTGATCCAGATGAGGTGTACATTTGAATTACTCAGCTTGAAATTGTATGAATCAATGTGGATAAATTTATGTGATAATTCTAACAGCTAATTGAAAATATGATGTTAATAGGATGTCTTGACTTCTTTATGCAGGGAATTCGCTTCAGGGGTTTGTCAATTCCAGAATGCCAGAAAGTATTACCGGCTGCAAAGCCAGGTGGAGAACCTTTGCCTGAGGGTCTTCTGTGGCTGCTTTTAACGGGAAAGGTATGGTTTTTTAGGCATATTCCATCACAAGATATTTTAAAGGTGCACTCTTGAAAAAATACAAAGTTTCATTTTACTGTAATGTGTATCCATGATTCCATACAAGATATCTGTAACTCCCTATATACCTCCTGAAATACTTAAGCCTCAGCTGAATGTCATCATTAATGTCACAGTTCAAATTTGGACAAAGCATTGCTTGCATATAACTTGTACCATAGAGTATTTGTATTTATTTATCTGGCTTTGTTTTCTTTTTTACTTTGGGTGTGTTTTTTGGTATATCCTAACATTGAACACACCTTTTTCCATTCGTATGTGTCATAGGTACCTAGCAAAGAGCAAGTAGATGCATTATCCAAGGAATTGAGGACTCGTGCTGTAGTTCCAGGTTTGGTAGCTTATATTTGTCTATTTTGCTACCTATAATTTGATGAACTACATAATTCTGTTTAGAATTGGATTATATTATATGTCTTCATAAGAAAAACCAAATACTTATGATGACTTCAATTGGCTACTTCTGAAGTGGTCATATATGTGAGAAGCCTACCTACAGAAGATGTTTGTTTCACAGTTTCACTTTATACTTGTATCTAGAAAGGCTCTTATGTGCATAAGGTTTGATTGAAGTGCTTCTGGGCGCTGTCACTCAATTTTTACACTCTTATGATCATTAATTTAAGATTACTCATCAGATCTCTGTAATTCTCCGTTGCAGCTTATGTGTATAAGGCCATTGATGCTCTGCCTATTACAGCACATCCTATGACCCAGTTCACCATTGGTGTCATGGCCCTCCAGGTTGGTATATGGGCTACTTAGGGTTGCATTGTACTCATATTTTGGTTATTCTTCGTTTGCCCTTTTGCCATAATCATGGTTGGTCAAAATCAGATTAGTATTCTGTATTCATGCATTTAGTTTCGGTTCTTGGTTAGCCAAATTGTCTTTAGCAGAACACTCAGGCTTCTAGGTAACTGTGAAATGGAAGGTGGGGCATTTCTTTCCCTTAGCCAAGGGTGTATTTGCATAAGCTAATAACTTGATATTTTTCAATCGTAATACATCATCGATTATTATAATGTACGCATGTATTTCTCATTAATATTACGGTATTACCCCTCTTGAGTCTTGATTACTTGATTGCACACATTCAACTGTGAAGTGTTATGATTATCAGCATCAATTCCAGGATGTTTTGTTTTAGTGCTTGTATAAATAGAGGAGAAATTGCTGTACATTATGTAAGATTGATATGGAGAACTACTACTTATATGTAAGCGAACTTAGTGCCGAGTCCCCAGATTTTCTCTTCATAATCTCTTATGCTTCTAGCATTCCTTTGTGTATTCAACTTTTTCTGAACATGTTTAATGCGAGATTTCATCCATGTTGTAAATTTTTCCTAATTACTTTCTGAGATAAAAACTTAATAGTCCTGAGTTTACTTTGATCTATCACAATAAGTTTGAGTTACATACAAACAAGTAATTAGATGAAGTCCTTGCTTGGGTATGGTCTGTTTGGCATTACAGTTATCAATTAGGATTTATCACAAAAGTATGATACATGCTACTTCTGTGGTGAATACTGCGTGTTGTCCTTCATCTTCGTGATTGTTGATCTAGAGCTAAGGAGGCTAATTTTTCTGAATGACTATTCTTTGTTGGAGCATTCAATCAGCTTCAGTGTTTCTTTTGGGTTTAGTGATAGTATTTCTTTCTAAAAGAATGAAATGTTCTCCACGTGAATGAAACAATTAAGTATTTCATTAAAAGGCTGGCAGTACTCATTTACCCGATTTGCTGAGTATCTCTAGTATATGCAACTAAATTTCCCATTGTTTAATACCGCTTTCAGGTAGACAGTGAATTTCAAAAGGCATATGAAAAGGGGATACATAAATCAAAGTAAGTTTGCTTGTATTTTTCTTTTCAACCCCAGTCTTCCATTACTTTTTAGACCTGTTAACATAAGTTATTTTTAGGTACTGGGAGCCAACTTTTGAGGATTCACTTAGCTTGATTGCACAAGTGCCAGTAGTAGCTGCCTATATTTATCGAAGGTTGGTAAAGCATATTACATCTTTCACATAGTTATATGTTTGAATGTTTGACCTTGTGTTCTTTTGAGAAGAAAAAAAAGTTTTTTAACATTGTGATCAGATTGGAAGCCAGCAATCCAATGCTAATCCGGAAAAATTTGGGAACCAACTATTAGTTCCAATTTGGGATTATCGGAAATTTCGGAACATAATCCGGATCTCCTACAGTTTGCAAGACTTTGAAAATTTTCAAACTTTTATGTATCTACCATTCAATATTTTTTTTTTCCAAATTTTTGCTCGTAGTCATAGGCTGTTAGGTGAGTGTATGACATAAAATCATAGTGGACAAGAAAAAATAGTACGTATGATTATATTCTTCATTTTTAATATACAATAGGTGAGTGTATGATATAAATATAACAATAAACATGATAAAATAAGAATACGCATGGTTTTTTTATAGTACTAAGTTTAAGAAATGTCGGAATTTCGGTTTGGATAGGTACATTCCAATTGCCATCCAAATCTTTCAGAAATTTTCAGAATCGGAAATGTTCGGACTCGGAACAGGAATTTTCGGTTTGGATTGGAATTTCCAATCCAACTGCAGCCCTTGTGCATGTTTTAGAACAGCATTTAATCTAAACCTGTGAAACTTATGTGTAAAAAGTTGTTTCTTATGTACGATATTGTCAACTGACTGATGAGCGATGGCATTATTTCTCTTCTTCCTTGTGGTTTGAAGAATTTTCAAGGATGGAAAAGTAAGACCCGTTGATGATTCTCTGGATTATGGTGCAAATTTTTCACACATGCTGGGTTTTGACGATCCCATAGTGCATGAGCTCATGAGGCTTTATGTCACCATCCATAGGTTTGCATAAACTTCTCTTTCAAGGACAGTAAATGATATGTTTTTTTTTGGTTTCAAGTTATATGACTTTTTAAGTAATAATGTATTGCAGTGATCATGAAGGTGGGAATGTCAGTGCTCACACCGGCCACTTAGTAAGCTACCCAATTTTTGTTCTTTTTTCCCTTGTTATTTTCTTCTACTTTGGTAATGAGGACTCCTGTTAACATCATTTTGTCTTGAAAAATGTAAATCATGTGATGATTTGATCGATAACTTGATATCTATTCCAATTTGGATGTTGATGTATATGTTCTTTAATGTTGCATTCTGAATACAGGTTGCTAGTGCACTTTCAGATCCGTATCTTTCATTTGCAGCCGCTTTAAATGGCTTGGCTGGCCCACTCCATGGTTTGGCTAATCAGGTAATATTTTTTCTTTTGTTTGGTTTTTTCCATCTGTTTATTCTAATAAAAGCGTGAACTATATTTTGTATATCTAAAGAAGTTATTGATGTATAGAAAGGGTGCATGTTGAAATGATGCATTCTCTTTTCCTCATACCGCACTGTTTTATTGCAGGAAGTATTGCTTTGGATAAAGTCTGTGGTAGATGAAATTGGAGAGAATGTAACTACAGAGCAGTTGAAAGATTATGTCTGGAAAACATTAAAAAGTGGGAAGGTAATGCCATCGACTTTTACCTAAATAGTCTATTTAAATGTGGCCCATGTTCAGTTTGTTCTCTTCTTGTAGTAAACATGCACAGTTGATCCTTTGCTCACGAATTTATTATTATTTTTGTATGGATCAAGTATCTAATGAGCAACGTGGATCTTTGCTCATGGACATTTTTTCTGCCAGAAAATTGGCTAAACCATTCAATCTTTGTCAGAACTCGTCTACTGAACTTAGAACTGTCAACAGATAAATAAAATATGTAGTAATAGGTGGTCGACTATTCTACCCGTGACGTTGTAGAAGTTTTAAACTTGCAAAGGAAGTTGCCTCGTCAGACCTGATTAGCTTTTTTTTTTCTTTTTTTTTTTAATTCCTTAAGCAAAATGGACTTTCACTTTTCTTGAATCTTAACTATTTGAAATATATTTGAAACTTCGCTTGATGCCCATGGTTTGATGAGCTGCTAATATTCTTGTCTCTAATTGTCACCTCTCTCCTCTTTTTCTCGTATTGCAGGTTGTTCCTGGTTTTGGACACGGAGTCTTGCGTAAAACAGACCCACGATACACATGTCAAAGGGAGTTTGCATTGAAGCACATGCCTGATGATCCGCTGTTTCAGCTGGTAGGTGTAACCCTGATCGCACAAGGGTGTGCCCTTTTTATGCACACTGCAAATCATGGTTGTAATTGCATCCATTCTATATGAGCTAACTTAGTCATTACCTTAAACAGGTCTCCAAGCTTTATGAAGTTGTGCCTCCCATACTTACTGAACTAGGCAAGGTAATTTATTAACTTTATTTTATGAATGTAAATTATGTTATATCTTTGCCTCTGAGAATATTACTGTAATCCTGTATATTTACTGGCGGAAGTGCAGAATCTTTTATTCTGCTCGAACTAGGATCTTTCACTTTAAAGCCTAGTGAGAAATTGAGGATTTTTACAATCATTATATCTGTCTTTTCCTATTAACCTTAGGACCAATCTGATGCTGATTTTATCTGGTGGGATTTTATCATGTTTGTAGGTTAAAAACCCATGGCCCAATGTAGATGCACACAGTGGAGTTCTGTTGAACCATTTTGGTTTGACCGAGGCAAGGTATCATATTTCGTGTTATTATTCCTTACGTTGTACCTGGTGATGGTCCATAATATTCCGAAGCAGTGCATGTTTTGAGATGATAATGTACTTGAAATTCAACCGTGGCAGATATTTTACTGTTCTCTTTGGTGTATCGAGGAGTATAGGGATTGGTTCCCAGGTTCTCTCTCTCTCTCTCTCTCATTATTACTAATTGTTAAATTTTCGTTGTGTTAATATGTTCTCTTGGTTTGGTTCAGTTGATATGGGACCGAGCTCTTGGTTTGCCTCTTGAAAGGCCAAAAAGTGTTACGATGGAATCGCTTGAGAATTTCTGCAAGAAAGCAGCTTCGTCTTGAGAAATTGAGTGCTGTATCACTTTGAGTAATAATTGCTCCCGAATGATGGCTTTGTGAAGGATGCAACGGTGGTGTGAAAATTTCATTTTCTGTTGGTTTTAGTTGAGAAATTGTTACAGGAAAACCTCACACACACATCACACTTGAGCATTTTCAAGTACTTCCAAGAAATTTTGAAGTGACATAGGCGCTGGGCTTTTGCTGCTCTGTTAATAACAGATTGCAGCTATTTAGACTAAAACGTGTACTTTAAAGATTTCCACAAGTAGTATGCGCTTTACGCTTCTGTATTATTGAGAGCTTTAATGAAAAGAGTTTGGATTAAGTTTATTTTAACAAAAAATCGTCTCATAATTTTAGTTAATGAAAATTACTTAAATCTTAGCAAAAAGAACAAAAGTTTGATATACCAAAAGTCTAAAATATAAAATACAAAAAGGGAAAAAAATAAAATAAATTTGATGCGCGGAACCTGCGAGTTCATCACACAGAATATTTTTGAAATTGAACAGTATTATACTATTTTTGAAATTTAACGGTACTGCATTATTTTTTAAATTGAATAGTACTACATTATTTCTGAAATTGAACACTATTAACACTAATTGTTTCTGAACTAAATACAAGAACTACACTATTTCTAAAATTGAACACAAATACTATACTATTTCTGAAATTAAACACGAATACTATTTCTAAAAATGAACACAGTTTGCCGTGCACTGACTATTTCTTAAACTGAATATGGTATCTCTCCGAAGTTTAACTATCATTCTTATATCTCCTCTTCTTGAATTTTCTCGGCACTTTCTCACCTTCCAAAGACCTTTTCTTCTTGAAACTCTGTATATTCCATACATTTCAAGATTTTATGTTTTTTTACCCACAACCCATTTCTCATATGCTATTAGAACAAAAACCCAGAAGAAGAAAAAACATAAACAATAACTAGAGAGGAGATAGACCTTTTTATTGTTATTATTTTTTAATCAAGATAGACGTTTTTATTATTGCTTTATGACGTGGGATTTTAGCTTCCCAGTATCCAAAGAGCGAGAGGGTGACTGCAAAGGTGTAATGGCGTGCATTGGGTGATTTTTTTTACTTTTGTCTTTTATCATTAAATAAAACTATTATATAATTTTTGGTTAAAATTTAAAGGTTTGAAATTTTTTTCATTAGTTTTTTATTTTATTTTATTATTTGATTATTCAACATGGTGTACAACATCGTTTTTTCTTTGTATGTTCTTAGTTTATTTTTGGTTTTATTTTCTTGTCGTCATTTATTCAGGTAAACTGTGTAAAGGGGTGCGGCAAAGAGTATTTATACACTCTTTGTGTTTTTTCTCAATACACACAATGCAAAAGTTGTTCAGTTCTGTCTCTCAGATAAAAGAGAGGAAAATCCTAAGCCAAAACACCTTAGTGATGCCCATTTTATATTGATCCAAGTGAGAGATTTCCTAGCACATTTAAATCGACCACTCCATCATCCGTTGCTAGATTATCAGTGTGTAGACTTTTAGAGGCTCAACACTTGGGAAGCTTCGCGTGATCAATCATGAAGAGGAAGATTGCAAGCATGAAAAGGAAGATTGAATAGTGAGTGATCTAATCACTCGGCATGCACGTGGTTAGATATTCGAGTAAGTTAACCTCTTCTCTTTCTTTGTTTGTTGTTTTATCATTTACAACGAACCAAATATATAACTAGGATAACATATTGCATGTTATTTTTTTCTGCATGTGATTATTTGAATTGAAGTAATCCCAATAAAATGCTAAAAAACCCAACACGAATGACACAGACTGAGATCTTGTAACACTGCATCAATATCTACATAACCGAAGTGTAGTGGATGATGTAAATGCCCATTTCGCCCTTCGTAATAATTTGATTGCACATGTAGTATGAACATGCACAAAGAGGCTAAGTCTTGTGTTTGTAGCATTTAACTTACTAAATTGTAATGATTTTACAATTTAGGTCCATTTGCTTGTTTATGCTTTCAAATTACTAAATTGTAATACCTTTGCAATTTAGGTATGTTGTTTGTTTATGTTTTCGGTTTAGCTCTCTAAGCTACCAATGTCATTTCAATATGTAGTGTGTTTTTATTTTGAAATTGATAAAAGTAAGCCCTTTTAGTAGAACATCTTATATCATTTTATGTTTAATCATTAAACATACAAACAAAAAATATGAAAAAATAAAAATAAAATGAGAGTATAAGTGTATTCGCAAGTGGGGGGAGAATGAACAAATTTGACTTAGGTTATTACTTTTCTCATACCCACTTCTTTTTAGGGCTGGATGTAACCTAAATTTTTGCTACCTAAGAAAAGGCGTTGCCAACGTAAGTGGTGGATTTAGCCCCATTTTTTGGTATTGGGGATGAAATTTTTCACTAGGGCTTCATATATATGTATATATATAGTAGCCTCGCAGAGTATATATAAAGCCTGTGCGACGTAGGAGTTTCGAACGAGGCTAAAACATCTAGAACAATAGTGGGAGTCTTTTTATAACCACTAAAAGCCCTGGCCTATGCAGTAGAACAATTCTTCCACTCATAGTGCTTGCAGTTGAGGCCATCTCCAACCGAAGGGTCCAAAGGGCCAGAGGGCCGAAAATAGCCTGAAAACCGTCTCTAATCGAGGGCCAGGCCAGAGGGCTCATGGAATCTGAGAGGGCCCCACGGAATCTGAAAAGGCTAGAGGGTTGGCCAGAAAAATCATTATTACTGTCGATTATAACCGATAGAACTACATTTATATTAATTTTTTTTTAAGGTTTTTTGGGCCTTTTTTTTTTAAATTCTTAAAAATTCTAATTTTTTTCCTATAAATACGTAAACCATTCATTCACCATTCCTCATAAAATTTTCACCATTTCAATTCTCATATTTTCTTTCCTCTTTCAAAAATCTATCCTTCAATTTTTTTCAATAATTTTCAAATGGCCTCGTCTGCAATGAATGGTAGGGCTTGGACCCGAAAAGAAGGTGAAGCTCTTTGCAAGGTGGATGATGAAGATGATGTTGATTATGAATATTAAATTTAAGTTGTTGTAATTTTTAAATTTAATTTGTAGTTTTAAATATAAGTTGTAGTTTTTAAATATAAGTTGTAGTTTTTAAATTTATGTTGTTGTTGTTTTTAAATTTAAATAATAAATTATGTTTGGTCCTATGGCCTTCGGTTGGAGACGGTTTTTTGTGAGAGGGCTAAAACGAGCCCTATGGCCCTTTGGCCCTCGGTTAGAGACGGATGCAAATATGGCCTTGTACTGTTCATTATAATATTAGGCCATCTCCAACCGAAGGGTCTAGAGGGTCAAAGGGCCGAAAATAGCCCGAAAGTCGTCTCCAACCGAGGGCTAGGCCAGAAGGCTCATGGAATCTGAAAGGGCTGGAGGGCTGGCCAGAAAAATCATTATTACCGTCGGCTATAACCAACAGTAATACATTTATATTAATTTTTTTATAGGTTTTTTGGGCTTTTTTTTTAAATTCTCAAAAATTCTAATTTTTTTCCTATAAATATGTAAACCATTCATTCACCATTCCTCACAAAATTTTCACCATTCCTACACCATTTCAATTCTCATATTTTCTTTCCTCTTTCAAAAATCTATCCTTCAATTTTTTTTCAATAATTTTCAAATGGCCTCGTCTGCAATGAAAGTTAGGGCTTGGACCCAAAAAGAAGATGAAGCTCTTTGCAAGGCGGATGATGAAGATGATGTTGATTATGGATATTAAATTTAACTTGTTGTAATTTTTAAATTTAAGTTAATGTTGTTTTTAAATTTAATTTGCAGTTTTAAATTTAATTTGTCGTTTTTAAATTTAAGTTGTAGTTTTTAAATTTATGTTGTTGTTGTTTTTAAATTTAAGTTGTTGTAGTTTTTAAATTTAAATAATAAATTATGTTTGGCCCTATGACCCTATGTTGGAGACAGTTTTTTGTGACAGGGCTAAAACGAACCAATTACCACATACCTGTTTCGTCATCTTGAATTAGAATTCATAACAAATATGAGCTAATACTTTGGTTAATCACATTTCATTGATAAACAATTTAGGTAACATCCAGTACATACACCAAATGTAGATCCTAAAAGCTAACATAAGCATCCTAACACCTCCAGACATACTGAGATGCTAACAAGATTCTAAGACATTGATTTGGTAACAACATAGGTATACCATGTGCATGTTTGAAACCAACAACAAAATACATAATATAAGTCATCAACCATATCATGGTCTTTAGTTTAACACAAGTATCATTGTCATTTGAAAGATCACCATCACTACCTCAGGTGCTTCTCAAATATTTTTGTCTAGAGAATATAAACATTGGTGTATGTTTGTCTAGAGAATAGCAGGTGCATTGAGAATTTGAATAACATCGACAAAAGAAAAGAATATAAGAATTAGTAAAGAGTAAGAAGAACAAAACATTCCAGACAAGCCTATCTAAATTACATAATGAGTTTTATATGTACTTTAATTTCATTACCTTGTGAGCCTTCCTTTCATGTTGGATGAAATGGTTTTGCCCCTCCCTTGTGGTTTTGCCCTTTATAAAGATCAAATTGATATCACTACTAATGCAGGCCAAATTGATAAACTACCTCCGGAGATGCTGTCGGTCTGTCCTTGGCGTGCAACCCTTCAGTTGTGCTATGATATTTCATTCTCCTTTTGCTTATCTGATTTCATTAATTAATTATACTAGTCAGCAGCCAATACTCCAAATGTCAAGACTAGATAATCTACTAACAAAAGATAAAATTAACAAAAACTACTTAAATTCTAATTAAACTTCTAAACTAATCTATGATTGAAAGAATATGAACATAAACTGGAACTCCGTTTTCCTGTAATACTCTGTAGTTACTTGGATAAAGAAAATCATCGTTTACTCAATTTCGTGCCACATATAGTAAGGTAATAACATACTAGCATAACTGCCCTTGTGCACAATGTAGAAGCATTTAGAACCAAACCCAAATGAGACCTAAATTTTCAATTCCCAAATGATGACTTGGTAATAAAGTAAAGCAACCAAATGACTAGACAATACTAATCAGAGAAGGGATAACCAATCAAATATCAACTAGTAATTGAAAATTAATACCAAATATTAATCAAACATCCAAAATGCCCAAAATGCAGAAGCCCCAGGAACAAAACAAAAAAAAAATCGTTCTGTAATTGCTACAAGCTAGGTGACCAAAATGAAATCCAAATTTTTAACTTAATTAAAATGATAGCATAAGCAGTGTATAACTTATATCTCACAAGGAAAGATAACCTAGCAACAAAAGAAAAGAAGAAATTCTTTCAGGTTTCTTTGCTAAATTATTAATTAATGTTCCTTTTATTAGGCCAAAGCCAACACTACACAATTATATATATATATATATATATATATATATATATATATATATATATTGTTGGAGCAAATACGTTTTTATTTAAATATTTAAATATATTTATGTTTTGTTTTATTACCAATATTATATACATAACGTTTTGCTTTATTACCAATATTAAAAGTGAATTGATTTTGGCTTAAGGAGTTATCTCCTCTTAATTATGAAACGTGCATTCAAACAGTCAAACCGTTTTGTTTCCTATTTAAATTGACTTACGTTTTGATTCTTTCCTTTTGATATCCTACAGTTTTTTACAACCCCCAACGTCTATTACTTTATATACATACATATACATACATACATACATACATACATATATCTATATATATATATATGCATTAGCATCTGAATCATCTGCAAGTCAGGTTCATATCTTAGAGATTATCTTGTTTGTAAATCTTCTGAGTTTGTTTGTTTATTCCCAACCAAACAGTAAGGCGTGTTCCAAACAGTAATTCCCGAGGTTAGGGTCTGAGCGGATCGCATGAGCGGAAGGGGTATAGCTAATACGCGAGGAAGGTGCACATTTAAGTTTTCTGCATTTTGTTTGATTGATTTGTGTTTCTGATGAGTAGATTGTTTAGATCTAATTCAATGGCTAGCACTAGCTCTAGAACAAATCTAGGAAGTATTCCAGATATTGTTAATGAAGAACAAAAACTTGAAATGTCAGTAGAAGATAATGTAGACTTTGGAGATTGGAACATCCCCAGAGTTTCAAGTAAAAATATTTATAAAAAGAAATGGTCTATGACCGCATTTAAAAGTGAACATCACGTCAAGACAGTTGAGCAGGCTTATGCCCTATCTAAGGAGCATGAAACTTGTCAATTGTTTTCTCCAAAACAAATCAAATCCCATAGGAAAGATGGTCATAACTACATTCATATAGGCTTGGTTCAAATAGCCGTCAAACCCTTAACTCGTAGAGGCCTTAACACCTCTATTTTGTTATGTCTCCGAGATGCTAGATTCACTAACTTTAGTGATAGTATACTCGGAATGATTGAGTCTTCACTCTATAATGGACCTATCCATTTTGATTGTTTTCCAGACCTCACCATAAGCCTTTCAGACCCCCACATGCTGAAAGCACTCACTCTCAATATCAAAACTTCAGGATACCAAGTCCTTGAAGGAACACAGCCTTTGGCACTTATATACAGAGTCTATTACAAAGTAACTGGCACTAATATGAATTTTCAGGCTCTCTCTAAGAGTCCGAGAGATCATACACTCCTAATCCAAACCAATCAAGAGAATGCCAACATTAAAGTCCCTAGAACCATTAGATGGTCAGATATCAGTCTGCCTTCAGATTGGTGTCTAATAAATGAAAGTAAGCCAGTAGCTATCCAAAACAGTCTAGTCAACCTAGATAACATTAAGCAATATTTTGACGGAACGGTTAAGATTAATTTTGATCGTCCTGCCAGAAGATTTTGTGAGTCTACCCAGTCTCATAGGTCATTTGCTCCTAGCAGAAATTCTTTTCCTGGATCCATTCCACCCGATAGGATGGGTCAAGATCAAGAATTAATAAATTCATTAGTAGATAAAAAGTTAAAGTCTGTAGTTGCAGAAACTAGTTCTTCTGTTACTCAGCAGGAATTAATTAATGACTTGATTAATATTAAATTAAAATCAGTATAAACCAATTCACAGGTGGTTCACCCAGTTTACCAGTCTAATACCCAAGACCAAGGAGAACAAACTTCTCCAACAACATCTGATTTTCCAGCGGATCAGATTCCCAATCAACTCTTAGTCCTAACCAGAGAAGAACCTTTTAAGTGGAATAGGAAAAGAGTCATGTCAGACATTGAAGCTGAGGAAAATATCCCCAGAAGAAATGTCTTTAGAGGTAAGTATACCAATGAACAAAAATTACAATGGAAGGAAGAATGGTACGCATTCATGCGGATCAATAGGAAAGAAATATTCTTCTTTGACTTCGTGGACCAGGTCTATGAATCCGAGAAGAAGTTAGAGGTAATAACCAAAGAAAATTGGCTTAAAGAAGACAAGACAATTGTCTTCTCCAGTCATCCTCCACAAGAGACCATTCTCATCACCACAGCCAATACTCAAATCCCAGCTACTCCTTTGAAATTCCCAAAGGAAGATACAGGAGTAAAACCAGTCATAGAACAAAACAATTTTACCAATCAGAGTTTGCACACTATTGGTAAACAACTAGATAAAATTGAAATTAAGATTGATAAACTTTCTCAAACAAAGTCTTCAATCAAAGAAAAACCGTTGGTTAGTTTCCCAGAAGCATCCTCAAAGGCAGTCGCCTTAAAAACAACTTCCACGTCTCAAAAGATAGATCAAATGCTTTCAGAATTAAAAAAGGAAAGGACAGTTCAAGTCCTAAATCATCCAGAGGAATCCCAATCGGAAACCTCTATTCTATCCTCTGAGTCAGACAATGATTCAGATTCCATTCGAAAAGTTGAACAAGCTTTTCAAAATCTTGAAGTCAAAAGAATTTCCAATAGGAAGGTCAACCCACAGTCTTTCACTAAAAACTGGTATCCCAGACCAACTCCTCTTGATATTCAATTTGAAGAAAGGAACATTTCCAACCAATTCTCAGTCTCTTCTGATAAACTCTATGAATGGAATATAGATGGTTTGTCAGAACAAGAAATTCTAAATAAGCTATAGCATATCTCTATGGTTGCTAATAGCTATATCACCAATCATAATCTTTCTCAAAGAGAAATTGTCGACCTCTTGGTCACTGGATTTACAGGAATGCTCCATTCCTGGTGGGAGAAACATCTCACGGAAGAATCCAGAAATGAAATAAAAAATGCAGTTAAACAAGATGAAGATGGAATACCAATATTTGATGAGCATGTCGGACAAGGTGTCCCTGATGCCATCAATACATTGTTTTTCACCATCATTGAACATTTTATAGGAATACCTAATAATATCACATCTAGGGTTCATGACCAACTCAGCAATCTGAGATGTCCAACTCTAAGCGACTTTAGATGGTACAAAGATGTGTTCATGTCTAGAGTCATGCTCAGAAAAGACAGTAATCAACCATTTTCGAAAGAAAAATTTATTAATGGACTACCAAATTTATTTGCACATAAAATCAGAAGTGTCTTAGTTAATGAAGAAGGTATCATACCAAATCATACCCAGACTTATGGAAATATAATTAGTATTATCCAGAATGAAGGCTTGAAAATGTGTATTGATATGAAATTAACTAAACAAGTAAACAAAGAAAAAGCTATCGCTAAGTACGAATTAGGCACGTTCTGTGAACAATATGGTCTTCCACCTATTGCTCCTTCTAATAAGAAGAGAAAATCCCGAGTCTATCACAAGTACTCCAATAAGTACTCAGGTAGGCGTTTCTCTAAATATGGTAATAACCAATCAAAAGATAAACAGTTTGAAACTAATAAGTTTTATCAGAAACCCAAGTCTAACAAGTGGAAACGGAAACCTTCCGGCAAAATCCACTCTAAAGACAACTCCCAAAAAGGAAAATGCTACAAGTGTGGCAAGTATGGCCATTACGCCAACAAATGTCGTGTCAAGAAAACCATTAACCAGTTGAAGATCTCTGAGGAAGAGAAACTTCAATTAATCCAAGTCTTAGATCTTAAGGACACAGACCATAGTCAATCAGAAAATGATTTAGAATTATCTTCTTCTGATAACAACTCCTCAGGTGGATATTCCACCCCTGTCGCCAACCTAGGTTGTACCAATGCTGGTTGTCAAAAGATATCAGTTCTTACTAAACAAGAAGAACAAGAAAATCTTCTTATAGAATTGATAAGCAAAGTCGATGACCCAGAAGTAAAATCTTTTTATCTTAAGAAACTTAAGAAATTAGTTTCTTCTGATGAATCTGGCAGTAGCCAAACCCAGTCAACTCCAAAAATCTCTCTTAGCACAACCTTAGAAAGGTTTAATAAGACTAAGAAAGATATCACCATCAAAGACCTCCAACGTGAAGTCAATAAAATCAAAGATGAAATTAAATTCTTAAAATCTGAAAACATGGAAATACGCACACAACTCAGTAGAGTCCGAACCCAAGAACTTGTCAATAATCAAGAAGAGGCTGCACAAAGTAGTTCTTCTTCTGCTTGCGATTCTAAAGCTAGTAAGCACTCGAATGATTTAGTCATAGGTCTTATAGACAAGATAAGAATAAAAAAATGGTATTCTAAACTCACGATAGTAATTGATGATTTTGTTTTGAATTCTATTGTTTTGATTGATTCAGGTGTTGACTTGAATTGTATTCAAGAAGGATTAATACCTACTAAATATTTCCATAAATCCAATGAAAGACTTAGCACTGCTAGTTCTGCACCATTGCATTTGAAATATGAAATACCTAAAGCGCATGTTTGCCAAAATGATGTTTGTTTTAAAACTCCATTTGTTTTAATCAAAAATATTTCTGACCCTGTCATATTAGGATTACCTTTCATCGCACTCATATACCCTTTTAAGGTTTATCACAATAAAATCACCACTAGAGTCTTAGGACAGAAAGTTACACTTGAGTTCTGCACGGGAACAGATCTCAAGCAATTAAGACATCTTCAAAAGGATAGCATATCGCGATCCATCAATATCATTACCAATAAGTCATAGCACATTAATTTCTTGAAGGAAGAAATTAATCATAAAAGAATTGAAGAACAGCTAACAAATAAACATTTGTTAGAAACTATTAATAATTTTCAAAAGAAACTTGTTAATGACATCTGTTATGATATTCCAAACGCCTTTTGGCATAGGAAACAACACATTGTTAAACTTCCTTATATAAAGGAGTTTAATGAATCTAGAATCCCTACTAAGGCTAGACCAATCCAAATGAGTCAAGAAGCCTTGGAATTCTGCAAAACAGAAATACATGAACTTCTTCATAAAGGAATTATCCGTAGAAGTAAATCACCATGGTCATGCCCTGCATTTTATGTTCAGAAGAACGCTGAATTAGAAAGAGGTACTCCCAGATTAGTTATTAACTACAAACCTTTGAATGAAGTTTTGGAATGGATTCGGTATCCAATTCCCAACAAAAGAGATTTGATAAAGAGACTTTCTCAAGCAGTTATATTTTCAAAATTTGATATGAAGTCAGGTTTTTGGCAAATTCAGATTTCTGAAAATGATAAATATAAAACAGCTTTTGTAACTCCTTTCGAAAATTATGAATGGAATGTAATGCCTTTCGGCCTTAAGAATGCTCCCAGTGAATTTCAAAATATTATGAATGAGATTTTTAATCAATATAGTCATTTTTCGATTGTTTATATTGATGATGTGCTCATTTATTCGAAGTCAGTAGACGAACATTGGAAACATTTGCATTTGTTTGCTAGAATAATTAAGTCCAACGGATTAGTTGTTTCTGCATCCAAGATTAAATTGTTTCAAACTAATGTTAGATTTTTAGGATGCAATATCCATAGATCTACCATTCAACCCGTTGATCGTGTCATACAATTTGCTGATAAATTCCCAAATCAGATTAATGATAAAACTCAACTTCAGAGATTTTTAGGTTCTTTGAACTATGTTTCTGAATTTTATCCTCATTTGCGTCAACAATGTAAACCTTTGTTTGATCGTCTTAAGGATAATCCCCCAGCATGGTCTACCATACATTCATCCATTGTCAAACAGATTAAGATTCATGTCAAGACTTTGCCTTGCCTTGGCATTCCAACTCCCAACTCTTTTAAAATAGTTGAAACTGATGCATCAGATATCGGTTATGGAGGTATCCTCAAGCAAAAAACTTCTTCCACTTCTCCTGAACAAATTGTTCGTTTCCATTCAGGAGTTTGGAACTCTGCACAATGTAATTACAGTGCTATTAAAAAAGAAATTTTATCTATTGTATTATGCATTAGCAAATTTCAAGATGATTTACTAAATCAAAAATTTTTGGTTCGAGTTGATTGCAAGTCTACAAAGCATGTTTTACAAAAAGATGTTCAAAACATTGCATCAAAACAAATTTTTGCACGATGGCAAGCCATATTATCAATTTTTGATTTTGACATAGAATACATTAAAGGCAGCCATAACTACATCCCAAATTTGTTAACCCGTGAATTTTTGCGGGGGAGGAAGAATGACAGATAAACGCAACAATCAGAGGAGGCTTCCAGCCACTCTACCACCTCCACCACCAGTAAAAAAGGAATCTATTCCCGATTCCTCATCAGCCTTAGCCATTACCAACAGATATACTCCATTAGGATCAACCATAGCAAATGTCCGACCAAATTACCACACGGCATTAGTCTCCCAATATGACCCATTTTCTTCTCAATACAGACCTTCGTCATCGTCCCAAACCAGTTATCCAAAATCATCTCCATATATGGCCACAGTTCAAAATGAGTATCTCTTCAGCATTCCCCCCAACCTTATTAAAGAGCAAGCACCAGCAAAAATAGCCAAGGTGGTTTTTCCACCCAACTTTCATTATCCTTCGACCAAAGCCGAGTCATTCAAAACCAAGGTTCTAAAAAACGCTAGGCGCTAATCGGGCGGAAGGCTGGCGCCTAACGCCTAGGCGGCTAGGCGGGGTCTAGGCGGGCGCATAGGCCGATTTAGGTAAATTTCTTGTATATCTTGTAAATAAATGCATATTGACACTTACAAAAAATTATACTTTGTATGAAATTCATGGATAAGATAATAAAAGAATGATAAAATTCAAAAAGAGTATCCAACAAGTCCAAAATTTAAAAACACATTAAGATATATGTCATATAACCATGGTGATGAGTATTGTAGGATGACACATATACAACAAGTTCACAATTTTAAACCACTTAGACTTAGATAGGAATTTTTTTTAATGTCAATAAAAAAAAAAAGGCCTAGCACCGCCTCGCCCGCCTAGACCGCCTAGGCGCCGCCTAGCCCGCCTAGGTGGCCGCCTAGAGCCCATCCGATTTTTTCAACCGATTTGCACAAAAACGCCTCGGACCACCATCGCCTAGGCCGTTTTTTAGAACATTGTTCAAAACTATTAAGTA
The DNA here is from genome assembly GCA_036320875.1 of Cotoneaster glaucophyllus. Taxonomy (NCBI): domain Eukaryota; kingdom Viridiplantae; phylum Streptophyta; class Magnoliopsida; order Rosales; family Rosaceae; genus Cotoneaster; species Cotoneaster glaucophyllus. Next base: position 96,130 of record CM070070.1, on the reverse strand, counting down.
TTACCTTGCCATTCTTTGTGGTATAGAATCCATTGCTATTAAGCCTATTTACAACACTCTCAAAAACCAAGAGAACCTAATTCTCTACCATTCCATTCACATAAACAAATTCGTCTCTGAATCAGATTGGGGAATCCCCCTTTACCAGTCAAAAACCCTTCATGCCCTAAAGGATTTTATCCCCAATGACCATTACAATTGTCATGATTATATTCAAGCTTAGACTAATATTTTCCTGCATCAGTCAGAAGATTTTAGTCACTCATGGTTCATCAACTTCTACAAAGACTTTCGTCTCAAATTTCCAGCATGGTTTCCAAGATGGTGGTCAGTTCATGGCCTCACTCCTAGTTTGCTTCCAGCAGATCTCAATCAAGCATTAGCTCATTTCCAGCAAAAATTCGACAGAAGCAGATTCGATTCTAGGATTTCTTTTCTGTCATTATTTTTAGCAAAATATAGGATCCCTTGGATTTACAAGTGGAATTATGTAATAGATTCAAAAGAAGTCCTTAGACAGCATACCACTAAGTGGTGGGATAAGTTCAATTTTGATAAGGTCATTAGCCAAGTCTTTGCTGACTTTCCCATTGCTCCAACTCCAGCAGTAGCTGTCCAACCTGCCCTTCCGGCAGCCTAGTCATCTTCAACACAGGCATTGCCAGAGTTCCCAGAAGTCCCTCAATCACTATTGGACATTAGTCCTTCTTCTTCAGCTAAAGGAAAATCATCCAAGTCTTCGAGTTCGAAGAAAAAGAAAGAGAAATCCTCGCAACTCACTGATATTGCCAGGCAGCTCATTGAAGAATTTCAAAGGGCAGATGCAGCAGCAAGAGCAGCAAACAATTCGGACTCCGACTCATTAGACGCTTCGTCACAGCCGCCTCTTCTTTGGGGTGATCGGGATAATGAGCCGGAACTTTTCCTGCTAGATTCCCAAGACCCGAACGAATTTTGAATTTAAATCGTATTCACTTGTATTTATTTTGGTTTTTCACTCATGTAAAATACAGTAGTATACATGTAGTCAAGACACCGAAAGCAGAATCAGCAGTAGCAGCAATCATCCCGACAAGGTACTATTCATGAATAGTAAAAATCATTTTTACTATTCATCCACCAGATCGAAGTCAGACGCGTGGTCGCACAGTGAAGAATCTTCATCATCAGGCTTTCGCCTTTCCAGCTTTCCAGCCTTTTGCACATGCAGCCGGGTTTCCCGCCTCAATTAGCCAGCTCAGAGCCATCATTCATCTAACAGCCATTCGGCCCATATAATCCAGCCTCAGCCGCATTCCAGGGGGACTGAATTTTTCAGACCAATCTGCGCATTCTCTCGAAGAACAGAAGTTCAAATACTCCAGTAGAAATATCAAACACTTGTATTTTACTTTCAATCAAGGATGCATGCGAGCTCCATTATCTCAATATTTGTAAGTTACAATTAGTTTTCAATAAACTTATTTTCATTAGAAATACTCTGCATCATTATCTTTAATTCATTATCTTCAGTATGATTACTTCACCTATCTTTCATATGATTATATGTTTATATGTTATACTCAGATTTCAATTTATGTTCCGATTTAATCAACCGCATTTATTCCTTGATTTTTATATGGGAACTCTCCTTAATATTTATATGTTTATATATATATATATATATATATATATATATATATATATATATATATATATATATATATTAGTCAGGCGAAGAAAAGAAGTAGTAGAAGAAAAAATAGTTTTATACATATTGATTTAAAAAGCAACGTAGAGAAAAAGGTGTAAGTTCGAAGGTTCTTCAGATGTGCAAGGAAGAATCTTATCAGAAGAATAAGGTTCTGGGCTGTTTTATCCTGGGGACGACGTGGTGTTTGTGAACTGCTTGCACACTTTGGGCAGAGCCGCAAAACGTCTTAAAGAGAGCGACTTAGTCCACGACTCATCCCAAAAACCATTCACCACTCAAGGCTTCTACATTTTCCTGGTAACGTCGTTCCTTTCTATTTCAGTTTACAACAATTTTAAGACGTATTCAATCTGCCATGCATTATAAGGAAAACTTTGCTTCTCAGGCAAATCTTGTTGAAGTGCAATTGATTGCAATGATACCGGAAATCAACCTAGTTGATGGATCCGAAGGGTGGTGGGTGGACATTGGCGCTTCTCGCCATGTTTGATATGATTGTTCCTTTTTCAAGACCTATTCTGTGGCTGAGGGAAGAAAGGTGTTGTTGGGTGATTCACACTCAATTGATGCTGATTTTGATGAGAACAAATTTCCTTTTAATCTTTGAAATAGTGGGGGTTCTAATTTTTCTAAAATTTATGAACCTACTGTCAGATACCCCTTTATGGGAGAAACCGATTCCAGTAATATATTGTCTGAAGAAAAATTGGCTGATCCTTTGACGAAAGGACTAGCACGAGAAAAGGTTTGGAGAACCTCGAAAGGGACGGGACTAAAGCCCTTAGAAAGATGGATGCACAGATGGAAGGCTGCAGGCGTGCCCAATTTGGAGGCAATTACCTGCAAATTCAAAACCCTAAGTTAAAAAGAATGTTAAAAAAACGAATTCATTTAACCTTAAAGCATTGGACGACAGAGTAGTCTCGTAGGTGTGGAGAATTTTGGCAAAGATTTATGTCGTTGATGGAACGGGTTTCTAGGGTTCTTGGGTTTTCGGTGGTGGAGCAAGAAACAGGGACAAGTTGGAGGCGCGCCAATTCGAGGTGGTCTGGTTGGTGTCGGGCGTGAATTTGGCTTGTTGGTTGAATGGGTCTTTAGGGTTTTTGGTTGTGAGTGTGGCAGACAATGAGAAGATGAAAGAGAATTTGAGCTTTTTGGCTTAGAGGTATGTCGTAGTAAAGAGAGAAGAAGATTGAGAGGTGAGTCGATGGCTTGGGCCATTGAGATAGAAAACTCTTTGAGTCCCTTTTTTTTGTGGGACCACCTCAGGTTTGAGGTCTGAGGTCTATTGCAACCTCATACAACATCTTTAAAAAAATTCATTTTCATACCTCATATACTATTTTATTTCAATATAATACGTCTGTTACATTTTCCATCCATTGGTCCGTTAAGAGCTGACGTGGCAGTAGTGGACCCCATTACACGTCAGCCCACTCCCTCCAAAACTTGCACATGTAGATATCCATCTGCCACGTCATACTCAGCCAAAAAAAAAAAATTGAAAAGGGGATCTGGGCAATCACCCTCTTCCTCATCTCCTTTTACCTCACCTCCCGCCACCACTCGCAGGCCTAGCCCAAACCTGCCGTCGTCGTCCAGCTGGTTCCACCGAACCACATCCACCACTGCGCCGTTGTCGTTCAGCTGGTTCCCTGAGGTCCGATTTCTCCTAACCACATCCACCACTTCGACGGTTTTCGAGTGGAACGGGTCACCAAGGAAGTTCAATTGAAACCCAGCTCTCTGCCGCTGCTAGTTAGCGCAAGGCCGAATCAGGACGGGCAAGCCTCGCTTCACCCACTCGCCTTTGACTCCACTGATTCGAGCCAGCGAGTTCGTCATAGTGGATTTGCGCATATTAAACTTGTTCGACAGGAAAAATCCGGTGTTTTGACTCCCTCCCTGGTTCTTGTGGAGGCTGTAGCGAAACAATCCCGGATGCGACGTCGGCGAGTACATACATGTCTACTTCGGCATCGAAATCGGTCTGGTTATCTTCGAAACGACGATGGATCAGTTCGAATGATGGTTGAGAGAGATCGAGCGGTGGTCGATGGAGAACCGGACGGTCGGAGACGGAGAGGATAAGGCCGGACGGACGCTGATCGGTGGTGGTGGTGGTTGTGGATCTGCTAATTGTAGTAGTGGTGGTCCTGGTGGTGTTGGAAGAAGGCGGAGGCTGGAGACGAGAAGCTGGAGATTCTCGAAGAGATGAGTGAGAGGTTGCGGGGAAGGGGAGGGGATGGGGTTCTGGGTTTTTTTTTTTTTAATAATTATTTTTAAAGGAAAACTAATTAAATTGGCTTGAAAACTCTGAGTTTTAACGATAAAGACAAAATAAAGGGTAAAGTGAATAGTTCTAGGATTGATTTTTTAGTGTAAATATGTGGTTTTTCATTAAAGTGAACAGTACCGGGAGCTTTTCGCTAAAGTTCCCTATTTTTAAATGTATAAAAAATTATTTTTTAGCCACGTGGCACAAATGTGGCAGCCACGTGGCATAAATATGGCAGCCATGTCAGCTCTTAATGGAATAATAGATGAAAAATGTAACGGATGTATTATATTAAAATAAAATAGTACTTGAGGTATGAAAGTGAAATTTTTTGAAGATGTTGTATGAGGTTGAAATAGACCTCAAACCTTAGATGGTAAAATGTAATTTACCCTTTTTTTTGTCATTAGTTAAACTTGGGGGTGGGGGGAATCGAACTTGGGTGAGGTGAGAGTTTTATTGGCTCTAGTGCCACTGCAACTAGGCCACCATCCTTAGAAAACTCTGAGTCACTGGGAGATAGAGAAAAGGAAAGTGAATGAGCATGGTTTGGAATTTAGATGGGCTCTCTCAAATTTTACTCTATTTTAATTTTTTTTTTTTTTTGAACTTCTATTTACGGTTGGAAATGTGTGGAACCACTTTCATCACCGAGAATACATATATGTTACCCATCTTAAAATTCCTCACATATCATATTTCATTAGGGCGTCATTGTTCCCCGCCATATATTTTAGTAAGAACTTCAAAAAATTTGTGTCACCACTTTTTCTTCTTAAAAAAAAAAACAAAATAATTATAGGTGACACTTATGTTATTAGTCACGTAATTCTAGAATATGCGATGTATTTATCATCACCTAAATGTTCTCAAATTTCTTTCCTAACAAACTAGTCATGCTTGACGCGTCTGAACAATTCGTCACATACAGAAAAAACATGCGACGAATTTTTGGACGCTACATAAAATTCGGTCACCTATTCCATGTTTTCTTGTAGCTAGTGAAGCCAAACAAATACATCCGTAATGGACAAAGAGCCTTACTAGTGTTGGAGAACTAAACCAAATTTCAGCTATTGAGTTAAGAGTAATGAATAAGGATTAATAAACATAGAAGTCCTAGAGTTGTGATGATTGAGATTACTAGAATCAGTTATTTCTCTAGATGTTTCAGTTACAAAGTTGTTCTTAATTAGCTAAATAAATTATGATGTATTGTATTAGCTATAACTGTTAATTTTTTTTTTTATTTTTTTTTTGAGAAAGTATACTAGCTATATTCCATAGATGAGAAAGAAACCGTACAACGATTGAGGATAGGGTGCTTACAAAGGGCCTCGATATAGTTTTTATATGTGAAGAAATAAGAATGTTTTCACATTAAAAGCGTCCCCCTTCTCCACTATACAAAGTTTTAATTAAGATTTCTCCCTTCCTCCTACAACTACACAAAGTTTTAATTAAGATTTTTCTCCCTTCCTCCTGCAACTAGTAGTAGACTAATTGGTGAAAGGCAACAAACGAATTCATTTGATCATGTAGAAAGAATCCCCTTAAATTATACATTAACATATATAATTAACTAAGTCTCATTTTTCATCGCCAGTCCAGTTGTTCTTCATCTTGGGACCAGTAGGCCCTTCTTCCCCTAACACTTCATTTGGTAGACTCTTTACGAAATTCTCAAATGCAGATTTGAGCTTTCCAGGCAAAAGTTTCTCCACCTTTTTTAGTTCGTCGGTAATGTCATAACTAAGTTTTGGACCCCATTCCCGACAGTAGTTGAGCCATGGCGGCTCGGATATAGCGGAGCCCAAATAGTCAGCTGCAATGATTATAGGCTGGCTTCGTCCCGTGTCCAATACCATCTTACTCTTGGCAGCATCATTCCTAATTCCTATTCCTCCAGTGCCTTGCAATACCAGTCCTGGCTTGGCATAAAAAGCATGGCCGTGCAAAGATGCATAGGTCACGGCTTTGTTCCCACCACCATTCTGAAACTCAAGCTCGGAAGCGTCCACCCATATGCCCCCGCTGTGCTGCGAGAAGTAGACCTTCCAGAGTTCCCCAGTAAAATTGCTGACTCGTAGGGTCACGTGCTCCCAGTCGCCAACATGTTCACCAATTTTCCCCAGGGAGATATTCAGAAACTCAACTTTGGCCCTGGCGGGGCCATTGAAAGGGTAGAACACCCATATAGCGATGTCAGTAAATGTTGAGCCCAGCATGGGCTTTATATGTGCATAAACCTGAGAGCTGGGTAGGTCTCCTTTTTTCACTCTTTCATTGGCGCTTTTGTCGGCGGCTAGGTCCAACCAATAGGAGCCGTCATTTGAGCCACCTTGGGGAAGGTTGGAGCCAGTTGCTTCGATCGCAATGGGTTTTAAATCATCGTCTTTCTTGTACAGAAGGGCCCCATTGGTGAAAAACCAACCCACCGAAGAAGGGAGGTATACTTCATCAGGATGGAAGTATATAAATGGAGAGTAAGCTTCAAGTAATGCCTCAATTTGAGTTAGGTTAGGCATAGATACTTGGGGATTAGATATGGCGGCGTTTTTCAAACAAGCCAAAGTTGACAACCCACCATTTTGTTGAGCAGCTATAAAAGTGCCAGCGGAGACACCCATGGCTTGGGTTCCCCTGTTGCTGGGTCTGAGGCTAAAGACATTGAATCCATTGGCATCGCTGGCGGTACCTGGTCCCCAGATCCACGAGTCGGCCTCGCACTCGTCAGTGAGGCTGGAACGAACGCACCTGATTTTATCGAGGGATGGCTTCTCCGGAGAGCTAGTGACAACAAGGCCTATGGCTTTATAGCCATCTGGGGCTGTGGGTAACCAGACATAGCCATTGCCATCTTTCTTGATGTTCAAGAACTCGCTGCTCCAAACGAGAGTGAAATCAACTGGTTGCCGCAGCAAGGGCGAAGATGGGTCATCGTCGTCGTCTTTTGTCGGTTTAGCAGCAAGGGCCCATCCGGAAAGGGGTTTGTTGTTGGGTTGGCTGTAGCAGCCAAGCATGTAGAATCCTTGGGGTAGGGGTGAAGGTTCGAAGAAGCTTGCCCCAAGGTTTCCTGGTCCCCCCTCATGAGTAGCCCAAACTTTGTTGAAAGATGATATCTGATACACTAGTAATCCTCCCAGATCGATCATTCCACTTGCGAACCCATCACCTAATAAAATATGATCCATATATCATGTTCATGTACACCAGTAAATATAGATTAATTGGCATTACAACTGGAAAGTATATTATATAAAACTCAGAAATTACAACAACAAACAACAACAACAAAGCCTTGGGGTATATATAATACGTAGGCATATGTGTGCGTGTGCGTGTGTGTGTGTGTGTGTGTGTATTGAGATACAGTATATATGGTTCAAGCTTTAACTGGTTATTAAGTTTATACCGCAAATGAATTTGAAGAGAGGACCGATTGCAAATCATCATTGCAACACATATCATAACTGTCTAAATAGCTAGAGAGATGAACAAGTACGTACCAGGTGGCCAGCTAGGTAATGGAGAGGGAAGCTTGAACGTGGTTTCGACAGGCAAAGCCTTGGTTTTCTTTGAAACACTCGTTGCTGAAGGTGAGAGGGAAAGGCAATTTCCCATTGTTGATGTCTTAAAATAAATTAAGATTAAATCTCTATAAACAAATTAATGATATAGATAATCTTCATGGGATGGAAGTTTGAAGCACAATAAGTTCAGCAGACGGAACAAGAAGCATATTCTGTTTCAATTGAAGGGGGATGAAAAAATGATGCAAAGAAGAATGGGGATAAAAGGGCCGGGCCTTCCCTTGGTTGTAACGTGCAAGGAAGCCAATTGTGGCCACATAAATGCTTCTAAACATCGTTCAACTTGTCTTGTACACCCAAAGTTGCTTCCTTAGGGGAAAAATATTGTCGTGTACTGTTCAACTTCTCATCTCCGTTGGCATTACCAGCGGTCATGCCAACCCTACCACAAATAATGATGATACTCAAAAGATACGATCAACTCATTGTAATTTTGGATGGAAGAATTTATTATTATTCTTTTTTTCTTAAAAGGAGACCGACTTGTGGTTTTGGTACGTCAGTCCATCATTTCAGGGGTTGAGAAGACTCACAGAGAGATTTTAGAGCATCTCCAAAGGAGATGTCAAATTTTAAACATGTCCAATTATTAAGGCAACCGATCAAATATTTCAAAAACATAACAACATTTATTAAATATTATATTAATCTATTAAAAAATCATTCAATGAATTTGACATATGCTGTCAAATTCGACAGCAAAAGGCTTTGCCTTCAAATGACTCAGCGCCACATAAGAAATTTAAGGCTCGGTTGGAGAGAGTTTGCTGCCATTTTTTACTATTGTATGCCTACATGGCAATTTTGATATTTCCCTTGGAGATGCTCTTAGCCTCTACCTGACCACCATTGTGTGATTCACCATTGTCAGGAATCAAACCCAGAATGTGCTGTGTGGAATATAGGCTTGAAATTCGTCACTATTTGGACACACAAAGATGTCGTTTGATAACCATATCCTGTTAAGTTTTTTATTCATTTTTTTAAATTGAAAATATTTTTTATCACTAACTTTAGTTAAAAAAAAAAAAAAAAAAAAAACTACTCTTTTAGAGTGTGCAAAATTTGGATTCCAATTTTCAGCTTTCATTTTCTTTTATAAAAAAAACCCAAAACTAGTTACCAAAAAAAATTTCATTTAAAAAAAAAAGAAGTTATCAAAGGGCTGCAAAATTAAGATATTTATGTTGAGAATGAATTTCACATTAATGAAAGGAGAGACCTTGACATGCTTATAAGTAGTTTGACACTACCTTTATTGCTAATTAATTTTATGATGGACCAACTTCTTCAACTTATACACTTTGTAATAGAAGCCTTTAAGGGAAGGGATCCCTATTTTTTATATATATATAAATGGGGATTAATTGTGGGGACTCACACCACATCAAACTTTAACGATCTGAACTATCTATTTTTCAAGCTGCACCTCATAGATCATCATTGTAAAATTTTAGCCAAATTAGAAATATTTAAGGCATCTAATTGAGTTCAAAGAAATTGATGAACACTTTGTTCTCTAAGAAACATTGAAATTTCATTGTGATAATTAAATAGGCAAATGGTTTTAGATTGAATTGAATTTTTTCAAAGAAGATCTATGAATCGAGTCTTACAAAATAGACTGTTCGGATCGTTGAAGTTCGATGTAGAGTTGGATCTCACAACTCATTCTCATTTTTTGAGAAAAATGGGAATCCCTTCCTTTATAAAATCTGCTTTCTAATATAAGCGGATAAATAACATTAGTGATTAGTATTGGTCAACAAGAAAGATGATAAATAACATTAGTGATTAGTATTCGACAAAAAGAAAGATGAATAAACCATGTGGTAAGGAAAGAATGATTCATTTTTTGTGGTACAGTTATGGCAGGTGCATTTTCTTTAGTTAATTGTTTTGTTTTACAGGTCGAATTTACAGCTTTGAGGAGAGCTCTTCAATAATACGAACATGATTTGAAATTTCTCATATCAAAGGCAACTCTAAAACGAACAATAATAATCGAGATACAAATTCTATGGAAAATTTCATCCGTCATTAAGAATATTTGATATTTACTGGAGCAAATTTCTGGTTGCATAATCAATCATATTTGGCGCATACCTTTAATCGTTGTATATAGTTTCTTAATTTTCCTCTTGTAATACTTGATAGGTTACTATTTCGATGAGTTTGAAAATATGATCCATCACTACTAGAATTATGGCCAATGGCTACTATTTTTTACACACCCTTGGCAATTGGTGGCCATAGATATAAAGCTGCTACTCTTACGTTTTTTTGGTGGCTTTACAATGGGGTGTTGTTGATATCGGTGGCTTTGTAAATTAAACTGTCACCATTGTCAAAATTTGGTGGCTTTAACCTTTCTAACACCATTCATTGGTGGCTTATGTTTAATGCTTTATAAAAAAAAATTAACTTTACAAACCCTAGCCGTCTCATTCATTTTAGATCTCATATATTTCTCAGAGACCGTTGCTTCCTCAGTCTCTCTCTCTCTCTCTCTCTCTCTCTCTCTCTCTCTCTCTCTCTCTCCCTCTCCCTCCTTCTCTCAGTTGCTTCCTCAGTCTCTCTCTCTCTCTCTCTCTCTCTCTCTCTCTCTCTCTCTCTCTCTCTCTCTCTCTCCTTCCTCTTTTCCTCCAAAACACTCTCTCCACTCTTCTCCTGTCCTCCTCGCGGATTCCTTCTTCCAAACTATGATTTTCCCTCGCCCCTTTCGAGACCCGACGAGACCCGTCTCCCTCCTCGTCTCACTCTTCCCTGCATCAAGCAGCTCGATTTAGGGCTTCACCATTTCTCTTCGAATCAAGGTCTCTATTTCTCTCCCTATTTTCCCAATCTAGGTTTCCCTCTTTCTCTGTGGAAAAACCCTAGATCTCGCCACTGCCGCAGAGTCCAAGCTCGACCTTCTCGAGCTTCAATCTGCCTCGCCGATCGTCTCCTCTCGATGCCTCCACCTAAACCCCTCTGGTAAATTTCCCAACTTTTCCCCCAATTTTTTTTTATCTCTATTTCTGCGCTTTTGAAAGGTTTCAGATTTTCACCTTCTTAAGCTTATGTTTTTGAAAGGACGTTGATTTTGTTTTTAATTTGGGTTGTAGATATCTGGGTTTGTTCTTGATTAAATCGTTAATTAATTAATTAGCTAATTTTTCATCTCATCCGGTTGTAAATTGGTTTAATTGAAGTTTAATTTCATTGTTCGAAGTTCCTAGCTTTCGGTTTCCTGGGAAAATTTCCTATTTAATTGAAAAATAGGCGTTCATTGGTAATCTGGGTGAGGAGCAGATATGGGTTCCATTTAAGTCCCTACAAAATGCAGGGGTCCTGCTTAAACCTCTGGTTGAGATATGGCATTATAGTGTACACTTAAATTAACTTGCTTTCGTTATATATTTGTGGATAGGGCTTCGGGGTCATCCTAATCTTATCACTTACCTTTCGCTGCCCCCACCTTAGTGCTCCTCACTTCTCACGGCTTCTTAAAGAGATGGGTATTTTTTTAGTTTTGGTTAGCTAGCATCTAAACAATTCAATGCAACTTGGCAATATATTAAGATTTGTGTTTATTTTTAGCCTTCATTTTGTACTTTCATGAGTTCAATCCCTTATTAGCAGACATTAAAACCTTCTGAAGAATATAATCTTTGGCTCAGCCGAGTTGTGTAAACCTATTCTATTTTTTTCTCTAATATACGTGTTATTGCCCCCATTTTTTATTGAAGGCAGTGTCTTCAGTCACTAGGTCAAGGTGGAGCATCCTGTTAAGTTTCTTAAGGGATACAATGATTTGGTGTTGTTTATCTCAGACAGTGGGCTTGCAGGTAAAATGTTAAGCTTTATGTCCAAAGCGCTTTCTCTGCATGTGGGCTGTGTGTTGATTTGAAGGGGTGGTTTAGTGAATAGGTGTTTCTTCTATTTGGCCTTTCTCTATTATCATATATGTTTCTCTATTCTCAGGTATCAGGTCACTCAAAACAGAAACATTTTAACTTTAATTTTGCAGGTTAATTTTGGGTTTGAGTCTAACACGATGTACACTTGAATAGAATAGAGTACAAGACAGTATGCAAACATGATTCAGGAGTCACAGCTTACCTATTTGAGTTTACTTTGTGTGAAATATTATTAGTTATAAGCATCCAATTTGAAACCCCCGCATGCTAAATTAGGTAGTATTAAATTAGTTTTGTCTTTTTTAGATTTGAAAGCTGCTTCTCTCCGTCTTTATTAAGATTTTGGGGTGTGCTTTGGATTTGCTACGTATGGTCATATTTTTTGTCATTTGCTTTTTCTTCTGCTTAGTTATTTTTCTTCTGTTTGAAACATTTTAACTTTAATTTTGCAGGTTAATTTTGGGTTTGAGTCCAACACGATGTACACTTGAATAGAATAGAGTACAAGACAGTATGCAAACATGATTCAGGAGTCACAGCTTACCTATTTGAGTTTACTTTGTGTGAAATATTATTAGTTATAAACATCCAATTTGAAACCCCCGCATGCTAAATTAGGTAGTATTAAATTAGTTTTGTCTTTTTTAGATTTGAAAGCTGCTTCTTTCCGTCTTTATTAAGATTTTGGGGTGTGCTTTGGATTTGCTACGTATGGTCATATTTTTTGTCATTTGCTTTTTCTTCTGCTTAGTTATTTTTAATTGAGTGTTTTATCTGGTATTTCATTTTTTTTTTGTTTATTTGTTTCCTTTTTATGTTTAAATTTGTTTTCTTTTCTAAATTTAGGCTTCTATGATGCTCACTGTTTGGATTCCGAGAAAATTTAGGGGATGTCCAGTGATATTCACATCCTGAAAACTCTGAGAATACTCCCTAATTTATATGCAGCTGAGAAAATTTTGTTCTAATTAAGATGATTTACTTTGTTTTTTTAAATTTTAATTATTTCGTATTTCTTTTGTGATTGCAGAGGTTTAAATGGTGGAGAGGTTCGCAAAGCTTTTACTCGGAGGAGACATGTATGGATGAGGGAAAGGAGTCTGCACTATCCTTGCTATCTCAAATGCCATCACCAATCTATATGGTTAGTTACATTCTTCTCGGAATATGCATATTCTTATGTGATGTTGGCTGATACCTTTTCGATTTTTTGTGGACGTTCTATTTTGAGAACTCAACTATATTTGTTGCTATCACAAGTGTAATGTAAGTCTGAAAACTAATAAAAAGGTTGTAGAAATTTTAAATTTATTTTTCTCATAAAGGTTTTTAAAAATTCAGATTATATTTGCATTTTTATCCATTCTCATGTTCTAGCAATGTTTATAAAGATGATTGTTAGTTTATCAAAGAACTTTGGAATGGTTTGCATTTTTATCCAATCTCATGTTCTAGCAATGCTTATACAGATGACTGTTAGTTTATTAAACAAGGACTCTGGAATGGTAGAAAACACAAAAGGTCTGCAAGAATTGAGTTTTATCTGTTTTGTTTCATTGATGAATCAGTTTTGCGTATTTTGTAATTCTTTTTTCAATTCGAATTCACTTTTTTGTTTTCTGTTTTGTAGCTGCCTTGATCGTTAGTTGGTGATGTTTGGGAGATTGAGAGTAGGATAGGATAATTTTATTGTATAGTCGAATACTTTTGTATAACCACTGTGCTTATACAGTTTATATAACCATTGTGCTTATACATTACACATGTATCAGAGACCCTATTTTTTTGGATCAATATAGTATATAAAAGGATTTGTCATCATCAATGGGAATGGGATTATAATTTGGGTGCCCAGATTACTGGGCCCTTTTTTTTTAAAATATATTACAACATAGCCACCAATGTAAAAATTATATAATATTTCAAAAGTGTAACTATTCATTGTGCCATCATTATCTAATTGGTAGCCATTGTTACAATAGAGTCCTCTACATAGGCCACACTATCTAGTTTAGTGGGTGCTTGGTGGCTATATAGGTTTGCCACCAATGTGAGTGGCAACTGTTGGCAATAGCCACCAATGGAAAAAGATAGCTATTGTCCAAATTTCTAGTAGTGCATCTCTGTGTCTTTTAACACAAAACAAGGCCCCATTTGCGTTGAACAAAAAAAAGAGGCCCCATTGGCTTGATTGTTCAACAACCTTTAACAACCACATGCATATGCTTACGTGTGGGATTAAGCACGTGTTGTATCCGCAACGCTTTGCACAAATGTGATGAAGAATATCAGGGTTAACTCTATACCGTACTAGCTAATCAAAGGAAAACTAAAACAAATCTGGAAAATTGGATGATTCAGCTAATGCATGACCTTTCAATCATTATCTTCCTCTAGTCCAAGTGGAAAACGAGAATAGCAAATAAAATAAAAAGTAACTCGTGCAGATGACATCTATCTAAATATTTATATTACACGGAACAAGTTTCAAGCCTATATCATGACAGATCTGCTTAAACTTAATCAATAAAGTTACTTGAATATACAAAACAAGCATATTATGATCAGTGGTGGAGCCTAATTTCTTTATTTGAACGGGTTCAGGTGACATAATATTGCAAATAATGGATATTACGATAACGTTATATATTAACAGTAGCCCAAGCAACCTACTACAAATAAAATTCAATTGTTGACAGTACACTTTGGGGCATGTTTACTATGTGTTAGACCCCTTTACTATAGATGGAATCATATTGTACCCTCTCAAAACATAATGGTTGGTCTCTTGCCATTCTTGTTGTGCTAAAGATAAGTATGCAGGTGCTCAATAGTGATTGATCACATTGAATGCGATCAGTCGAGTTCTTGCATGGAGTTTTAACAATATGTCAAGCAAGTAACTCATTAGTTATAATAATACAAATTAATCCTCAGACATAAGTCATCATTGTCTAACATGCCGATAGGTTCGTGACTTTGTGATTATGCACTACACTTCCAGAGTGGTTTACTTAGAGGTCATCTTCTTTGGTGGCTTTGGAGAACTCTCTTCAAGAAAAGCAAAAACACTTCCATGGAGATTTTGAAGGCCTTTCTTAAAGGTGTTAACTTTGGTTCTACGAACTAAAGAGAGTCTTCAAGGGTAATCATCTCATACGCTACTCTTTAACTTTAGAATAAATTTAGTTCATCAACCCTTAGGTCTTCAAGATTTTGAGAAAATGATTTAGTTTTGAATATATGCATCCCTAGCTTCCGCCTTTAGTTTGATTTTTACCATGATTTATTCAATGAATCCTCTAATTTAACAAAAGTTACTTCAATCCGTTAAGGGGACCTTTTATTTCGTTATTTGTTTTATATATGGAACGTTTGAATATCTTAACAATCTCACTACTGTGGAGTAAAAAATAATCCCAATATTTTGGAGATGACACGTGGACTTTTTTTTTTGTTTTTGTTTTTTGTTTCCATAGAAGACAAGATTTCCTTCATTAAATGGGCAGAGTAGACAAATATTCCTATGCGCACCTCAACATCCCTGAAGGTTTAAGCAGGTGAATAGGACTGCTCCAAATCCTATCTTTAAGACATTAGAGATATGATTAATCACCAAATCCTATCTTTAATGCATTCCTAATTGAAGACCAAACAAGTAAGGAATCTTTATCACAATCAATCAAGGATGCTTTCATTATCATCCTATGAATGACACAACTTTGGCTAATGGGAAGTCGCCACATGGAGGGCAAAGCAGTACACCTAGGCTAGCCACCTCCCTATAAATATCTCATCTTTACCAAATTATGGTAAGCATTTGCTACGCACTTAAGTCCTAAACACTCACTCTTTTTCAGAGTTACTGACTTAGGCATCGAAGATCCACTGGTCAAACAAACCCTCCAACCTCGTGGGCATGTGTGGCTTTGGCCTAGATCGAAGGTGCTGATTTTTTTGTAGTTATAAATTTGTCAAGACTGAAGACAGCGGATTCTTGCTACCACAAATTGGTGCTTTCGTTGAAAGCTTGATTCAAACGCTCAAAGAAGGCTCTCGTATTTACGTTTTGAATTTCGTAATGGGTACATTTTCCCACATGTTCCTATTCCTAAAACTTTTTTTATAAATTTGTTGAATAGCTCTAAAAAAAAATACAATGGCGATAAATTTCGAAACAACAACGAATGAAAGATCCTACGTTCAAGGATACTAGACGATGGAGATCACGATGTGATTGTTGGATATTATATATCATAGTATAAAATTTTGTAATATATAATTTTAATAATTGAATGAAAAATAGTGTTAAGGAATTTCTTAGAAAGGTTATGTTGTTTAGGTGTATTCCCTTGATAAGTGATGTATACTTATATGAAAAGTTACATCTCTTTAGTAAGAAGTACTTGGGTTCTATATAAACCCATGAAACCATTATCATTAAGGATATAGAAAATTAGAATTAAGAGATGAGTTTCCTCCAATGTCTTAGTAAAAATCCGAGTCGTGTCTTGAGAGTACGGAATATATGAAGTTCGCCAAAGTCCGAAGATTGAAGTTCTTTAACTTCGGATTATAGATTGTTGGATCCTGGGAGATGGACGCCTATCGAACTACAAGCACAAGAGTAGGGGCGAAATTCTATCTTTAGGACATTGCATTTATGCAAGCCTCAATCTCCAAGTTTGTCAGTTTTTCTAACTTTATCTGTAGTTGTTTATATTAATCTCATATATAATTGATGTTGTGAATTTCTTTATGATTATTATTATTAGAATTCTTTTATATTTCACATATTTTCTAATATTGCTCCAACAATCTAAAGATAGAAATTTTTTATCCTTGGAATAATTAGAAAATAAGATGATGCGTTTGTAAAATGCATATGCAGTTTACGGGAAAAGCAAAAGGGAAAGTAAGCATTAGACTTTAATTGGTTCGTGCCTTTTACATGGTATGATTATAAATTCTGGCAGTTATTATGGCAATAAGTTAGTACATTCTGGTAAAGAAAGACTGGGAGACACATG
Organism: Cotoneaster glaucophyllus; assembly: GCA_036320875.1. NCBI lineage: Eukaryota > Viridiplantae > Streptophyta > Magnoliopsida > Rosales > Rosaceae > Cotoneaster > Cotoneaster glaucophyllus. The sequence goes on along the minus strand of CM070070.1, from coordinate 79,634 downwards.
AATGACATCTATTTAATACTTGTGTTTCATATACATAACTCTGATTTGGGGTTTTGCGATTACATGTTTTGACATGGTTGTTCACTCTTTGAATAAAACTGAACATAAATATGCTTTATTTGGTAGTTCATAGTGCATATTAGTATCAATCCCTGGGAGTTCCTCTTTAGCGAAGGAACTCATTTGAATTTGAAGCATTTGATTGATACATATGCGGCTAAGAACTTGTGCCAAACAGATCAAAAATTACGAATCAGTTTTATATTAAATGGATTTAGAGAACTGCCAAACGGTTTGACTATTCATGGGCTTTGACTCATGCATATACTCGTGTCTGTTGGTGGAAACATACCAGTATGTATAAATAAAAATATCGTTATAGTTTGGGTCCGTGATGACAAGGCCAAGGGGAACATGCATAGAAATGAAATATAATGGTTGCCTGGAAATTCATTTCCATTCGACTAATGCGTGTGTATATATATATATATATATATTTATTCATATGAGTATGATGCATCTCATTAACTGTGTGAGATCCCACATCGCCCAGGGGAGTGATCCTTATATGTATATTCTCATCCCTACCTAGCGCGAGGCCTTTTGGGAGCTCACTGGCTTCGGGTTCCATGGGAACTCCGAAGTTAAGCGAGTAGCGCGCGAGAGCATTCCCATGATGGGTGACCCACTGGGACGTTCTCGTGTGAGTTCCCAGAAACAAAACCGTGAGGGCGTAGTCGGGGCCCAAAGCAGACAATATCGTGCTACGGTGGTGGAGCGGGCCCGGGATGTGGTGGGCCCGGGCCGGGATGTGACAAACTGGGCATATTTTTCTGCGATTAAAGTTTTCGTATCTTCTTGAGTATTGGTAAGGATTGCAACCCTTAAGTCATATACGTAAGAACGAGTTAACTACTTTGGCAATGCGCATAATGTGATTGGGCAGAATCAATAACTGGTTATGGGTTTATGAGTTTGGTTCTGCAGAATCAGTACATATGGCACAGAACTTGTGGTTGTATACTGCAGATATATCAGGGCTTTAAAGCCATAGTGATACGGAAACATTCATGTTTGAGTTTTTTGTTTCCCAATTAGCTACAAGATCATAATGCAATCTTAAATGTTGTGGCTGGGCATCGATGGATATAGGTTGTATGATCTGCAAACTCATTGATTGAATTAGCACATTTATAGAATGATGAGCACTTCCTAAAAAAGGAGTAACATGTGAAGGCACTACAAAAATGAGTTTTGCTCCTAAGCCATGTTAGTCATGGATGAAACCAAAGGAAATTTCTTTTAGAGGAATTATATACTGAAAGTGTGGGGGTCTTTTGGAAAGGAAAAGACGATACACTGAAAATGTGTGGAGCATCTTGCAAAATTAAATTAGACATGATGATGCTTATTAAGTAAGCATATGAATGGTCATGCATGATAGTTATAATAAGGAAAAAATGAAAGCCAAGAAGTGATTTTCTCATAATTTCTAGTGAAGCATGAAGGCCTAAAAAGATAGAATCTATCTTAGTTGTTCCTTACTTCTTAAAGTGGAAAATGTGATCGATTTAATGATAGCATTAAAAGAAACTACAATTATGAAAGAATTGTGGGGGTTGGTTAAAAGTAATTTGCTAATTGAACGACATTTAAGATGTCATCACTTGTAATGAGTAACTGTTTAAGGTATGGACCTTCTTACAAATACCTTAAATGTGGGGGAGTTTACCCAAATGCTTATTGTTAGCAAATTATTTAGTAATGAAGTCCTAATATAATTTTGAGGACTTGACATTTCAAATAATGTCAAACAACTACTCTCATATGAAATATAATTTCATAAGATGAATTGTGAACATCATTAAAGATAGTCAACCTAAATGGTACCAAATATTAAAGGTTTGACTAGAGAGTAAGTTAATCATCGAGGGGAATGAGGCTAAAGCCAACATAACTAATGAATCAGCCTAGCGGAAACCTAACTTAGTTGATTGGAGATCCCATGGTCTAAGTTCAATAGGCAAACTGGTTGGGCATGATACAAAGAAGTTAACACACTATATACCTCATTCCTATGATGGAAGAAGTGTGTTGTCTGCAGAAGTTTTAGGTTGTATATTTATACTTAATGACAGTGATATCTTATAAATAAGAGGAATAGAGCAGACTATTCTTAATCAGTGGTCACCTATGTGAGAGTAGAAATGGGTCACTTCTATGAGAATGAGATGGCTAAATTCTCTAAAGCTCTCATGAATCCAGGATTTGTTCAAGACCAAAATGAACACAACCGTATGAACCATAATATATTAGGATTAGTGATGTGTGTTGCTTATTGTCTCGGTTTACTACTGCGGTGAACAGTTCAAGATTCTATATTCACTGCGTCACCAAGTAAATCCGATAAGTATTCACTAGGGTAGGTTCAAGTCCAAAAGACACCTCTCCCGATGCATCTCTTGTCCGCCTGTACTCTCAAATTCTTCCTAATTTTTCATTCATGTGGGGGATTGTTGGAAATTATATATTATAGTATAAAATATTGTAATATATCATTTTAAGGGTAAAAGACTATTTACTACCCTCATGTTTCGTGGTTTTCAACATTTAGTACATCAAGTTTTTTTTATCCCAGAGTCATACCTAAAGTGTTAATTTTGGGACAGTCTTATACATCTGTTAGTCAAACTGTTAAGTCTGCCGTTAACTGATGACGTGGTGCCTATGTGAACAATGACTAGATGCCACGTGTCATTAAAAGATCCACGTGGAAAAGAAGAAAAAAAAAACACTCGTCTTCTACCTTCCCCAAGCCCTTCCATCCCTTCTGCAACCCGTACCCTCCCTTCTCTCCTCTGCAACCCTCATCTCCTCTGATCCATAGCCTGCCTCAGCTCCTCCAAATTATAATCCCCATTTCTCAAATTTCAACATCCCCAGATCTGAGCTTGGTAAAATTGGGTTGTGGAAATCCGTGAAATTGAAGGTTGCGGAAGACAAGAGGTTTAGAACTTTGAAGTTCAAAATAATTGCAGACTTTGATGAGAGAGAGAGAGATGCTGGGGAAGGCAGGCGGTGAAAAGGTGGGGTATCAATCGGCGACAACTAAGAAGGAAATCTGGAGGTTGGTTCTGGGTTATGAGTTTTAGGATGGTGTTTGGTTATAGATTCAAAGGTGTGAGCGGCCAGCTCGTCATCAATGAGATCGACGCCTCCGCCGCCACGCCTCTCCAGGTTGTCAAGCTCTTCGCCATTTACCTCTCTGGCCCCGATTTCAAGGTACCATCTTTCATTTTGAATTTCGATTCGATATCACAAACTGTTGAGTCGAATCAGATTGAATTGGATGGGATGTGTGATGAATTGAAAGGTTTGGATTTGTGCAGGAATCGACGATCTTGAATCCGCCATCGACCCATCTGATTTCTCCACTGCCCTCATCATTTTCCTTGGTGATTACTGCGACCGCGGCGGGTTGTGGAGGGATAAGGGAGGAAGGAGGAGAGATGGGAGGGTGGTGCAGGTTGTAGAAGAGAGAAGGGAGGGAAGGGGTGCAGGTTGCAGGAGAGAGAAGGGAGGGAGATGGTGCGGGGGGAGAGGGAAGGGCGGGCGTTGGGTTTTTTTTTTTTTTTTTTTTTTTTTGAATTTTTCTGAACCCCTTCTCCGAATTTTTTTTTTTTTTAAATTCCATGTGGACCCCTTAATGACACGTGGCATTCAGTCATTGTCCACGTAGGTGCTACGTCATAAATTAACGGCTGACTTAACAGTTTGACTAACGGATGTATGAGACTGTCCCAAAATTAACACTTTAGGTATGACTCTGGGATAAAAAAAACTTTATGTACTAAATGTTGAAAACCACGAAACATGAGGGTAGTAAACAGTCTTTTACCCTAATTTTAATAATTGAATGAAAAATAGTGTTAACCAATTTCTTAGAAAGATTATGTTGTTTAGGTGTATTCCCTTGATAAGTGATGTATACTTATATGAAAAGTTACATCTCTTTAATAAGAAGTACTTGGGTTCTATATAAACCCATGAAACCATTATCATTAAGGATATAGAAAATTAGAATTAAGAGATGAGTTTCCTCCAATGTCTTAGTAAAAATCCGAGTCGTGTCTTGAGAGTACGAAATATATGAAGTTCGCCAGAGTCTGAAGATCGAAGTGCTTTGACTTCGGATTATAGATTGTCGAATCCTGGGAGATGGACGCCTATCGAACTACAAGCACAAGAGTAAGGGCGAAATTCTCTCTTTAGGACATTGCATTTATGCAAGCCTTTATCTCCAAGTTTGTCAGTTTTTCTAACTTTATCTCTAGTTCTTTATATTAATCTCATATATAATTGATGTTGTGAATTTTTTTATGATTATTATTATTAGAATTCTTTTATATTTCATATATTTTCTAATATTGTTCCAACAGTGACCCTACGCCATAGCTCTTCGAGGCTCAACGCGACGACCCTAACACTGCGGACGCGACCACAGCCATGACAGCAGCAGCAGCTACCACTGCAGTGGCCTATGATGCAACTCTGGTGACCACCAGGACTGCCAAGTCCTTCAAAACGTCATCCACGATGTGGCAACGCTATTTCTTGAACCATTTTTTCAACGCTGGAGCTGAGAGTGATGAGATCATACCGGGATGTTGGAAAGCTGATCCAGCCATTCAATCGTTTCTATCCAAGGGTGGAACGCTCAGTGAGCTTCTTGAGCTTTTTGTTAACTCCATTTTCCCTCACATTGTATGTCTGAATAGGACGGTGGTTTATTAGGAAGACATTTTGCTAGATGATAATGTCAAGGTGCAAGCAACTATGCTTCCCCCAGAGAGCATACCATCTTACAAACGTGGAAGAATGGCCACAACAACACTAAAAGAATTGTGTCTTCTGGATACCGTGTTATTGTGTCATCCTCATAGTTCTATTACTTGGATTGTGATCATGGTGACTTTATTGGGAACAACAACCTATATGATCAACAAATACGATTAATACATTTGGATAAAGTGGTCTTATTGTTGGCCTATATTTAACTAACAGAGAAAGGGGGCGGCGGTGCAGAGAAAAAATATATAGAGAGAGATGTGTTTGTAGAATTGTGTAGAGTATGTGTGTTATTCCCCATACGCAATGCCTTTATTTATAGTAATAAGAGGGAGAAGAAATCCTTCTCCTCCAAGGAATACAAGTCCTAATAGGAAAGAATAACTAGAATCAAATCTAATAGAGGATTTACACAATCACACTTAAACAAGAAGTTTATAACACTCCCCCTTGAGTGTGTAAATACTCAAGTAGATTCGACATCATGCAGAGGTTGAGGAAGTCGACTCATCGGCACTGATTCTGGGAACACATTATTCTCAAATAAGGTAGGAACTTGCATAAAAAAGTAAGTCTCACAAAAAACCCTATGGCTGTGCTAAAAACTCAAGTAGGGATAAAATCCATAGTCTAACCAAAAATGCGTGAGAAATGTGAAGTCAAATGAAACGTCTACTGGACGTCATTAGGGATATGATCAACCCATGGTGGGTGCCTCGTTAGGTAGCAAAGACCCAATGGGAAAATGCTCCTAATCGTAGAAAATAGAGTACATTAAGATCAAGCAAATATACTTCAGGATACTCCCTCTGAGTTTGATACAATTCCAAAGAGAACTAGCAATGTTACAACTCAAAAAGTTTACACATACAAATTCCTTGAACAAGCTTCTGAAACGTCGCCTTCGGTAATGATTTGGTGAAGAGGTCGGCCACATTATCTTATTAACGGATTTGTTTGACTTCAATCTTCTGATGCTTTTATTATTGATGTGAGAAGAAGAACTTAGGCACAATGGGCTTGGTATTATCTCATTTGATGTAACCCTTCTTGAGCTGTTCGATGCAGGATGCGTTATCTTCATAGATTGTCGTCGGGACATCAACGACGGGGTAAAGATCGCAGAAGCTTCGAATATGGCCCACAACTGCTCTCAACCCAAAGCATTCCCGAGTTGCTTCGTGTAAGGCGAGAATTTCAGTATAGTTAAACAAAGTAGCAACTAAGGTCTATTTAGTTGACCTCCAAGAGATTGTGGTGCCTCCAACGGTAAAGACATAACCTATTTGACAGCGTGCCTTGTGCGGATCAAATAAGTATCGGCATAACCAACAAGGCGATAATCGACTCAAGATAAAGGGGCACGACATCACTCGAGGATCCATAAGGATAGAACAAGCCCAAATCCGTAATACCCTTAAGGTAACGGAAGATGTCTTTAACACCATCCTAGTGTCTGCTTGTTGGGGCATTACTGTATCTTGCCAAAAGATTAACAATGAAGGAGATGTCGAGTCTAGTTCATTGAGCTAAGTACAATGAAGCACCTATCGCACTTAGATAATGAACTTCATGCTCCAAAATCTCTTCATCATCCTTCTTCAGACAAAAGGGATCTCGTTTTGCATCTAACGATCGAAGGATCATAGGAGTACTCGAAGGCTTCGATTTATCATTGTTAAAGCGGGGCAACACCTTCTGGGTGTAGTTCGATTGATGTTCTAAGATTCCATCTGAATGGTGCTCTATCTCGAGACTGAGACAGTATCGAGTCTTTCCTAGATCTTTCATCTCAAATTCTGACTTCAGGTGCACAACAGTTCTTGCAAGCTCTTCAAGAGTTTTGATGAGATTCATGTCATCGACATATACTGCAACAATCGTAAAATCAGAATGTGACTTCTTAATGAACACACAATGGCATAATTCGTTGTTCACATATCCTTGACTAGTCAAATACTCACTCAAACGGTTATACCACATTCTTCCGAATTGCTTTAAATCGTAGAGTGAACGCCTCAGCCGAATTGAGAGCGTGTTTCGAGGTTTGGAAATATTTGATCCAGTCAATGTAAGTCATTCGGGAACTTTCATGTAAATTTTCGAATAAAGATCCCCATAGAGATACGCAGTTACTACGTCCATCAGCTGCATACTCATTTTTTCGAAAACTACCAAACTAATAAGGTAGCAAAAAGTTATCACATCCATAACGGGTGAATAAGTTTCGTCATAGTCAATCCTAAGACGTTATGAGAAGCCTTGCGCAATAAGATGAGCTTTGTAAGACATAATTTTGTTCTTCTCATTACGCTTCTGAACGAAAACCCACTTGTAGCCAATGGGCTTCACATGTGGAGGAGTATGAGCTATAAGTCCCAAAACCTTACGTTTCGACTTGGATTGCTTGTTTCCAATTTGATCAATCGATTCTACGTCGACATTCATCAACGAAACGGGGTTCAATGTCATCGTTCAACATGATCTCAGCAGCTATTGCATATGCTAATGCATCGTCGACGATCATCTCATTTCTACACCAAATATCATCCAAGCTAGCATAATGGGTCGAAATCTCACGATTCTTAGGAGGTGGATTCGTCTCTTCAAGGACGCTTCCATAATCTAGAATTTCCTCATGAGTTGGATATAATTAGTAAGCGACAATCGGATTCACGGTAGGCTTTTCAGGTGCCTGTGTCGTGGGTTTTCTATTCTAGGGGTGTGAATCCTTTGAACCAAGTGGTCTGCCATGCTTATGTGTAGGGGCAGATGATTAGCTAGCCGCTAATGTACGTGGATTGGCCAAAGTGGCATCTCGGGACTCCAGGAGGAAAGTTCATCTTACATTTGGTACATCCATCTTTGCAGACACATTCGCAGTTGGAATATGTAACTTGTCACTCGCTCTAGATCGACGAAAGCATCTAGTATACTCTAAGCTATGCTCTGAATATCTAATATGCGTTGCACTTCAGTCTCAGACTGAGCGGTGTAGGGATCCATGATAATTTTGGTCGTTCTTCAGGAACGTTGACGTTCTTATCTCCCCCTAACGATGGGAAGACTATCACATAAAAGTGACAATCTGCGAAACAAGCGTTAACTAGATCGCCTGTCAAAGGTTCTAACTAACCAATAATCAAAGGAGAATCATATCCGACATAGATTTCCATTATTTGCTGAGGCCCTATTTTTGTATGTAAGGGCGGCGAAATCGGCACATAAACCATGTAACCAAAAATGCGCAGATAAGGTATGTCGGGTTAGTATCCGGTAACTAACTGAAGGGTGCTATATGGTTGGGTCGCAACAGGTCTCAGGCCGGCCAACATGGCTGCGTGCAATCATTTGTAAGCGTTTAATGAATGCCTCTGCTAGGCCGTTCTGGGTGTGAACATGGGGTACTGGATGTTCAACTTCAACCCAAACCAACATGCAATAGTCATCAAAAGTTTTAGATGTGAATTCTCCAGCATTATCCAATCAAATAGATTTGATCGGTTAATCAAGGTGGTGAGCCATGAGCTTGATAACCTAAGCCAGCAGTTTTGAGAATGCAGCGTTCCTTGTGGTTACTGTATTTGTGCCAGAGAATGGGGTAGACAGATGAAGATTTGCCAAGTCAGAGATTATGTGAGAAGTTGCGCCTGTATTTGCCACCCAAAATTGCCCCTGAGGTGCAGATGGTTGGAAGGTAGTGTGCATAGCAGATAGATTTGGAGATGGAGCCCTTCCCTGATATGAAAAATCAGCTCTGTGATAGCATTGCAAGGCAGTGTGTCCAAATTTCCAGCAAATTTGGCATTGTGGCTCGGAGGATGGAGTAGAGGAAGATGAGTGTCTCTGAAAACAGTCAGCAGCAATGTGCCCTCGTTTGTTGCAAATTTGACAAGTGGGAATGTCATAACCATGATCAGGACATGTAGAAACATGTGGCTTTCTTGGTCCAAGAATCCCTGCACTTGAATTGGAGAAACTGGTATTGTTTCTGTTGTTGAAATTATATGGATTTCTGCCTCTGCCTCTTCCTCTACCTCTGTAAGAAGTACTGTATCCACCACTGTATGGAGAAGAGCCACCATTAGAATTGCCAGTGTTGGTTGATCCACCAGCATTATGATTTTGTGACTGAGAGTGGGATGTCTCTCTAAGCATCAGAGCCTTGCCTTTGTTTTTCCTGTCACTGGCCATCATGGCGGACACAAAAGTGTCAGATGCAGAGAGATTTTCAACAATAGCTTCTTCTGCTAATAACTGGGACCTAAAATCCTTAAGTGAGATCACATTATCTCTTCCCCGTATAACTGTTCAAAATGTATTGTACTCAGCAGGCAAACCTTTAAGTGCTAAGATGACAATGTCATCATCATCAAACAGTACTCCTGCAGCTGAGAGATGATCCCTGACATCTTTAATTCTTTGAAGATAATGAGAAACTGAATCAAAGCCTTTCTTTATATTCTGCAACTCAGTTTTTAATTGAAAAATATTGGCTTTCGTAACCGTAGAGAATCTATCCTTCAAATTAGTCCACATATCATGAGAATTGAGACAACCAATGATACAGGACATGGTTGTAGGAGACAATGTTGCAATGAGGAGCTGCATAAGAGCACGATCATGCATTTTCCAGATCTGAAAATCCTCAGTTTCAACGCCTTCAACATCGAAGTCATCTGTAAATCTTGTAGAACATGGTCGAGTGCCATCAACAAAGGCAAAAATGCCGTGACTTTCCAAAAGCAAACGAATTTAATAGTTCCACACAAGATAATTTGTATCATCAAGTTTCACAGTGATAGAGTTAGAAACATTTGGAATGAGATTTGTAATAGGAGACTGTACAATTTGTAATTGTGCTGCAGTCACCATGGTGGCAATTCGTGAAAGAAATCACAGAAATTAGGGTTACAGATAGAAATTAGGGCAGAATTACTCAAGAAATTCAATGTAGATGACGAAAACTGATATCAATTCACAAACTTTGAGTCGCGCAATTGATCAAACAGTTGGTGAGCACAACCTTACAGAAAATGTAGAGACGAACTGAGCAGGGAAGAGAAAGCACAGAAATCACACGAAAACATACAGAGCAAGAAGGCGGAAGCAAGAAGCAGCGCAGGATCGGAGGACTTTCGGCACCGGCGAAGATACCATGTAAGATTACAGAGAGAGATGCTTGTTTTCCACACAAGCTCTTTATAGAGAGAGAAACACTCGAGAGAATAGCAGTTTTAAAGAGAGAAAGAACTGTATTTTATGTGTATTATTTCATCAGATCGTTCTTACATCAGTATATAGGTATATATATATAGACAAGGCTTTCCTTGGTCACTAAGTAAGCTAGATGTCAATAAGACATCTTAATCTATGTACACTTGTCATCATCTGAAGTAACTAATACATCTTTACATCCCACTCCTCCAGAACACAACTCCAGCCTTGTAGCCTCATCAACATTAATTTTAACCCACCCAACATTGGGGGTTACCCATTTGGGTTGAGGAACCGATCTGGAGACCCTCGGCACAACTTGGGCTACCAAGAACGCCTGATACCAACACACCACATTCTGTACTACCTTCATAGGTTGTCCACGTTGCCCATCCCAGACTAGGGAGTTACAAGCTTCCCACAGACCCTAGAGAGCCATGCAAACCAGTTTAAACTTAGTTTTTTTAGTCTTAACCACTGATAAAAGCCACTCCCGCATCAACACCCCTGGATCCAGTAATATACCAGCCCCCAACGGAGACCTCACCCACACTTCCTTCGCAAACACATATTCCTGAAACACATGCCCATCCGTTTCGGGATGCCCCGAACACGCTCCACGGTCCATATCAAGAGGCACCCCCTTCCTTACAAGATTAACTTTAGTCGAAATAATGTTCTGACTAATTTTCCACATACAAATTTTTACCTTAGGGGGAATCTTAGCCCGCCTAATGGCCTTCCAGAGAGGCGAATAAGCATTACTCCCTTCCGACAAATAAGCGCCCACCGAGGTGGATTGCACCAACTCCCTAGCCACCCGATAGCCACTACTCATAGTATAAGCACCCTGAATGTTATAGTGACATACTAACCGATCCGGCGGTAAGCGGAAGCTGATCGGCATCACCGTAATCAAACCTTCTCCTCCTCCGAAAACAACTCTTGTAACACCTCCAATTTTCACGAGACAGACTCCATATCAATAAGCACCTGGACACACAAGTTTTCCTGGTTGACAACAACAATGGATCGGACGTTGAATGAGGGAGGCCGAGGTAGCCATCTATCCTTCCACACCTTAATGGAATCTCCATTCCCAACAACCCATCTAGACCCACGGACCAACACCTCCCGTGGCTTTAAGATACTAGATCGACAAAGTGAACCACTCTTCAGAACGGGAGCCTCTCAAAATGAAACCGTGGGAAAATAACGGGCCTTGAGAAGTTGTGCCACCAAAGAACTAGTTTGCTAGGCAATACGCCAACCTTGCTTAGCCAAAACCGCTAAATTAAAGCAAATAAATCCCGAAAGCCAATTCCCCCTCCTCCTTCGGTTTACAAAGCTTCCCCCAAGACCACCAGTGAATCTTCCGCGCTTGCGGATCACTACCCCACCAGATCCTAGCCATCAACTTCTGTCTGAATATCCTCACAGAAGGTCCTGGGAAGCAAAAAACAATTCGTAGCATAGGCTGGGAGAGCCTGAGCAATTACTTTGATAAGAAGTTCCTGCCCCGCACTACTCAAAAATTTTCCTTTCCACCCACATAGCCTATTCAGGAATTCAGGATGCGTTCCTTGATGTAAGAAAAGGTTTGTTTCTTATTCTTTCCCACAAGGTAAGCAGCCCCAAATAGTGATCATGTTACTCCACCACTTGGACACCAAGAGAGCCGACCAAAGCAACCCGCTCCCTCGAGCCCATATTCGCACTGAACACAACATTACTCTTTGAAAAATTAACCTCCTGCCCTGACGCTTGAGAGTAAACATCCAAAATATGCACACTCATCAAGACTAGCTTTCCCGAAAATGAAGCTATCATCAGCAAATAGTAAGTGATGAATATTCAGAGCACCCTAACAGATCCGAATACCACTAAGAGCCCCACATTGCTCCTGTCAGGTCATGAGAGCCGATAGACCTTCCACACAAAGCAGGAAAAGATACGACAAGATTGGGTCCCCTTGCCGTAGACCACGGGATGGCACAACGTACCCTTTCGGTTCCCCATTAATCAGGAAAGAATAGGAAACCGATGTCACACGAGCCATTACCACTCTAATCCATTCCCTAGCAAAACCCAACTGAACCATCATAGTTTCTAGGAACTTCCACTTAACCCGGTCGTATGCTTTGCTAAGGTCCAACTTCATCGTCAAAAACCCATCTCGCTCAAGGCGTTTATTATGGAGGAAATCACATTGCTCCTGTCAGGTCATGAGAGCCGATAGACCTTCCACACAAAGCAGGAAAAGATACGACAAGATTGGGTCCCCTTGCCGTAGACCACGGGATGGCACAACGTACCCTTTCGGTTCCCCATTAATCAGGAAAGAATAGGAAACCGATGTCACACGAGCCATTACCACTCTAATCCATTCCCTAGCAAAACCCAACCGAACCATCATAGTTTCTAGGAACTTCCACTTAACCCGGTCGTATGCTTTGCTAAGGTCCAACTTCATCGTCAAAAACCCATCTCGCTCAAGGCGTTTATTATGGAGGAAATGACCAATCTCCACAGCCACTAACGAATTATCAAAGATCAATTTGCCAGGGACAAAAGCACTCTGATGCGGAGATATGATTGTAGGCAGGATCCCTTTAAGCCAATTAGCTAACACTTTAGCTTCAATCTTGTACACAACATTGCATAAACTAATCGGTCTTAATTGGGTCATATCTTGTGGTTCGGACCTTTGGAATAAGTACCACATGTGTAAAGCACGCTTCACGCAGAAATTGGCCCGTCATCAAGAAAGACCTAACAGCCGTCACCACTTCAGCCACCACTATATGCCAAAATGATAAAATAGCGAAGACATCCCATCCGGTCTCGGAGACTTGGAAGGGTGCATTTGAAACAGGGCCACCTTAATTTCCTCCCCCATAATATTAAATGACTTATTTTTCTTCAGCGTTGGATCAGATGGTTGACCAAGCTTTTCCCGATTTTGATGATGTAGTAGTAGTAGTAGTAGAGTCACATGTCAGAATTTGAATGAAAAAAGTAAATAGAAAAAGGTAAGTGGAAACGTAGATTGCATTCCTCTTATCATAAATAAAATGGCTAGCTAAAAACTCCGGATTGATAATAATTTACAGTAATAAGAATCATAATTTTTTTTCTTCACAAATGTCCAATTCACCCCAACTCCAGGAATAAGGCACGCAATCCAAATGCGACATGCCAACCAGAAGTGCTCGGATACAACCACGACAGCCCAAAATCACCCACAACGTATAAGTACAACGTTGCCGAACACCCATATTCATTTCATACCCAGTAAATAGTCATCATAGGAGTTGCCAGTCATCTTCTTGTGCACTTCCATCTGCATCGCTCAAGGAATCATCGTTTTCTACTGCACCGCTATCACCCAACGCATCACTGTGGTTAACCGGCCTGGGAAAACTATGTGTCTGAGTCACAGTAAACAGTGGAGCACCGTTTGATTCATCTGCCAGCTTGGAGGCTCGAAAACAAAAATCATTAAAATCATCTGCAAGCCATGAAACAATACTAAGTACATCAACTTAACCACAAGTATATAAACCAAGGTTTGCAAAAATACGAATTCAGCAGAGTGACCAGCAAACCTCTGTCACGACAATAAAATCCAATCGCCAAGGATGGATCAATCAAATCAAGGGGAATGTGCCGTATAACACTGCAAATTACCAGTAGTTAGTATTAAACAACCAATTCAATGAAGACAATTAGTCTGAAAGAATCTTACTTGCAGTGGTAAGATAAAGTATCCGCCTCCAAATCATCCCTTCTTATATTGATTACCTGGCACAACCAACAACAAAAAACCAGTCTGCCATGAACAACAGGACAGCTAAAGTAATAATTCAAAACATTATCACAAGTATCCAACCTAAATAAGAACAAATAAGAACCCCTGTAACAAGAACATTCCAATGTAATTAATAATTATCACTCCATATGCTTCATGTGGTAGCATATACCACAGCCAGTCCAAATCCCAGATAAATGTGGGGCCAACATGTGTTAGATGAAGTCATTGCAGATGGTAGTGGGCGAGAAAAGTGGGGGAACTTGAAACTGATAAGTACATTTTACCTATTATATTTCCATCACTTTACAGTTTATTATTCAACTCATTCAGTGTCAAAAGGGTAAATTTGAAATTTAATACGCTGGATTATAGACGAACTGGATCTATGAGATGAGTGGAACATTTCCTACTAGTGATGCTCTGCATCACATCCAAGTGTAGTGAAAAAGAGGGAGTGGTTATCTAAGGTGTTCCCGGAAGCACCACAGTGGCACCAATTGTGTTGAGTAGACATAGAATTTAACAGACATCTTGCAGGTAAAGAGACTAGTCCAGGAAAGTAGAATATTTTTGGAGACCTTGAATACAGGGACTTTCACTGGTAAGAAGAGAATTCTAGATACTCATGGTGTTAGGAGGCAAATCAAGCAAAAGCTTGTTTGCTAGACTCTATACCGGTGGAACAAACTCTAGATAGACTGAGTTTATTGGACAGAAACTTCACTATACAACAAGAGAAAAACAAAGGAACAATTTGGATAGTAGAGTTGTCTATTACTAGGAATAACTTGAAGGGAAAATCCAATACTACTGGAAGATAAAATAGCTTTCACACCTGGAACTTAAAGACTGCACTAGAATTTGAACAAAATCCTAAACTATATGAGTCTGCTTTAGGAATATAATGTTGGCATTGAAATTAACTTGTTTCAAGCCAATTTAAGACTCGCATTCAAATTTGAACACCACCCTAATCTCTCCAGTCACCAAAACAACCTATATACATGATAGAGATACGAGACTTACATTGAATTTGGGTAAAACCCCAAATTGGAGAAGTCTGATCAGTCACTAAAACATCCTAATTTTATAAATTTTTATTTTGGTAACATAATGAAGAATTGAAATTAACTTGATTCATGCTGATTTTTATACTATTTTCAATTTTCTAAAATGCAGACAGAATGCATGCAGAGTTTCAAAGCTTGAATTAATCTGCAATTCATCTTGGTTCCTATTTAATCTGCATCCCACATAAACCATTCTCTACCGCAAATTCCCTAGGTTCTTTTCTAGACATTGACGAACGAGAATCCACGTTTGCATTTTGCCCATTCACATCTTCCCTAACCAAAGCAAAAATATGTTTAAGCTGTTTCCCAATCTACTCATTGAGCGCCTTCTTATTGCCCACACAACCTTTAGACAAACCCTCAACCGTAGATGAAAGTTTTGCTTTGATATTACTGTACTCGAAGAAATAAAAGAAATTTGAAAGAACAGAGGATCAATAAGCTCTATTTACCAATCTGACGTAAGACAACATATTGCCATGTTGATGCTGGCCTTCAGATAGTAAAAAGTTTAGGAAACAGAATTACACTGAGAAACAGAGAACAAAAGGAAGATAGAGACGAGAAAGTAATTGAGATATTAAAGCACCAAATATATTGACTAATATAACACTTCATTTTCACTCTTTAGCCTATTTTACTATAAGAACTTCACTTGCTCAATCTTTGTATTGCCCGACTCTTACACAACCATGTGAATTTTTCTTTTGACAGAAACTGCCTTACTGTTCAATTTGGGGAAACAGACTTGTTTTTGGACTAGGGCTTTCTTAACCAAGGTGTTGCTACTGCATCAGATATTATGCCAGATAACATGATCTTCAACAATGCACACTCAGGTGGTTTGCTCAATTTAGACATGTACAACAACATGGAAATGCTTAGTACACGAGTGACTTTATTCAAATAGAGAATATTGGCAGAAGAGGAAGCCAAAAGTATTGTGCGGGCAGACGGACATGAATTTGCAAACTTGAGTGAGGCGATAGTCCTCGATTGAGTGGAACACAACAAAGGATTCATACAGTCCACACCTCATGAGGAGCTCTAGTCAGATACACAAATTAAATCAATAATATGGATTTTCCAAGCTGATGCAATTGCCATAGAGTTTAGCAGCATTACTCTCCACAGTTAGTTCTAGAAAATCCACAATCAAAGAAAAGGACAACCATGAGTGCATTTGGAATGGGAGACAACTGGATGTCACCCAAATTATGACTAGCCACTAGTCTAGATGTCAACCAAATTATGACCAGACACTAGTCTATCTTAAACCTATATGCCCTGAGTAATAAGATATATTCAAAATTCATCAGAGTATTTGTTTCATATAAGCCATACAACTTCTTTGCCATTTGAAACATAATTTGCTCATTGAACAATGCAGATTTTCAGATTATTAGCTTTTATTTTGGTTGAAAACATACAAAGATATCTGAATGAGAAGTATTGAAAAAGAAATTCCATACCGGCTGAACTTCATGGGGATCAAGGTAAAGTGCTTTTTCATCCTGCACACCAATAATGTAAGTTGATGCACCAGCTTTTCCACCCATGATCCCAAGACTTTGGGGAAAGGTGAATGTCACCCGCAACGATGGAATGTACCTGATTATAATTTTTATTTTATATTATCGGAAACAATATTTTATTAAAGAGCTTATAATCACGAAACAAAAATTAGTGAACCAAAGGTCCACCACCAAAATGGTACAACCCTTAGAAAAACGAAAGAAAAATACAATCCATCAAAAACCTCTTACTTTGTAATACAACTCTAAACTATCCTAAAGCAGCACCTGATAATCAATTAATGATCCCATTTAAGCAACATAAATGATCTAAAATTTAGATGTTTGGAGTTATGAATTTCACTAATTTTATCATTCTCTATGTCATCTAGGCTCCAAGTTAACTTTATGGTTCGGTGAGACAGATAAGCTTACAGTATTGGGAAAGGACTTCCTAAATTCTTAATCTAACAACGTAAGAAAAAGGAAAAAACAAAAGCTAAATTACACTAACTCAAATTGCTAGATAACAAATAAAAGGACCAAATATTCCTCAGGTCAGCAACTCAGCATATACCAATCATAATCATCTGAATACCATAAAAAAAAAAAAGCACCTGGGGTTGACTTTTTCAAGTCCAAGAACCAAAGGAACCAATAAAAGAATAGGCGTCCAATCAACTTGGCCTCTTGAGAACTCCAAACAGTGTCTAGAAGCATCTTCAATGCAGACTACTGGGGCTCCACCTCGCTCCCCATCTTCGTCCCCGGAAACAATATAAACAGCCATTGGAAGTGGTTGATCATCAAGGTCAGTTGCTTCTCTCCTACATCGTACTAGAGTCTCCCAAGTGCGGCACATGGCATATGGGCCAACCCATGATCCGGCAGCAAGGTCATAAGCCTTTCCAGCCTGAAGCAGACTGTGGATGGAGAAAGTTGATGTTTTGGAATCACCGAAATGATACAAGATCTCAATATATGCTTCGTCTAAAGGCTGCATAACAGAGGGAAAAAAAAAAACATGTATTACTAATCAGATTCCTGAATGTGATTTAAGAAAATAAATGTAAAGGGGTAAGATGTGAAATGCAAACATTTTAAGGCAAAACTATATCACAGAAAAAACAATCCTACCTCACCCAACTTACCTTGTGCAAGGGCCTTCTCCAAGATCTTCCCAATCTATGGAAAAGCAACGCCTGTAAAAATATACTCTAGTCATTCACTACTTTTTATTTTTTTTTAAGAAGAAGAAGAAACAAAATATTATTGCATATGACAACAAAATTACAGAAAAAGTGGACATAAAAAAATAAAGACACACAGAAAATCAACAAGCACAATCCCCCTATAAGTAAAGCATCAATGCTAATTGCAAAGACCGAAGCCATAAGCAAGAAACCTTAACAATAACATTCACACATGTATCAGTTATTAACCACGTAAGAATGCAAGAACCCAAAATGGATCAAACACTGTATCATACCTGGGCTACAAGCATCTGACTACTCCGAAGCATGCAACCCCAATTTACATCACTAGTGTACTTTGAATCTCCAATAGCCTCAAATCCTAGAAATAAATATGTACATGTTGATTTTTATCCACAAACTCACAAGTGCTAAAGTTAAAAATGGTGTTTGCAAGCCAAACCTTTACGATATGTCATCAAAATTCTTGATGAGAAATCCTGTTCAAATGCTCCTAGTCCATTATTAATAGGTGCATCTCCGGAGGAATCATCTTGTGAGACCTTATAGCACACACCAAGAAGCCATATGTCACTAGCAGAAGAAATTCCAGTCCTGCTGGATCCAAGTACACGCTCGTGAATTCTCTTCATAGATCCACTAGTAACAGCTTTCCTCACAGCTGCTGTCCATCCATTGTTTCTAGAGTGACTTTCCTTCTTTTCAGTAATTGATGACTCACTATGTGTTTCAAAGATTGAGAAAGCAGACGCAAAGAAGTTTGACCACAGGGATGCCTTATTGTGCTTACCGTCCCTAGATCCTGAATCTGAACAAGCAGACGATGAACCTCTATCTGTTGAAGCTGTTGAACTTTTAGAAGAATATTTTGATGCAACAGCCGACTCACAAAAACCCTTCATCAGCTAGTCATGAAGCATCATATAATGCTAAACTTGCTCACACAAGCAACCTGAGTTTTAAGCATCCATCTCAGTCCAGCGGTAAAAGAAGCAGCAAGTTCCAAAGAAAACCAAAATGAATAAATAAAGAAGCGTGTTTACGGCAAGTTATGTGTAATAATATTATTCAAGAACTAAGGCAGAATTTTTCAATCCTCAAATTGAAGTATTCAATTGTAGGCGAGAATGTCAAAGAATCCATCCATATAGCCCAGGAAAAAGACACAGAGGAAGCAAGCAAGTATAATTAATTTGCAATTAATCATGCAAACCAGCAATTGATCAATCAAGAGTCGAGACTAAGGGAACAACAAGGACGGAATTGTCGACCAGTCAATCAATTTCTCAACCCCAAATCAATACGTAAGAATAAAAACATACATACTTGCATGCATACATTAGCTCGAAATGACACGAAAACTGTCTCCAACCGAGGGCTAGGCCAAAGGGCTTGTGGGCCCCACGGGACCAAAACCACCAAATCAGGCCAGCGGGCTGGCCATCTCCAGCCAGCCAGCCCGATGCAGCCAATCTGAACTGTTACATGAACTCAAGCTCAAACAAGCGGAAAATTCAATCGAAAAATCGAGCCAGACAATCTTAACAAACCATCCAATTGAAATCACACTGTAGTTTACAAAATTAGGCATTTTTTATAACATCACAAATCTAATCTATGCTTCAATTTAAATACAGAGAAGGATGGATTTCTAAATTTACAAGAAAAGCACAGAAATTTGGGACATTCAAGAGAAACCCATTAAATTGGAGCATAAATACAGCTTAAATTCAAAAAAATACGAACATGCATAAATAATTAAATTTATTAAAGATGAAAATCGAAACAATGGTTTGAGAAAAGGAAAGGAGAGACGGACCAGAAGATTTCTGTAGTACCAGTTCCTCCGGAGATGACGATTGAAAAGAAGAGCTAAAATCTTCCACCAGCGATTTGTTTGACAACTCAGGGATGAACAGAAGTTGCTATAAAGGTCAAAGGTTAGTTAGGGTGCGGGTTGCCGGGACGGAACGTCAATCTAAATCCTGATCCACTCTTTCACAAACTGGGTTGGGCTAGTGATCAAGTTCGGGTCGTAAATAGGAAGTTCATAACGGAATCATGTTCAACTTTGCCCACTTTTTTTTTATTTTTTTGAAAAAAAAATGTTTCTAATTTTTTTTACCTCATTCTATTTCAATTCTTCACATTATATTGTCTTCCAATAATCTCTTTTAATTTTTTTCAATAATTTTCAGATGGCCACCTCTTTCAATAATCTTCCAATATGTTCGAAAATCTTATTTTAATATGGTAGTTTAATTTAATTGACTATATTAATTTAATTAAAATAATAAATTATGTTTGGCTTATGACTCTTTGGCCCCCTTGGTTGGAGATGATTTTTTTTATTTTTTGTCACACGGCTATATTTGGCCCATGGCCCTTTGGCTCCTTCGATTGGAGATTGTATGAAATATGGTCTGACACTGTTCATTAAGGCCATCTCCAACCGAAGGAGAGCCAGGGGCTCTTTTTAGCCCTAATGCCCGCCAAGAAATTAATATTTTAATGAAAAGTGTCATATCATATTTCTTACCATCTCTAACCGAGGGGCCAAACGGTCATAGGCCAAACATAGCCCTGTGAAAAAAAACCATCTCCAAGTGAGGGGCCAAATGGCTATAGGGCCAAACATAATTTATTATTTTAATTGAATTAATATGGTTAGTTAAATTAAACTACCTCAGTAACTTTGCAGATTTCTTGTCGATAAGGAATCTCAATAATTTTACATCTCGGATTTTGAGTGTCACGTGTCGAATTCTGTGTGACTCTGCAAATTTCTTGTCGATAAGGAATCTCAAAATAAGCATGTAGTAGGCATTTAAGTTTTATGCAGTGAAAAAAATTTCTAACCGTTCTTTCACTTTTATTATGACGAGAAATTTTATTTGAACCCATGTAACCTCTTTTCACATCCAACTTATTCTCTTCATCCATATTGGTTTTTATTAAAGAATTAATCTCTCGGATTTCGAGTGCCACATGTCGATATCTGAGTGTCTTTGCAGATTTCTTGTCGATAAGGAATCTCAATAATTTTACGTCTTGGATTTCGAGTGACACGTGTCGATATCTGAGTGATTTTGTAGATTTTTTGTCGATAAGGAATCTCAATAATTTTACGTCTCGGATTTTGAGTGTCACGTGTCAGTATCTGAGTGACTCTGCAAATTTCTTGTCAATAAGGAATCTAAAAATAAGCATATAGTAGGCATTTAAGTTTTAACGTTGTTTAAGTTTAATGTTATTTCATGTTGTTTAATGTTACTTAATGTTATTTAATGTTGTTTAATGGCTTATGTAGTTATAGGGAAAAAAAATTAGAATTTTTTAATTTTTCTTTTAAAAATTTGTAAAAAAAAAAATCAAATATAACGGCTAGTTGATGTCATCATGACGTCAGCAAGTAGCCATTGTATTCAAATTGTTGGACTGACCTAGGCTGGCTGGGTTGGACCAGCCGGTTAGCCATTTTCTCCTTTTTTTAGCCCGATGGGGCCCACAAGCTCTTTTGTCACGCCCCCCCCCCCCACCCAAAGCTCCTCATATCTACTAAAACCTGCACAATCGCCCCTACACCATGGCAATGTTGCACCGGGAAAACAACAATCAGGATAAGCCGCAAAGTCGTGTGAGTGATAAAAATCAATTACCATTGATCCCTCAACTCATCAAAATGTGTAACTATGGTCCTTTTTGTCAACTTCGTTAGAATTTTGTCAAAATAAGTTATGTTGGAAGAATCATTGCTACAATTAGGATCCCTCAACTCATCAAAACATGTAGCTATGATCCTTTTTGTCAACTTCGTCAGAATTTTGTCAAAATGAGTTATGTTAGAAGAACCATTACTAAATTGAATTTAAATTGAGGGGTCATTGCTCCAATTAAGTTAAAGTTGACAGACCATTTCTCCAGTTTGATTAAAGTTAAGGGACCAATGGCAATGAATTTTTAGTTGAGGGATCATAACTGCACATTTTGATGAGTTGAAAGACCAATGTTAATAGATTTTTAGTTGAGGGACCACTGCTCCAATTAAGTTAAAGTTAAGAGACCATTGCTACAATTTACTCTAAATAAAACGGCTAGCTTAAAACTTTGGCCATCTTTCCAAATTTCCAAGATGGGGCTGAAAATAATTTAAAGTAATAAGAATCATAAATTTTTTCTTCTTCGCAAATATCCAATTCACCCCAACTAAAGGAATAAAGCACGCAATCCAAATGCCAACCAGAAGTGCTCGGATACAACCACGAAAGCCCAAAATCACCCACAATGTACAACGTTGTTGAACACCCATATTCATTTCATACCCAGTAAATAGTCATCATAGGAGTTGCCAGTCATCTTCTTGTGCACTTCCATCTGCATCGCTCATGGGCAGAACAGAAAATGAATCATCGTTTTCTACTGCACCACTTTCACCCAACGCATCACTGTGGTTAACCGGCCTGGGAAAACTCTGTGTCTGCGTCACAGTAAACAGTGGAGCACCATTTGATTCATCTGCCAGCTTGGAGGCTCGAAAACAAAAATCATTAAAATCATCTGCCAGCCATGAAACAATTACATCAACTTAACTACAAGTACGTAAACCAAGGTTTGCAAAAATACGAATTCAGCAGAGTGACCAGCAAACCTCTGTCACGACAATAAAATCCAATCGCCAAGGATGGATCAATCAAATCAAGGGGAATGTGCCGTATAACACTGCAAATTACCAGTAGTTAGTATTAGACACCCAATTCAATGAAGACAATTAGTCTGAAAGAATCTTACTTGCAGTGGTAAGATAAAGTATCAGCCTCCAAATCATCCCTTCTTATATTGATTACCTGGCACAACCAACGACAAAAAACCAGTCTGCCATGAGCAATAGGACAGCTAATGTAATAATTCAAAACATTATCACAACTTGTGATTCACAAGTATCCAACCTAAATAAGAACAAATAAGAACCCCTGTAACAAGAACATTCCAGTGTAATTAATAATTATCACTCCATATGCTTCATGTGGTAGCATATACCACAGCCAGTCCAAATCCCAGATAAATGTGGGGCCCACATGTGTTAGATGAAGTCATTGCAGATAGTAGTGGGCGAGAAAAGTGGGGGAACTTGAAACTGATAAGTAAATTTTACCTATTATATTTCCATCACTTTACAGTTTATTATTCAACTCATTCAGTGTCAAAAGGGTAAATTTGAAATTTCATACACTGGATTATAGACGAACTGGATCTATGAGATGAGTGGAACATTTCCTACTAGTGATGCTCTGCATCACATCCAAGTGTAGTGAAAAAGAGGGAGTGGTTATCTAAGGTGTTCCTGGAAGCACCACAGTGGCACCAATTGTGTTGAGTAGACATAGAATTTAACAGACATCTTGCAGGTTAAGAGACTAGTCCAGGAAAGTAGAATATTTTTGGAGACCTGGAATACATGGACTTTCACGGGTAAAAAGAGAATTCTAGATAGGCATGGTGTTAGGAGGCAAATCAAGTAAAAGCTTGTTTGCTAGACTCTATACCGGTGGAACAAACTCTAGATAGACTGAGTTTATTGGACAGAAACTTCACTATACAACAAGAGAAAAACAAAGGAACAATTTGGATCGTAGAGTTGTTTCTTACTAGGAATAACGTGAAGGGAAAATCCAATAATACTAGAAGATAAAAACTCATAGAAGACAGAAATGGCATCTGAATTAAGAGACCGATAATATGAGGCACGAAATGGCTTATAAATCAAGTAGGATAAATAACAGCTACAAGACCAACTCATAGAAATTGGACTATTACAGCTTTCCAATCAGAAAAGTCCCCAAGAAAGAACACATCATGTAGACAGCCATTACTGATGCCTGTAGTAGCCCAAAATCTGACAGTCTCCCAAAGCTTTCGCACCTGGAACTTAAGGACCTGCACTAGAATTTGAACAAAATCCTAAACTATACGAGTCTGCTTTAGGAATATAATATTGACATTGAAATTAACTTGTTTCATGCTGATTTAAGACTCGCATTCAAATTTGAACACCACCCTAATCTCTTCAGTCACTAAAACAACCTATATACATGATAGAGACTCGAGACTTACATTGAATTTGGGCAAAACCCCAAATTGGAGAAGTCTGATCAGACACTAAAACATCCTAATTTTATAAATTTTTATTTTGGGAACATAATGAAGAATTGAAATTAACTTGATTCATGCTGATTTTTATACTATTTTCAATTTTCTAAGATGTGGACAGAATGTATGCAGAGTTTCAAAGCTTGAATTATTCTGCAATTCATCTTGGTTCCTATTTAATCTGCATCCCACATAAACCATTCTCTACCGCAAATTCCCTAGGTTCTTGTCTAGACACTGACAAACGAGAATCCACGTATGCATTTTGCCCATTCACATCTTCCCTAACCGAAGCAACAATATGTTTAAGCTGTTTACCAATCAACTCATTGAGCGCCTTCTTATTGCCCACACAACCTTTAGACAAACCCTCAACCGTAGATGAATGTCTTGCTTTGATATTACTGTACTTGAAGAAATAAAAGAAATGTGAAAGAACAGAGGGTGAATAAGCTCTATTTACCAATCTGACGTAAGACAACATATTGCCATGTTGATGGTGGCCTTCAGATGGTAAAAAGTTTAGGAAACAGAATTACACTGAGAAACAGAGAACAATAAGGAAGATAGAGACGAGAAAGTAATTGAGATATTAAAGCACCAAATATATTGACTAATATAACACTTCAGTTTCACTCTTTAGCCTATTTTACTATAAGAACTTCACTTGCTCAATCTTTGTATTGCCTGACTCTTACACAACCATGGGAATTTTTCTTTTGACAGAAACTGCCTTATTGTTCAATTTGGGAAAACAGACTTGTGTTTGGACTTGGGCTTTCTTAACCAAGGTGTTGCTACTGCATCAGATATTATGCCAGATAATAGAGAACATGATCTTCAACCACGCACACTAAGGTGGTTTGCTCGACTTTATTCAAATAGAGAATACAGGCAGAAGAGGAAGCCCAAAAGTATTGTGTGGGCGGACGGACATGAATTTGCAAACTTGAGTGAGGCGATAGTCCTCGATTGAGTGGAACACAACAAAGGATTCATACAGTTCACACCTCATGAGGAGCTCTAGTCACCTACACAAATTAAATCAATAATATGGATTTTCTAAGCTGATGTAATTGCCATAGAGTTTAGCAGCATTACTCTCCACAGTTAGTTCTAGAAAATCCACAATCAAAGAAAAGGACAACCATGAGTGCATTTGGAATGGGAGACAACTGGATGTCACCCAAATTATGACTAGCCACTAGTCTAGATGTCAACCAAATTATGACTAGACACTAGTCTATCTTAACCTATATGTCCTTAGTATGAGATATATTCAAAATTCATCAAAGAGTATTTGTTTCACATAAGCCATACAACTTCTTTGCCATTTGAAACACCATTTGCTCGTTGAACAATGCAGATTTTCAGATTATTAGCTTTTATTTTGGTTGAAAACATACAAAGATATCTAAATGAGAAGTATTTAAAAAGAAATTCCATACCGGCTGAACTTCATGGGGATCAAGGTAAAGTGCATTTTCATCCTGCACACCAATAATGTAAGTTGATGCACCAGGTTTTCCACCCATGATGCCAAGACTTTGGGGAAAGGTGAATGTCGCCCGCAATGATGGAATGTACCTGATTATAATTTTTATTTTATTTATCAGAAACAATATTTTATTAAAGAGCTTATAATCACAAAACAAAAATTAGTGAACCAAAGGTCCACCACCAAAATGGTACAACCCTTAGAAAAAAGAAAGAAAAATAAAATCCATCATAAACTTCTTACTTTGTAATACAAACTCTAAACTATCCTAAAGCAGCACCGGATAATCAATTAATGATCCCATTTAAGTAACATAAATGGTCTAAAATTTAGATGTTTGGAGTTATGAATTTCACTAATTTTATCATTCTCTATGTCGTCTAGGCTCCAAGTTAACTTTATGGTTCAGTGACACAGATAAGCTTACAGTTTTGGGAAAGGACTTGTTAAGTTTTTAATCTAACAATGTAAGAAAAAGGAAACAAAAAAAGCTGAATAACACTAATTCAAATTGCTAGACAACAAATAAAATGACCAAATATTCCCCGCGTCAGCAACTCAGCATATACCAATCATAATCATCCGTACGCTATAAATAAAAGAAGCACCTGAGGTTGACTTTTTCAAGTCCAAGAACCAAAGGAACCAATAAAAGAACAGGCGTCCAATCAACTTGGCCTCTTGAGAACTCCAAACAGTGTCTAGAAGCATCTTCAATGCAGACTACTGGGGCTCCACCACGCTCCCCATCTTCGTCCCCGGAAACAATATAAACAGCCATTGGAAGTGACTGATCATCAAGGTCAGTTGCTTCTCTCCTACATCGTACTAGAGTCTCCCAAGTGCGGCAAATGGCATATGGGCCAACCCATGATCCAGCAGCGAGGTCATAAGCCTTTCCAGCCTGAAGAAGATTGTGGATGGAGAAAGTTGATGTTTCGGAATCACCGAAACGATACAAGATCTCAACATATGCTTCATCTAAAGGCTGCATAACAGAGGTATAAAAAAACATGTATGACTATCAGATTCCTGAATGTGATTTAAGAAAATATATGTAAAGGGATAAGATGTGAACTGCAAACATTTTAAGGCAAAACTATATCACAGAAAAAACAATCCTACCTCACCCAACTTACCTTGTGCAAGGGCCTTCTCCAAGATCTTCCCAATCTATGGAAAAGCAACGCCTGTAAAAATATACTGTAGTCATTCACTACTTTTTATTTTTTTTAAGAAGAAGAAACAAAATATTATTGCATATGACAACAAAATTACAAAAAAAGTGGACAAGATGTCCACAAAATAAAAAATAAAGGCACACAGAAAATCAACAAGTACAATCCCCCTATAAGTAAAGCATCTATGAAGACACCAAAAAGTTATCTAATTGCAAAGACCGAAGCCATGATCAAGAAACCTTAACAATAACATTCACAAATGTACCAGTTATTAACCAAGTAAGAATGCAAGAATCCAAAATGGATAAAACACTGTACCATACCTGGGCTACAAGCATCTGACTACTCCGAAGCATGCAACCCCAATTTACATCACTAGTGTACTTTGAATCTCCAATAGCGTCAAATCCTAGAAATAAATATGTATATGTTGATTTTTATCCACAAACTCATAAGTGCTAAAGTTAAAAATGGTGTTTGCAAGCCAAACCTTTACGATATGTCATCAAAATTCTTGATGAGAAATCCTGTTCAAATGCTCCTAATCCATTATTAATAGGTGCATCTCTGGAGGAATCATCTTGTGAGACCTTATAGCACACACCAAGAAGCCATATGTCACTAGCAGAAGAAATTCCAGTCCTGCTGGATCCAAGTATACGCTCTTGAATTCTCCTCATAGATCCACTAGTCACAGCTTTCCTCACAGCTGCTGTCCATCCATTGTGTCTAGAGTGACCTTCCTTCTTTTCAGTAATCGATGACTCACTATGTGTTTCAAAGATTGAGAAAGTGGACGCAAAGAAGTTTGACCACAGGGATGCCTTATTGTGCTTACTGTCCCTAGATCCTGAATCTGAACAAGTAGACGATGAACCTCTATCTGTTGAATCTGTTGAACTTTTAGAAGAATATTTCGACGCAACAGCCGTCTCACAAAAACCCTTCATCAGCTAGTCATGAAGCATCATATAATGCTAAACTTGCTCGCGCAAGCAACCTGAGTTTGAAGCATCCATCTCAGTCCAGCGGTAAAAGTGGCAGCGAGTTCCAAAGAAAACCAAAATGAATAAATAAAGAAGCGTGTTTACGGCAAGTTATGTGTAATAATATTATTCAAGAACTAAGGCAGAATTTTTCAATCCTCAAATTGAAGTATTCAATTGTAGGCGAGAATGTCAAAGAATCCATCCATATAGCCCAGGAAAAAGACACAGAGGAAGCAAGCAAGTATAATGAATTTGCAATTAATCATGCAAACCAGCAATTGATGAAACGAGATTAAGGAAACAACAAAGGATGGAATTGCCGACCAGTCAACCAATTTCTCAACCCCAAATCAATACATAAGATTAAAAACATACATACTTGCACACTTGCATGCATACATTAGCTCGAAATGACACGGAAACCGTCTCCAACTGAGGGCTAAGCCAAATGGCTTGTGGGCCCCACCGGGCCAAAACCACCAAATCAAGCCAGCGGGCTGGCCATCTCCAGCCTGCCAGCCAGCCCGATGCAGACAATCTGAACTGTTTCATGAACTCAAGCTCAAACAAGCGGAAAATTCAATCGAAAAATCGAGCCAGACAATCTTAACAAACCATCCAATTGAAATCACACTGCAGTTTACAAAATTAGGCGTTTTTTATGACATCACAAATCTAATCTATGCTTCAATTTAAATACAGAGAAGGATAGATTTCTAAATTTACAAGAAAAGCACAAAAATTTGGGACATTCAAGAGAAACCCATTAAATTGGAGCATAAATACAGCTTAAATTCAAAAAAATACGAACATGCATAAATAATAAAATTTATTAAAGATGAAAATCGAAACAATGGTTTGAGAAAAGGAAAAGAGAGACGGACCAGAAGATTTCTGTAGTACCAGTTCCTCCGGAGATGACGATTGAAAAGAAGAGCTAAAATCTTCCACCAGCGATTTGTTTGACAGCTCAGGGATGAACTGAAGTTGCCATAAAGGTCAAGGGTTAGTTCAAGGGTGCGGGTTGCCGGGTCGGAACGTCAATCTAAATCCTGATCCACTCTTTCACAAACTGGGTTGGGCTGGTCATCAAGTTCGGGTTCTAGCGGGTCGTAAATAGGAAGTTCATAACGGAGTCAAGTTCAACTTTGCCCACTTTTTTTTTTTTTTTTTTTTTTTTTTTGACGAAAAAAAAATGTTTGTAATTTTCTTTTACCTTATTCAATTTCAATTCTTAGCATTATATTCTCTTCCAATTCTTTCCTTTAATTTTTTTCAATAATTTTCAAATGACCACCTTTTTCAATAATCTTCTAATATGTTCGAAACTCTTATTTTAATATGGTTGTTTAATTTAATTAAAATAATAAATTATGTTTGGCCTATGATCCTTTGGCCTCTCGGTTGGAGATGTTTTTTTTTCACATAGCTATATTTGGCCTATGACCCCTTCGATTAGAGATGGTATGACATTGTTCATTAAGGCCATCTCCAACCAAAGGAGGGCCAGGGGCTCGTTTTAGCCATATAAGTCTCCAAGAAATTAATATTTTAATGAACAGTGTCATGCCATATTTCTTACCATCTCCAACCGAGGGGTCAAAGGGTCATAGGTCAAACATAGCCATGTGACAAAAAACCATCTCCAAGCAAGGGGGCCAAAGGGCTATAGGGCCAAACATAATTTATTATTTTAATTGAATTAATATGGTTACTTAAATTAAACTACCTCAATAAGGAATCTCAATAATTTTACGTCTCAGATTTCGAGTGTCACGTGTCGATATATGAGTGTCTTTGCAAATTTATTGTCGATAAGGAATCTTAATAATTTTATATCTCGGATTTCGAGTGAGACGTGTTGATATTTGAGTGACTTTGCAGATTTCTTATCGATAAGGAATCTCAATAATTTTACGTCTCGAATTTCGAGTGTCACGTGTCAATATCTGAGTGACTTTATAGATTTCTTGCCGATAAGCAATCTCAATAATTTTACGTCTCGGATTTCGAGTGTCACGTGTCGATATCTGAGTGACTTTACAGATTTCTTGTCAATAAGGAATCTCAAAAGAAGCATGTAGTAGGCATTTAAGTTTTAATGTTGTTTTAAGTTTAATGTTATTTAAATTTTAATGTTGTTTAATATGTTTAATGTTATTTAATGTTGTTTAATGGCTTATGTAGTTATAGGAAAAAAAATTAGAATTTTTTAAAAAAATTTAAAATTTGTGAAAAAAAAAAATCAAATATAACGGCTAGCTGACGTCATCAAGTAGCCGTTGGATTCAAATTGCTTGACCGACCTGGGCTAGCTGGGTTGGGCCAGTCAGTTGGCCATTTTCTCCTTTATTGGCCTGGTAGGGCCTACAAGCCATTTGGCCTAACCATCGGTTGGAGACGATTTTCGTGTCATTTCGTCCTATTTTCGACCTTATGGCCCTCTGGTCGGATCGGTTGGAGATGGCCTTAGCTTCCCAATATCCAAAGAGCGAGATGGTGACTGCAAAGGTGTAATGGTGTGCATTGGCTGAATTTTTTTTATTCTTTCTTTTGTCCTTATCATTAAATAAAATTATATAATTTTTGTTTAAATTTTAAAGTTTTAAAGCTCTTTTCATTAGTTTTTCTTTTCTTTTTTTTATTTGATGATTCAACATGGTGTATAACGTCTTTTTTCTTTGTATGTTCTTAGTTTATTCTTGGTTTTATTTTCTTGTCGTCATTTATTCAGGTAAACTGTTTAAAGGGGTGTGGCAAAGAGTATCTATATACTCTTTGTGTTTTTCTCAATACACACAATGCAAAAGTTGTTCATTTATGTCTCTCAGATAAAAGAGAGGAAAATCCTAAGCCAAAACACGGCTTAGGGTCATCTATTTTATATTGATCCAAGTGAGAGATTTGCAAGCACATTTAAATCGACCACTCCATCATCGGTTGCTAGTGTATCAGTGTGGATACTTTTAAAGGCTCAACACTTGCGGAGCTTCGCTTAATCAACCATGAAGATGAAGATTACAAGCATGAAAAAGAAGATTGAATAGTGAGTGATCCAATCACGCGACATGCACGTGGCTAGAGATTCAAGTAAGTTAGGGGGTGTAGTCAAACTAAGATTTTAAAGGATTTTAAAAGTGATAGATTTGATAGGATTTAAGAGGATTAAATACTCTTACAAAATTCATATGGATTTTAAAGAATTTGAATGGATTGTGGTGGAAGGATTTGAAATCCTAGGAGGTGAGGTTGGATTTTTTTTAGTCTTGGTTATATACATTTTTTGCTCTCAAATCCCACAAAATCCACAACTTATTGAAATCCTCCAAAATCTTAATTTTTTTAATACACTTAGATTTGGACGGATTTTAAAATCCTTTAAAATCTTTTAATTGGCTACACCTAGATTTGAATGGATTTTAAAATCCTTTAAAAAAAATTAATTGACTTCACTAAGATTTTAAAATCTTTTAAAATCCTCTCAAAACCAAGACTACGCCCCCTTAATCTCAAACCCTCTTCGTCTCTCGAGCCTCTACTCGACCTCACCTCTCCTCACCTCACCTCAGAGCTCAAACAACCTCTTCGTCACCACCATCCTCGCCGAATTTTCTCTCCATCTTCGAAATCGGCCACACCCACATCACACAAGTGACTCACCTCTCGGATCTCTCTCTCAAATCAGGTAAATTTTGGAATTAATTTAGGGTTTGAAATTTAGTTTAGGGTTCGAATTCTAGATTAGGGTTTGTGAAATTTAGCACCTGGAGTTGGAACTGATATGAAATTTAGTCCCTTTTGGCTAAATTTCAACACTTTCTCAAATTTCAAGAACTGGGGTTTGGGATTTCAGCTAAATTTTGATTTTCTAATGCAGATTCTGTGCGCTTACTTCGTGGTGCTTCCGCTGCGGGATGAGGGTGTAATTTTCTTAGGTCTGTCAAACCTGCCGAGCCTGTTTGTGGGGTCATTGGCCCTAACCTCCATTGCCGCACTAGTTGCAACTCTCATTTTCTCGCTGCCCAACGTTTCGAAAGGCAAGATATATGTGGGTATTTTCACCATTTCTTTGATATGGGGAGCTTTGAAATTGTTGTTTTTTGTGGTAAAGATTGATTATTTTCATGTGGGGTGTCTTTGTAACTTGTTATTTTTGGTTGAAGACAAAAAGGTATAGCTGGTTCTTGCCAGATTTCGATATGTTGTGTTTCTGCCATTTTTTCGATATGGGGAGTTCAAAATGATTGTTTTTGTGGTTAAAATTGATTCTTTTGATATGGGGTGTTTCTGTATGGTGAGACTGGTTTTTCTCTCTACCCATACCTAACAAGAAACAAGTAGATGTCTTATCCTTACTTCCCTTGCAACGTTTCTCTGGGGGGGTTCTTGTTAAGTTTCTGCAGTCGAGGTAGTAATTTTTAGTTGGATGGTGTCATAGTTATTAGTTTATATGTTTAGGGGCATATAATATATAACTTCATTTGCTTTAATACATGGATAGGCGTTATGCAGTTTTTGTGCAAGTATTAACAGTATGTTAGGATTGTGCCTGTATCTCAGACACATGATTAGTTTTAAGATGTAACATTTCACGTACCGCTGTGTAATCTCTTTTCATGAAGGCCACTGCTTGAAACGTGTGGGAAACATTCCCTTGGATGAATACAATGTTTTCAGTAATATGATGCATGTGTCGTCCTAAAATAAGCTCACTGAGCTCTTGAGATTTCTGTGAGTCTTGTCAATGAGATGTTCATGCTCATGAGTAAGTTGTATCCTAGTATAAGCTGTATCCTTGAGATTTCTATGTATGAAGTTAAAAGGCTAAAAACCCAATATGTATGAAGTAATGCACAGATTGATATTGATTGCACAAATTGGGTTGGGCTATAAATCTAAATTTTAATATAAAAGGCTAAATTTTAGCCCAAAAGTCCAAAACTATTTCAGGATTCCCGATTTATCCCGAAATGACGAAACTATTTTGGGATTCCTGAAAATTTGGTTTGGGATCGGTCTTGACATTGAGATTCCCAAAAACATCGGTTTAGGAATCGGGGCAAGGGTTTCAATTTGGTATCTCATACCGAACCAGCCCTAATCCTAAAGCAGCACCTGATAATCAATTAATGATCCCATTTAAGTAACATAAATGGTCTAAATTTTAGATGTTTGGAGTTATGAATTTCACTAATTTTATCATTCTCTATGTCATCTAGGCTCCAAGTTAACTTTATGGTTCGGTGAGACAGATAAGCTTACAGTTTTGGGAAAGGACTTCCTAAATTATTAATCTAACGACGTAAGAAAAAGGAGGAAAATGATTCTCACCGGATCATTTTCCTAGGGATCCTATGATCATGATCATTCATCGTACATCGTGCAGTTAAAAATCATTTCAAAATTTAAAATTTAAAATTAAATATAAATAGTAGTTAACAAAAATTGACCACACAATATACGATGAACGATCACGATTATGATCATGATCACGGAATTCCTAAAAAAGGGATCCGGCGAGATCCTTTTCCGAAAAAAGAAACAACAAAAGCTAAATTACACTAACTCAAAATGCTAGATAACAAATAAAATGACCAAATATTCCCCGCGTCAGCAACTTAGCATATACCAATCATAATCATTCGTATACTATAAATAAAAGAAGCACCTGGGGTTGACCTTTTCAAGTCCAAGAACCAAAGGAGCCAAGAATAGAACAGGCGCCCAATCAACTTGGCCTCTTGAGAACTCCAAACAGTGTCTAGAAACATCTTCAATGCAGACAACTGGGGGCCGGGGCTCCACCTCGCTCCCCATCTTCGTCCCCGGAAACAATATAAACAGCCATTGTAAGTGGCTGATCATCAAGGTCAGTTGCTTCTCTCCTACATCGTACTAGAGTCTCCCAAGTGATGCACATGGCATATGGGCCAACCCATGATCCGGCAGCGAGGTCATAAGCCTTTCCAGCCTGAAGAAGATTGTGGACGGAGAAAGTTGATGTTTCGGAATCACCGAAAGGATACAAGATCTCAATATATGCTTCATCTAAAGGCTGCATAACAGAGGTACAAAAAAACATGTATGACTAATCAGATTCCTGAATGTGATTTAAG
Source organism: Cotoneaster glaucophyllus (assembly GCA_036320875.1). Classification (NCBI taxonomy): domain Eukaryota; kingdom Viridiplantae; phylum Streptophyta; class Magnoliopsida; order Rosales; family Rosaceae; genus Cotoneaster; species Cotoneaster glaucophyllus. The sequence goes on along the minus strand of CM070070.1, from coordinate 46,023 downwards.
AAAATATATGTAAAGGGGTGAGATGTGAACTGCAAACATTTTAAGGCAGAACTATATCACAGAAAAAACAATCCTACCTCACCCCACTTACCTTGTGCAAGGGCCTTCTCCAAGATCTTCCCCAATCTATGGAAAAGCAACGCCTGTAAAAATGTACTTTAGTCATTCACTACTTTTTAACTTTTTTAAGAAGAAGAAGAAACAAAATATTATTGCATATGACAACAAACTTACAAAAAAAGTGGACAAGATGTCCACAAAATAAAAAATAACGGCACACAGAAAATCAACAAGCACAATCCCCCTATAAATAAAGCATCTATGAAAACATCAAAAAGTTATCTAATTGCAAAGACCGAAGCCATGATCAAGATACCTTAATAATAACTTTCACATATGTACCAGTTATTAACCACGTAAGAATGCAAGAACCCAAAATGGATAAAACACTGTACCATACCTGGGCTACAAGCATCTGACTACTCCGAAGCATGCAACCCCAATTTACATCACTAGTGTACTTTCAATCTCCAATAGCCTCAAATCCTAGAAATAAATATGTACATGTTGATTTTTATCCACAAACTCATAAGTGCTAAAGTTAAAAATGGTGTTTGCAAGCCAAACCTTTACGATATGTCACCAAAATTCTTGATGAGAAATCTTGTTCAAATGCTCCTAATCCATTGTTAATAGGTGCATCTCCGGAGGAATCATCTTGTGAGACCTTATAGCAAACACCAAGAAGCCATATGTCAATAGCAGAAGAAATTCCAGTCCTGCTAGATCCAAGTACACGCTCGTGAATTCTCCTCATAGATTCACTAGTCACAGCTTTCCTCACAGCTGCTGTCCATCCATTGTTTCTAGAGTGACTTTCTTTTCAGTAATTGATGACTCGCTATGTGTTTCAAAGATTGAGAAAGCGGATGTAAAGAAGTTTGACCACAGGGATGCCTTATTGTGCTTGCTGTCCCTAGATCCTTAATCTGAACAAGCAGACGATGAACCTTTATCTGTTGAACTTTTAGAAGAATATTTCGACGCAACAGCTGTCTCACAAAAACCCTTCATCAGCTAGTCATGAAGCATCATATAATGCTAAACTTGCTCACACAAGCAACTTGAGTTTTAAGCATCCATCCCAATCCAGCTGTAAAAGAAGCAACAAGTTCCAAAGAAAACCAAAATGAATAAATAAAGAAGCGTGTTTACAACAAGTTATGTGTAATAATATTATTCAAGAACTAAGGCGGAATTTTTCAATCCTCAAATTGAAGTATTCAATTGTAGGCGAGAATGTCAAAGAATCCATCCATATAGCCCAGGAAAAAGACATAGAGGAAGCAAGCAAGTATAATTAATTTGCAATTAATCATGCAATCTAGCAATTGATGAATCAAGATTAAGGAAACAACAAAGGATGAAATTGCCGACCAGTTAATCAATTTATCAACCTCAAATCAATACATAAGATTAAAAACATACATACTTGCATACTTGCATTTATGCATGCATACATACATACATACATACATACATACAGATGCATCGAATAAGATAACCCCAATTTCTGAACCCCCAAATCAACATATTCTATTTCAACGGCAAAAAAGGGACGCATTGAATAAGATAATCGAATTTCTAAACCCTAAATCAACATATTCTAATTCAAAGACAGAAAAAGAGACGCATTGAATAAGATAACCCCAAATCAATAGATTCTAATTCAACGACAGAAAAAGAGGTTGCCCAGAAAGAAAGAAAGAAGTAAACCATGTGTATGGTGATCGACATTAACAAAGAAACTGGCTGACCCAGACAAACAACAACCCACAGACAACCCACATACATGTTTGCTGGATCCAAGTACACATTCGTGAATTCTCCTTATAGATCCACTAGTTACAGCTTTCCTCAAAGCTGCAGTCCATCCATTGTTTCCAGAGTGACTTTCCTTCTTTTCAGTAATTGATGACTCACTAGTGTTTCAAAGATTGAGAAAACGGACGCAAAGAAGTTTGACCACAAGGATGCCTTATTGTGCTTGTTGTCCCTAAATCCTTAATCTGAACAAGCAGACGATGAACCTCTATCTGTTGAATATATTGAATTTTTAGAACAATATTTTGACGCGACAACCGTCTCACAAAAACACTTCATCTGCTAGTCATGAAGTATCATATAATGCTAAACTTGCTCACACAAGCAACTTAATTTTTGAGCATCCATCTCAATCCAGCAGTAAAAGAAGCAACAAGTTCCAAAGAAAACCAAAATGAATAAATAAAGAAGCGTGTTTACGGCAAGTTATGTGTAATAATATTATTCAAGAACTAAGGCAGAATTTTTCAATCCTCTAATTGAAGTATTCAATTGTAGGCGAGAATGTCAAAGAATCTATCCATATAGCCCAGGAAAAAGACATAGAGGAAGCAAGCAAGTATAATTAATTTGCAATTAATCATGCAAACCAACAATTGATCAATCAAGATTAAGGAAACAACAAAGGATGAAATTGACTACCAGTTAACCAATTTCTCAACCTCCAATCAATACGTAAGATTAAAAACATACATACTTGCATACTTGCATGACAAACATACAAACAAACAAACAAACATACATACATACATACATACATACATACATACATACATACATACATACATACATACATACATACACACATACATACATACATGCATACATACATGCATACAGACGCATCGAATTAGATAACTCTAATTTTTGAACCCCCAAATCAACATATTCTAATTCAAAGGCTAAAAAAAAAAATGCATCGAATAAGATAACCCAATTTCTAAACCCTAAATCAACAGATTCTAATTCAATGATAGAAAAAGAGGTTGCCCAGAAAGAAAGAAAGAAAGAAGTAAACATGGTGTATGGTGATCGGCGTTAACAAAGAAACTGGCTGACCTTGACAAATAACACCCCACAGACAACCCACGTGCATGTTTGTTGGATCCAAGTACACACTCGTGAATTCTCCTCATAGATCCTGTAGTTACAGCTTTCTTCACAACTGCAGTCTATCCATTGTTTCTAGAGTGACTTTCCTTCTTTTCAGTAATTAATGACTCACTAGTGTTTCAAAGATTGAGAAAGCGGATGCAAAGAAATTTGACCACAAGGATGCCTTATTGTGCTTGCTGTCCCTAAATCCTGAATCTGAACAAGCAGACGATGAACCTTTATTTGTTGAATCTATTGAATTTTTAGAAGAATATTTTGACGCAACAATTGTATCACAAGAACCCTTCATTAGCTAGTCATGAAGCATCATATAATGCTAAACTTTCTCACACAAGCAACTCGATTTTTAAGCATTCATCTCAATCCAGCGGTAAACGAACCAACAAGTTCCAAAGAAAACCAAAATGAATAAATAAAGAAAGCGTGTTTACGGCAAGTTATGTGTAATAATATTATTCAAGAACTAAGGCGGAATTTTTCAATCCTCAAATTGAAGTATTCAATTGCAGGCGAGAATGTCAAAGATTCCATCCATATAGCCCAGGAAAAAGACACAGAGGAAGCAAGCACGTATAATTAATTTGCAATTAATCATGCAAACCAGCAATTGATCAATCGAGATTAAGGAAACAACAAAGGATGAAATTGCCGACCAGTTAATCAATTTCTCAACCTCAAATCAATACGTAAGATTAAAAACATACATACTTGCATGTATGCATACATACTTGCATGTATGCATACATACATACATACATACATACTTACTTACACATTTACATACATACAGGCGCATCGAATTAGATAACTCTAATTTCTGAACCCCCAAATCAACATATTCTAATTCAAAGGCAGAAAAAAGACACATCGAATAAGATAACCCAATTTCTAAACCCTAAATCAACATATTCTAATTCAACGATAGAAAAAGAGGTTGCCCATAAAGAAAGAAAGAAATAAACCTGGTGTATGATGATCGGCGTTAACAAAGAAACTGGCTGACCCAGACAAACAATAGCCCATAGATAACCCACGTACATGTTTGTTGGATCTAAGTACACACTCGTGAATTCTCCTCATAGATCCACTAGTTACAGCTTTCTTCACAGCTGCAGTCTATCCATTGTTTCTAGAGTGACTTTCCTTCTTTTCAGTAATTGATGACTCACTAGTGTTTCAAAGATTGAGAAAGCGGATGCAAAGAAGTTTGACCACAGGGATGCCTTATTGTGCTTGTTGTTCCTAAATCCTGAATCTGAACAAGTAGACGATGAATCTCTATCTGTTGAATCTATTGAATTTTTAGAACAATATTTTGACGCAACAACTGTTTCACAAGAACCCTTCATCAACTAGTCATGAAGCATCATATAATGCTAAACTTTCTCACACAAGCAACTTGATTTTTAAGCATCCATCTCAATCCAGTGATAAAAGAAGCAACAAGTTCCAAAGAAAACCAAAATGAATAAATAAAGAAGTGTGTTTACGGCAAGTTATGTGTGATAATATTATTCAAGAACTAAGGCGGAATTTTTCAATCCTCAAATTGAAGTATTCAATTGCAGGTGAGAATGTCAAAGAATCCATCCATATAGCCCAGGAAAAAGACACAGAGGAAGCAAGCAAGTATAATTAAATTGTAATTAATCATGCAAACCAGCAATTGATCAATCGAGATTAAGGAAAAAACAAAGGATGAAATTGCCGACCAGTTAATCAATTTCTCAACCCCAAATCAATACATAAGATTAAAAGCATACATACTTGCAAACTGCATGCATGCATACTATGGATGCAAATTTCTTCCTCCTTGTTCTTGGACAAAATTGCACCTACAAAACAAATAACCCCTTAAGTGATGGCCAAGAGCCTCACATGCCCCTGATGAATGGGGGGGCTTTGGCCGAAGAACCTCTGATGCCAAAGTTAGAATTTTGAGAGAAAAGTGTTTGGAGAATTTTGAGAATTTAGCAAGAGAATTGGCCTTGAGTTTTGGAGAGAATGATAGGGCTTTTATAGAGGTGTGGTCGGCCTTTTTGGGTGAGGGTGGACCGGCCACTTGGCACTTTTTGTGGGCTAGGTTCTCTATTTGTGTTTAATTGGGAATAATTGAATAATTAACTAATTAATTAGCCAATTAATAGAATAATTGCCTAATTGACTAGCTAATTAATATAATAAAAAGGGAAGATTTAGGAGTTACCTTGTGGAGAGGATTTGATGAGGATGGATGAAATAGGTTTTGAATGGTTACCTATTTTGGGCACTTTTGACTTGATTGAAGGATGATTGCCCTCTGCTCGTGTGTAGGAATTCTGATATGCCTCAAGGATATTTTTGCCCTTTTTTATCCAAAAATCCACGTGTCGCTTTGTGATTATTTTTGGCTCCACAAATGCCCCAACACCTGCTGGGCTGCTCACAGGAAAAGGGCAGCAGGTGTAGAGACCTCCAGCTTTGATGCAGATTCTCTCTTTGACTTGGAATTAGATTATTCTAGGAAAGGGAAATAAATTGCCTTCATAGCCTATTTAAGCTTACCTTAAGTAGGGGATTAAATCAACTTCGGAGGGCAATTATTTATCCCTACAAGAAAGAGAGAAAGTTAGAGGATATTTGTTCCCCTTCCCCTAGCACTCTTCTTTGCTTGCCTGTGTAAAGAACCATCTTTCGTTGATTTCTTTGTCTTCTTCGCGCCACATCGATGTAAGAAAAACTTAATTCTCCTCATTTTCTTCTTGGGTGGTGCTGCCACGGGGTAGCTGTTAGGGTGGTGCGGCACGTCGGCTGACAGGGGCCAGGAGTCGGCTTCGCATGGGCCAAAGAGGTGGTGTGGCAGGGGCCATTGCTTGTGCTGCTCGACTTGATTGAAGCCAAGGATTGGCTCGGCATGGGCTAAGGAAGTGGCGTGGCATAGGCAACGATTTGGGCTGCCACGTTTGGGCTGCTTGCCAAAAATAAGGAAACTGCTTGAGTTTGATTTCTTAACTGTCGTAGATAGAGCAGTCAAGGATAGAGTTGCCAAGATCAGAGCTGCTGAAGGTGAAGTGTCGGATGAGTGAACTATTAAGTGTAAAAGTGGCTGCTGCCCTGTCACGCCCCGTATCTCTAACATACCCTGCCTCCGGGATATGGCAAATCATAACTCGAGAATCGATTCACATAGTAATTTTTTGTTTACCTTTTGGCTGTATCTAACCTCCTCGTTAGACTACCTACGTACCATCAATAAGGATCAAGTCATTCGTAGTTCACCATTCATTACATTTTGACACTTAGCACAGTACGTTAAAATAAAAAAAACATAGCATACCTCAATCCATTATTAGAACTTAACAAGCATGAAATTACTTGGTTCAGGGCTACATAACAAACCCACATTACATTCAAGGTTTCCATTCCATCCTTCATATGAATCACTTTGTTTTCAACATGATACCTTCATCCACAGCATGTAACATATCAAATAACCAACGAAGCACAATATTATTCTTAAGCCACATTGATCAACTAAAATAATCATAATAATAACAATTATATCCAATGTCAATCCACAATCCTGTCAATTAATCAATTCATAAATCAAAGATGCATGATCTTAGCATTTAACTACATTAATCAACCAATGCGATAACATATTATTTCACGAATTTAATTAAAGAACTCTATATAATTCCCTACTTGGATTATGAGTAATAAACATGGTAATTCTAATTTACATTCACAACATCTATTAGGGGTAATTCTCATTCACTCGAACCTAGGGTTCTCGACTAACCTTATGGAAATGAGCAAGAGCAAGGATTCCCGACCACTCAACGGAACTAAAATACCAACCTGCTTCTCGTAATCTACCCAGACCTGTCATATGTACAATCATGCCTACATCAAGGAGATGACACACTGGGCAAATCAGACACTCGGATAAGCTGTGAAGCTCGGGTGAGTAACAATAATACAAGTATGTGATATTCAATTAAACCAAACCATCGATCATAATCTATAAACATCAAGTATAGAATCATGCTTTATGGAATCATAATCAAGTCGCTGAAAACTCCGTATGAGTCACCCAGACATCCAATGGTTTTCTAATTCAAACCACCAAGATTCACAAAAACCCTCGTTCATATGAACATTAAAAACTAGGGCTAGAGGGACGCAGTTCGGCTGAAGCCTACATAAGTAACCAAATAGGAAGTGTCCCCCTATTGCGAATTAACCAAGCAGAACCACCCCTGCAGTAACCAAGTAGGCAGTGACCCCCTATCGCGGATTAACCAAGCAGAGTCACTCCTACGCATTTGTTAGGCAGTGATCACCTATCGCGGATTAACCAAGCATGATCATCCCTAAGTATGTGTGTATGGCCATACCAAAGATATAAGGATCACTTAGCTGATTAATCAAGCACGATCCATAGAAAATATGGTCCCCTATCGCGGATTAACCAAGCAGGACCAAGATAACCAAGTAGGTAGCGATCCCCTATCGCGGATTAACTAAGCAAAGTCACACCTACGGAACTGTTAGGCAGTGATCACCTATCGCGGATTAACCAAGCATGATCATTCGTAAGTATGTATGGCCATAAGGATCGCCTATCGCGGATTAACCAAGCACGATCCATAAATAATATGGTCCTTTATCGCGGATTAACCAAGCAGGGTCATGATCTCCTACTAGCCCTCAATTTAACAAATATTTCAATATGCAACTCAAATCACTTTTTTCACCAATATTACCAATCCATGACTCAATTCACATTTAATAAAAATAGGTTGATGGCCAATCATAAAAGAATCACATTTTAACAGAAAACACATTTATAAAATCAAGTCATATCCACAAAGGATATTAATATAAAGAATTGGGTAATCACCTTATCACATATATTAAAGTCACTCACCGAGATAAGCCCGCATAGCCTCACTATGCCTCTATTAATACTAATTTTAGTTTTATAAACGATTTGAGACATGTTGACCAAAAATCAACTATCGATCAAAGATGGGGCCCACAACCTACGAAACTCCCTAATGTCCACATTATGCCTCTAGACTAACTTATTAAAATCTCATGACGGTCGGATCTCCGCCAATTACTAGAATTAGGTGGCGGTCAACAATTTGTTTTACTAACTTAGAATTCCAATTCGGGAAGATCCGTAAGTCAGATTCCTGATCCGTCAATTCCACCTATTCTCAAGTATTACGTTCTATAATGCATTAAATTTTGGTGACAACCCAACAGTCGAATAGTCGATTGGTATTTTGATCAAGTAATGTATCATAATAAAACTAGATTCAAATAATCAATCACATCATACGGATATCAAATATGAACTCAGGGCATCTAATAGGACTTATAAAGACATCGTCGGTCCGTTGGCCAAGAGCCGCCGCACGTGCCGCTGCGCATGCTGCCGCCAGTGGCGGTCGGCCAGCCCGACTCGCCGGAAAAATTCAAGTATTCTAAAAAATTACCAAAATTTACAAAAATGAAGATCTCAATTAGTAGAGCAAGTTTTATACCTATGGCCAAGTCCAATTTGACCGGGAAAAGCTCTAATTTTCCTCAAACCCGCCAGAACCCTAGAAATGGGTAGCTTCGATCCTTCACCTCTGGTGCTCCGCTGCCCCTATAGAAGTGTTTTGGTGGTGGTAATTGAAGGAATCGTTTCAAAATTGGAAGATTTCGGCCAATTCTTCCTGCGGCACCCACGGTGGGTTTTCCACCAAACTTCAACTAAATTTCTTCTAAATTTGGGTGGAAATGGTAGAGGGGAGGTTGGGTACGTGCTTCCAAGTGATGGGTGGCGGTGATTCACCGAGAAACGCCGCGAATGGCGTAAGTTTGCTTGTCGTCGGGTCTGGTCGAGAAGAACACCCGTTCTTTCCTTTTATTCTTTTCATTCCCTCATTTCCCTCATTGCTCTCTCCTCCCATTGGGCTACCTTCCCTCATTTTCTCTCTTTCCCCCTCCCTCTCCTCCGTCCATCTCACTTCCTCCTTCAATCTCAGCCACACACGTGGCACATATCAACTCTCCAACAAATCTGGAACCTTCCAGATTAATAATTAAATTACCAAAATGTCCTTAACTTTAAGTGTCAATAACTTCTTCGTTATAGCTCCGTTTCATGAACGGTTTGTGCTTATGCGTTTGTAAGATTGAGATCTATTCGAAAATATAAATTATGACCTCGAACGGTCTACAAATTTTAAATAATTAATTTCCAAACTTCACTTTTCGTAATAAATTAAAATAAATTCTCGAAAAATACTATAAAATCTCAATAATACAAATACGTAAATTATAACAGTGAAATCTAAGAACGAGATTTCACATGCCCCCTGACCATTTGTTGCCTAGTTGATCTTCAAGCATTCGATGTTTTAAGCTATGTGGCCTTCTCGAACTGGAGAGCTTACCCAGATGGGTGTCGGGGAATTAGTTTACCCTATCGCACTGGAGAGCAATTAGTTTATCCTCTCGCACTGGAGAGCAAACCCATATGGGTGTCGGGGAATTGATATACATTCTCGCATTGGAGAGCAATTAGTTTATCCTCTCGCATTGGAGAGCATACCCAAATGGGTGTCGGGGAATTGGTTTACCCTATCGCACTGGAGAGCAATTAGTTTATCATCTCGCACTGGAGAACATACTCACATGGGTGTCTAAGAATTGGTTTACCTTCTCGCACTGGAGAGCAATTAGTTTATCCTCTCGCATTGGAGAGCAGACTCATATGGGTGTCGGGGAATTGGTTTACCCTCTCGCATTAGAGAACAATTAGTTTACCATCTCGCACTGGTGAGCATGAAAGTCGTTGTCATGAGTGCAGCTGAAGAAAGCTGGACTGCTGGACAACTGAAATAATCCTCAGCCTGCAAGGTCTTGTTTGGCTATCTGCTTAGGACTTCGAACTGCTTATGGAACCCGCGTAAGGGTGTAAGCGCAGTGAGCTGCTCCCAGAATTATTATGCCATCATTAGGTGTTTCGTCAGGTGCCATTTTGAAGCTTGGTTAGCGCAAGCCAAAAGGCAAGATCGGTATGGCTGTGAACCATGGTGCAAGATTGGCATAGTTATGAGCTATGGTGATAAATCAATGGCTGCCGGGAGCCATGAAGCAGGTAGGTACGATTGTGAAAGTAGAGCTTGGGCCAGGTTGTGCGCAGTAGGAGGAATTGGACCACTAAGTCCATGATGCTCAACTACTAATGATGTGCTCCTTCAGTATTGAATCATCTAGAGTGTTGAGTACAAGGCTTGCCCCCAGTTCTTGGTAGTTGGGCTAGTATGTCCTTCTGGTACTCGTCTGCCCTTGGCGCGCCATTAGGCTGAGCTGCTACATTTGTTGGAACATAAGTAATCTTTAGATCCGGCAATCTATGTGGGGTAATCCCGTCTGCTCGATCTTGTCATTGAAAGATAACTCGCTTATGTTAGTCATGTCTCATCAGAACGCCTTGTCAATACTTCGTTGAGCAGGAAATTGCATAATCGCTCGGTCATGAACCTTTCTACTTTTTCCTGAATTTGCCTTTGTTGGGGTGGCAGAACTCTCAGCTGCCCCCGGTCATGACCTGTTGGTCTATGGTGCTCTTCCATGTGTTCGGCTCATCTATGTCGCGGCTGCAATGCATGTGGTATATTCCTAGCAGGCGAGCGGGTAACTCGCAGGCTGCTGATTGAACTTGAGCCGGATTGAGTGACTGTTTCTCTCCGTCCGCTATGCTGCTTACTCCGATGTGAGGTGGAGGATACTCCTTGCGAGCCTTACCGCAAATGAACACTTTACCTAGAAGGTTGTTCATGTTGATTCTCAAAGTGTGGCCTTAACCGTGAGTGTATACTTGTCCACGAGAGACGGTTGCTCGGCAGTAGCAGGCTGGGCCATAAGAGTGGGCTGCTCGGCATATGATGCACGGGGGTGTGAGGCTTGGGCTCGGCTTGGCAACGCATTGGGCTCGCGTTGGGCGTGGAATGACATAGCTTGGGTCATGGCCTTAATGCCGTGAGTCTCCTTGGATGACACGGCTTAGGCTGTGGTGGTGACACCATGGACCTCGCCCCGGGTGGCTACCCACCATGTAGCCACCCACGGCGGTTCCCGTGATGGTGGTGCCGCTCCACCTATTGTCACATTTAGCCTCGTGGATAGCCGTGGTCCCATCTCTTGAATGTTGAATTTTTCATTTGTTGAATTTTCTAAATTTCTAACCATTGTACTTCTCTTTTACGTTTTATCAAAGAATTTTTGTAAATAAAAAATTCTAATGATAAGAACGTACGAAAAATCTACAAATGGACAAGAAAATAGAAAACCTTGGATGCGAGAGTCTTCTACGATTGTACGGGGGTGGGCAGGAGCAGGCCGGGCCACGAGAGTGGGTTGCTCGGCATATGATGCATGGGGGTGCGAGGCTTGGGCTCGACTTGGCAACGCATTGGGCTCGCTTTGGGCGTGGAATGACATAGCTTGGGTCATGACCTTAATGTCGTGAGTTGCCTTGGATGACATGGCTTAGGCTGTGGTGGTGACACCATGGACCTCACCGCGGGTGGCTACCCACCATGAACCTCGCCACGGTAGCCACCGCGGTGGTTCCCGTGGTGGTGGTGCCGCTCCACCTATTGTCACATTTAGCCTCGTGGATCACCGTGGTCCCATCTCTTGAATGTTGAATTTCTCATTTGTTGAATTTTCTAAATTTCTAACCATTGTACTTCTCTTTTACGTTTTATCAAAGAATTTTTGTAAATAAAAAATTCTAATAATAAGAACGTACGAAAAATCTACAAGTGGACAATAAAATAGAAAACCTTGGATGCGAGAGTCTTCTACGAGTGTAGGACTCAACTTTCAATGAAAGCACCACTTTGTGGATGCAAATTTCTTCCTCCTTGTTCTTGGATAAAATTGCACCTACAAACAAATAACACGTTAGGTCAAGGCCAAGAGCATCACGTGCCCATGATGAATGGGGGGTTGGCCGAAGAACCTCCGATGCCAAAGTTAGAATTTTGAGAAAAAAGTGTTTGGAGAATATTGAGAATTTAGCACGAGAATTGGCCTTGAGTTTTGGAGATAATGATAAGGCTTTTATAGGGGTGTGGCCGGCCTCCTTGGGTGAGAGAGGAGCGGCCACTTGGCTCTTTTTGTGGGCTAGGTTCTTTATTTATGTTTAATTGGGAATAATTGAATAATTAACTAATTAATTAGCCAATTAATAGAATAATTGCCTAATTGACTAGCTAATTAATATAATAAAAAGGGAAGATTTAGGAGTTACATTGTGGAGATGATTTGATGAGGATTGATGAAATAGATTTTGAATGGTTACCTATTTTGGGCACTTTTGACTTGGGTTGAGGATTGATTGCCGCTGCTCGCGTGTAGGAATCCCGATATGCCTCAAGGGTATTTTTGCCCTTTTCTATCCAAAAATCCACGTGTCACCTTGTGATTATTTTTGGCTCCACACACACACACACATACATACATACATACATACATACATACATACATACACACATGCATGCATACATGCATACACATACATGCATACATATACATGCATACATGCATACACATACATGCATACACACACACACACATACATACATACATACATACACACATACACACACATACATACACACACACATACATACATACATACATACACACATACATACATACATACATACAAACGCATCGAATAAGATAACCCCAATTTCTTAACCCCCAAATCAACAGATTCTAATTGAATGGCAGAAAAAAAAGACGCATTGAATAAGATAACCCAATTTCGGAACCCTAAATCAATAGATTCTAATTCAACGATAGAAAAAGAAACGCATTGAATAAGATAACCCCAATTTCTGAACTACATGCATCCAAACATACATACATGTATCCATACATGCATGCATCCATACATACATGTACATGCATATGCATACATACATGCATGCATGTATGCATGCATACACGCATACATGGATACATGTTGCATACTTGCATGCATGCATACATGCATACATACATACATACATGGATGTACATGCATGCATGGATGTACATGCATACATGCATCACATACATGCATGCATGCATACATACATACATAGATGTACATGCATGCATGCATACATACATGGATGTACATGCGTGCATACATAATACATACATGCATGCATGCATACATACAAACGGCCTTATTTAAGATAGGAGAATGAGGTTCAAGCAAGAAACTCCGGGTTTTGCCTAAGGCGACTAGCAGACTCTGGTTTCAGTGCACGTGTGGAAGGTAACTTTGTTTAGCCATCAAGCATAGGAAATGAATCCCCCCAGGGAACTTACTATTAATGCTAATCCATTAGTTCTAGCTCGAAGTTTACCCTTAGTAGTCTCGAAGTTAGCTACTTGGCATGAGTAGCTTGGCTTGCTCATGCGGAAATAAAGTAACCATGGAATTCATATACTAATCTTTTAATCTAGTTAGAGAATTTTGTTTGTTTATTTAAAAGTAGTGTTCGCGCCTACAGTCCAACAAAGAGGCGAAGCGGCCCAAAGCGGCAAAGAATGAATAGAATTTGCTACAAAAGCTAGCTAACGGGGGTATTCCTGCATATGAGAACATAGTAATGGAGAAGGTAATAGCCGAAATAGGATTTGGTTTGGCTAGAGCGCCCAAATCCGCTATATATTTGACAGGGGTTTGCCGTAATGCTAAAACTATGGCGAATGCATCTATCATCATTAATGCATAAATAAATATACCAATTAGTAGTGATTGAATTCCTTCTATGGTTCCACATGCATACATGGATGTACATGCATGCATACATACATACACGGATGTGCATGCATACATACATACATACATACATGCATGCATACATACACGGATATGCATGCATACATACATACATACATACATACATACATGCATGCATGCATGCATGCATACATACATACATGGATGTACATGCATACATACATGCATGCATACATGCATACATCCATCCATACATCCATCCATACATCCATCCATACATACATACATACATCCATCCATCCATACATCCATCTGTACATACATCCATACATCCATCCATCCATCCATCCATACATACATCCATACATTCATCCATCCATACATACATACATACATCCATGCATGCATGCATGCATGCATCCATCCATCCATCCATCCATACATACATACATACATACATACATACATACATACATGCATCCATCCATACATACATCCATCCATCCATCCATCCATACATACATACATACATACATACATCCATGCATGCATACATACATCCATCCATACATACATCCATACATACATACATCCATCCATCCATACATGCATATATACATCCATCCATACATGCATACATACATCCATCTAAGCATCTGCATGAATCGAGCAGCGTTTAGCGACTTCTTTATTTTTATCTAAGCCTTGGGTGCATCTTGACCAACCAATTTCAAACAAGAGGGCTAGGCTTGGCCCACTATTTCGTTGAAATGTTCTATGCATCTGCCATTTCTCAAGGTATTTCTTTAGACAATGACTCTGTTTTTTTCCTCTTTTCAAATAGTAAATATTTCTCGAAACATGGAGTATGACTCAAACCTATGTTTAAATTAAGTTTTCTTTTTCAAATCTTGCTATAGCTACACGAGCCCTTCCGGGTGCCATAAATTACCTACGGATAGGAAGAATCTTAGAACACAATGAGAAGTAGCTTACCAACTTCTAAGAGAAACCGAATAAGGGATTGATTTACTTAAGATAAGATCAATATATAGATTATATTCAATTGGGCCTCGTATAGGCTCTTCGGAAAGGATGCCACCAGCCCTGGAACTCTTATGGGCTTTAGAGTAGATGTAGCCTCAATTCCTCTCTCACTTACGATGCACAAAGAACTCATGCACCTTACTTCATGAATGGGTAGTTCAAGAGGAAATGAAAGTGATTCGCTTATGAATCTCGTATTGAAGAATTATACTATGATTGCTTGTTGTTCCCTTGAAGCTAAGATCATTTGCTTGGTGAATGAAGCAGGTCAACCTCTTTTTGGCTTCGGCCCCTAAAAACTTTTTATCGCTGGTCGAGCTTTCTACAAACTTGAAGAATTGGCTTTGGTTGTACCTTATTTACCCTAGTGCGCAAAGAATCCTCTTACAATAGTGCAGTTTAGACCCATTAGTTGCACCCTTTAACAAATATATACCAAGCCAGTGGTGAATCGTCTGAGGCCTTTGATGAAGAAGTTAATTAGCTTCCGCTAGGTAGGCATATACGTGAGAATATTCTAATTGCTCAAGAGATTTTTTGATACCAAAAGGTCTATCCAAGATGCATCTCCCTAATTGCATCTCTACATAAGGGGCTGGTTGAGCCTTTATTCAACTCATCAATTTCATTGGCTAATGTAGCGTTGCTTTAACCTAATACTCATTTAGGATGTTCACCGCCCATCTCTTCCCTCTTTTGGTTGGGGAGAACGCTCCTCCCTCTTCTTTTTCTAGTTGGTCCCATGAATTCATTCGCTTTCAGTGAATAAGATTGATTCTTACGATCAGAGATTCCACCAGGGATGATAACACAACTTTTAAACCAAATGATGTAGTGGTTGATGATTGGATTATTAAAGTGTTGATTAACGTGCTTATTTCTTATTGGTGACATATCAGTTGATTTGCAAATTTAGTTTTCATAGCATTATTCTTTTATAAACAGATAAATTTGTACTTAGAAAATTGGGTGGGAAGATAAAGACATTATGATGAGAGAGGAAATTATAGCTCAAAAAGTGCAACTATGATCATTTTCTTCAACTTCGTCAAAATTTCAGTCAAAATGAGTAATGTTAAAAGAATCTTTGCTACAATCGGGTTGAAGTTGAGGGATCATTTCTCTCATTTGGTTAAAGCTGAGAGAGTATTTCTACAATTTTTTCATTTAGTTTTTCATATTTGCCTCTTGATTCAGCCTCACATGTATGACACGTGACTCATTTGACAAAAGTTTTAATGGAGTTAACGAAAATGACCATAGCTACACGTTTTGATTAGTTGAAGGATTAATGATTATGAATTTTTAATTTAAAGAATGATTGCTTGAATTGGGTTGAAGTTAAGAAAGTGTAGAAAAGTCAACAGCGAGAACCAATGAGTTTTCACGGGATACATATCCGTCAAATTATTGTGTGCAGTGCTTCGATTAGTGGTTTGGGATGGCATCAAAATCAAATCCAAAAGTAGAGAATATGAAGGGTTTTTACAGGCAAAGGAAAAGCAGTAGCATCGGTGGTACGTCTAAGAAGAAAAAATCCCAATCGGCTGCTCACCCAAAAGCTACTGCTGCCTTTTTCGGCTCAGGTGTAATTTCACACGGCTCTCCGGACCTCAAAGGTCCGTCTCTCCTCTTGCTTTCAATTTTTTCATTGATTATATTCTTCTTGTGTGAATATTTGTTATGGTTTTCACTACCCATTTCCTTGTTCATGTATTGTATCCACTCCGTTGCCAAATTCCTTGTAATCTTTCGTTGTTGGGCGTCCCAACCATTTTTGCAATAAAAATTTTTAGTGGACTTGGATTATCATTAAAATTTATAGATCCAAAAAGTATACTTGGTTTGATTTGCATGTTATTCTGTGTTTACATTAGTATTGAAACCCCTAATTTCCATTGTAACGAGATCTTTGTAGTTGCATGAAATTCCAGTACTTTTTGTCCTCAGATGCAAACTCGCATCAACTGGTGTTGTGGTTGTTCATGTTGAAGTTGTAAATGGATTTGAAGAAAATTAGATGAATTGGTGATTGGAAGGGATAACTTTCCTTAATGACTAGGTTCTATTACTTCTTTTTCAACTGCATTTATTTCTAGGCACCAAATATGGGCGTAACATATATTTTTTTTTCCCTAGATATTGGGTAGATTTAAGGAATTTAAACATCCAAAATAGAGCAAAGAATGTGTAAAACTTGAGAGTTTGGACTTGTTTCCATTATTTACCTCAAGGGGGCACCGATAGGCACTAGTAGATAATGAATCTTACATAGCTAAAAAATTTAAGGGGAGCTGGACTAAGATCGATATCTAAAGGCATCTTAAATTTTTGTATTAGGATCCAACTGCCCCTGACTTTTAACCCTTGGAGTTTTGAAACTTCAAAGTAGCCTCAGATATTGGAGTCCCCATTGTTTCTTATAGGAACATAGAAGGTCAAGTTTCAATTTATTGTTTGGAACTAATACATACCCTAAACCCTAATTTATCATTGTTTTACAATAGTCTGTTTTTCTATGTATTCTTAAATTTCTCTACTGTGGAATCAAGGGTTAAGGAAACCAATAATGTACACATGTCCAAATATTATTGGTGTAAAATTTTTGGTACGGGGACCCTCGGTACAGAAGATTTGAGGTTATATTTTTTTTTGAAACCAGTTTAATTTTTTTAATTTTTATTTGAAAGAAAAACAGTATAGAAAAGTCAGGAGTGAGAACCAATAAGTTTTCATGGGATGCATATCCATCAAATTATTGTGTGCAGTACTTCGATTAGTGGTGGTGGTACTAGTATACTGTGTGCTGCTGATACAACAGGCCAATTCTCACACCGAGTCTGGGGAATGGAGGTGCGAGTTGGAATCTGAGATCCGGGTCCAGGCCGAGTTCGGACTGGGCCTTATCACTCTGGATGGCCATGCCGACGACTGGAAGGATATCGATGGGTTTGAGTTCTCCCTTCTCCCTGCTCTTGACCCAGATGCTGAAAACGAGTACAAAGGTGGAAAGATGACTGTTAAGGTACTCGTATTGTTACTGTGATTTTAAAAATCTTAAAACAATCCTAAATAATCTTGGTTGATTTTGTTTTTGTGTGTCTATATATAATGTATTCGAGTTTTGTTTTTCTTATATTTTGATGCACAATTAGAAATGGGTTTATTGCAGGCTTTGCATGATGGCCGTGATGCCTTCTTCATGGTTCAAGTTGATGGGGACTACGCTTACTCTAAGGGGTAAGTTGTATCTAGTGTATGAATATTTCATATCTTTGCGGTCAAATTTTAGGGTTAAGTACGAATAACTACCCAAACTTTTAGGGCGATTCGTCAAATTTTTAAAACATTCCAAATAACTACTCAACATTTTAACTTTTTGAAAGTTATACATATGTTAGGTCACCGATGTTAAGTCAAAAACTTACTAACATTAAGCTATGACGTTACTAGAATTCAATGTTGAGGTGGATATGTACTAAAGTAGGTTTTCACCAATCGCCATCTTTTGTGCTATAATCCCCAAATCGACCCCTTTTAGCCAAGTTAAACCGTAAATTTGCTTTATCTAAATTGCGTTTATTTGGAGATTCAAAGCACCGTAGACGACTTGAGAGTTCAAACACGCTTCATATTTGACCACGTCATCGCTTAACGGCAGTGAACCTAACAGATGTCCATTTTCAAAACTTTAGGTAGTTATTTGGAATGTTTTAAAAGGTTAGGACCAATATGGAATCACCCCAAAAGGTTGCGTAGTTATCCAGACTTATTTTTACTAAGTTTCAGTTTTATTTGAACTTTGATTTGGTTATAATTTTTTAATTTAATAAAACTTACTCAATCCAATTTTCATTTTAAAATTGGATGTGTAAACCTTTTTATTATTCAGTATTGGTGGCAAGAGTTGCGATTTCTTCTACTTTTTTTGTTTTGTTTTACAATTACTGTCGTTTTTACCCTCATATATTCTTTGAAGATTATGTTAGTCGTCATTGTCCTGTAAGTTTCTACTTTTGATGACGTGTTGGTTGAATTGATTATGTCTAAGTGCATGTTTTCTTGGATTGCATTACCAGTTAATTATTTCATGCCTTTTTTTCTTAGCAAGACACTTGTTGAGATTTGTTTTTCTTCTTTGATTTAGGGACAACAATAAATGCCCATCTGTTGCCCTCATGTTTCAAATTGGCAGAGATGCAACTTATCATAGCGTAAGTTACTCCACTGGCCTGTTGAACCAACAATGGAATATGGATATACTTTTATTTTTCTATCAACTTATACAATACTGGCCCTTTCTACTCCGTCGGGAATTCAAGCTAAATGGATTTTTGTGTTGCTAGATGGGTGGCTGCAAGGAAGGAGTTGACTCTTGCACAAACAAGACCTGCAAAGGCCATGAAGTTGACATTATGCACTTCTCAATTGGAAATGCTATTCCCGGACGGCTCTATGGTGGAAACCCTATAGACAACAGCAATGGAAATGGCGGTGACAGGTGCGTTCTAGTACAACTCATTCTCTTGAATTTATTGCAATGATCCACTTGTTTGGGAAAATGGATTCTGTTTTATCATTTCTGAACTCCATTTTATTGTATTTTTTTTTTTATCTTTGTTTCAACAGGTTTGGTCATTTGGTTGATCTTTATGCATGGAATCCGCATTGCAGATACCTAGATGGAATTGGTTCTTCAGGTATTTTTGGGAGTTATTTATCCTACTACTACTTTAATCTATTTTTCTTAATGGACATGAGAACCTACATATATGATAGAAAAAAGGGACTAGGGAAAGTTGCTACAAGAGTTAGGAAGTCATTAAGGCGCATTAAGTTTTTGAAATGATATTTCAATGTCAAAGATGATAATCTCGCAAGTTTGGTTTATTTTAAAAAGTGATCTCATTCATTATCTTGAGTATCTCTGGCCTAGCTAGCAGCAGTTAACTATTATCTTCTGAACCCCTCCTCACCCCCCACGTGCAGAAAGCTGCTTTACTTTAACTTTGTGTTTTTTCTCTTGTAATAAGTTTCAGTGATCGAATCATTTAATTTATCTTTTCCCATTGTCAGCAAATGATTCTAGCGCACAAAATGATTGGAAAGGTGCTTGGTGGCACAGTAGCTTGAATGTTCACTCAGGTAAATTGGTATATCATCTAAATATTATATAAAGATGGATGTAACTGTATATGTTGCACTTTGAGAAGAGAAATGTATAACTTTGTGTTAATGGTCCACCGCTGGAAAGGTCCATGAATGTGGCATGAGCTTGAATTACCTTCTCAACCCTCCTTAAACCCCAAAGATATGTTTTTTCCCCTCAATGTTTTGTTTTTTGGTTTGTTTGCTGTTACAGGTTTTGTGGAGGAAGATAGCCCGTATTCATCAGATGCTCAAAAGGGCACATTTTATTTTGAATTCTCAAGGCCTCTGAGAACTATGGATCGTCTCCAACAGGTTCACCTGAATCTTTTAAATTTCTAGCGACCTGGAATTTAGTTCTTTTCCCTATTAAATTTAGCTACACCAATGTATTAAAAGCGTAAGGCGTGAGGCGTGAGGCGAAGCCTTATGGAATTAATTTTTTATATATATATATGTTTTATATATTATACATATAATTGTATAAAAAATAATACTATGTAAAATAAACATCCATTCTCAATTTTTCATTCAAATCCATAGTCATTCAAAAGATAGTATCATCTAAATTCATCATTCAAAAGGTAATACAAACAAAGAAAACAATCATTCATCCAAATCTTCTTCATATAAATCAAAATACAAACAAAAATACAATCTTTCCTAACTGCATGCTATTAAAGAAACAAAGTAAGAAAAAAACCAAGAAACACAGCCCAAACAAAAAAACCCAGCCCAAACTAAAAAACCCAGCCCAAATAAAAAAACCCAGCCCTACCCTAAACCCTAAAGCCCTACCCTTAAATCCCCAATTGAACCCTAAACCCTAAACCCTAACCTTAAAAAAACCCAGAACATAACAGAACAGAACAGAACAGAAATTGGGGAGATTTCTGGGCAGCTGAAGGTGCAGTGGCGATCACGGCGTGGCAACTGGGAGAGGACGATCGCCTGGGGTGTGTGACAGCGGCAGAGCGGCTGTGTTTCTGGGCTTCTGGCGCGCGGGAGAAGAAGGTGAAGAAACAGAGGATCGAAGCCTTCGAAGGTATGGGGGAATCTGTATCTAAGTCTAAAAACCCTTACCCAATTCGAAGGTATGGGGGAATTTGTATCTAAGTCTAAAAACCCTTACCCAATTCAAAAAAAAAAAAAAAAGGGCAGAAAGGCGCTGGATGCCGCGCCTTGAGGCGCGCCTCCGCATCCTCAGCGTCTCCAGCGAAGCATTTCGCCTACTCCAGCAAAACAGAGGCGTTTGCCTCACCGCCCAGCCTCAAGGGCGCCCTAGGCGCGCCCCGAGGCGAGTTCTTTAAAACATGGGTAGCATGTATTGTGAAAGTTGCTCATTGTTGAACAAAGAGGATTATGGACAAACACTACTTAGCATTCTTGCTAGTTGAAAATTCATTTATACCCCAGGACAAGATTGTTGCAATCATGTAATGATCCTTCCCTTTGCTTTGGTTTTTTGTTCTCCTTTGTTATTTTACTTACAAATTTTTTTTGGCAATTTGAGCTATAACTATCACTTAGAATATTTACATGCTGTCAAAACATACTGTACAAAAAGGTCTTTTTCGATTGATTACTGACAATACTGTTGATCCCCCTTTAAAACTTCAATTTGAAATTTGTTTGCATCCATCTTATGTAACTTGAGGTTAGACATATTACATAGTTGAAATAATGTTATTATTGGTCTACATCTATATACATATTTATATTTATAGATTCCATAGGCAATTTCGAAGTGTAATAGGTCTCTGTTAAACGAGTTTTTTTTTGTTTTTGTTTTGTTTGGTTCGCTCTTGCAGGACGTTCAATTCACAATTGGAGGATCAAGTAAGATGTCAGTTGCATTCTGGTATCCAGTAGATAAAAAACCGTGGCATGGCTCTGGACACTATTCTATTAGCTGTGACTGGGTTCCCTTAGATATCTCTTCAAGAAGTTCTCTGCTGACCACAGCAAGACCAAGTAGCTCGGTTAATGCTGCCAGTGTTTTTGCCCTTCTCTTATCAGTAATCTCGTTGTGTGCTTCTGTCTTTATTGGGTATTGGGTCGTGAAACCCAAAACTTTTCAGCCCACTCCCATGGAAGAAGATCTTTAAACAGCATTCTAGGTGTGGGATTCTTCTCAACTACATGTCATTTTGGATTATTTTTTAATTCAAAACTGAGCGGCGTTCTAGAATTCATACAGTCGATTCTACTTAGTGAGTAAGATTACGTTGTTGTTGTAGTCATTTGTCAGCTTACTAACCTTGCTACTGGATTTTCTTCATTGGTCAATTCCTTGCTATTGGGACTGTGTCCGCTTTGCTCATTGTGTGGTTCAGTGTTTATAATATATGTTCCATTTTTTTTTTTGGGGAGAGCACAGAAATTCGGATATCACCTATTTGTGCCTCAATATTTTGAGCGAGTGTGGTAACAAAAAGTACAGGCTCTTGAAGGGGCGACACGCGGACTAAAGCAACCCAATTTAACGAAACTGTCCTTGTAATGCAGAAAATCTTAGTTGTGACAGGAATACGGATGATACACCACGTGTTTGTATGTAAGTGGTGGAAAATTTAAAATTTTAAGTTATTAACCTTTTAAAGCATATATCACATTATTTATATATAAACACGTGATGTACCACTTCGTATGACGGTCACACTGAAAAATCTTCCCTTGTAATGATGAACGAGACACCACTTCAAGAATCTCTCGAGACACCTTTGTTGGGCTTAGGCCTGGCAAACGGGTCGTGTTTGTCGTGTTCGTGTCGTTTTCGTGTAACACCTGTTATCTTAACGGGTCGTGTCGTGTCACACCTGTTATCTTAACAGATCGGGTCACTTTACCCAACGGGTAAAGTGATCTGGGTAAAATGACCCGACCCGTTATGACCTGTTAAGAATTTTTTTTTTCTTTCTTAAATTTGTACATACCACCAAGGAGCAAAATATCGATATTATCGGCGAAATATCGTTTTTTACAGATAGCGATTTTTTTACACCTATCCAATCATTTATCGTCAAAATATCGCGATATTATCGATAATATCGCGATATTATCGATATTACTGATAATATCGCGATATTACCGATAATATCGTCGAACTCCGGCCGAGGCTCCGTCGTCGGAAGGGAAGGGAGGGCTCTGGGAAGAAGAGCTGCGGGGAAGACATTGGGGAGGCTCTGGGAAGAACGGGGGGTCACGGAGAAGAGGAAGAAAAAGGGGGGGGGGGTTACGGAGAAGAGGAAGAAAGGTGGCGGGGTGGGGAGGTTCTGGGAAGAACGATCGCCGGTCACGGCGCGGGGGGGGGGGGGTCACGAAGAAGAGGAAGAAAGGTGGAGGGGGGGGGGCGGAACGAAGGTGGGTGGGGTGGGGCGGGGGTTACGGAGAAGAGGAAGAAAGGGGGGCAGTACGAAGACGAGGAAGAAGAGTTGGGGCTTTGCGGGTTGGGGTCACGGAGAAGAGGAAGAAGAGTTGTGGAGGGCTTTGGGAAGGAGGAAAGCAGGAAGGGGGGGACTTTGGGAAGGAGGAAATGCCAGAGAGGAAATGACAGAAAGCAGGAATTGGGGGGGGGGGGGGGGGGCGCTTTGGGAAGGAGGAAATGACAGAAAGCAGACTGGGAAAGTTCCTTGTTTTCGATATCGATGGAAATATCGGTAGTCCAATTACATGCAAAATTATTTTGGGGATATATTATTTGATGATTACTCTTCACAATACACTTACTCTACACATAGAGATGATGAAGATAGTGAAAATTTTGAGCCTCATAGGAACTCTATGTGGTACTAAGTCACTCATGTATGTTACCATGCAATTGTAAAATATTATACTAATTCATTATATATAAATGATTATGGTAACTTCTTTCATTAATTACTACATATTTTCTACACTCACAATGTTTGCCAGCTCGCTATATAATCAACTTGATAATGTTAAATCCATCATGCAATGCATTTCCTTCCAATTTTTTGTGATAAACTAATAGATAATTGACTAAATAAACATCCTGCAAAGTTTCAATAAAAATTTCCAAGTTTTTCTTACAATTTCCGTGGTTTCCATATAATTTTTATCGATATCGATATTATCTCGATATTTCCGTGTTTTCGGACTACCGATATTTCCGATATTACCGATATTTAATACCTTGCATACCACACATTGCCATATGAATATTACTTCAAACACATTTGTCGTTTAAGTACTACATCTACACTCGAAAATAAAAGCCTAATAAAAAAAAAACATTCATACACTATTAGTCTATTACAAAATATTAAATGTGCAAAGATATGCAAAATGAAAGAGTTTTTGTTTTCAAGGTTGTGAAGTCTTTTATTAAGTATAACATAAGATTTTGTGGTATTCACTAGTGTAAATATTTTAAATTGAAGATTGAGTTCATTCATTGTATTTATATAGGGTCAAGGAAGGTACCTGTAAAAAATCATCAAAATCGGAGCTAAAATAACCGTTAAATCGTGATTTTTCGTTGATAACCGTCAAAATTTTTTGTCCCGTTACTTGATCTTTGAATGCAATCTCGAAGCATATACAAATAAGTTTGACGATTGGATCGTTGAAATTAGTTTCGTAGAATGCGTATCCCATCAAAACAATAGATTCACTAACACTTGGAGTTTATTTATACTTTCATTAAGTATAACTTAAGATTTTGTGGTATCCACTTGTGTAAATATTTTAAATTGAAGATCGAATTCATATAGGATCACGGAGTGTAGCTATAAAAAATCATCAAAATCGAAGTTAAAATAACCATTAAATCGTGATTTTTCGTTTATAACTGTCGAAAAGTTTTGTCCCGTTATTTGATCTCTGAATGTTTATTTTTTGCGATTTTTGGCATGTGCAATCTCGAAGCATATACAAACAAGTTTGACAGTTGGATCGTTGAAATTAGTTTCGTAGAATGTGTATCTCATCAAAACGATAGATTCACTAACACTTAAGAGTTTATTTATCCTTTCATTAAGTATAACATAAGATTTTGTGGTATCCACTTGTGTAAATATTTTAAATTGAAGATCGAATTCATTCATTGTATTCATATAGGGTCAAGGAGTGTAGCTGTAAAAAAATCATCAAAATCGAAGTTAAAATAACCATTAAATCGTGATTTTTCGTTTATAATCGTCGAAAAGTTTTGTCCCGTTACTTGATCTCTGAATGTTTATTTTTTGCGATTTTTGGCGTATGCAATCTTGAAGCATATACAAGCAAGTTCAATGGTTGAATTGTTGAAATTAGTTTCGTAGAATTCGTATCCCATCAAGTTCAATGGTGTGTGTATATATATATATATTTATTTATTAAGTAGATTTGAATTTATTTATTTTGTACGTATAACACTTGAAAAATTAAATGGTATGTATATTTAAGCCGATCCAATGGTCACCAATTTTTAAAATTTAATTTAATTTATATATATATATATATATATATATATAATTATTATAGTTTTTAGGGGTATAAAATTGTTAAATTAATATATATAATTATTATAGTATTTTTTTAGGGTTATAAAATTATAAAATTAATATTTTACTTATCGTGTATCGTGTTACCCACGTGTATACCCGAACCAACCCGTTATCTTAACGGTGCTTATCGGGTTACCCGATAACGACCCGATTCGTTATCGTGTCGACCCGAACACCTGTTAATTTCGTGTCATGTTGGGTCGGGTTATCGAGTCGTGTCAAGAATTGCCAGGCTTAATTGGGCTCGTGTATTTGTTACAACTCGCATGTTGGAAGGAGTAACCCAATACCATGGCCTCACCCAGCAAAGTTGACAAGCCCTAACAAAGATGCTTAGTACAAAATACAACTTAATTGAAATAATATTAGACTACAATAACTAATAATAATGATCTTCATATGTCATTGTAGGAGTATAATCAGATGTTGAAAACAACTCCTGTCGGATCATAATTTCCCTTTTTTCCTTTCAAAATATGCCTTACCCATTGAAGTATAATTTGTAGTGTCCCTTTCCATGTTCCTATTATTATCTTCTTGTAATTGTTTTGCCCGTTCTTCGTGTTTCCGCTTCCTTTCTTCCGCAACAATGACATTTTGCTTCGCTATTAATTGCAATGAGGAGGCCATTTCCTCTTGAAAGGCTAACTCCTCATTTTTCCTTGAATTTTCTAGCCTTATTTCGTCTCACAGCCCTAGGTATGGAAGATTGACCTAAAGACAAATTTTCTTCAATGACAGGAGATACTTTCGCATCGCCAACAATATTAGCATAAAAATTTCCAATCACCAGCGTATGACCAAATTTTTCTTGAGGTGAATCTTGAAATAACACCCACCCTTTACAAATTTCCCAACAACCTTAGAGTAGTTCCACCGGAGGTGGAATAGGCTGACACACAACCAAAAAAAGGGCCTGGGACACAGGCAAAACACTCTAGCCCACGGGATTAACTGGCACCCAGCCCAAGCCAGGCAACAGACCAGCCCATTTTTGACAGACCCATGGACCGGCCTATTTGGCTGGTGCGTGCGGTTCACTCGTGAGTGGGCGCAAGTAGGGGACATGGCTGCAGGCGGCAGGGCTCGCTGTTAGCCCACTTGTTCTTCACCCGGAAGTAGGCGACGTGGGCCTCTCAGTGCCGTTGGATTTCCAACGGCTAGTTTTTCTAGAGCGTTAGATTTCCAATGGTAAAAAAAATTTGAATTTCACTTTTAAACTGGACCGTATTATGATCGTTGGCCTCGTGGCATCTCCTTGGTTGTTGGAAATTAATTAATAACATTAAAAATTAGGAATTTTTTTTAAAAATACAGAAATTTTTTATTTATAAATACCTAACCCTCATCTTCCACCTTACACCACATTTCAATATTTTCTACACTTTCTACATTTCAATATTTTGTACACTTT
The DNA here is from genome assembly GCA_036320875.1 of Cotoneaster glaucophyllus. Taxonomy (NCBI): domain Eukaryota; kingdom Viridiplantae; phylum Streptophyta; class Magnoliopsida; order Rosales; family Rosaceae; genus Cotoneaster; species Cotoneaster glaucophyllus. The sequence continues at coordinate 19,106 of CM070070.1, read as the reverse complement.
GAGAGAAAAAAATGTATTCACAAAATAGTACGTTCGGATAATGACATGTGACGTGACGAGACGAGATTGGTTAAAAATCCTATCCGAAATTAAAACTATTTTTTATTTATTATTTTATAAAAAAAATTAATACTATTTTAAACTGGCTGGGTGCCAGCGCATTTTGTAGGGGTGGAGATTATTTGTGCCAGCGCATTTTTTTAAGGGGTGGAGATGCTTTGGCCTATTATTGTTCATTGGGGTCTATTACTGTTTACTTGAGTGGATAAATGGGCTGGGTGCCAGCGCATTTTGTAGGGGTGGAGATTATTTGTGCCAGCGCATTTTTTTTAGGGGTGGAGATGCTTTGGCCTATTACTGTTCATTGGGGTCTATTACTGTTCACTTGAGTGGATAAATGGGCTGGGTGCTGGCACAAAGTCCTTAGGGGTGAATTGCTCTTAATGAGTAAAGGGTTTTTCATGTCATCTATATACAATTGCTTAGCTTGGTTTTCCTAGAAAATAAAATTACAAAATTAAAGGAAATTAATTTATGAAATTAAATGTAATATAATTAAATATTTAAAAGAACTTGTGAAAACACTTATGTTATAACCTGTATCTTAAAATATTATTCCCAAGGCTTGTGAAATGACTATGTTACCCCTAAGTGGGTGTCTAAATTAATTTATCGAGCCTCAACTCGAGAATTATATTCTCGTACTTTCTTAGTTTCATAATCTTTATTTTCGTACGTAAGTATATGTAAAAATTGAATTATGAATCGAGGTCTTGAGGGTTTATTTGTAATTAAAAACAGTTGGAGGGGCAACTTTGTAATTTCAATTAACATGGGTTAAGTGGGATTACCTCACTCTCGGTCCCTCTCTTTCCCTCATTTCAGACACTCTCATTCTCTTTAGAGCAACTCCACCCTTGGAGCCCTCCCCCTGGCAATCCACTATTCAATCCACCCTATTGAACATTAACTGCCTTTAATGAACAGTAACTGCCCTTAATCAACAGTAATTGCCATTTGCATCTCCACCCTTGGAGCCCTCCCCCTGGCAATAGGCAATAAAATATTAGTTTTTTTTGTTTGTTTAAATAATACAAAATAAAACTATTTGTAATTTCGGATAAGAATTTTTAAGTCGTTCTCGTTGCGCCACGTGTCATTTTATAAAAAAAAAACAATTATTTAGCGATCGATTTCGATAAGATTTTTATCCAATACGATCGTGCCACGTGTCGTTATCTTTTCAGAATCTTTGAGGATAGATTTCGATCAGATTTTTAACGAATGACGGCATGCCACGTGGCCCTATCTACAATCCAATCCTTTCTGAATCGTCCATATAATCCACCATCCATCCTCACAAATCTCACACCAATTTTCTCAACATCTCTATCTCATTATTCATAGTTTCTGCTTCTTCTTCACCATCCATCATTACAATGTCTTCTTCTTCATCAAGGATGATGTAGGAAATCGATCAGCAAGAGGAAGAATTGTTTAACCAATATGAAGGAATGTTCAACCTTCAGATAGCCCAAAATGAGATGGAAGGGGATGAAGAGCGTACAAGGAGAGATGACGAAGCAAGAATGGCCAGAGCCTCACATTCCCGTCGAGTCTTCCAGATTGTTGCTCAGATATGCAGGCCCAGCCGTTCCAGAAACCTTGATAGAAGCAGGCAACGACGGGGTGAAGAGCTGTTGGACGATTACTTTGTCCATAACAGTGCATTTCCTGATACGTACTTCAGACGTCGTTTTAGAATGGAACGACATTTGTTCAACAGAATCATGACTGATTTTTGCAACCATGATTCTTACTTTGTGCAAAAGAAGGATGCTTGTGGTGCTATGGGTCTCCTGCCTGAGCAAAAAATCACTGCTGCGTTGCAGATGCTTGCGTATGGAGCATCTGCAGACCAAGTGGATGAGATAACGAGGATGGGGAAATAAACCATTCTTGAGGCCCTGATGAGGTTTTGCAGAGCAGTCGAATCTTTGTACACCGCAGAGTACCTCCGAAAACCTACTCACATGGACTTGCAAAGGCTTCTGAAGAAGGGCGAGATGCAAGGTTTTCCTAGGATGATAGGAAGCATCGATTGTATGCACTGGACGTGGAAAAACTGTCCAAGTGCATGGCAAGGCGCAAATGGGGACAGAAAAGGAGCAAAATCTATCATTTTGGAGACGGTGGCATCTTTTGATACATGGATATGGCACGCCTTTTTCGGGGTTCCGGGGGCTCAAAATGATCTCAACGTCCTTGCCCAATCCCCAGTGTTCAACGACGTCCTGCAAGGAAAGGCACCAAAAGTCACGTACGTCGTCAACGGACGTAGGTACGACGGGGCATACTACCTAGCTGACGGCATTTACCCACGGTGGGAAACATTTGTCAAAACAGTGCCACGTCCGCGAAGTGCAAAGGAAAAACACTTTGCAAGCTGTCAAGAGGGGTGCAGGAAGGATGTGGAGGGTTGTTTTGGTATCCTCCAAGCTCGTTGGGCGATCGTCAGGGGTGCTGCCAGAATGTTCGATGTAGAGTCACTTCGATCCATCATGATGACGTGCGTCATTCTTCACAACATGATTGTGGAAGATGAGTTCGATTATGATGCGGTTGATGAATATGAGCCAGAGCCAGACACGATGAACAATTCAAGAACACGGATATATTGTGCGCATGATGCCATCGAAGAACCCGTGCAACACGAGCCATTAGAAAGGGATGGACGTTACAATGAAAGGGTCATTCAATGATATACTGCACTTCAAAGGCCATCTATGCACAATGCTCGGCAAATTGACTCGATAAAGCACCAGTGAGCATTGAAACAAGTTGAAGATACTTAAGTTTATTTAGTATGTTTGTTTGTATTTGGTGTGTTTATTTAATTTTATTTGGTGTGTTTTTTATTATTTGGTATGTTTATGTAATTTTATTTGGTGTGTTTATGTAATTTCATTTGGTGTGTTTTTTATTATTTGGTATGTTTATGTAAAATTATTTGGTGTGTTTATGTAATTCCATTTGGTGAGTTTTTTAGTTTTATTTGGTGTGTTTTATAATTTCATTATACGTGAACAATTTGATGAATAAAGATTCTATTATTAGTATAAATATATTACGAAATTAAATAAATGTACTCTCACTTTAAATAAAGTACTAACTTCAATAAATTGGAAACAACATAAATAATAAATTACAACCCAAAGTGATTGGAAAACTATGGGCTCCGATTACAAAAAATACCCTATTTATCATCACTTAACCAATTTGTGGTGTTAGGATGATCTTGTCTTGTTGTGCTAGGACCATCTCCTCTTGATCTCGCTTCTCTTGCACGCCTCCTTTGCACCACATCCGCTTTCTCCGATTGCCAAAAATATTTAGAATTTGGAGACATCCCTTCTAAACGCATGTTCATAATGTCACGATCTCGTTGTGCCATTCTTTCTTCTCTAACCAACTCCCTTTCTTGCCTAAGTAGCTCTCTTTCCCTCTGTTCAGCTTGAAATGCTTGTTGAATAGCTGCAGCTTTTGCCTCATCTCTAGCCTTATCAGCCTCATATTTCGCCATTTCTCGCGCCAACGTCAATTCACCTTGACGAGCAAGTTCTTGCATATACTTTCCATAATCATTCTTGGAAGCACTCCCTTTCCTCTTTGAAGCCTTCTTACCTTGAGGCCTAATTGGATAACGGGGTCGACCCCGACGCTTGTTCAGGAATGGGCGTTTCAGGCACTTCTTCTCCATCTTCTTCATCAACATGGGAGCCGTGATCGGGTGTAGAGTGTAGAGGGGTGCTGTTCATGCATACTTCTGGACCAACAGGCACAACTTTGAATTTAGGACAATCTTTAACAATATTCCAACATTCCCACCGGTTGAATGATTTGTTTTTTGATTTGATTTTGGCAGCATACCATGCTTGTGCTTGAAGTTGCTACAAATGAATAATAATGAAATTATTAGGTAACAAATAAATAATACAAACAAATAATAATAATGAAATTATTAGGTAACAAATAAATAATACAAACAAATAATAATAATGAAATTAGGTGACAAATAAATAATACAAACAAATAATAATAATGAAATTAGGTGACAAATAAATAATACAAATAAATAATAATAATGAAATTAGGTAACAAAAAAATAATACAAACAAATAATTATAATCAAATTAGGTAACAAATAAATAATACAAACAAATAATTATAATCAAATTAGGTAACAAAATAATAATACAAACAAATAATTATAATATTTGCCCCACTTCGAATAATTATAATATTTGCCCCAAATAATTATAATATATTCTTACCCCATCCGCATAATTTGCCCCACTTCGAAGATTATTACTAGCTTGTGTCAAGGCGTCTCTCCACGTACTAAAGGAATGGCTAAGTAATTTCCAACGACTGGACACCGATTCTTTGGTTCTTTTCCCACCCATTTGCTCAAGAAATTTGGTATGAATTAAACTCCACATTTCTCGCAACTGCATCTCATTACTCGTAAGCGAATTATGAGTAACTTCATACCAACTAGTGCACAACGCAACATCTTCAAGAAGCGACCAATTCGTACCTGCATCAGTAGTCATTTTGTGGAAAAAAATTGGATTGAAACTTTGAGAGAAAGATAGGAATTTGATTGAAAGTAGTTGAGAAAATATGAAATTTGTGGTGTAAGGTAGATGGAGAAGAAGTGGTATTTATAGAAAAGTAAAAAGAATTTTTTACAAATTTTTTCAGAATTTTTACAATTTTTTACAATTTTTTTTAAATTTTTATTCAAATAATTAATCTCTGCCGTTGGATTTAAAAAAATTTGAATTCCAACACTCCAGATTGTGCCACGTGTCACAACGGTAACTTTTTTTAATTTTAAAACTATTTTTTTTTAATTTATAAATCAGATTAATATCAACCGTTGATCTCAGATCGAACGGTTGATATTAATTCAGCTTTTTTTTTTTATTACCGTTGCAAATTGGACGACCTGAATTCCAGACCGTTGGGATCGAACGGACCGTGGGAAGCCACGTGGCTTCCCAACGGTCACCTGCTGTTCTGCGCGCGCGGGCTGTGCCTGAATTCCAGTCGGGCGACGCGCCCCCACTCGCGAGTTAGGGGCATGCGCCTGACACAAAAAAAATAAAAAAAGGCCTGGCCTTCGGGTTGCAGCCCTGTCAATTCCCCACAGGCCTGGCCCTCAGGGCTCCCACCCTCACTCGGGCTCTCCAATGCTGGAGGGTTGTCCACCGGGCCTCGGGCCCTTTCCTCTCCCCTGTCCCCCAAGCACTGTCCAAGGCTGGACTTGCTCTTAAGTCTCGAACTCTCTCTATCTTTCAATTTTCTCTTGCACCGAGAGACACCACCATCATTTTCACCACTCTCCGTCACCACATCGTGCTTCAAACCTTCATAACCTGAATCTGTGCATTTTTTTTCCAGATTCTAGTGGTCTTCTCCATGTAAACTCTGATGGGTTTGTGGGCTCTAGAGCTCGGGCTCAGTTCCAATCCATTCCAGGTATTCGAATATACCTTTGCATGTGAGTTTTAGGCTTGAAAACATCAAGTTTTGACATGCATACGCCATGTTCTTCATTTTCTAGAATCTGGAAAGAGTTCTCGAAGGAGATCCGTCGAATCCACTTGGATTCGACCCCCATTGCACCTAAACTCGTTCGTGGTAAGTTCTTTTGATTATTGGGGATGTTTTATGTGAATTTGGACGTTTTCACTTGTTTGAGAAATACGTTGGATACTATCTTCCAAGACCTATCTATTAGCCTTGCAAAGAGCTTCATTTTTTTTTGGGTCCAAGCCTTTCCTTTGGTTGAAGATGTGGCAATTTGAAATATATTGAAAAATTTAAATTCAGATTATTAAAAAGAGTTAAGAGAGGGGTGTGTACGAAAAGAGTGTTTGAGGTCAATAGAATGTGAAGTTTGAAATAAAATAAGGTAAGATAGTATGAAAGGGTGAAAATGATGTGAGAAATGATGTAGAAATGACTTAGATATTTATAAAATAAAAAAAAAAATTTATTTTATATTTTTAAATTTTGAAAAAAATATAAAATTAGTTGACGTCATGTAGCCGTAGGCTGTTGTAGGTTGGGCCCCTCATACGGGCTGGCTGGTTGGCTCAACTTGCCCAATTTGATTGCCAAAGGGCTAGAGTTTGGCCTTGTGAGTCTCTTTTTCTTTTGGCCCAGACCTCCATTGGAGATAGCTTTTGTCTCATTTCGGGCTAAACACACAGCCCATAGCCCTATGTCTTGAACCATTGGAGATGACCTTATAGTTAGAGATATCCGAGCCAAGGGGCTAGGTTGGGTCTAGTTACTGGGTCTTTGATTTTGCTATTTGAAAGTGGTAGGTGAGTTATGCATTACTCTCACACATGATTGAACTTAAAATTGGGAAATTTTGTAACCCTATACCCCAAAGCCGCACAATGAGTGATCAATAATTTGTTGTCAAGCTCAATATTCATAATAAAAGACCTTAACCTGTGCTGATAGTAGTTCAGTATCAAAGAGGAGTAGTAAATTTCTATAACAACAGTTCAAACACCTAAACTACTCTGGATTCTTTCTGTGACAAAACAGTAGATGAGTTTTATTCAATGATTGGACACACAAAAATAAAAGCTTACCTTTGGCGCTCACATAGTCACATTACATTATTTGGGATGGAAAATAAAAATGTAAATCTATTGGGGCTAGAAACAAAACATTTAGTTCTGAGAGGACCTCTTAAGGAAAAAGAAATTTCCAATAAATACGTACTGGACGTCTATTTATTTTCTGTAAGAAGAAAGGAATTCGAAATTCAAAAGTTGAGAGAGAGAGAGAGAGAGAGATAGATAGAGAAGGGTTAGGGATGGCGTCAAAATTAAATCCAAAAGCAGAGAATATGAAGGGTTTCTACAGGCAAAGGAAAAGCAGTAGCATTGGTGGTACCTCTAAGACGAAAAAATCCCAATCGGCCGCTCACCCAAAAGCTACTGCTGCCTCTTTCGGCTCAGATGTAATTTCACACGGCTCTCCAGACCTCAAAGGTCCGTCTCTCCTCTTGCTTTTAATTTTTCGTAGATTACTCTTGTTGTGTGAATACTTGTTTTGGTTTTCCCTGCCCATTTCCTTGCGATGTATTGTATCCACTCCGTTGCCAAATTCTTTCCAATCTTCTGTTGTTGGGCGTCCCAACCCTTTTTGCATTAAAAAAAATTTAGTGGACTTGGATTATCATTAAAATTTATAGATCCAAAAGGTAATACTTTTGTTGTTTTAATTTACGTATTCTGTGTTTACAGTAGGTTTGAAACATTGTAACGAGATTTTTGTAGTAACCCCTAATTTCCATTGTAACGATATTTTTGTAGTTGCATGAAATTCCTGTACATTGTTGTTTTTGTCCTCAGATGCAAACTCGCATCAACTGTTGTTGTGGTTGTTCGTGTTGAAATTATGAATGGATTTGAAGAAAATTAGATGAGTTGGTGATTAGAAGGCATAACTTTCGTTAATGACTAGGTTCCATTACTCTTTCAACTGCATTGATTTCTAGGCACCAAATGTGGCGATAACATATTTGATTTGATACCTGCAAACTTTTATCGTTTTTTTTTCCCTAGATATTGGGTAGATTTAAGGTGTTTAAACATTCAAAATAGAGCAATGTGTAAAACTTGAGAGTTTGGACTTGTTTCCATTATTTAACTTAAGGGGGCATAGATAGGCACTAGTAGATAATGAACCTTACGTAGCTAAAAATTTAAAGGGAACTGGACAAAGATCGATATACAAAGGCATCTTAAATTTTTGTATTAGGATCCAACTTCCCCTAACTTTTAACCCTTGGAGTTTTGAAACTTCAAAGTAGCCTCTGATATTGGAGTCCTCATTATTTCTTATGGGAACATAGGAGTTCAATTTTTAATTTATTGTTTTGAACTAGTACATACCCTAGACCCTAATTTATCATTGTTTAACAATAATCTGTTTTCCTGTGTATTCTTAAATTTTACTACTATGGAATCAAGGGCTAAGGAAACCACATTATAATACACTCCTAAACCATATCTGTTTTGAGTAATGATAGATTCTTCTATGGTGCTTTTTCTATATATTGTGATGGGCTAAATGTATTTTTTTGTCCTGATTGATAGTTGATTATGACGAGCAAGAAGAGCTATTGAGGCAATTTGATATGAACATGGCATATGGACCGTGCCTTGGGATGACCAGACTTGCACGGTTGGAGCGGGCTTGCAGTCTAGGAATGAACCCTCCTAAAGAAGTGGAGAATCTTTTGAAGGGTGGCAAAGTTTGCTCTGAGTGCTTGTGGGATGGTCGCATTTAGAAATTAGCCTGATTTGTGTATTGATGGTCTATATTGGATGCTAAGGACATCTTTTCTATTCGCTCGTCCGTACACCAACCAGAAAACCTTATTCTGTACTATTTTCTATTAGACCCTTCAAAAGTTGAGGTGCCTGTAAATGTTTGTCTATTTTGTTTATCTGTTGTCATTTATTGGTATGTATTTCATTTTCGGGATGGAACATGTCCCTTGTTTGTTATCCGGTGACATCAACTCGAGCATCTGCTTCTGGAATGCATTAGACGCGCCTCTAGAGGTTGAGAGGTGGTGTTGGAGGGAGAGGGATTGATCGCGATAAGGATGACGATCAAAATTTGACGTTTTGTAAATGGTTCACTCAATCTTTCTACTTGCCTTGATTGTTCTTGCCAAGGCAGTGACCTGATTCTCTTCTCGTGGCTACGGTCAAGATTTAAACTCATGCATAAACAAGAATAAAAACGAACATGCATAGAAGCCAAACCCATTTAATAGAAAGCTGCATGTTTCCTTTATTTATTATTGTTATTATTAAGGAGATAGGGAGGGTTTGAAACTCTTATAATAATATAAGAGAGGTGGGAGTTGCGACACATGACGCATAGATAGAAACCTAACATCATATGCACTAGAATATTGAACCATATGCTGAAGAAAGTTGAATGTGATAAATCATTTATTTCATACATTTATACCAACCATTTCTAGTCTCTTTGTGATGTTTTTGAGTTAAACTGGTTGCGTTTACCCTATTTTGTGTTAGTGTGCAATTACATGTACTTAAGGATCAATTTCAAGGCAAAAGAAGTGAAAACTTGCATTTTTGGAGCTGACCCTTATTCAAACGTGGAAAGAAGTTGGGTGGTCTGTTTTGAAGTCCAAATAAAGTTTGATTGCCTTTTTTGGGGTTTGGGGTTTCGTGTTTCTGGTTTGGGGTTTGGGGTTTCGTGTTTCTGGTTTGGGGTTTTGCGTTTTGAGTTTAGGGTTTGGGATTTTGGGTTTTAGGGTGTCGGGTTTAGGGTTCGGGATTCAGGGGTTTGAGGTTCGGGGTTTAGGGTTCAGGGTTTGGAGTTTGGGGTTTTTGGGTGTCAGGTTTAGGGTTTAGGATTTTCGGTTATGGGGAAAACCCGTTTGGGTTCGGGAAAAATAAATGGGTTCGGATATGGGGATGGCACATCCGAACCCAATATGTCCCATTGCCATCCCTAGTTGGAGGGAGAGGGATTGATCGCGATAAGGATGATGATCAAAATTTGACGTTTTGTAAATGTTTCACTCAATATTTTCCACTTGCCTCGATCTTTCCTGCCAAGGTAGTGACCTGATTCCCTCCTCATGGTGGAGGTCAAGATTTAAACTATGTGGAGCAAAAAATAATCCAAAAAATCATGGAGGTGACATGTGAATTTTTGGGTAAAAAGACGAGATTACCCTCGAGGTATACCAGGATTCCCCATGTGCATGCAACTGACAATAACGACACAATCAACGAAGAGTCAAAGGTGATCAATATGAAATTTATTTCATATTCCTCTCATCACTCCTCATCAATCCCTTATTGATTTTATTCAAAAGGTAACTCCCAAAACTTCCTATTTAATTTGGGAATAATTGCCATGTTAATTGCAAGATATTATTTCACATAATATCTTGCAATTATTCTCCCATCACCACCATAAAAGGCCGGCCACTACCCTCTCCCTAAGGGTCGGCCACCCTTCTATAAATACTCTTCTCATCCTAATAAAATATTAAGCCATTTGCTATCCACAAACTCCAAAATACATTCTTTTCAGAATTCTAACTTTGACATCAGAGATTCTTTGGCCAAAGCCCTATTCGTTCATTATGGGCACATCAGGCTTTTGGCCATAATCAAAGGTATTATTATTTTTTAGGTTGGAAAATTTTCCTGAAAATTCTAAACCAAACAAAAAAATTCCCGATCCCATACCGAAAAATAACACCTTAGGTCAAGGCCAAGAGCCTCATGCGCCCATGATGAATTGGGGCCGGGGGGGGGGGGGGGGGCTTTGGCCGAAGAACCTCCGATGCGAAAGTTAGAATTTTGAGGGAAAAGTGTGAGAATTTTAGAGAATTTTGGCAAGAGAATTGGAAGTGTGTTTTGGAGAGAATGTGAGGCCTTTTATAGGGGTGTGGCCAGCCTCCGTGGGTGAGAGAGGACCGGCCACCTAGCTCCCATTGTGGGCTAGGTTCTTGATTTGTGTTAATTTGGGAGTTATGGAAATAATTAGCTAATTAATTAGCAAATAGAGTAATTGCCTAATTAACTAGCTAATTAATATGATAAAAGGGGAAAATGTGGTAGAATATATAAGGCATGGCCGTTCCCTTTGGGAGAGAAGGTGACCGGCCTTTTGGGTATTTTTTTGGTAGTAATGGATAGTTTAATTGACAATTAATGAATTATTTAGCTAATAAACCCATTAATTAGCCAATTAATATAATTTAAAAGGAATGTATTTGGGAATTACCTTGTAGGAAGGATTTGATGTGGATGGATGAAATAGGTTTTGAATTGTTACCTATTTTGGGCACTTTTTACTTGGTTGAAAGATGATTGCCCGCTGCTTGCGCGTAGGAATCCCAATGTGCCTCAAGGGTATCTTTGTCTTTTTCATCCAAAGATCCACGTGTCGCCTTGTGATTATTTTTGGCTCCACAAATGCCCCCACACTTGTTGGGCTGCTCATAGCAAAGGGCAGCAGGTGTAGAGATCTTCTTGCTTTAGAAAACATAGGCTTGTTTCCTATTTTGGTGTAGAGTCCCTCTTTAATTGGAAATTAGGTCCTTCTAAGAAAGGGAAATAAATTTCTCTCAAAGCCTATTTAAGTCCACCTTAAGTGGGTTATTAAATCAACTTTGGAGAGCGATTTATTCTATCCTACAAGAGAGAGAGAGAGAGCATAGAGGATATTTGTTCCCCCTCCTCTAGCAATCTTCTATATCTTACCCGTGTAAATGACCGTCTTTTGTTGCTTTCTTTGTCTTCTCCGTGCCGCACCGATGTAAGAAAAAAATAATTTTCCTTGTCTACTTCTTGGATATTGCTATCGCGGGGCAACCGTCGGGGTGGTGCGTCATGTCAGTTGGCAGGGAGCAATGTGGGCTGCTCCCAAAAGAAGAGGTAAAGAGGATCAAGGCGGATGCATTGGCTCATCTGATCACTGTCGTGGAGCGTACTATGAATGAAAGTGGAAAGAAGAGATCTTCCTCGCTTGCTCAAGAGATGCCAAAAATTGAAGACTTCCTCCGCTGCTCGTGAGAATCCGTCTGTTGCCGAGAGACCTGTGATTGGCCTGACTTCTTCTAATGGGAAGAAAAATGAGGCTGCTAGATCTGAGCATGTGACGCCTGCTATGTCGAGAATGGCTTGTATGATTGCTGATAGAATTGCTCAGCGTAAAGATCCTTTCATGCCCCCAGTGCCGAAGTCTGTACCAAGATGTCCGTTGGGAGCCAAGTCTGGTTCACCTTTGGAGAAGCTTGCTATGATAAAGAGCAATAAGGTGGACTTCATTGCTAAAGTGGCGCCAAGGCCCACTTTCTCTGCTAATGAGACTGATTCACCTGCTAGAAAGGAAGAGACTGCTTGAGTGGGCAGTTGTGAGAAATCCACTAAGCCTGGGTCTAAGGAGTCTGTTGAGATCTGTGTGCTCTTGAAACCAAATCTGCTTGAAGACATGGACGCTTGTGCCAAGTTTCTTGATGGCGTTAGAAAGGTTTGCTTGCCCAAGTTCCTTTGCGAAGCACTCGACACAATATAGAATGGTTGATCTGCTTGCAATGATACAGATATAGCAACGCTGCCAAGGAGGTGGCGAAGACTATGACAGTTGAAGCTTATTCCTCGGTCGAGGAGATTAAAAGGTTGAATTATGAGCTCGTCGCTTTGAAGGGGACTAATAATTCTACCCTCATTTCTCTGCAGCTTTAGACCGCTCGCCAATAGAAGACTAGGCATGACGCGATCCAAGTTAAGTATGAAAGTGCAGAGAAGGAGATTGGATGTTACATACCTCAGATTCAAGATCTTGAGTTTGCAGTTTCTGAGCTTCGTTTCCCTGCTTATGCAAATGATGAAGAGTTGATTGATGCTTATAATCAAGTGATCCACTTCAAGAGAATCGTCGATAGGCTTGAACCCCAAGTGTTCGAACTTCAAGGTGTACTGAAGACGGAAGTGGATGAGCTGAAGAAGGAAGTGGATGAGCTGCAGCGCGTATGTGTTGGTCTGCTCGAGGAGAATGAGCAGCTGATGGGTAAGAATGATGGGCTCGAGGTTTCGAGACCTTCTCAATTTCTCCGGAAGACTTGTTCACCTTTATTTTTTGAGGCCTCCATTGGTGAAGTAGTCGGAGATGTTTGTGCCCAGGCTAGAGCAGCTGGGGGTGAAGCGCCAGATGATGCCGCTGCTGAGAATGTCGCAGCTGCTGAAGGTGTGGCGACCGAGTAGTCGTGCAGTGTCCAAGCTGCTGAAGAGTAGTCTTCTAGGTAGTCTTTAGGATTTTCTTTGTTTCCCTCATTGCGTTTTGCTTTGCTTGAACTCCTTTGGTCTTTGCTAGTTGTTTTGCTAGAAAATTTAATAAACTTGCTCCATCTTCACTTCTTTTGTTCATGCCCTAACCTTTAGACTTTATAGGCCAGTGGCAGGCGTGCTACTTTTTTATAAGCAGACAGGCCGCATAGCCTATGCAGCCGTAGATGTTGGTGTAGAACTTTGCAAAGTTGTTAGCCATAGGGTCGGCAGCCGGACGCCTTACTTACAGAAGTTGACAAGTCCACGTGACCACTAGGCTGTTTAACCTTGGCTTTCTCCAATTCCGTAGGTTGCGTAGCAAGTATCATAACACTTTAAGACTTGGTGCATGTCGTTCCGCACTTGGCAGAGGTGAAGCTTATCGACTACGTAGCATGTCGGTAGTGGATAAACCTTCGTATATGCAAGCTAGCTTGTTTAACCTTTCACAAGAATGTGTGGTTGTATAAGTCTAGTGTGGCTTTACTGCTCAAAGGGCAAGCTGTAGGCAGTCTTCCGGAAACCATAGGCTACCTTAGTGCACTCTGTAGCAGCTTTAGGATTCCAGGGCAGCCGTCCATCGGATGTACTGCGTAATGTGCCCCCTCCGTCTCTAGGGCCCGATTCTCCGTGGATTAGGCCAAGAGACCAAAAATTCTTCAATTAGCTAAGCCTTGAAAAAGACCATTGTGGCTACTTCTAGGAATCCCGGCGCAAGCCATCGTGCATCTAGTTATACTAGGGCAGCCATCCTTATCCATGGCTGGATATTCAGAGTGTAGAGTTTATCCTCCCGCTTTGGAGAGTAGACCCATGTGGGTGTCAGGGAATTAGTTTGCCATCTCGCACTGGAGAGCATGGTTGGTCCCTTGGGGGGGTGCAATTCCTGCGGTGAGTCCCTAAGAAGGGCGCGATCTTTTTTTGAAGTACAGAAGTGATCAGTTGTTGTAAACATGCAACCAAGCCAAGTTGTGATTACTTCTGAATTCTTCATTGAAAAATGAGTGAAACGAAAGAGAACTTAGCTGTAAGGTAGGAACTGCATAACAACTGGATAGTTATCAACTTGTGAGGTGGTGCTCGTCGAGCTGCTTGAGTCTTGAGGCTTTGATGTAGCGGGAGGTCACACATGGTACTTCCTCATATTGTAGGCGTTCCACTGTTTTTCGATCTTTTT